>CM051368.1:2873106-4073106 GCA_028015245.1 Cardamine occulta
TCAGAACCAGTTTTGCTTTTTAAGAGAAGAAGAAACTTTAACCCAAATAACATCCATATTACAACATTAGAAACATAAAGCCATGTCTCCACAAGAAAAACTAGAAAGCCTTACACTAAATTCTTGGTTAACTATTGATAGATAATTGGTAATAAACTGGATTTATGAGATGTTGGTAGCTTAACTTGATGATATTACGGCTCACTTAAAATCAGTTTCTTCAAGACTGCACAATTCCTCATCAGAAAGCATCTAACTGTTTCCCTTTTTCTCGGTGTATCTGCTTCTGTTGTTATCTTTAGCTTAACAAACTCGAGAGAGGATAGGAAACAATAAGGCACTAGTGAAAGTTCAATCTCCTCTATCTCTGGAAGGCAGTCAAGTTCCTGATAATATGACCATACGGAAATTATAGTGTTTTATTAGGATATGAATTTCAATGTAATTACATGAGCATATGCAAATGAAACGCACCACGGAGAGGCAACGTAGATTGATGCAGCAACCAAGAAAGGTTGGTAAAAATTCCCAAGAAGATTCGACTAACGAAGCATCCAAGAGAGACAAGTTAGAGAATTGAGGCAACGCTTCCACTGGTTCCATCTTGGAGTAGTGATGGATGCACTATCATATATATAGATGTATAGCAAAAAAAGAAAATAAACGTCTTACACAAAAATGTATAAACCGAAATAATGTTATTGAATCAATAAATGTGTACCTCTAAACTTCGAGCCGAGATGATCATTTCGCGGAATGTGGCTATCTCGATGAGAAATTTGCGGATCATAGTATCATCATTCTCAACATCAAACCAAACATCCATGTTTAGCTTTGCAGAGGGACCAATACTACGTATTATAAAGTTTTTAGGATCATAATCACTAATACTCATATACTCAAGTCTCGGAGCATCAATTTCAACATCAGGATCTTGATTTCAACATCAAGATCTTCATCTTCATAGTCATGACGCAAAGAATGTAATTTAAAGCTTTTTAACGATTGAGAACACACACTTACAACTTTTAGAAAATCATCAAAATGTGTGATCACAGTTAAATCCTCGAGAGCAGAACACCTTGATATGAAAGTCTTCAGAACCGAACAGTCGTCAAATATGACACCCTCACAAAATCATCTTGACTGTGGGTATTAACGTCATAAACCAACTTGAATTTCTTTAGGTCTAGCTCTTTGTAAGATAACACAAATCTATCCAAGCATTCCAAAAAGTCCAGATCATGTGGGAAATCATGAAAATCCAAATCTAAAACAGGAACCTGTAACCAGAGATAGTTCCATCGTTTTGACAAAACGCTAGTGCGAACAGAATCCTTGATGGAGAGTTCAGAGAGTATCCGGCATAACAAATGATCCGGTAAAACACTTAACCTATCTTCTCCTAAGAATTTGGGTTTGCTTAACTTCCTCTTTCTTAGGCAGGTGTTTAGAGAGGTTTTCACCATGTCTTCTCCCTGCAACCCCAAAACTTCACACAAAACTATAAAGTTATTTTTCTGAGCTTTGCAATTGTAAGAACAGGCGAGACTAGAGAGAGAGAAGAAGGACCTTCAATTCACTGAGAGGGTAGTACAGAGATTCTTTTCGCTAGATTTGAAACTCCTTTGTCAGTTTTTTTCATAACTGCAACATAAGAAATGGCCACGTTTCGTGCCCTCCTTTTAAATTGCAATCTTTTTTTTTTTTGCCTTCTTTTAAATTTCAATCTTTATTGATTTTTTGTGGTGATTATTAATGGGTAATACCATTTTATGGTAAGAGATCAAGGAAAATTTAGTTTTATGGTATTGAAAACTAAAAAATTTAATGACTAATAAAGAGAAAACTTTTAACTCAATTTTGCCCCTTTTTGGTGAAAATTATATGGGTATATTTACCATGATACATATTGTTTTGTATCGGACCGTGTCTCCTCAGCTTATGTTCTCTTGCTTTTGTTTTGACAAACTGAGCCACATTAACCTCACCTAAATCTCCAAACATACACAAACAAGAAAAAAAGAACTCAGAAATCAATTTTAAACTAGCTATTATGATGGAAAACAATAGATTATTCGGTTGTTGTTTGTGTAGGTTTGAAGATTTGGGTGAAGTTAATTTGGCTCAGTTTGTTTTCAATATGTTAAATCTATAAAGTTTTGATACAAAAAAGCAACATATTATTTAAATTTTTCTCTAACCTTGACCTAATTAAGCTGGTTCCATGTTAAGCTTGATGAAAACTCAGCATTAGAAGAACTATTTGTGTGCCATGAGTAAATATCTGGGCCAAGAGACTGAGCTAGCAAGGGTGTGTCCATGAGCTTTCTTCAGGAGAAAAAGTGTGATTTATGACAATTTATTGGTTGTGGATTAATATGTGTCACAACCATTTTGCATTAATACTTCTGCTGATGTGCTAGCATGAGACGAGTTAAACATCTTTACCGTTTATATAATGGAGATTTATGATTACTTAAGCATTAGCAACATATAAAAAAAACTTAAGGGAAGCATAAGAAAACAAAAAAAAAGTGAAAAAGAAATAGAAAATCAAAAGTTCATTTGAGATATTTTCAGGAAACTAATTTGTGTGAAGGTTTCACTGTAATGAACAAAACTGCCAAACGGCCACATACATATACCCAATATGGCTTTAATTACAAAAGAAAATAATCAAAATATACATAGGAGGGACATAAGATATGTCAAAATGTCATTTCTTAACAGATATTAAAACAATTAGCAATTACAGTACCAGATGAAGGAAAAAAGAAAAGCAAGTTTAGAGTGATGATTTCAGATCATCCGAATTTATATTACTGTATGAACATATCAAAGCACCAAGATCCCCGCAATTACCCTAGAACCGCTATGCGAACACAATAAACCTTGGTGCTATTTTTTCAAAAATACCGGCCGGGATGACAGTTGAGACTGATCCTAGTTACAATTTGCGCATCTACGGCTCCTCTGGAGCAAACGGGAAGAAGAAGCTTATGATAAGCTTTACTATTGGGTTTAAGCTGTTTTTATTTTATTGCAGATGTTAGATTTTGTTTATTGCTATGCTTAATGTTCCATTTTTTGTATTGTTAGTTTGTAACGGTTCGAAATTCAATACGGCTAAGGGAGTGTAATAATTAATCTTTCTTGTGATGTATTATAAATGGTTGAAGGTATCTTAACCCTATTACTTTGTATCATCTTTAACATCTTACTCTTTGCAAAGAATAAGTCACTAGCTAATAAAACATATATATATATATATACCTATATATTGAAAGTAATCGAATTTATATTTACTCTACAAAACATTAAACTCCAAATCCAATCTAGCCACAGATTGCCAAAGATTTTTCCTTATTCGAAACAAAGAGCTCATCTTAAGAACATCCTTTGTGGGAAGATTCATAAAGACAAGGAATTCACAAAGCACAGAGAGGTAGGGTTCAAGAATTTTCTGAAAACGAAACCAAGAGCTAAGAAGAAATCACGGAATACAATATGGTTCACTGAATCACTATAAAAGTTTATAATTCTATATATCACAACCAGATTTCAGTTTTGTTTTTTTAAGAGAAGAGGAAACCTTATCCAAATAACATCCATATTAAAACATTGGAAACATAAAGCCATGCATGTCCAAAAACTGGATAAGTAATTGATAATAAACTGGATTTTTGAGAGTCAACCTCTTAAGTTGGTAGCGTAACTTGATGATGTTACGGCTCACTTAAAATCAGTTTCTTCATAAGAAAAGATCTTACTAGTTCCCTTTTTCTTGGTGTATCTGCTATTGTTGTTGTCTTTAGCTTAACAAACTCGAGAGAGGATAGGACACAGTGAGGCACTGGTGAAAGTTCAATCTCCTCTATCTCTGGAAGGTGGTCAAGTTCCTGATAATATGACCAAAAGGAAATTATAAACTGTTTATTAGGATATGAATTTCAATGTAACGACATGAGCATATATATGAAAATGAAACACACCATGGAGAGGGAACGTAGATTCAGGCAGCAACCAAGAAAGGTTGGTAAAAATTCCCAAGAAGATTCGACTAACGAAGCATCCAGACGAGACAAGTTAGAGAATTGAGGCAACGGTTCCATCGGTTTCATCTTGGAGTACTTATGGATGAACTATGTATAGCAAGGAAGTAAATAAACGTCATACACAAAATTGTATAAACTTAAATGTTATGGAATCAATCAATATGTACCTTTAAACTTCGAGCAGAGATGATCATTTTGCGGACTGTGGATATCCCGATGAGAAAATGGTGAATCATAGTATCATCATTCTTAAGATGAAACCAAACATCCACATTTAGCTTTGCAAAGGGACCAACAGTAAGTATTTCAAAGCGTTTAGGTTGGTAACCACTAATACTCATATACTCAAGTCTTGGAGCATTGATTACAACATCCGGAGCATTGAATAAATAATCGGGATCATAGATTTCATCATCAGGATCTCCATCTTCATATTCACAACGCAAAGAGTGAAATTTGAAGCTTTTTAGTGATTGAGAACGCACTTTTACCTTTTTTGGGATAATGATCTAGATGTATTATCACAGTTAAATCTTCGAGAACAAAACATCTTGATATGAGAGTCGTCAGAATCGAACTGCCGTCAAATATGACACCCTCTAAATACATAGTTTTAGACAAGGTAGAGAAACTAATTTCGCTTCTGGATTACACCTGAGAATATCATCATCCATGGCAACACAATAGAGAGTCAAACTCACCAATGTTGCACATGAAAAAAGCGAGAGAGGCATCCAATCTAAGCCTTCTTGAACATCCAACTGATTCAGAAGAGTTAGATGACAAACTCTACGCTTAATCACTTGATTGATCCTCCACATAAAATCATCTTGAACGTGATCATATATCACCTTGAATCTCTCTATGTTTAGCTCGCTGTACTTAGATTGCAGAAATCTATCCAAGAATTCCAGAAAGACGAATTCATCTGGGCCAAAATCAAGAAAATCCAAATCCAAAACAGGAAACTTTAACCACAGATTTCTCCATCGCTTTGACAAAACACTAGTGCAAACCGAATCTTTGGTAGAGAGTTTAGAGAGGATCAGACACAACAAATCATCTGGTAAATCGCTTAGTGGGAATTGCTTGAAATGACCCAGATTTTAGCAGAAATAACTAGAATGACTCATGGTAAAAAGATGGATCAATATTTTTGGTTAAAAGACTAGAAAACCAAACTAACCTAACTTAATAACAAAATTGCCATTAAAAAAAAAAACATTTACACTAGAAAATCAAAAAAACCCAAAAACTGAAAAAAATCAAAAGTTTCAAAAATCTGAAAAAATCTCCTCCTTCGTGACCTAATCGCCATCGCCGTCGTCTCCTTCTTCGCAGCCGCCGTCGTCTCCTTCTTCGCCGCTGGCGTCGTCTTCCTCTTTCCATCGTCTTCCTCCTTCGTCGATTTCAGCGCCGGCACCGGCATCGTCGATTTAAGGGCCGCTTCTTCTTCTCCTCACCGGCGACGTTTTTTCTTCTCCTTGCCGCTGCCGCTTCGTCTTCTCTTTGCCTACGCCACATTCTTGTCTTCTCCCCGCTTCAGTGCCGCTTAGGTAGGTTTCATATTCCTCTTCCGCCGAGTTTCATTTTTTCAGATATACTATTTACTATCGCCGGAATCTTTAGATATTTTTGTCTTAACCGTCGCCTTACTTGGCTGCACATTTGTTCGTTCTTCGGTCTTTCCCGGACATTTGTTTGACATTTGAATCCGCATTTGTTCCATATTTGGCCGCACATTTGTTCCATATTTGGCCGCACATTTGTTTGATATTTTGCATTTGGTCTTTACTTACTGCACATTTGTTTGTTGTTCGGTCAAATGTTTATCACTTTGTTATGCTTTGCCCGCACATTTGTTTTTCTTTGGCCGCACATTTGTTTTCTTTGGCCGCACATTTGTTTTTCTTTGGCCGCACATTTGTTTTTCTTTGGCCGCACATGTGTTTTCTTTGGCTGCACATTTGTTTTCTTTTGGCTGCACATTTGCTTAGTTTCTTTGGCTGCACATTTGTTTATTTCCGTTATTTTGCTTTGGCTGCACATTTGTTTTGGTTTGGCTGCACATTTGTTTTGGTTTGGCTGCACATTTGTTTTGCTTTGGCTAAACATTTGTTTAGTTCCTTTGTTTTTGGCTGCACATTTGTTTACTTCTTTTGTTTTGCTTTGGCTGCACATTTCTTTTGCTTGGTGGCTGCACATTTGTTTAGTTCATTTGTTTTGCTTTGGCTGCACATTTCTTTGGCTTGGTGGCTGGACATTTCTTTGGCATGCTTGGTGGCTGCACATTTCTTTGGCTTGGCTGCACATTTGTTTTGCTTGGTGGCTGGACATTTCTTTGGCTTGGTGGCTGGACATTTCTTTGGCTTTGTGGCTGCACATTTCTTTTGCTTGGCTGCACATTTGTTTTTCTTTAACCGCACATTTTTTATTTATTTAGTGCTATTGATAACAGATTTCGTTTGTGTTTATATTGCAGATACATGAGTTCTTCTTACCCTCCAAGACTTTACAAAGATGGGAAACCTCATATTCAAATTAAGAGCATGAACCACTATTGTTTTCTTTCCAAATTCAAGATCATGAAAGAATATCTTGGTGAAGATCGCGTAATGAGTTAAAAGGAGTCATCTGTTGGAGTTTTTCTTAAGCTTACCGACATAGATATGACGCACAAGTACATATGGGCTTCCTCGATTGTCGATTTCTTCCTCTCACATCAGCTAGCTGTCGACAATATTCATGAGTTTTGGTCTTTAATTGATGGTCAACCACTCAGGTTTTCACTACATGAGTTCAAGGATATCACCTGTCTGAATTGTGACCCATTTCCATCAGATGAATCAGAGTTGTGTGACGTTAATTATAAAGCTTTGTGGAAAGAAATGAAAGTTCCATTAGGAGAAGGACCTACTTGGGAGGAGTTGGTGAAAGTTTTAAAAACTTGTCAGGGTTGGGATAAGGAGAAGAGGAAGATGTTAGGACGGTTATGCATTCTGCATGTTGGAGTATATGGTATCAATCACGGATCAAGGATTTGTTTGAGTAGTGCAATAAGAGTCTTTGATACAGAGAGGTTTGAAAAATATCCTTGGGATAGAGCCGGATTTACTAGTTTAGTAAATTCGGTTAAAGTTGGACATTACAAAGGAGCCACTTACCAATTAAACGGATGTGTTCATGCTCTGCTAATATGGATATTTGAATCTGTTCCAGCGCTAGGAGAGTTGTATGGGTTTAAGCGGAATTGGATTGATGTCCCACCACTTCTTAACTGGAAAGGATGTCGTCAACGTTTCAGATTTGAGGACTTAATAGCTGATGAGAAAGCTAAACATGGACAGGTATGATATGGTCTTCTTATTTATGTTACTGCGGATTAATGTTGATATTGGTTATGAGTTATTTTCATGTTGCTGCGGATTTAATTTTTGTTTTTGATGCGATATTAATGTTGATGCGGATTTGTTTTAGTTTTGATAAGGGTTTTATAATGTTGGTGCGGATTTGTTTTAGTTTTGATAATGGTTTTTAAATGTTATTTTTTTGAGATTAATATTGTCATTATCTTCTATTTAGGTTCGTGTGAGGCATATGCTTCCGGTTGCATTAGAAGGTAAGTATCCTCAATGGAGTGACAATGATCAAAACTTCGATCCGAAACTTGACAAGTTGATCGAAGATATCATTGGAGGTGAATTGGTTGCAAATACTTGGCCTGTGGAGGAACCAGTCTTGAAAAAGCGTGTAAAAGTTGAGGATTTGAAGACTTTGAGGTCTGATGTTCTGTCTGATGGAGCTGAAACTTCTAAGAAAAAGAAGAAGAAAGGAAAGGAACACTCAAAGGTTAGTACACTTGTTTCTTTGTGATTACTCTTGTTGGTTGTTTTTGTTTATGATATTATAACTCTTGTTTAAAAATATACAGGATGATGAGGAGACTAGGGGTTCCATTGCTGGAATGATGAAGGTGTTGGAAACCTTTGCTGGGCAACTTAACAACATGGGGGAAAATTTGACGGGCAACTTGGTAGCTTGGGGAAAAAATTTGACGGTTTTGAGACAAGAATGGAAGGGTTTGATGCGAATCTTGCTACAATTAAGGAAGATATCAATGATCTCCGAGAGCGAGGAAGGAAGAGCAAATCGATAGACGTTAGTGATTCCAATTCTAAGAAAGAAGACGTCAAGCAAGACGATGAAGCAACAAGTAAAACACCGGTTAGTTGAGCTTTACTCTTATATTGCCGCGGATTTATTTTGGTAATGATAAATATTTTTATATTGTTGCTGCGTATTTATTTTTTGGTATTGATGAGTTTAAATGTTGCTGCGGATTTATTTAGGTATTGATAAAGGTTATTCATTGTTGCTGCGAATTTATTTAGGTATTCATAAAGGTTATTCATTGTTGCTGCGGATTTAGTTAGGTATTGATAAAGGTTATTCATTGTTGCTGCGTATTTATTTTTTGGTATTGATGTAATGTTGCTGCGTATTTATTTTTGGTATTGATGAGTTTTAAATGTTGCTGCGGATTTATTTAGGTATTGGATAAATATTTTTCATTTTGTTACTGCGTATTTAATTTGGTATTGATAAGGGTTTTTTCATTGTCGCTGCGGATTGATTTTTTGGTATTGATGAGTTTTAAATGTTGCTGGAGATTTATTTAGGTATTGATAAAGGTATTTGTTGCTTATTTATGCAGTCATGGTTGGTAGTGGAGACCAAGGATGCAACAGATGAGCTTCTAGTAAGAAAAGTTGTCAAGGGTGAAGTGAGTAAAGTTCCGACGGGGAAGAAGAGAAAGAGTAGGGACGCTCCTCTGCTGAAAAATAAAAAGCTCATTTTTGCAGATACTGATGTTGTAGACATAACTCAACAACATCATAAGGAAGAGGAGAAAATGGCATCAAGTTCCAATGAAGCGTGGTCCAATCCAAGAATCGGCACCAGATAATAAAGTTGTTGGCGTTACTTTTGATATGCTTGGTGAAACAATCTGAAGACAATGGATGAAAATACACCTATTCCGAAGCGAGTTCCAAAATTGGCGTTGAGTCAGAGATTTCCATACATTGGTAACTCTACGATGAAGCGCATCATTCCAGGTGTTCAAACTTCAGGACATGACTATGACCCTATTGCAACTGTTGATGAAAACAAATGGCGCCGGCTAGTTGATTTCATAGAATTGAATGAGTATATATCTAAGACCTTCTCTCTTTTTTACTAATCTTCATCAATACTAATCTGCTCTCTTTTTTATTCTTAAAGGGATGAAGAACTTGGAAGCAAAGATTCAGATGTCATCTTCTTTAAGGAGATTATTACCCCTAGGAAGGATTGGACGAACAAAAGATATGGATGGTTGGCAACTAGTGTAAGTATTTCTACTATTGCTGCGGATTTTATTTCCTTTTATTTGTTATTGCTGCTGATTTTTTTTATTTGCTATTCTGCTTTTATATTGCTGCGGATTTAATTTGGTTTTGTCTCATTTCTTCTTTATTTGAACAGCACCTTGCTGCAGCGTTGACAATGTTCCTCAAAAGGTGTATGCGTTCTCCTTCACCTTTCCGCGATAGGGTAGGCTTCATTGATCAGTGGTTCCTTGAGACCATGGTTATTGATTTCAAGCACAGTCCGGCAAAGTCAAAGAAATTCTTGTTTGACCTCAATTATATGAACCATTTCAATGGTTTAGCTCCTTTAGACTCGGCTACTGAGAAGAAATGGTATACGGACATTGATAACTTGTACGGTGTTGTTAATATCAACGAGAATCACTGGGTTGCTGTAGACATTAACTTCCCCAAGGAGAGTATATACGTCTATGACTCCATCCCGACTGATACGACGGACAAAGAAATTGTCTTGGCATGTGACTTTCTTCGCAGGTATGTATTTACTAATTAATTGTGGTTGTACTTGTTATTGTTGGGTTTGAAAGCTACCAGCATTTGACAGTCATCTCCGCAGGATGATCCCGGCATTCCTCGATATCATGGTTCCGAAGAACGAACGCCCGTATAACTCTAATATGTATAGGGTGCGAAGAGTCAGAGCCAACGTTCCACTCAATGAGAATCCAGGAGATTGCGGCGTCTACGCTTTAAAATACATTGAGTGCCTTGCTTTAGGATGGAGTTTCGAGGGGCTTAACGATGACAACATTCAGGCTATTCGGGAAAGATTAGCCACTGAGTTGTATGATAAAATTCTAGAGACGAGCGGACCACGTATGAGTAACCCATTACCTCGTCGTCGAGAGAGCTTAGTACCTCATCTCAATGATACCTCAGTCTGAGTTTTTTTCTCTTTAAACTTTGGTTTACTTGTAGGACTTATGAAGTGTGTTATTAGACTTGTATATCACAGATTTATTTCTCTTCTATATAGGTTATCGCGGATTTATTTGATTTGTATATGAGTTATCGCGTATTTGTATATGAGTAATCAATCGAAAGTACAACATAAGAGTCTACAATCCAAAGAACAACATAGGAGTTTAAAATCCATAGTTTATGCAATTTTACATGTTTTACGATTATGTCCAACTTCATTACAATTACCGCATGCGTGTTGCTTCCTAGGCCTTTTCTTCTGCATGGCAATTTCGAGGATTGATTTGATTCTTGATTTTTTTGGTCAACCTGGTTGTTGTCGAGGTACAGGTGGTGCACAAACCTTTGTCGCCACATCTTCTGGTATTGGCAAAGAAAAATCCCTAGGCATGATGGCGGTAGAATATGAATTATACAAGTAGGACCTATGATAGTAATGATGACAAAGTGAAATACGGGAAATCTTCCTGCTCTCCGCCGCTGCTATTGCATGTATACATGGCAACTTCTCCAAGTCAAACCTACGGCATGAACACTTTCTATCTCTCAAATTAACAACATGTACAGATCCTCCGCCTGACACTTGAACTTGATTAGCATCAATATCTTGAACATTTAAAAGCTTAGAATATTCGACACGACTCTGAAAAAAATAAAAAAATTAATCTGCGGTCATATGGTCTGAGACAAAAATAATCAGCGGCCATATACCATTAAACAACATAAAAAACCTGCGACCAAAGGAGATAAGAAATTTACCTCTAACAATTTTTCTACTCCACGGGTTAGAGTTGTTTGCAATTTCAATGCATCTTTCCTTCGAGAATCAAACCATCTTGTCATCATCGATCTCACAACCTCTAGTAGTTGTACAATAGGCAATTTCCTAGATTGTGATAGAACGTTATTCATTGACTCAGCAATGTTGCTGGTAAGAAGATTGTACCTATTGCCAGGGAAATGAACACGTGTCCAGAGTCGAACATCAGCTCTTTGAAGATAACTATGAAGTGCAGGATTCAACACTTGAATCTGGTTAAACGTGGTCTGAAAATCAACAAGTCTGAAAGCATTGGCCGGTTTTTTCACCAAACCAAACGCTTCACGACCTCTATAACGGGCTAATATATTCTTGTACAAATGGTATGTACATATTCCACGACTACACTTTGGGTATACCGTTCTAATACCTTTCTCAGGAGACTTGGGGCTATCAGAGGTGATGGCAAGATCTACGGCATCGGGAATAACAGCTTGTTCGAACAACCATACCTATGACTCATCATTTTCAGTATCAACTACGGCATAAGCAATAGGAAATATCTGAAAATTACCGTCTTGAGCTGTTGCGGTAAGGAGTGTCCCTTTGTATTTTCCTTGCAAAAAAGTACCATCAACAACCACCACTTTCCGCATATAAGGAAATCCGTTGATGCTTGCACTAAATGCTAGAAACAAGTACTTAAATCTTTGATTCTCATCAACTTCAAGCCGTGTGTGTGATCCGGGATTTTCTCTTTTAATCATGTACAAGTAAGCAGGTAGTAATTCATATCCACTCTCTTGAATTCCCCTAACCAAATCCCGACCATGTCTTAGTGTCCGATATGCCTTCCAATAATTAAGCTACACAAAACAAATCCGCGACTATATAATTAGTTATAGTAAGTAAATCTGCGACCATATAATTAGTTATAGTACATAAATCTGTGACCATATAATTTGTGATAGTAAATAAATCCGCGACCATATAATCTACGAGTCAAAAATAGATGTGCAACATACCTTAATTTGGAATTGTTTATTAAGAGCATCGGCAACATGCATTGGCAATACCGTTGGTCCAACTCCACCAACAAAATCCTTGTACAATAATCCAAGTATCTCAGGAGTTGCTTGTCGGGATGTTGCAGAACGCTCTGTAACTGAACATGTATGATTGGGGATATACTGTCGAACATGAAACCTTGGATAGTCTCCTATTGGTGTAGCTCGTACTCTCCAAGAACATCCATTCACCCAACACTTAACAGTCAATAATTCAGGTGTCGATTTAACGACATTGAAATCAAATTTCTGGACAACAGTAAGAATTTTCATTCTTCTCTCCAGCTCCTCTTTCGACTCATAACATTGTCCAACAGCTAAATCCAAAGAACTCAATTGAAACTTCGCATATTCAGCATTCACATTGCCTTCACTTACATAAAACGTTGAATCTCTCTTCTTTATTGGTAATATTGGTTTCTCTTCCTCTTATTTTTCTTCTTTTTCTTCTTCTTCTTCTTCAGGCAATATCCCATAAGTTGAAAAATTCTCATCGCCTGAATCTGTTCCATCAGAGTCGTCACAATAATCGAATCTCGATTCATCATCATCGTTACCATCTTCATCATTCTCTTCAGCTTTTGGAACCTCAACGTCTAATGTCTTCTTGATATCAGTCTTATCCTTCAATTCCACACAAAGCCGAAGCATATCTACTTTGGATTGGCCCAAAAAAGTTTTGAATTGCCTACAATTCTCAACATATACGGGAGGTGTATCTTGGGGCAATTTCTGCATAATCTTCTTATGAAACATGTAGCTCAGTTTCACATCATATACTCTATTATCCTACCCAAAATCTTCAAACACCATTCCAATGAAATCCTCATAAATCATCCTATCATCAGCTCCTAGGATTCTAGATCCTCGCTTAGCATCAACAACAAACAACCATCTACACTTTTCAAAGCTCCATTTTCCACATACAAGTACAATTTGTTCCATTCCTTTCAAAGAAAAACTAGAAAGAGGAAAAAAAGTGTAGATGAAGATGAAAAAAGGAAAAAAATTACGCCAAGAGGAAGAAAATTAAGAAGAAAAGGTCAAAATTAGAGAGAAATGATGAAGAAAGAGGAAGATGTAGATGGCTGGGCTGCCCAAAAAAAAACACTAAGGGGAACGAGGTGAAGGAGAAGATGACGGCAAGGGAAAACCCTAAATCTTGTGGCCCATATTGCATTATACAAATCTGCAGTAACTGATAAGAACAATTCTGCAGCCAAAGTAAAACAAATCCGCAACCAAACAAAACTATATCCGGTACCAAAGTAAAACAAATCTGCAGCTTAAGAAAAAACAAATCCGCAATCAAAGAATAAACAAATCCGCATCTAAAGTACAACAAATCCGCATCCGAAGAATAAATAAATCCGCAGCAAAAAAAACTAAATCCGCAGCAAAAGTATAAATAATTCTGCAGCCAAAGTAAAACAATGTGTGCGGTAACCATAACAAAAAGTGTGCAGTAACATTACAAATAAGGCTGCCACAACAAGAGAAAATAAATGTGCAGTAACATTATAAATACATGTGCAGCAACGTTACGAATAAGTGTGCCGTAACTATGAAAAAAGTGTGCGGTAATGTTAAAAAAAGTGTGCCGTAACTATTAAAAAAATTGTGCGGCAATATAAGAAAAACTGTGTAGTAACATTACAAATAAGTCCGCCACAGCAAGAGAAATAAATGTGCAGTAACATTAAAAATATATGTGCAGCAACTATAAGAAAAAGTGTGCAGTAACATTACAAATAAGTCCGCCACAGCAAGAGGAATAAATGTGCAGTATCATTACAAATATATGTGCAGCAACGTTACAAATAAGTGTGCAGTAACAAACCAAAAAACTGTGCGGTAACTGTTAAAAAAAAGTCTGCGGCAACAATTAAAAAAGTGTGCATTCACATGTACATTAAATTCGTCACAACGAAAGGGAATAACTGTGCGATAACATGATTTCAATAAGTGTGCATCAACGGCAGAAATAAGTGTGCAGTAACATATACAAATAAGTCCGCCACAACAAGAGAAAATAAATGCGCGATAACTGTAAAAATAAATCAGCGGCGACTATTTTGAATATCTGTGCGGCTAAACAAAAAAAAAATTAGTCCACTATAATGTGATGAAATAAATGTGCAAAACAAACCCGCGGTTCTAAGTAACTCCGCCATAAGACAAAATAAATGTGCGGAATAATAAATGTGCGGCAACATTGAAAATAAATGTGCGAGAACATGAAAAACAAATGTGCGAAATAAATCCGTGATATCTAAAACAAATGTGCAAAAAATTAAGTGTGCAGCAACATGGTCTGCGGATTTTTGTTAAAAACGCGATGGCATTTTTGTAAATACCAACAACTTTACCGCACTGGAAAAAAAAAAATTTAATGGCATTTTCGAAAACTATTTTTTTCCTAATAAAAGGTTCAGGGGTACTTTTGGGTTAAAACACCTTAAAAATCTTTAAAAAACGAGGGTTATTCTAGTTATTTATGCTAAATTATGGGTCATTCTAGCTTTCGGCCCAATCGCTTAACATATCTTCTTTCTCTGAGACTGTAGGTTTCTTTGTCTTCCTCGTGTATAGACAGGTGTTTAGTGAGGTTCTCACCATGCCTTCTCTCTGCAACCCTAAAAATTCACACAAAGCTACGAAATTACTTTCTGATTTTTGCGTATGTGAGATATTAGGCGAGACTTGTGAGAGAGCGGAAGGAGAAAAACCTTTGGTTTTTTTTAACATCTTCTTGTCTAGGCAGGTGTTTAGAGAAGTTCTCACCATGGCTTCTCCCTGCAACCCTAAATATTCACACAAAGCTACGAAATTATTTCTGATTTTTGCAACTGTAAGAAGAAAGGTGAGAGATTAGGCGACACGAGAGAGATGAAGAAGAAGAACCTTTAATTCGCCGACGATGCACAGAGTGATCTTTCCCCTAGATTTGAGACTCCTTTGACAATTTTTTTTTATAGCTTCAACATAAGAAATGGCCACGTTTCGTGGCCTTTCAGATTTCAATCTTTATTGACCAAAAAAATAAAATCTTTATTGACTTATTTTATGTGGTAAGTGTTAAATGATAATCTATACTATTAAAAGGGAAACACTATTTAAAAAAATATATTAAAGTTTTAAAATATTTACATATAATGTCACTAAATCTAATAAATAAAATCATTAATGACAAAAATGTATGTATATCTTAACTTATATTCATGTATCCAAACACAATTAAAAGATTTTTAAATATTAATTAAGAAATAAAAGATTTTATATAATCAGAAAATCTCTAACAAAATCTTTTATAAGAGGATTTATGTGTAAATTAAAGATTTTGTTAACCTATAATAATAAATTAAAAACTATAATTTATTTTTCAAAATCTGAATCTTGCTCATATGTTTAATATTAATATATTTATAAGGAAATTATTATTTAAAATATAATAAATGTATACATATATTAATATAATGTTTCTTTATAGGAAGATAATATAGTTACAACCAGTCCACAAACCATTACATGTTTATAATCATCTATAGATATATACTTATAATATTAATACAGATTTATAGCTTATACTCAGGGTTTAGAACCCAAGTGCAACAATATTTAAATTCAAGAGCTACTGAAACGAATGTACTCCTAAAGGTCTTTATAATTTAATCCCTTCATTTCACAAAATAAATTTTTACGTAAGTTTTTGCACCCATATCAAACACTTTTATATAACCTAAAATACTTTTATTTTTTTATTAAATGTTAACTAATTTTTTAACTTTAACTGTAATAATAGAGGCAAAACAAGATATATTACACAATTGTTGTCTTCAAAATACAAAGCATCCATCTTTTAAAACATCTATCTTTAAAAAACAGAAAAAAAAAATACAGTTTTAGTGTTTCATTCACATTATCATTATTCATTAATTTAACACTAAACGCAAGTTACACAAGAAGTAAAGGTAATAAAACGCTACTATTTTAAAAAATCTTAATTCTTTTTCTTATTTACGTTCACCCTTTCTTGAGAAATAACTAATAAGCAATCTCTCAGTTTTTTTTTTTACTCTCCCCTTCTTCTTTCTTTCTTACAATATTTTAACTGGATTTAAAGTATGTTTACTCTTTTTGACCATTTTGACTTATTATCCGTTTGAGAAAAACAGTGAAACCTAGCTCAACGTTCTTTCAAATTACCTAATAAAGTTTTTTTGGGTAAAACATACCTAATAAAGTTGTTACAAAATGTTTAGTTCTCAAATTTATAATTTGGACTCACTTCATGAAATCATAGTGAAGTCTCAATACTCTCACTTCATATTATTTCTCCTTCTCAACCACTCTTCTCACTAGAGAAGATGAACAACATTGAAACAGCTTTCTTCTTCTGCTTCTTCTCCTTCTTCTCCTTCTTTTCATCTTCTCATGTAAGAAAGATTCAATCTTATGCTTTTAATTGACGTTTTGATAGATTCCGCTTAACATAATATATGTTCTTGTTGATTTATGTCACCGACTAAAATGTAGGTATATTTCGCCGGAGCTAAACAAACCGCCGGCAACATCACGGCATCGGAGAATCCATTCACACCAAAAGCCTCTTTGATTCGCTATTGGAACAATCGCATTCGCATCAATGAAGATTCACCAAAACCTTATTTTTTCCTCTCCAAAGCATCTCCATTAACGGCCGTGAACTCCACGCGCTTCGCCTCACTTGCTTCTCTTCACGCACTAGACACGCGCCTCTCCGATTTTTGCTCCGCCGCGAAGCTCTTCTGTTTTCCAGAGCTCGCCGCTCATTCTCACGAAAAATACGGCGACGACGTCAGATTTACCGTTTACAGCGGCAAGAACTTCACAAACTACGGCTCCGATCGCCTCGCCGGAGCTGATTCGTTCATAAACTATTCCGGCGGTGACAACATTGCCGTCGACTCGTTCCGTCGTTACAGCCGTGATTCCGCTGGACACGACGATGAGTTTTCAAATTACGCCGGAGAAGTTAACGTAGCTGATCAAAGCTTTACAACTTACGCTACTGAATCTACCGGAGGCTCCGGTGGTTTCACGAATTACCACACAAACGCCAACCAACCAAACGGAAGATTCACTTCATACTCCGACAAAGCTAACGGCCGATCACAATCATTTACTACCTACTCCGAAAACGCTAACGCCGGAGCTCAGACATTCACAAGCTATATCAAAAACGGAAACGGAGCTCCGAACGAGTTCTCGGGTTACGTATCCGGGTCAAATGTAGTCAAATCAGGTTTCATCGGGTACGGAGAAACCGCAAACGGAGCTAACGACACGTTCACGAGCTACGGCGGCGATGGGAATATACCGGTTAACGAATTCAAAAAATACGGCGATGGAGGAAACGGCGCCGTTTATGAGTTTAGAAATTACAGAGACCAATCAAATATCGGAACAGACTCTTTCTCTTCCTACGCTAAAAGCTCAAACAACGAGAAGGTCAATTTCGTAAATTACGGTGAATCATTTAATCTCGGCTCTGATAATTTCACCGGTTATGGCCAAGGCAACGACGGAGGAAACACCAGCTTCAAAACTTACGGCCAAGGACCGAGTTTCAAGGAGTACACTAAAGACGGCGTCGTTTTCGCCAGGTACTTTAATAACGTGAGCTCCAGTGGTAAAATGGTAAATAAATGGGTTGAGCCGGATAAATTTTTTAGAGAATCGATGTTAAAAGAAGGGACTTTAATGCAAATGCCAGATATTAGGGATAAAATGCCTAAAAGAACGTTTTTGCCCCGAACCATAGTTTCGAATTTACCGTTTTCGTCCTATGAGATTGGCGAAATCTGGAGGATTTTTGGCGCCAAAGAGAATTCTTCGATTTCCGAATGCGAAAGATCTCCAAGCCACGGCGAGACGAAGCGGTGCGTAGGATCGGCGGAGGATATGATAGATTTTGCTACATTGGTGCTCGGACGCGGCGTTGTGGTGAAGACGACGGAGAATGTAGTAGGGTCAAAGAAGAAGATCGTAATTGGAAAAGTCAAAGGAATCAACGGTGGAGATATAACGAGAGCTGTTTCGTGTCACCAGAGTTTGTATCCGTATTTACTGTATTATTGCCATTTGATTCCTCGGGTACGGGTTTATGAAATGGATCTTCTTGAACCGGAGAGTCTAGAGAAGATTAACCATGGTGTTGCCATCTGTCATATTGACACGTCAGCTTGGAGTCCGACTCATGGAGCGTTTCTGTTCTGGCTCTAGGTCCGGGTCCGGGTCGGATTGAAGTTTGCCACTGGATCTTTGAGAATGATATGACGTGGAATATCGTTGATTAAGTAAAGTTTTGGTCATTTTTGACTGTTTGGCTTTTTTTTTTTTCTTTTTAAAATTTGTTTCATCGATTTTTTCTTTTTCTCAAAAACTGTAACTCCCTCCCATTTTTATTTTTATGAAATTATGTTTGATCGACTTCATAAAATTGAAAAACAAACATTAAAAATCGGCAAAAAGGATCTGGTTTAGACTCTAATATGCAAACTTCTATTCAAATGATATAAAAATACTGGGGAAATAAATAAATATGTGTTCACTTAGGTCTGGGCAAAAAAACCGAATCGAAAATACTGAATCGAAATCAATCCGAAAAAATCGGTTCAGATCGGGTTTGAATCGGGTTCGGATATTCTCATTTTACCCACCAGTTCCTAGATTCATATACCCGTAGATATCGGTTCGGGTACGGTATTTTATCGGTCCTAGAACCAAATCTACAAGACGAGGAGGGTGTATTTTATCTCCAGATGATAAACAATTGTGCTGGAAACTATTGGTCTAGCTACGTTACCAA
Organism: Cardamine occulta; assembly: GCA_028015245.1. Taxonomy (NCBI): domain Eukaryota; kingdom Viridiplantae; phylum Streptophyta; class Magnoliopsida; order Brassicales; family Brassicaceae; genus Cardamine; species Cardamine occulta. The sequence goes on from CM051368.1 coordinate 2,892,195, forward strand.
CGATGTGTACCGATTGCATCCAATGACGCGTGTGGATGCTTTAGATAAGATATTTTTAGATTACGGAAACTGCTTCTTCGCTAATAGGACAAAGACTTGTGGTAGAACCGATGGTGTTGTGCGTTATCAAGGTAGACGTGTTCTAGGTAGACAAGACGAGATCAAAGTGTTTAAGGTGATGACTGAGGACTTTTACTCTAGATTTCATGATATGATCTAACACACATTCTAGAAAACATACGTTTTTTTCTCTTTTAAACATCTATAGAATTGATCATGATTCATGAGCTAGTCTTTGAGTTTGGTTTTTTTTTCCCCAACTATATAGTTTATTTATTTCTCTACTCAATTTGGTTTAGAGATTAAAATATGCTTTATGTAATCCCCGATTTGTGGTTGTAAGAGGAGAGGCTTGTGGTTGAAATCTGAATACTGATTAAGCAACTTAGCAACGATAGGTATAGAATTAAGTTCTTGGCTGATTTAAAGTTCTGTGAGGAATTTCATCGAACAAGTAATATGCATTACTTAAAACCAAACCTTGTTAATCATCATCACAATCTACTGGTAGAACTCAATCCTGATGAACGAAATTACCCAAAAAAGCCTCTCTTGGACAAGAACCAAACCCCAATTCAGAATGATCCGAAGACATATCCCAATTATAGCCTTTTTTTTCGTTTTCTTTTCGAATAATAAAAGTTGCTACAGAAGCCCAATAATAGCCCTTTTCTGTTATGTAGGCTTTAGTATTAAAGCCCAATTATAGTCTTTTTCGTTTTTCTCTTGTGTGTTTAACAGGAAATCAAATCACGTTAATCAACCACACTACCACAGTTAACAAATCCGAACGTTGTAAAATGCAACGGTCAGTAAATTAAAGTAAATTTAAAATAAAAATCATGTGACTAGATTCGCAAAGCCTTATAAATTCTACTTCTATAAAATTCTAATCTCAAATCCATCAAACCTAACATTTTCTTTCGCCATACACATTTTCTCGGGAAAGTTCAATTAAAAATTTGATGAAACCGAGGAAACTCACAGAACCCTAAATCGGCGGAGAAATCGGAGGCATTGATGCCGGAATTTGCGAAAACCACGACGGCGGAGAAGCATGCCGGAGTGGGAAGAACAAATAACGATCGGAGGATTAGCCGTGAGCGCTTTGCCGGAGAAAAACTCAGTCTGACGGTTCAGATCATCCCTTCGCTGAACGTCGCCGCAGGTATATACTCGAACTCTTCTTCGTCAAGTTATGGATATGTCGGTTTGTTATCAAAACTAGGGTTTGTTGTCAAGCAAGAGAACACCGTTAATTATTCAGACTTGTGCTGTTGCTTGTTACGGCCTCGCCTTTAGCGGTTTAAAGCTTTGCTTAGTCGTCAAATTCTGTGTGTTTATGGAAGTTTTAGTAATCAGATTCTTAGTTTTCAAGTTCTTTTTAACCACTGACAGTGATTTAATCAATCATCTAATTGACTGATTTGGGAATTAGGGATCTGTAGATATTTGTGGAACTTGATATAGATTTTTAATACCAGGAGGATTTGGTTCATATTTGATTGCTATCGATGAGAAGCCATACACGATGAAGTTGTTATAGGTCCAGAATTGTGATGGATCCAGTGATTCTTGGGACGCAAGGTAACATTTTTTAGTAACATTTGCTATGATCCTTTCTCTATTGCTGAAACATTCTCATTAGTTGTATAAGTTTTTTCTCAGGTGATGGTTTTGGGCTACAAACTTATGTATATATCCCAGTGGAGTCGTCACATCAATGTTGATTAGCAGCTTTCACACCAACACTGGAGCTGAGCTTGCATGGTAAAGTTTGTCACGAGTCTTGCTTTCGGCAAACCATATTAGTAGTTTATTGAACTTGTATCTGCGATATTGTTCACTACATGAAACATGTCAAATGTCTAGGAAAATATCAGAGCCTTAGCTTAATTTGGAGTTATTTCAAGTGGTTGTTTTGTGATATTGGAGATGCATGTGGAACCCTTGGTTTGACGCTATTTAAGAACATGTAAGTTCATACTCTATCTCAAGTCTTAGCCAGTTTGATACAGCTTTATAATGCCAAAGGTTATTAGAGAAATAAGACAAAACTTTGCATTTATCTTTTGTTGCTACAAAAATATGATCTCAGATTTTCAAATTTTAGTAAATTCACATTTGGTTATTTTTTGTTTTTTACTAGGAGCGGTGTTCAAACAGTTAATATCGCATGGGAATGGGAAAAGACTTGCCGCAACTTTAAGGTGAGCTTTTTCTCTCAAATAATGTGAAGAATGTAATGTAATCTCTATTAAAAATAAATAAATTAATAGTCAAATTAATTAGAATACCTTAAGTGAATTGTGTAATAGTGGAGATAGATAGAACATGACATCCAGTCTTTTGATTGTTAGTGATGAGCATGTACGATTTTGTTTTCACTGTTTTACAAATTACTTAGTTTTCTAATTGATTTGACAATAAAAATTTCCATTAAGTGGTTTGAAAATAAAATAAAATTAATTAATTATAGAAACCTAATTAGTGTATTATCTAAAAGTGAAAACATACTAAACGTAATATCCAATGTTTGACCAAATGGAAATGGTCAAATTTAAAATTACAGAGACCAATTATTGGGTGCCTTTAGTCCATTCCTCTTAAAAAAAAAAAAAAAAAATAAAAAAAAAAAAAAAAAAAAAAAAAAAAAAAAAAAAAAAAAAAAAAAAAAAAAAAAAAAAAAAAAATAAAAAAAAAAAAAAAAAAAAAAAAAAAAAAAAAAAGGGCTACAAATAAATCCCAATGGGCCAAAATTGTGATACACTCCGGTAATCGTTGAGAGAAAATGAGAAACTTGTGTGAAAACTAAGGCCATGAATGTTTGATATTTTTTTTAGTGGTTTTTGGTTTTTGATTTTTGATTTTTGGTTTTTGATTTTTTGTAGTTTTTATTTTTTCAAAATCTCTTAAAAACTCAAGCCTTGAATGACTTTTTAAAGTAGTTTTTAGTTTTAGATTTTAGAAAAATCTAATTTATTGTCATTTATAATTTTAGAAAAATAGATTTCCTAAAAAATAGAAAATATGGATTTTGATGGTTTTTCTACATTTGTAAAAAGAATCCAGAATCTCACTTATAAGAGTTTTTAGGAGATTTTAAAAAACTAAAATCTATAAAAAATCAAAAAACTAAAACTAAAAACCAAAAACCAAAAGCCAAAAACCACTAAAAAAACTATCAAACATTCATGGCCTCATATAAGTGGGATTCTGAATTCTCTTCACAAATATGGAGAAACCATCAAAATTCAAATTTCCTATAAGAAAAGATTGAACGAGACCATAACACATGGTCTTAAGATAAAAATATTGCACGAGACCAATTACATAAGATCAAATTCTTCTTCTCGTTCTTCTTCTAATTCTTCTTCTTCTTCTTTCTCATCTCCTTCAGCATCATATGGATCATTCTTGTCACCATCCTCATTCCCGGCCATTACCATGTAAAGCCTCATTCCCATCATATGCATTATCCTTAGCCCAATTAATACCCAAAACAGAGACAGAGACAGTTTCACCTTCAATATGCATCTCAGGACATTGATGCTCAATGTAAATGTCAAATTCTTCTGTTTCCCCACTCGTAAATAAGCAATATAACCCTCTGTCAGCTCCATAAAATGTATATTCAACCTTCTCCATACCTTCACTTGGCAATTTATACCAAATAATAGCAATTGGTGCAGAAACTTTCTCTTCCAACACGAGATCCTCAAATTTTTTCCAATTGGTCTCAGAGGTTTTCCAAACTACATTTTTCACCTCAATCATAACTCCATCATATTTGTAGGTTTTATCCTTCATAACCATTGATCCACCAAAGTGGATATTGAACTTAATATCTCGATCAACACTGTAAGAAGAGAAAGAAAAGAAAAACATCAAAACATACCAAATTTATGAACTTAATATATAACTTAGTATGGATGACGAAGTACTTCACTTATTCTGGTGTTTTTGCAAATCATATATGATATTTAATCATTTAGAGTTTATTATGCACCACTGTGTGATTCTCCGCTTGCAGTAATTAATTCTAGAAATTTATTTCAGTATTTTAAAATATTATAATACATAGATACGTAAAAAGGAAGCAAAGCCATGGAAATGTGAAAAAGGGAATCAAATGTGTTGAGAAGGAACAAAATTGGTATGAAATTCATAACCACGTACTTCATTTTGATAAGCTTCTTCTTCAATCCGCTTTCAATCTCAGGAAATTGACTCAAATCTGTAATTTAGAATAACACTGAAATCGAAATCTTTCATTTACCCCTAAATCGCAAATTTCACTCACTAGTTCAAACCCATAAATTTCACTCACCTTCACTAAAACCCAAATCGAAATCTTCACTTGTTCAAACCCAGAAATCATAAATCCTTCATCAGAGATATGAGAATCGATTGCTCTCGTTCATCTAATCAACCCAGGAAAAAAATTCATTTTTTTGTTTCGAATAAGAACCCTAGGGTGAAGAAATTAATTTTTTTAAACCTATTTTCTCCTTAATAATTAACAAGCAAAAAAAAAACGTTAGAAACAAAAATAATAATAGAAAAAAATAAACAGAGTTAACAAAATAGTTAACTGGTGTTAAATGTGTTAACATGCATTAATAGTGTTAAAAACATATGTCGTTGACCGGCGGTCAACTCTCCAGCCTGCTCAAAATCGAGAACTTTAGGGTTTAAGGTATTAAAATTATTTACTTAGAGATTTGTTATGGAAACTTCAAACTATTTGATCATTTATTGAAGCTAAAATTATAAACAATAATTAGGATTGGAGAAATTTTCATAATATGAAATCAGGTAAATTTCAATCAAAATGAGAAACACAGAATCACATACAAATTGTCTAACAATAAAATTAGAGATTAAGAGACAAAAACGAGGCAAGCGTTGACGCTAATGGAGGATATAAAGCATGGACTGATGAAAAGGAATTGAGTCAAAGAAGAAAAGAGGGGAAAAGAAAAAGAAAGAGTTCACCGTAATAGATATTAAACACAACATTCTCAAAAGAATATGGAACTGAGATACGAACTTGATAGTTCTATAAATTTCAAAGTCCTAACAAAACAAAACAATAATTCCTTGCAAATAATTAAATCTCATTGTTTATATTTTCTTTTATGTAATCCTAAATCGTTTTATATAGGAATTTTCCAATAGCCAAGTTGCAATTCGGATGGTCACATATTTGTACTCTATGAACCTTATATGAAAATTTTAAAAGAATAGTAAGTCTTTACTCACTTAAGAAAATATCCTATTTGCCAATTTTCTCGGCTAAAATTATAAATGATAATTAGGATTGGAGAAATATTCTTAATATGAATCCAGACGGACGGTGAACGGTCAACTGCTTTTAAAACCAAAAAATGAAAGGTAATCGTTGGATCAGCGTATTTATTAACAACCGTAGGATCAAACTGTGTTGCAAATCTATCCGTCTAATATGAATCCAGAAATTAAAATTTCAACACGTGTACTCCACGCGTTTCGCAACACTCGCCTCCCATCACGAGCTCGACACGCACCAGTAAAATACTTTAGAGCATATCCAAAACGATACTTCATATTTAAAATGTCTAACACTTCCAATTTAAAGTATGTGTATGTTTGTGTCCAATAGTAAGGGCATGATTATTAGGAGTTCTGGAGAGGTTCTTAGCAAAGATTCTTAGCATTAAAAAAATATAAATTTCATTGGTAAATGTGTTATAAGAACCCCTTCTTAAGAACTAGTTATTAAATAAGAGTTTTTAGAGTGAGTTTCTTAATTCTAAAAACCTCTCCACCTCAAATTGCACAAAATTTATAATAAAATTTTGGTAGGAACCCCATAAGGGTTCTTCCAATAATCATGCTCTAATACTTCAAATCTAACTTTAGAACTATTTGTAATTTATATTATAATTCTTATATTGATCACAATTAATTAATATTATAAAAATTTTATAAACAACTAAAACATACATTAAAAATATTACAAACAATATTTAATAAATAAAACATTATATTATAATGTAAAATTACATATTAATAATAAGAAAATACATAAACTAAAAATATTACAAATAAAATATCAAATTACTCACTAAAACTATTTCTATAATTCTCCCATATATGATCAATCAATGTATTTCAAAGTGATAAATGAGTTTTTTTTTTTTTTTTTGATATGTAGATTACGAGCTAAAAATTGTTAAAATCGGATATTTTCATTCACTGCTATTTCAACTGATACCCCTGGGGCTGGTCTTGCATTTCTTTCATCATCAATTATCATGTTATGCATGTGTGGGTTATGATGAAGGATATACCAAAATTCACAAATAATGTCAACATCGGTATGTCGGATACTCCTAATAGCAGGAGCGATTTCGTCGGCTCTCCAACATCACAATCTCCATGAATGTCTTCATTTACGATCAATATAAATAGTGATGATGGTGGATCAAATTCATCCCAACGTCCCATTGGATCGAAAAATAAAACTCAAAAGAAAGGTTGCTAAAGATAATAATTCATCTATTGACACTTTGCTTTCATCAAATGAACAAATTCTTGATTTCTTAAAAGAAAGCGCATCACATAGAGCAAAGAGTTATAAGTTGACTCAATTACGTATGCAAAGTGATGCAAAAAATTAGCTTTAAAAGAAATACAAGAGAAAAATAAAATATTGTTAAAAGATTTAGATTCTATCGCTGATAATAATACTCGTGTGTATTTTCGATCGGAACAAGCAAGAATCATACAAAAAATGAATCAAGAACAACAATCTTCGATTTCACTAAATTTGTATGGACAAATTTTTGATGATCTTGGAGGTTCGGGATCAAATTTACCTAATTATTAGTATTGTTGTTATATTTTAATTTGTGTAATGTTTCTGTGTTTATGTATATATGAAATATTTGTGAATTATAAATTTTTCTAGACTAAAATGATAAAAGAAACAAAATTAATAAGATTATATATATAATATATAATTGTAGGGATTGAAATGCAAATAAAAAAGATGAAACTTCAAATTTGAAGTCTTGAATAGTGATACTCTATATTTGGAGTGTTACTATTCAACACTTCAAAATTTTGAAGGTTTGGAGTTTGGGTTGGAGTATCAAAAATTTTATATTTGAAGGTATAGAGTGTTCCCTTGGAGATGCTCTTAAGAGTGTCGATGATAGGATAAAAAATGTCTTAAAATCGTACCATTTTCATCAACCGAAACCGGCGAGATGTGGAAGATTTTTGGCGCCGGTGAGATTTCGTCAACGATCTCCTCTGAGTTCGAGAGATCGACAAGCGACGGCGAGATATGGAAGATTTTTGGCGCCAGAGAGATTTCATCGATGATCTCCTCCGAGTTCGAGAGATCGACAATCGATGGCGAGATTTGGAAGATTTTTTGGCGCCGTAGAGATTTTGTCGATGATCTCTTCCGAGTTCGAGAGATCAACAAGCGACAGCGAGATGAACCTATGCATCGGATCTGCGGTGTACATGGTAAATTTCGCCACTTTTCTGCTTGGACGCGACGTAGTGGTGAAGCAGATTTCACGAAATCAGATTTCTAGACACTAAGAGAGAGTCATTTGCGCCGAGATTTTGGATCTGGATCTGATTGGAGAAGGATATAACTCCGGCGTGGCGGTGGTGAGTTAGTCTCGGCTATTTCTCGTTAACGATGGAAGTGTCAGTATGGGCCTGGGCCTTAGGACCCATCTACAAAGAGTGTGGGTCTGGGCGAGGGCTACTAAGGAAAGCCCATTAATGAGAGAACGGTGTCGTTTTACTGTTACCGAGAGAAGAGGTATAAATATCAATTTTTTTTAAAAAAACAACTCTTTCGTTAACATTTCGCAATTTCAATTTTTGGTTTCTTCCGCTTGAAGCAGAGCCAAGAAGTCTCTTTGAATATCTTTTCTCCATGTAATTTGATTCCAGTTTAAGGGAATCCATTTCAATTGTGATTCCAATCCAAATCGCTATTCCAGTTCAGTTTCAATTGTTTCTCTGTAAGTGGGTCTGGGTTATTGTTGTTCTTGCTCTCCCTTTTTTCATGGGTTATTATGCTTCTCTTTTCTGGGTTATTGTTTCTTTTTCATGGTTTATTGTGCTTCTCTTTCTGGGTTATTGTTGTTCTTGCATCTTCTTTTTCATGGGTTATTCTAGTTATGTTTTCTTGGTTTTTGACTTATTGTTGTTCTTGCTTCCTCTTCTTGTTCATTTTCATGGGTTATTGTGCTTTTTCAGTACATTTATTGACTTATTGTTTCTCTTCTTTTATTGTTTTAGAATAGATTTTCAGCCCTGTTTTTCCTGTGGGAGCTCAACGGGACTACACTTTTGTTGGGTGTATAGAAGATTTAGGATGTGCCATGGGAGAAGCAACGATTACGCCCACTTTAATTTTGGGCATCTACAATCTCCCATTTGTGGAAATTGTTTTAGAGTCCTTGTGTTTATTCATTGTTACAATGAAAACATGAAGTTATGTGTTCGCTGCTTCGTTAACAATCCAATTTGTATATCATCTCGTCATATGATGCATGTCATTCCTTTTACCTCTCATATGGTGAGTTATATTACATTGTCTGTCAAATTTTTCTATTTTGAACTGATCAATTGAACTGACAAAAGAAACTGTGGTTACAGTCCTGTCAAGCTGTGCCCGTTGTTGTGCATGTTTAAGCTCCTCATGGAGAACCGGGTGGAGGATCTGATCGTACAGTCAGACCACGGCTGGTGAGCTCTCCCTCATTTTTTAAGCACTCCATCATTCGAATTGCTAACCTCTTACCTCTCACAGTCACATGTCGGTGATGACACAGAACTAAGACTTGGGATTGCTCCTCCTAAATCTGTTCATCCTCGCCAAGCTCTTCCTAGTCAGTGTCAAGCTAGCATTGTTTCCAAGATATGGATGGAGGACAACTGCACAGTTGTTTCGAATGAGGGGCATATGACTGATTCTATTGTTGGTAAGCTGTTTCTCCCTTATATAAACCCGAGTGGTGTATACTTAAGCTGAGATCTTTAAGCTCATTAGTTAATTACTTATATGCATTGAATATTAGAGAAGGTGATCGTGATAATTATCAGTATATGATTATATACCCCTGCTGCAAGATTAGGTTCTGTCAGTGTCAAAAACCGTGGAGAGCAGTTACTTTTCAGGAGTAATCCACGGCTCTCTGTTATCGCTAGTAATTAATTTTTGTGTCTCTAATCATACTTATGCAGATTTAAGCTGAGACCTTTATGCTCTTAGAAAGCTAGTTATTGTCTTATAAATATTGAATAGGAGACTTGTAGTCTTTATTATTATTAGCATCTGATAATATACCTCATGTTGTAGGATCTGATGGTAGAGACGCTCCTCTAGGTCTTGTTTCCGTCGAAAACCGTGGAAAGGAGATACATATCAGGACTCATCCACTGCTCTCCATTTCCGCTGGTAAAGTCCGTCTCTCTCATTATACTCGCGCAGATTCAAGCTGAGACCTTTACGCTCTTAGGAAGCTAGTTAGTGTTTTATATACAATATGTATATGAGATTTGTAGTCTTGATTATACTAGAAATTAAAGATATACCCCATGTTGCAGGATCTGGTGGTATAGACGCTCCTCTAGGTCTTGTGTCCGGAGGGGAGATACTGCTATCTATGATTGACACTGACACTCCTCGAGGTCATGTTTCCATCAGAAACCGTGAAGAGCAGTTACTTTATAGGAGTCATCCACTGTTGTCTATAAGTAGCATTGACACTATGGACATCCCAGTATTAGCCTACATGCCAACACAGATTCAGGAAACAATGATCACTTGCTGTTTGCCTGAAATCAGAAGGAAGGTCACTAAGAAGGAGAAAAGAAGTGTCTTGGAGTTGAATAAGTATATTGGGGAAGCAATGATTGCTATGATTGACACTGCCAAGGCATCTCTCTTAAGAATCCTTGTCCAAGGAGATTTTTCTGAGTACCCTACAGATCAAAGTATGCATTGTAAAGCTCGTTTGGCAGATATGTTGTGCCAACTCTTAGATGATATGAAAGCAGATGCCAAGAACGAGACATAATTCTTGATGGATGAAATTAGAGTATTAGAAAGATGTGAATGTGAAGTCATTCCTAGATCTGCGTTCATGGCTGTTATTGCGCATTATGTGGATGGAATACAGACAAAGTCGGTTGACGTCGTGAGAGACATTTGGGACTACATTGGAGATGTTTTCGCGTCAGTCATTTCCAAGTACTCTGAGACATTCCCAGAGATTCAAGGCAACATCAAACAAGCGAGTCAAAGGTTAATCGCCAAGGTGAAAGAATAGTCTGTGAACCGAACGATTGAAATCTTAGAAATGGAGAAGCTTACGGATTACACATGTAACACTTAGTACATGAAGGATTGGAGTCAAGTGACAACTACAGGTGAAATCTTAATCAATGCTGTTTTACATAACATAGAAAACCCTGGGTACTTCCACTTGAATGGATTTGGGACACGGAAGATCTCACATCTTAGAAAGTACCAAGCTCATTTGCTACTGCAGATGTTCAAAATAAAGATGACGATCACCACCTATTGGACTGTTGTCTTGCAAAGGATCGTCGACAACCTTGATATGCATCTTCAGGTATCTGTTAAGTATCTTGTTGACAGTTGGTTTAAGAGTGAAATAGTTGTGGAAATGGCAGATCCTAGAGGTGGCAGAGGAGTGGGGAGGATGCTGCTGTCAGGAGTGGCTGTTCGTAGCAAGCAATCTGAAGAACAGTATCAAGCTCTTTAAGGAGTATGATACTTCTGGAAATTGGAGATATATAATTGGATGAATTTTATGTTTTGTTGATTTTAGGCATAAAATTACTGTTTCGCTTTGTATTGGTTTTGTTTTGGATGGTTTAGTTTGTTTTGTGGATGGTTCGGTTTGATGATTATTTTTGATTTTTTGGGATGCTACTTCTGTGACCTCTTGAACACTAAATTGCAATCATTCTTTTCGATAATGCTAAGTCTTTTATGCTGAATGTTGAATAATATTTTTTATTATTGTTGCAATTAATTTGGTAAACAAAATAAACAATTCCCAGTGAGAGAAACCTCTAAGCCATGGTGGAGAATATCGCAAGGTCATGTTTTTGATTCATCTTGTTGCTTGTTTTTCTAATCACTGTGTGAGATATGTTTGAAAAAAAAACCATGAATTGAAGAACCAAACCGAATCTGACCCAAAAAATGTTACAATACCCAAATTCAAGCGGACAAAAATCCGAATGGGTTCTAGACTCCTTTATCTAGAAAACCAAACCCGAACTGAACCGGATAATTGATTGGATACCTGAAATACTTAGAATACAACTATATACCCAAAACTATTAATAATATATAAACTTGATCAACCAACACATGTCATGATCTAGTTAATTAGAATTTTGACACGTGTCAGTTTCTGTTGAGAGCAACCAAGGTTAATATAATAAAACTAGGTTAAGACCCGTCCGATGGACGGGTTTCTAAATTTTAAAATAAATTATATTTAAGTAAAAACATTAGATTAAATTTTTGTTGTTAATAATATATCTTGAAATTGTTTTAAGAAAAAAATAAAGCATATTTTGTTGGAGAAAAATACTTATATATGATGTAAAAATAAATTTATATATGTAAATTTGTTTTTCTATATTACTAAATTAATTTAAATTTCTATATTACAATTCTGTCATAAACATATTAAAATTTAGATCACATCTAATATAGTTTGGTTTTATATTATCGTTTATTTTTTTTTATCACCGTGTGAGATATGAAAAACGGTGGTGACTATATTCTCGATCATATTTGGGCGTGACATTCTTCTGGCAAAATCTTCATTGTCCCTCTACTTTCTTCTGGTTCAGATATTATATTAATTTACAATCAAATATATTTTACCTCTCAAACCTTCACTTGTCTTCTTTGTGTTCGATTTGTCTTCTTCAACCAAACCATCCTATAATTCATCCCTTTCATCGCCATATTTTGATATTTTTCTATCTCGGGCATTATTTTTGCAGAAGATATTTGTTTTTTTTGTTGTATCCTTTCATTTCCGCTTTTGCATGCATGACACTTATTTATCATCAAATATCTAATCTTATAATTTTCTGTCAAAATTATGATTCTATAATTTTATTGAATTTTATGCAATTAGTTAATTCTTATTATTTTATGATGATAAATTTATATTTCTACTTAACTATTTGATTCATGAAATTAAATACTCCTTTGTTCCTAAAAATGTTGTTCTGGGATTTTTGTGTGTTGTACAAATATTAATTTTGTATACATTTTTAATTAATTAATGTTAGTAATTTGTAAACTTCAAGAAGTAATTGTTTCTTAATTTGTGGTCTATAATTTAATAATAATTTTTGGTGAGAGAAAATACTAATATTTAAAAATAGTAATCATTTTTTAAAAAATTTGTATAAAAGATTATAAACATCAATATTTTAGGAATATAGAGAGTAGATTGTTGTGTTCATTCAAACCATTAAATTGGATATATTTATTGGTTTAACTAATTAATTTAATATATAATTTATTTAACATTTAACCAATTAGGATAATGGATTATGTTTGACTATACTCTTTTTTTTTTCAAACATGTTGGACTATTCTCAATCAATTTTTTTGTTGAAAAAATTAGAAATATGTGAAATTTTTTATTAGATCCTAAATAATATGAAAATCTAAATTTAAAATAAAAGTTGTGAGAGGAGAGGCGTGTGGTTGCAATTTAATTTAACACTTCTTCATTTTTGTAAATAAATATCGATCTAAGGATTCTGGCAACCTAATTAACTCTACATTTTACTGTGGTGTTAATTATTTTTTAAAAAAAACCTATACTTTGCAGGCCACTTAAGAAACAAGTTTTTAAGTTTTAACAGAATAATAAATGCAAGTTTCTAGAAAACTTGCTTATGAGAAAAAACAAAAAGTTTAAAGAAACAACGGAACGTATCCGTGGAAGAAAGTGTAGTTGCGGAATAAAGAGAGATAAGAAAGGGCAAACCGGTCAATACGAAATTTTTAAAATAACGGTATAATAACAAACTAAACGGCAACTCTATTAGTATGACTGTAACAAATATCTCTTCTCGTCTTCTTCTTTTTTTTTCTCTTCGCTTCATCCCCAAGAAACACCGAAGAAAGCATGGAGATGAAGGACAATATGTTATCTGTGGATCATAGGAAACTAATCGAAGCTGACGACGAATTGATTTCTTATTATCTGGCGACGATGATAAACAATGGAAAAGCCTGCCGCAACCAATTACTCCAAGACGAAGACGTGTATAACAAGAATCCAATTCAGGTATCTAATGTTGAGAACCCTACCTTCGTGTTCGTTAAATCTCGAACAGAGACTTGTGGTAAAACCGATGGATGTGAATCGGGTTGCTGGAGAATCATGGGTAGTGATAAACTGATCAAATCCAAGAAGACCGGGAAGATTCTAGGGTTCAAGAAGATTCTCAAGTTCTGCGAGAAGAAGAAACTTAGAAAAGATGACATGAGTTGGGTAATGGAAGAGTTTAGGCTCGTGAAAAAGGGGAAACAAGATCAAGTGATTTGCAAGATTCGTCTTATGGTCGAAACTGATATTAGTTTCTTGCTAGCCAAGCATTTCTCGTATCTCTACGCATCATCATCGTGGCCAATTTACTGCCATGAGACGAATTTTTTATTAGATTGAAGTGTAGATGCAACAAGCTTTTAGGGTTCTTTTCTCTTATCATCAACTTTGGTGTGATTTAGAATCTGCTTTCTCATCATTTGTTGTAACTTGCAACGTTTTTAATTCTCTTTTCTTAATTTTTGTTGTTGGTTGAACAAATTTGTGCAAACAAATGTTCATTGAGATGCTTTGAGCAAAATCAAGAAGTCGTTTTGTTCCTTGATCTGTTGTATTCAATGAAAGATGGAATCAAAAGGTTTTACAACATTTTAGGAGATGCGATAGGGTGACTAAGTCTCTTTATCTTTAAATAATTTACACAATAACAGTCCTCATTCGCATAATAAGTTTTTATGTTATTATTATTTTTATTTTTGGTTAAAGGATATATTATAAGGTTTATGTTATCAAGATTCAAGACTAAGTCGTAACTAGGGACTTTTACCCTGGATTTCATGATAATTTAACGCATATTATAGATACAAGCACATTTTTCTCTTTAGAACATGTACAGAATTGATCATGATTCATAAGTCTTTGTGTTTTGCTTTTTTTTTCCCAAAAATATTCCAAACTATATAGTTTAACAAAAATATAAAAATATTCCAATATACTGTATTAGTTTCTTATTTATCTATTCAGTTTGGTTTAGAGACTAAGAATCCTTATTTATTTCCCGTGGCTTGTGATTGCAATTTAATTTGACACTGCGTCAGTTTTTGTAAATAAATATCTAAAAATTCTATCAACCTAATTAACACTATATTTTACTGCGGTGTTAATGATTTTAAAAACCTTTACTTAGCAGGCCACTGAAAAATCATTAAAAAAAAAGCAAGTTTGTAGAAAACTTATTTTAAGACGAAAGAAAAAACAAAACGATTAACGAGTAATCAAGGGCAAATCCGTCAATACCAAAGTTTCGATATACAATAATAGTATGACTGACTTATACGAGTAATTAATCTCTTCTCATTTTCTTCTTTTTCTCTTCGCTTCATCCCCAAGAAACACCAAAGAAAGCATGGAGATGAAGGACAATATGTTATCTGTGGATCATAAGAAACTAATCGAAGCTGACGACGAATTGATTTCATATTATCTGAAGATGATGATAAAGAATGGAAAAGCATACCCGAATCCATTCCTCCAAGACGAAGACGTGTATAACAAGAATCCAATTGAGGTATACGATCTTCAAAACCCTAGCTTCGTGTTCGTTAAATCTCGAACAGAGACTTGTGGTAAAACAGATGGATGTGAATCGGATTGCTGGAGAATCATGGGTCGTGATAAACTGATCAAATCCAAGAAGACCGGGAAGATTCTAGGGTTCAAGAAGATTCTCAAGTTCTGCGAGAAGAAGAAACCTAGAGAAGATGACACAAGTTGGGTAATGGAAGAGTATAGGCTCGTGAAAAAAAGGAAGAAAGATCAAGCTGTGATTTGCAAGATTCAGGTTATGTACAAAACTGAAATTAGTATCTTGCTAGTTAAGCATTTCTCGTATCTCTACACATCATCATCGCGGCCACTTTACTGTGTTAAGACGGATTTGTTATTAGATTGAAGTGTAGATGCAGACAAGTTTTTAGGGTTATTTTCTCTGATCATTGCTTCTACTTCAAGACTCTATAAGCTTCACTTTTTGGTGTGATTTAGAATCTGCTTTCTCATCATCATTTGATGTAACTTGCAAACGTTTTTAATACTCTCATCTTCTTCTTGTTTTTGTTGGTTGGACTATGAAAATTTACAAATTTGTGCAAAAAATGTAGATTGAGATGCTTTGAGCAAAATCAAGAACTCGTTTTGTTCCTTGATCTGTTGTATTGAATGAAAGATGGAATACAAAAGGCTTTATAACTTTTTAGGAGATGTCATTGAGGTCAAAATCAAAACTTCTAAACACTGCAGATATACTGATATGTTTGAGAACAGAGAAGAAGATGTGAAACTAACTTGGACTATGTCAGAGTATAGGCTTGCCAAAAAGAAGAAGCAGGATAATCTGATATGCATTATTAAGCTTCTCTTCCCTATCCCACTAAACCACGAAAGTAATTTCTAGATTTCATGATGATCTAACGCATATTCCAGATTCCATTTCGATTCGTGACATACACTTTTTTTTTTGTGTTAAAGTATGTACAATTTTTTTCTTTACACATCTATAAAATGGGTTATGATTCATGAGTCTACCTTCTTTATTTTCTCTAAGATAAACCGCACGAATACAAATTTTCTGAACACAAAAGTTATTAGTGTATAGGGTTTAGGGTTTAGAAATCAGTGTATAGAGTTATTACCGTAAACAGAGTTATTAGTGTATAGGGATTCTGAACTAAGATAAACAGAGTTATTAGTGTATATGGTTTAGGATTTAGGGTTGAGAGATTTAGGTTTTAGGTTTTTGGATTTAGGGTTTGGGGTTTAGGGTTTAGGGTTTGGGGTATAGGGTTTAGGGTTTAGAGTTTGGGAATTAGAGTTTAGAGGTTAGGATTTAGGGTTTAGGGTTTAGGATTTAAAATTTAGGGTTTAAGGTTTAGGATTTAGGGATTAAGGTTTAGGGTTTGAGATTTAGGGTTTAGGGTTTAGGTTTAGGATTTAGGGTTTTAGAGTTTAGCGTTTAGGGTTTAGAGTTTTGGATTTAGGGTTTTAGGATGTAGGGTTTGTGATTTAGAGTTTAGGGTTTAAGGTTTAGAGTTTGGGGTTTAGGGTTTAGGGTTTAGGGTTGAGGATTTAAGGTTTAGTGTTTAGGATTTAGGGTTTTAGTGTTTAAAGTTTAAGGTTTGAGATTTAGGGTTTAAGATTTAAATTTAGGGTTTAAGGTTTAGGGTTTAGAGTTTAGGGTTTAGGGTTTGAGATTTAGAGTTTAGATTTTAGAGTTTAGAGTTTAGAGTTCAGAGTTTAGGGTTTAGGGTTTGGGGTTTAGGGTTTAGGATTTTGGGTTTAGGGTTTAAAGTTTAGGGTTTTGGATATAGCGTTTAGAGATTAGAGTTTAAGGTTTAGGGTTTAGGGATTAGTGTTTTAGTATTTAGAGTTTAGGGTTTAGGGTTTAGGATTTAGGGTTTAGGTTTAGGGTTTAGGGTTTTAGAGTTTAGCGTTTAGGGTTTAGAGTTTTGGATTTAGGGTTTTAGGATTTAGGGTTTGTGATTTAGAGTTTAGGGTTTAAAGTTTAGGGTTTGGGGTTTAGAGTTTAGGGTTGAGGATTTAGGATTTAGTGTTTAGGATTTAGGGTTTTAGTGTTTAAGGTTTAAGGTTTGAGATTTAGGGTTTATGGTTTAGGGTTTAAGATTTAAAATTTAGGGTTTAAGGTTTAGGGTTTAGGATTTAGAGTTTAGGGTTTAGTGTTTGAGATTTAGAGTTTAGAATTTAGGGTTTAGAGTTTAGGGTTTAGGGTTTGGGGTTTAGGGTTTAGGATTTAGCGTTTAAAGTTTAGGGTTTTGGATATAGGGATTAGGGTTTACGGTTTAGGGTTTAGGGATTAGTGTTTTAGGGTTTAAAGTTTGAGATGTAGGATTTAGGGTTTAGGGTTTAGGATTTAATGTTTAGGATTTAGGAGTTAGAGTTTTGATTTTAAGATTTAGTGTTTAGGATTTAGGGTTTAGGGTTTGGAATTTAGGTTTTAGGCTTTAGAGTTTTACATTAGAGATTTAGGTTTTGGGGTTTGGATATAGGATTTAGGGTTTAGGGCGTAGGGTTATTCGTTCCTAGGGGTCTTTGGAACAGCGTATCATTCGTGTCTTAGGTCGTATACAAATCATAAGTTCGATCCTCATTCACTACAATATGTCTTTCTTGGCTATCAAGCTCAATGTAAAGGCTATCGTTGCTTATACCCTCCAACACGGTGAATTTACATCTCTCGTCATGTGATATTTGATGAAGCATATTTTCCATTTAAAGGTCGATATTATAACTTAGTCATTGTGAATTGGTATTTCATATAAACCATTGTAAATAGAGTTGGTTAGTGTTGGTTATGGCTATGGTTTAGGCCTGGTATGTGTCTATATATAAACCCCCAATTGTATAGTTTTAGATTATTTAATGAGAATGAGATTATTTAGTAATATGGTATTAGAGCAATAGTCTCACTTTCTCTTTAACAAACTTCCGCATCATTACTTTTTCTCATCGCAATCTCACATGATAATCACCAGAATCTCTTCCGATTTTTGTTCTTTCAAGCTCTGATCTGCTCTCTCTACGTTCTCCTGTGCAATTTTGGTCTTTCATGTCTCGAATTGAAGCCAATTTTGATATCAATGGGAAAACACAATTGAAAATTGAAGTATCACTCTCTTGCTCCTGATTCTCTAGAATCTGGCACAGTGTTGTCACCTCGAGGTCACAGCAAATGATCTACTTATCCTGTAGCTTGGGGATTGGGGAATTGAGCTCAAGAAAGCTCCGATCGTGCTAATGTTCGCTGATCTCTCTTTATTCCATTTGAGATATTAGATTCGATGGATAATATACATTCTCTGTATCATTTGCATAATTCTGATCATATTGGCCTAGTTTAAGTCTCTAAGCTCTTAGATGGTAACAACTATAGTGTTTGGTAAATTGCTATGTGTTGGTATCAGATCTCAAATTGAAGATCCATTATTCGGAAAATGCAGACACGTGTCTGCTACGTCACCATGATGAAGAAAGAACAGTCCGGACCGATGGGATCAAGACTGGCAAACCACCAATACATTCAGAAGAACGAGGTGACAGTTCGCAGAGCAGCAAACATCTGGCAATAAACGGAAATAAAAGCCCATAGAAAGCGCAATCAAGTTCAAAAGTTGAGACGTTATGACAATTAAAGCAGAATCAAAATTGACACATTTAAGAAAAATTATAGAATTAATTAGCATCATTTAAATCTCTTTTATGTATAAATATGGACCCGCTAACGCTTTGTAAATGATGACTTTCTGATCATTCTAAGCAATACTACACATTTTCCATTATCAATTTTAGCAATACAATTTCTTTTACAATTCTTTTATAGAAATACTTCTATATTTCTCTTCAGCGTTTGATCTAGTATCCATATTTTGGCACTTGTCTTGAAGCTAAGAACAAGCTAGGGTTTCTTGATGGATCTATTATGAAACATGATGAATCTGATCGATATCATAAGATCTGGTGTTGCTGCAATAGTATGATCAAATCATGGTTGTTGAATATCGTTTTTAAGAAGATTTGTTCGAGTATACTCTACATCAAGCATTCGGCTGATATTTGGAAAGATCTGCATACTCGCTTTCATAAGTCAAACCTTCCTTGTCTCAATAAACTACATCATCAGCTCAATTCTCTTCATCAAGACAGTTTGGATCTGTCATCTTATCATACTAAAACTCAAACTTTGTGGGAAGAACTTTCAAACATTCAAGTTACTCCACACACTATTGAGGATCTTCTTGCAGAAAAGGAAACAAACTGAGTTATTTACTTCTTGATGGGACTCAATGAGAGTTATGAGAATATTAGAAGCCGTATTTTGATGAAGAAGACACTACTTTCTCTATCGGAGATTTACAATCTACTTGATCAAGAGGATAGTCAAAGGACAGTGGGATCTGTTGCAAATGATATTACATCTGCAGCTTTTCAGGTTTCTTCTTATCTGAGAAAAAGGCCATATTGTACGTTATGTGGGAAAGTTGGACATGTGGTGGACAAATGTTACAAGAAGCATGGATATCCTACCAGTTTTAAGCCAAATCAGAGATTAGACAAACCTCTTCCTGTGATTGCAAATGTCACCATTGAAGAGCCTGCTCCTTTTAGTGCTAATGCTGCTAGTGATTTTTCTCTAGCTCATTTTTAACAGTTGATGTCTTTTCTCACCAATAAGCTTCAGCCTCCTAACTCCACTATCATCTCAGAAGTTCACTTTGTCTCAGCACCTTCTCTGTCTTCTTCTTCTTCAACCAATGGTCCAATACCGGGTACTATTCTCCCATCTATCTTTTGTTCTTTTTCCGGTATTGATAGATTTTATGTTTGTTCCATGAATAACAATCTCCCTGCTGATACACAGAGTTTTAACCCAAAATAATTCTGCAAGTGCACAGACAATCGCAGTAGTATATAGGGTATCGACTCCACAGAGACCAATGCTACACTATGAAATTATAGATTTTAATTTAAAGCTAAGACAAAATAAAAAGGTTTGTAATTTTCGGAACAAAAGCAAGTAAATAAATCGGTGTAAAAATAATAAAAACAAGCACTAGGTTAAGGCGTTTCGCCGGTGATTCGGAGGCAAGGCTGAGCAACTATTCAGGGGCTAAGTAACTACCGGTCTAGAACTCAAACATAAAATTAATATCGCCCCACTGTCGTGATGTATCGATAACTTTATCTAACAACCTAGACACCGAAACTGTCGTTTGGACCTAGCGAGGTTGATAAGCATTAACGAGCTGGTTCAATCTGTTCACAATTAATCGCAACAATCAACTGTCGTTGGTCAGGCACCAATTGCTCACCAATGATTTATCTAGCAACCTAAAGCACTGTCGTGAATAAGTTTAACCTAAAATCATAGACTAGGTGATCAAGCTAATCTAAGCATTAAGGATCCCTATTGGCGAAGACATTATAAATTCCAATACCTATTTGTGCTCAGCCATTAACATCCTAAATCACCATTGAAAACCTTAACCTAGCTAAAGATCTACTCACATATGGCGAAATCAAACACAACAAAGCAATAGAATGAATTCATGATATTATTAAAGAGATTAGGGTTCATAATTCTTCTCAAAACAAAGTTGTGGTCTCTTTTCCTTCAAATCTTACAAAGAAATAAAAATCTCTATGTGATGTTCTTAGCAAAAGCGTAAGTGTCTCTTTTAGAAAAATAGAAGAAAAAATGATATATACAGGTCTGGAGGCGGCTGGGTGAAGATTAGGGCGTCCTTGGCGAAAAAATAGGAAAGTTGGGATTTTCCCTTATTTGCTCAGTCAGGTCGTCGTGAGCGGTCGCTCAGGGCTGAGCGGGTGCTCAACGGGTGAATTTTTGACTTTTTTCCAATTTCTGCTAAGTTCCTCCCAGAAGCTCTAATCTTCATCCTTAGCCATCTTTTGACCTGTAATGACTCAAAATAAAACTAAAAGACTCGATAAAGACTCGAAAACAACTGTTAGAATGCGCCAAAAATGCAACACATCACATGCCATTCATGTTTGGGTGATAGATTCTGGAGCCACAAATCATATTTCACATAAAAAACATATTTTCTTTCTTTCAAACCTATTAAAAATTTTGTTAATCTTCCTAATAATCATTACTGTGGGCATTGTTAGGATATGAACAATACACTTGGGTAGTAATTTGATTATTCATGATGTCTCTCAATTCAAATTTAATGTCTTTAGTGTTAGTGCCTAAACCAAAAGTATGGGTTGTCGTGTCTGGTTTGACAAGCTCTCTTGTGGTATACATGATCCTACTTGGGAATTTCTGATTGGAATGGGTAGACAGGTGGCTAATCTCTATTTTTTGGACATAAAGTCATTGTCGAGTCAAGGTACTTCTCTTTCTGTTATTGCTGCTTTAGTTTCTTCTCCAGAATTGTGGCATCAACGTTTAGATCATCTTTCTATGTCCAAATTACAAAATATGCAGTCAGTCCTGTCTTTAGATAAAATAAAAACTAATACAGATCATCATTGATAAGGTCTGTCATCTTTTAGAACAAAAACATCTTCTTTTTGTATCCAAAAATAAAATGAGTGAAAAACCTTTTGACTTGGTTCATATTGATACTTGGGGTCCATTCTCTGTTCCAACTCATGATGGTTTTAGGTATTTCTTAACTATTGTTGATGATTGTTCTAGATTCACTTGGATATATCTCCTTAGGAATAAGTCTGATGTCTTACAAGTTTTTCTAACCTTTGTCAATATGGTAGAAACTCAGTTTCAAACTAAGGTTAAGGGAGTTAGATTTGACATGCTCCAGAACTTAATTTTACTTCTTTCTATCATTCAAAAACCCCACAACAAAATTCTATGTTAGAAAGAAAACATCAACACATTTTTAATGTTGCTCGATCTCTATTATTTCAATCACACATTCCTCTTCCATACTGGGGTGACTGTATTCTTACTGCATTTCATCTCATTAATCGATTATCAGCTCCAGATCTTTACGATAAAAGTCCTTCTGAGGTTTTAACAAAAAAAATACCAGACTATTCCGAACTCAAAGTTTTTGGTTGCCTTTGTTATGCTTCTACATCACCCAAAAACATACATAAAGTTGACCCTAGAGCTCGTGCTTGTGCTTTCCTAGGTTATCCTAGTGGTTATCAAGGTTACAAGCTTCTAGACATTGAATCGAATACCATCATTTTTTCTTGACATGTGGCATTTCATGAAGAGATATTTCCTTATGTTGGATCTGAAGTTTCAAAGGAGTAACAATTCTATTTTCCTTTTCACATTCAACCTCTTCCTGTGGATAACCAAATTCTTGATGAGTGTACCTCTGTATCACCATCTTTTGCAGAGATTCAACATTATGTTTATCCTATACAATATGTTCATGAAACTTATGTTCAAACATCCCACAGGAAGACAAAATAATCTGCTTATCTTCAAGATTACTACTGTAATTCAGTGGAATCGTCAACCATACATCAGAGTTCCGATTATCTTTCTTATGATACAGTTTCTCCTCTTTATCTTTCATTCTTGGTTTCCATAGACAAAGAAAAAGAACCCAAAACCTATGCTGAGGTAAAGGATATTCTGGTTTGGTGTGGAGCCATGGATGATGAAGTGGATGCGTTAGAAGAGACTGATACTTGCAAATATGTACTATACCTCTTGATAAAATACCTATTGGGTGTAAATGGGTATTCAAAGTCAAATTTAACTCAGATGGGACTATTGAGAGATACAAAGCCCGTTTAGTCGCCAAAGGGTATACTCAAAGGAAAGGCATTGATTATATTTAAACTTTTTCATCAGTGGTCAAATTAACTTCAATGCAATTGATCCTAGCTTTGTCAGCCATTCATGGGTTATCTCTCACATAGTTGGATATTTCAAATGCTTTACTCAATGGAGATCTTGATGAGGAAATTTATATGAAACTTCCTCCTGCATATGTTGATCGAAAAAAAAATACTATTCCTCCCAGCTAATGTTTTGTGTAAGTTACAAAAATCATTGTATGGCCTCAAGCAAGCTTCCAGACAATGGTTTCTGAAGTTCAAGACTACTTTGCTCACTTTGGGATTTACTCAGTCATATGCTGATCATACTTGCTTCTTAAAAATTATTGACACTTTTTTCTTGTGTGTGTTAATATATGTTGATGTTATTATTATCGCAAGTAACAATGATTCAGAGGTTGACATTCTAAAGTCCCAGCTTTGGTCACATTTCAAGTTGAGAGATCTTGGACCACTGAAATACTTTCTAGGCTTCGAGATTGCCAGATCATCAGAGGGTATTCATGTCTATCATCGAAAATATGCATTTGATCTTCTTGATAAGACTGGTTTACTTGGTTGCAAACCTTCCACCATATCAATGGATCCACAAGTGAAGTTTTCCAAGAAAGATGAAGGTGATTTTGTTGATGCTAAAGCTTATAGGCGACTCATTGGTCGATTGATATACTTGCAGATCACAAGGCCTGATATTGCTGTTGCTGTCAACAAGTTAAGTCGGCTTTCTCAAGCTCCTCTTGGCACATCAAGAAGTTATCTACAAATTTCTTAAGCATATCAAAGACACAATTGGACAGGGACTCTTCTATTCCTCTAAGTCATAACTTCAATTTCAGATGTTTGTTGATGCTGACTAGTCTTCTTGTCTAGATACAAGAAAATATACTACTGGTTATTGCTTATTTCTAGGTACATCTCTCATTTCCTAGAAATCCAAGAAGCAAGATGTTGTTTCAAAGAGTTCGGCTGAGTATGAGTATCGCAATCTTTCCTTAGCAACAGTTGCGTTGATGTGGGTTACTAACTTTCTCAAAGAACTGAACGTTCCACTCTCTAAACCTACTTTACTTTTCTGTGATAATACTGCTGCCATACATATAGCCAAGAATTCTATTTTCCATGAACGCACAAAACATATAGAGAATGATTGCCATAGTGTGTGTGAGCGACTTGATGTTGGTTTGTTTCAATTGCTGCATGTTCGATCTGCTTTTCAAGTTGCTGATCCTTCACAAAGCTTATATATCCTGCTCATTTCCATCAACTAGTTGGCAAGATGGATCTTCAAAATATCTTCGTCCCATTTTGAGGGAGCCTATTAGTGTATATAGAGTCATTGTGAATTGGTATTTCATATAAACCAATATAAATGGAGTTGGTTAGTGTTGGTTATGGCTACGGTTTAGGTCTGGTATATGTCTGTATATAAACTCCCAATTGTACAGTTTCAGATTAATTAATGAGAATGAAATTATTTAGTAATAGGGGTTAATCTTATATTTCCTTAGTATTAATTTGAGAAGTCAGTTTTGGTGCTATGGTTAATCTCTAAAAATCATTAATTATAAAAAAATTTCTACACCCAAAATACCCTCTTTTCTAAAAATAATTATTTACGATCATCAATGTTATTAACACTTAATTATATGGATAGATATTAAAGATTTTAATAATTTCCTTTTCTATTTTTTCTTTTGGAAGATATTGATGCAAATAAAACAGGTCAATATTAATTAAATCAGAAATTTATTTATAATTTTTAATATACATCCAATTTTTGAACTATTTATATTTTTATTGGTTAAATAGATTTTTTGAATTAAAAATTATTCTAAATTTGTTTAACTGAATGTATATTAAAATAGGTAATTACCCCTACAATATGCATGATAAAATAACTGTTAAGTAAAATACACTATACAGTAGAACTCCTATAAATTAATACTTGATAAATTAATAACTTCTATAAATTAATAAAATTTTTGGGTCCGAGTTGGGCTGGTGTAATAATTAACATAATTCGATAAAATAATAAGATAATAATTTTTTTTGAAAATCTTATATAAATATAAGTCCCATCAATATCATAAATTAATAATCATAAAAGCTTATAAAATATAATTAATATAATTTGACTATAAGGTTGTTTGTTTATTCATAATTTTTTTTTTGTTGAAACTCATCTAATATTTTCTTAACGCATAAAAAACTGCTTATATTATCTTTTTAAATTATACCAAAAAATTATGAAGTATTTTAGATGTGATGATTGTTTCTTAACATGTAATCACGTCTAAAGGTATTACAATATTGTCTTCTATTTTTTACTTTAAATATATTTTTTAAAAATTAGGAAAATATTTCTATAAATTAATAATTTATTAATTTATCGATAAATTAGTATCATATATAAATTAATAAAATACTCTGGTCTTGATATTATTAATTTATAGAAGTTTTACTGTAGGTTTAGTTATATAATGTAATGAACAAAATATGTAATGCTTGTGTCATTTCATTATATTTTAATTTACTATTTTAACATTTACCATGTATTGGTGAAAAATTCATCGCCATCATAAAATAAGAATTAAAAATCATATTTTCTCTCTCAACAATAATGGATTTCACGAGTTTGAAGGCCTCCATAGTTTTAAATTAGAGAGTTCGAATCTTTGGTAGTTCGATATGTGTCGTTGTTATCCAGTCTTGTCCCATCTTAATTTTTATTTTGTCTATTGGATCTTGTGTGTTTCATGTTATTGTTGATTTGTATTAGAATTTTAGTATTTTTGTTTTGTTTGTGTAATTTTTATAATTCTGTCAAAAACTTAAAATGGTATAGATATTTAACATATTTATAATTAACAACAAAAATAGAGGGTTCATATTTAAAAAAAACATGAGGTATTAGGGTGGTTAGTTAGTGTCCGAAAATTTCTACCAGATCCAGGTTCGAATCATATGTTTACTCTGTATAACTTATGGAGCCGGACACTTTTCAATGAATGTACCAAAGGCAGAGAGATGTGGTCTTCATTCCAACACGTGTTCCAACTATTCTACATACATAACTTGGGACCAACCTTTTGCCACCCACATATGCATTTGATTAGATCTTTCTTTATTTATTCGTCACCGACAAATCTCTCGTGGGCTAACTCATAACTAATTATTAGTATTTCTCAAATTCATTTGGCATAATTTGTTTTTTTTTTCTAAAATTATCATTTAAACGAATGTTATAGTTATAATATGTTACACTAAAAAAAGAGTTGATGTTTAACCAAAAAAAAAAAACAATTTGATGATATGACATCCTAGTTAGAGAATTCCTCTTAACATTATTTAATCAAATGAGTTTGCACAAAAAAAAATTATTTAATCAAATGTAGACACAATAGAAGAAGGTGTAAGAATTTTTTGGTAATGTTATAGTTCTTTTAAAAGATTTTAATAATAAGATTTCTTTTGATTTCATGAAGAAAAATCAAGTTCTTCCCACATTTTCTCATGGTCAAACTTCTAAATTTTTTTATTTTTTTATTTTTATTTTGTAGAAATGCAATATAAAAATGTCTATTCTTCAACATTACTAAACTCTGAGAAAACATCTACAAATAACTTTTCTTTTTTGATAAATCTACAAATAACTCTGGAGAGATATTTTCTTGGTTTCAAGTTTTAATCCGTAGTTCCAATTTTTAAATGAGTGGGCCACCCTTATGTCTCTTGCGGGTAGGTAGAGCGAGAGTACTTATTGGTTCCCATTATTTTTGGAAATGGAACCAGAAAGATAGATTGAGAAATGGAACATTTTTTTGCTCTTTTGAGCATTTTTCTAGCTTTAGCTTTCGCAGGGAGATGCAGCGACGTTTTCAGCAGAAATGATTTCCCCGAGGGTTTCCTCTTTGGAGCCGGCACTTCTGCTTATCAGGTTTCGTATCATTAATTTCTAAGCTTTTTTTTGCAATTTTCCAACAAAACTGGAACAAATGTTTTGTTTGGTCTATGCAAGTGGGAAGGAGCTGTTGCGGCTGATGGAAGGAAGCCTAGCATCTGGGATACTTTTTCTCACTCTCGTAAGCCTTTAATTTTAACATTTACTATAGTTAACCTATAACTACTTTTCTTTGAATTTAAGTCATTTATCATTTATATATGTATTAATAAAAAAAAAATTAATTTGTGTGAATTGTGTCAAAACGACATTTTTTATGAAATAAAAGGAGTATTAGTGTTTAGAACAAATATGTTTAGAAACAGAGATTGGTTTCTGCTTTCTTTGTCTCCTCTGTTCTTCATCAATACTAAGCATGGATCTGCTTTTTATCTTCAGAGAAAACATGTGACTTGGAGTTGCTTTTGAACCCTCTGTCTCCTTCTGAGACTTCTCTTTTTCGTTTCCTTCAAATGAAAAACAGAGACTTACTTGTTTCTGTCTGAAACCATCATTTGAATATCTTTAGGATTCAAACTAATCCCACACTAATTTTGCAGGTAATCAAGGTAACGGAGATATAACATGTGTTTTTTTCTGCTTTTACTCTCACCTTGTGACTACTAATTAACTACTACATTATGAATTTTATTCATCAAGCCTGAGTTTTTTTTTGATTGTGCAGGAAGATGTGCAGTTGATGGTGGACACTAGCTTAGAGGCCTTCAGATTCTCCATCTCTTGGTCTCGGATAATACCTAGTAAGTCCTCTTAATTAAACACTCTCAGTGTTCACTTGAATGGATTTAAGTTTATAAGATTTTATCTCATTAGATGGAAGAGGCCCTATTAACCAAAAGGGTGTTCAGTTCTACAAGAACCTCATTCAAGAATTAGTAAGCCATGGTAAGACCTTGTCTTCTTATCCACTAAACAGAGTTTGTTTTTAATTTCTATTAACTGGACTTTAATGTAAACTTGCTACAGGAATTAAACCAATTGTTACACTGTACCACTACGATCATCCTCAGTATCTTGAGGATGAATATGGAGGATGGCTCAACCAAAGAATGATGTAGGCTAACGAAAAACGCCATTACTTTATTTCTTTTTTTTACAGAGTTTTTAGAAGGAAAACAAAAACAAACTTGCTGTTACTTGCCATTGCAGCAAAGACTTTACTGCTTATGCAGATGTATGCTTCAGAGAGTTTGGGAACCACGTAAAATTATGGACCACGATCAACGAGGCTAATATATTCTGTGTTGGAGGTTACAACGATGGGGATGCACCGCCTGGTCGTTGTTCCAAACCTGAAAAAATCTGCTTACCAGGGAACTCTTCCACTGAACCATATCTCATAGGCCATAACTTGCTTCTTGCACACGCTTCTGTTTCAAGACTATATAAGCAAAAGTACAAGGTATACATATTTTACATAACCCTTCTTAAATGTGTGAGTTTTTGGAGCAACATAGTATATACAATGTGCAGGATATACAGGGAGGTTCCGTAGGCTTTAACATATTAACGTTAGGGTTTTCTCCTGCAAGCTCCAATGATGATGCCATTGCAACTCAAAGAGCCAGAGATTTCTACATCGGCTGGTGAGTCAGGCACAAACGGTTCCAAACGATTTTTCAGATTAAGTAACATATCCAAGATTTTTAAGCTGAAAAGAAAACAAAATCTGCTCTTTAACTAAATCTCAGGATGGTTGAGCCTCTTATATATGGAGATTATCCGGATACAATGAAGAGAACTGTTGGATCAAGATTGCCAGTTTTCTCGAAGGAAGAATCAGAACTAGTTAAAGGCTCATCTGACTTCGTAGGAATCAATCACTATCTTGCGGCTTCTGCCACAAACATCGAATCCAAACCTTCTCTTGCAAGAAACCCAGATTTCTACTCAGATATGGGAGTATCTTTGAATAGTATGAATTTGGATAACAAACTCTCTCTTTGCTTTTTTTTCTCGATATTTTGTTTTTGGCTAATCATATCTTCTTTGTTTTACTGCTTGGGCGGGACAACAGTCTTTGCGAATCTATCAGCTTATGAGGTAAGAGCTTGAAGGTTACCAAATTCAGATGCAAAACACCTAATATTCTTTATACAAATAAGTGTTCCCGATCCTTCTTTTTTAGTTGTTTTGTTTTGTGTTTGGACAAGTTTGATGTTGCTCCATGGGCTATAGAAGCTATCTTGGAGTATGTAAAGCAGAGATATGATAATCCTCCTGTCTACATTCTTGAGAATGGTATCTCTCTCATTCTCTTTCCATCTCTCTTGTTCTTGTCTTAGTTTACTCAATTCTCTTGCCAATGCCAACGAATAGGTACACCGATGAAGCAAGATTCGCAGCTGAAGGAGAAGGACACACCAAGGGTTGAGTTCTTACATGCTTACATTGGTGCTGTGCTCAAATCGATTAGGTAAGTAAAGTTTCTTATTGTATCTTCTCTTCACTTCTCTTTTCAGTGTAATAAAGAAATAAGATATTGATTACTACACGTAGGAATGGATCAGACACTAGAGGCTACTTCGTATGGTCATTTATGGATTTGTTTGAGATTATTGGAGGATATGAGGCTAGTTATGGATTGTACTCTGTCAATTTCAGCGATCCTCATCGTAAGAGATCTCCGAAACTCTCTGCTCATTGGTACTCTAATTTTCTCAAGGCCAAAACTACCTTTCTTGGTTCCCAAGGCATCACAGAATTGCAGAGCAACTTGTCTTCTTCCTCCTAAACTCCTAGTAGTGTTGCTTTTATATATATTATGATAAATCCATTGTGTTTACGAGAAGTGTAATGAATAAAATTTTATGATCTACTCAATGGCACTGCTTGCCGTTTCTATGGTCTAATTAACAATATGGCAATGTGGTATAAACAGTTGCTGATTATGCCAAATATTTCTCGTTTATTTTTCCTATTTTTCCCATTATTAAATGTGATTAAAAATATTTATGAATAATTTATCGTTATAGATAATTATGTAACTTTGTTTTGACAAAAAAAAAAAGATAATTATGTAACTTGGCAAAAAAAATTAACATAATTATCCTTGTATTTCAATCAGATAGCAAAAAACAAAATATACATAAACAGAAACAAAGGATTGCTTCGATGAGAAATAAACATTGGCTTTCCTTCTCTCCTTCTTGGTGTATGTAATTTCTTTGTTTCTCTTTTTCTTCTCTTGTTTCGTTACGTTGAAAAAGTTTGGATAATCTTATATATATATATATATATATATCTAATTTTACCACGAAACATGGCACAAATATGTCACACATGTAGACATACAACAGCTGTGATTCATTGTATTACCGAAGCTCTTAACTTCTGCCTTACCTGTGACTACTTGAGGCATTGTAACAATGAACATGTACGTTACCAACTTTGCGATAACTGCATGGTTAAACCAGCTTTACTTCTCTGCTGTGATGAAGGAATCTCTCTTTGCCAATCTTGTTATTCACTCCATTACAATTGTTCCGTCTCTGGCCACCACATTCAAATTGTTAATCGTTATCCTCTACAATACCCTAACAACAACAGTAATCAGCAGCGTCATCATGAGGATGTGTCTCATGTGGGTGGTCAGCAGATAACACCAAGGATGTTAATTGAGATGAGTTGTAATGGGAATAACAATTGTGAGAGATGGATGTTTGCAGTGGGATGTGAATCATGCTTAGCTTCAAACGCTGTCGTTTACTGTTTTGAACACAACAAGCATCTCTGCGATCATTGCAACCGAATGATTCATCTTCACGAGCCCCCGCATGTGAGGTTTATGCTTTGCGTGACCTGCAAGAAACCTCGCATAGATCATATTATTTAAGTCCTTTGATTTAGGGTTTTCGTTAGGATTTATTTCTAGGTGTATTATTTATTGCTTTTGGATTTGAAACAAAATTAATAAAAACCAATCTTTTGGATTGACAAAGTTAAGAAGACGTATGATCTTTGAATGTATATATCTCATTGTTTAATTATCATAACTATTGATAATAGAAAATTAGAAACTATCTAGCTAGAAAATACAATTACCAAAAAAATATTTAGAAAATATTAACTGGAATACCGAAACAAAGGATAATAACACACCAAAATTTGATAAACAATTGATGCTTTAGGGGTTTTTAGGAATTAAATTTCATATTTTGAGGAAACCGGAACAAAACGACAATAACTGCAAAAGCCAATGAAACAAAACGACGATGATGGAGTTTTTAAGTGTTGCTAAAAAGATAGAGAAATATCATGTTACACAAGAGAAAGAGTCGCTGGAATAATCAGCAACCATGAGGGACCTTATTATGGACACCGACGTTCATTTTTAGCGACAGTTTTGATTTCACATTGCTTCTATTATTGTTGTTTTTCTTTATCACTCACTGTCGTCATTGTCGTTTAACTCTATCGCTATCACAGTCGCAGCGACGTATAAAGGAACAGAGCCTAAGTGTTGCAATACTGTTAGTTTTAGAGGCGTGTTGGGGCAGCAATAACAGCATCCTTGGAAAACAAATATATAGATAGTTCAAATACCAACCCGAGAATTCAACAACATTATAAAATTTGGGCTTGGGCCTAAGTTTGCTCGGTGGTTGGTCGGAGACAACAGTTAAACCAATCTTATTTAGTGAATTGCCACCTCTTCTATAAGTCTTCTACGCCGCTTCCAAACCCCTAAAAAAAACTATCATGAGCGATAAACTAACTACTTTCTTTTATTACAAAGTAGATCTTACTGGGAATCTGCGGTTCGGAGGGATGAATGTTTTGTCTCGGACGCTGAGTCCCATTAATGTATTCTCGTGTGTCCATGATCCTAGCGATAACGATGATGGGGAGGAAAGTGATAGTAGATTCGCTGAAATCTACGAGGAGGTCTACGAGCTCCTCAACGAAAAAGTTTGGATTGGCCATGACATAATCAAATCTGACATTCCAGAATTGGAGAAGGCTTGTGAAAAAGTCGGCAAAAAATTTCCTAGGGCCAAAGATATAATTGATACTAGTTACTTCGTGGCTTCCAACACGAAGGTATCTCTGTTCTCCTT
Organism: Cardamine occulta; assembly: GCA_028015245.1. NCBI lineage: Eukaryota > Viridiplantae > Streptophyta > Magnoliopsida > Brassicales > Brassicaceae > Cardamine > Cardamine occulta. The sequence continues at coordinate 2,924,000 of CM051368.1, forward strand.
TGTTAAGTTTTTGTTAACCGATGCATGCAGCTTGCCAAACTTGCGGTACTCTTTGGTTTAGGTGAACAAGGAGACGTCGTTAATAACGATTGCTGCCGCAGTATTAAAGCTCTCAAGCTTTGTGGAGAAGTCTTGTCATTATATGTAAGTTGTTATATATAAGCACATTATATGTAACTTTTTATATAAAGATAAAGAGGTACAAAAGTTCCGAAAATCACTGTTTGTTTGTTGTTTGTTTGCAGGAGCCGGATGAGATGAACAAATCTGTGGTGAATAAAGCTTTACATCCCATGATTTCTTATCTCACAGATAAACATTGAGAGGTAAGAAATTCTTAGCTTATAATCTCGATTTGAAGCAATTCGCTATAACAATATTCAGAATTTGACTAGGCTTGTATTTGAGAATGTCGACTGAATATTAGGGACCCATGCTCATAAGTTGCAGTTGGTAGTTATTACTATGTGATGAAGATTAGAAGATTGATTTGACTTTTCGCTTATCTTTTGTGTTGAATCTGATTTACAGATTGAAGTGGCGACCAATGCTACAGATTGAGGTCTCTTTCCATTACAAGCTTTCATGCATGAAATATTATTCTTGTCACCATTGTGCAACAAGTTCTGAAGTTTGTCACCATTGTAAATTAGCAGCTGGAAAAGAATCAGTCCATCTGAGAATATCTCTAGGGTGGTCTTTTGTTTCTATCTAAGATCTACTGTTTCAATCTTGATCCTTTTTGGGATCATATTACTGTTTCAATCTTATTCTCAAGATTTTCAATGTTGTTCCTTGTTTGTTTGATCATGGAACATTTTTGCTTTCAAGGCGAAAACAAAGCTAAACTGAAACACTCTGATTAAGACTAGTTTGCTTAAAGAAAATTCAGATATAAATGAAGCAAGTGTGTTGAATTTGAATATGGCAGCTATATCAAACAAACATCTAGACATTTTAACAAGTGATCCCTCTTTTGATATATTCCAAGAGGAAAACTATCCATAACCGGTTCTTGGTGATTGTTGAAATGCACATACCTTGGTAACATGCTTGCTCGAGCTCCAGCTTCGTTGGCTCCATACGATTTAAATCTTCCAGCAAGCAATGAAAACCCGATGCATATCTTGACTGACAATCAATGCATGTTTGTAAATAACACCATCAAACTCCAAATCTTGCTGCACATATGCTACCAAAAGCCAAAGCAGCAGAGAAACACTGAAGTTAACAAGAAATACTGCATGATGTTGGATAATGTCAAGATTAGATGTCAAATGGTTTATCAGCTTTTCGAGGGGGGCTAGACCACTTAACGAGGGCATGCCACTATTCCAAAACCACATTCCTCCTCCAGGGAGAATATCCTCTTGCAGTGAGAAATACATGGAGATTGAGAGAAATAAGGCAATAGATAGAGATCATATAGTTATTATGAAATGACTACACACACATGTACTAAATTCCATCAAAACAGTTGTATCTATTTAGCTGGAAATAAAGGTTGAATTACCATCACAATCACCAAGTAAAAAATAGTTAGAGGAGGTGTAACATTTTCATATTAGAATGCAGAGGAAGCTACATGTGGGACAGAGGATGTTTAAGACAACAAGCTAACATGGCTCAAAGCTTAAATTTGCATAATATACTATAAAAATAAAAAATAAAAACTCAGTAATTTACCTGACTTCTCGATGTAGCCTTCATTAGTTTGGTGTTTCTATACTGCTCCTTAGTTCCCTCTAGGTAGAAAAGACAATGTCAATGACACAGAGGGGATATTGATTATGAAATTATAGAATCTTAGCAAAAGACAGAATTTCAGAAGAGCTTGAGAAAAGATTGTTAATCAAATTTGTTCCAGAAAATCAAATGATCGTTGCCAATACACGATGGAGAAACTAATAATGTTTAAAGAAAGTAAGCAACAGACCTGTAAAACAAAAAGGAAAAGGGAAGGAATTAACAGGTCCACCAAGCTTTGCTCACAATTACGTTCATACAGAAAAAGTCAGAAACAGAACTGCAGCTATGATCGTCATCAACCAAATAATCTGTCCAAAGCAAAACAAAACATATAGTTATTAAGATGAAAATATTAGTAGAGAAGAGAGTCTGTAGCATTTTCCTAGGTAATCTTTTGTTTTTGCTTGCAGTGTGTACGACGCAGCTTGCTTGTTGATTAGTTTTAATTAGGTAATCTTTTGTTTTTGCTTGCAGTGTGTACGAAGCAGCTTGCTTGTTGATTAGTTTTAATTAGCTAATCTTTTAATTTTTGCTTGCAGTGTCAACAAAACTAATTAATTAAATCGTCCTAACAAAACTAAGGTATAATTTTAATTAATTAGTTTGTTGTTTTATTTTATGAATTTTGTTTTTATATTTTCCTTTCTATATTATATTAAGTTGTATGAAAGCCTATATAAGAGCACTTCCATCAAGGGTTTCTCAATTTAATATTACTATTTTAAGTGGAATTTAATTATGTTATTAAAATTAATGTTAGAAAAATAATTGAATCAATTATATCATGACAAGTGTAAAATGAGTTTCTCATGAATCTCTAAAATGAGAGACTCTTGCTATGAGTCTCTCACTCTCTCTCTTACTTTTACATAATTTTATTATTATTTTGGTGGGAGTGTCTTAATGAGAGACCCCCAATGGAGATGCTCTAAGACCATCATTATTAGAGACTTGTGTCTCTCGGAAGACACAATGTCTTCCCAAATATTGCCACGTGTCGCAATGTGATTCGTTGCGACAATAAAAAAATCAATTTTTTTTGGGAAGACACAATTTTTTGTGTCTGCAATGCAGATGGTCTAAGGGTCTCTATTTAAGGTATCAAAATAGGTCAAAACTCATTGGATTGACCCGGTCTACCTATTATTTTAGTGAGTTTAGGTTGAATTTTTATACCTATATACATAAATGATTTTTGATAAATCAACCCATTTAGGTTCTGGATTACCCATGTGTTTACCATTAAAACATAAATTTATAATAAACAAGTATCATGGTTTTATGGTATTATCATTTTATGGTTTTATAGATTTATGGTTTAAACATTTTGTGATGCTTTTATTTGTTTTAATAACTAGATATTTTTATTTAATTTGTTACTTGAAAATTCTTGTTAGTTTTATAATTATATAGTATGTTTTGAATTTTTGAATTATATTTAATTTATATATGGGTAACCCATATAACCCATTTAACCAATGAGTTTAATGACTATGAGTTTGAGTATAAAACTTTCAACCCATAAAATAAATGTGCGGGTTTAACCCGCCCATATAAATCTCGAACCTATATGGATTTGGGCCGGGTCAGGTCGGGTTATCTATTTTGACACCCCTATCTTTATTGATTAATTAAAAAGAAACTTTCAAGAATTAACCTTAATCTCCAAGAGAGACTAGTGTTAAGAGGAAGCTTAGCTTAAATTTTTTTTCTCTATTTCTCACCTTAACAAAGGCTACAATTACGAGATCGAAGACGAAATCTTTGGCTCGAATTACTTATCTATGACAGCCTTCAATAATTAAACGTAAGGAATCTTATTAAAATTGAGGTCCCTAAACACTTGATAGCTATATCATCCTTATTCACTATGATGATTCAAGTTGTTTGTGCTTTTTGACCACACTTCTCCTTTTCAATCAAAATAATATTCTTTTAACCGTGTCCTCCGTTTGACCAATTAAAAAGTAATTAAATCAAGTAAACAACAAATTAAAGCTTTTTAAACATTTCAGAAAACTTCAGGAAAGCTTTCTAAACATTTATGAATGCATTCCTAAATTTGAAGCTTTGACATTTTTATCTTTTTTTATATATTTCAGATGGACAGTGATAATCAAGAGAAACAAAACAAAGAGATATGGTGGTATCAAGACAATATATTTATGTAGGACTTCTTGAATATATAAGAAAACTTCTTAAAAATCTATATGTTCTATGTTCAGATGGATAGAAACATTCTTAGAGATGTATCATCCGCAAACCGCCATCCACTCAATCAATATAAGCAAAACGAAGAGGTACAGTGTCAAAACAATCTAAGACTACATATTTGGGAAAGGCTTCCTGAATACATAATTAAGTGTTCAGTGCTGATCAGATGGATGCTTTTGGAGGAGGTGGTTTTTTTTATACGCCGAAATTAATCATCAGTTTGACGATACTGAAGAGATTGTTCAAGAAATCGAGACCAAAGATCACTGTAATTTGTTCACAAATGTACTCTAAAACAGAGTTTGTTTCTTTTGTTTAACAATATCGTATATATGTGTGTTCTTGAAAGTTTATGTGCTTTGCTAAATATTCTTTAAGATAAATTTTACTATTTCTTTTGCTTCAGAGAACATCTGTAATTGAAGTTAATGCAGCTGTGAATGAGACAAAAACAAAAACAGAAAAAAAAACTCTTCAATCGACTCCTTTAATTATAACTTTGTCCCTTGTAAGAGGATCCCAAATTATGTTCTCAATATTGATAAAAGTATAGGAAGATCTTTAGAAACACTTGCTAAAATTTTATTTGATCAAGTAATTAACATATGATTTAGGATGACATTCTTAAATTTATAAAAATTATTCTTAAAAATTCAAAACAATTAGGAAAGTCTTCTTAAAAGTTTTGAAAGACTTCCTAAAAGTTTAGAAAGACTTCCTAAATTTTTATTTGATCAAGTAGTAGATTAACATATAATTTCAAAAGGCTTTCCTAAATTTCCCTAAATTTAAGAAACAATTCTAGATATTTAGAAAATATTCATACACATTTTAGAGATAATTCCTATATTTTGATTAGTTTAACACAAATCAAAACCTAACAACGTTGTTCTGATTTGGAGAAAACAATGTTGGTATAAGAATTATTTCTTATAATATTTTCTTATGATTTAATTTTATGATTTTTTAAAAAACATCATTAAAAAATCTAACGTTAAGCTTTCATAAATTGAAATGGGGGTAGTTTTTTCTTTTGAAGTCTATTTTTTTAATTTTAAGAGATTTGACCTACTTTTACAATTTCAGTTTTTTTGAATTTTTTCATAATTTTCCGAAAATTAATGATGTTTGAATGTCCATCAATATGATAACTAATTATATTTAATATTTCATTTCCTAACTATTTTTTATTTATTTTAATGTTAAGACTTAAGAGTTTCCTAGCTATTTAAAAAAATAAAAGATAACATAGAAGGGGACATAAAATATTTCATTAGACACTTGATCTCAAGCGGTGTAATAACGATCGATTACATCAAATCAACTGATAACCTAAGCGGTCATTTAACAACGAAAAAGTGAAAAGCATTAGTAAAATCCCCACATTTTATTATCGAAATTTAATTATCAACTAAAAATTTTATATTATAATCTTTAAATAGAAGTGAAAATATAGGAATGTGAACAACTATTTCAATAAGCAAAGATTATAGAAGAATTTCGTCTGAGTATATCAAAGGACAAATCAATCAGTTTTTTTTTTTTTTTTTTTTGAAATTTGACAAATCAATCAGTTTCAAGAATTTATTATTAACGGTTACTAACAACGAACTAAGAGGCCCCTCTCTAGTCTCTCTATATTAGTATCTTCTTTCTCAAGAAACATTGTCTTCTTCATAATTTACATCTTCCTTGAGATTTGGTTTCTTGCGCTTCATCATCAGCATTTTCTGCAAATCTCCTTCTACGAGATCTTTGTTTCATTGTATATTTGAGAAAGAGAAGAATGATGATGATGATGAAGAAGCCAAGACGTGACGACCAATTAAATGGAGAAGAGTCTAGCAAGAGATATGTACATCTGGCTGATGGAAGAATATAGGCTACGAAGTCAATGGAAAGAAGATTTCGTGATATGCAAGATTCGACTTTTTAATCCAAAGACACTTGAGTTCTTGCTCTGCAATCATATTCGAGGATATTATATGATGGCCCATGGATTGAAGACTCGATTTATGTTTTCTGGAATTTTCCGACATTCTTGCAATCCAATTTCTTGTTTTGTCATTCTCTCTATTCAGTTTGGTTTATGTTCTTCCTTCCTATGTTTTGATCTTTATGATTTGTTACTAGAATTGAAACAGATCGACTGATGGAATCGTTTCAAAACTGTGGTATATTTAAGTGTTTATTGGAATTTATCGGTTATGCAGTTTTAGTGAGTTTGCTATGAAGTGTTGAGGTGTTCGGTGGATTATTATCGACTACGACTTTTTAGGTATTCTTTTTTTCTTTTATGGCAACTTTGGAAGTGTTTCAGTTTGGAATTCCTAAAATAAAATATTAAATTTCTCTATCCAAAGTATATTAAAGCAACACACAACAGTTAGCATATAAGGCTTCCCTTGAAAGAAAACGGCGTTCAAATATTTCATCTTTAGTGTATGACGCATATAGCTGCTTATGCAATAATTTATATTTTGATATTTTTTATTCGAGTTTGTAATTTTCTTTGTACTTCGATATTTTAATGAAATATAGGTCTTGAATGGCAATGGTTTTTAGAGTGGTTTTTGGTTTTAGATTTTCCAAAAATCTAATTTATTGCCATTCATGATTTTAGAAATAATGGATTCCCTAAAAAATAGAGAATATGAATTTTGATGGTTCTCCACATTTGTGAAGAGAATCTAGAATCTTACTCATATGAGTTTTTATGAGATTTTGAAAAAAATAAAAACTACAGAAAAACAAAACCAAAAAAAAATTAAAAACCAAAAACTAAAAACAAAAAGCAAAAGCCAAAAACCACTAAAAAACTATCAAGCATTCATGGCCTTAGAACGGAAAAAAAACCAACACACAACAAGCCCAATATGAAAATTTCAATGGCATTGGACAAACCCAAAGAATTAGGTTATCTAGACATATATGGTTCATTTATATAGTTACGTAATGAGAACAATGAGAAAACTTTGAGGGTTGCCACAAAGCAACTCTTATTCTTCTCTTTTATGATATCAGTTTGATCTTGATGTTTTTACATTAAGCTTTCATCCTTTAGTTATTTTTTGCATAATAAAGCTCTTCATGAGATATCTCAATACTTAGTTTATGTTTCTATCTTAATAAGCTCATTTGAGCATGAATCTATCTTGTATTGAATCTACTTTGAAAGTAAAAGTTATACTGTGCTACCAGTACCAATCAAATCCATAACCACTAAAATAAATTATAACCAGAGTATTTTAACTAAACATTGTCTATTTATCAAAATTTTCTATCTTATCTACTTATTGTGAGATATTTCACTTTAAGTACAACAAAAAATTCAAAGAAAATTATATGATCAGCAAAGAAAATTATATGGTATGCAAAGAAAATGACCCGATAAAACAATGATCACAAAAAAAAAAAAGGAGGATTCGATGAATTAATCACCAAAAAATCAATTCCCTATCACCAAATCCAAACATACGTATAGAAAAAATAATAAAATTTAAATATAATTTGAACAAGAGATTATTCCATCGATATGATAACTGATTTTCTTTGATATTTCATTTCCTAAATATTTTAAAAATAAAAGATAACATAATTAACAATGAAAAAGTATAAAGGAAATAAAAATGCACATTAGTATATTCCATTTTGTAAATCCTCCATATTTTGGTAAACAAATTTAATTATCAGCTTAAAAAATAATTCATAATCTTTATATAGAAGTAAAAATATATAGAAATGTGAACAATTATTTCAATAACAAAGATTATAGAAGAATTTCTTCAAGTGTATCAAAGAGAGAAAAACAATGGACAAATCGGTCAATACAAGAAAAAAATATTAACGGTTACTAACTAACAACGAACTAAGAAGCACCTCTCTATATATTATAATATCTTCTTTCTCAAGAAACACTAAACCTTCTTCATAATTTACATCTTTCTTGAGATTTTGTTTCTTGCTCTTCATTATCAGCATTTTCTGCAAATCTTCTTCTTCGAGATCTGAGTTCCATTGTTTATCAGAGAAAGAGAAGAACGATGATGAAGTCAGGCCGTGAGCAATTAGTTGCAGATGAAAACACCGCACAGTTTCTCAAGATGATGATCGATAGCGGAAATGATTGGCTTGAACAGTTCGTCCCAAGCGAAGACGTGTTTTGCAAGAATCCATTCACGCTGTTCAATACTCGAGAACCTATGCGCTTACACGACGGACGAAGCTTCTTCGTTAAACGTACAGAGGATTCTGGTAAAAACGATAGATGTGAAGCTGGTTGCTGGAGAGTCATGGGTCGTGATAAACTGATCAAGTCGGAGAAGAACGGGAAGGTTGAGATTCTAGGGTTCAAGAAAGTTTACAAGTTCTGTGAAAAGGAGAAACCAAGAGCGTTTTTCAAGTGGATTGAATTGGAGAAGAGACAAGCAAGAGATAACAGAATCTGGGTGATGGAAGAGTATAGGCTTGCGAGTAAGTGGAAACAAAGTTACGTGATCTGCAAGATTCGACTTCTTTATCCATACCCAGTTAAGCTCGTGATAAGGAATCATCTTGGACGTTACTATAAATGAATCATATGATATATGATGATCATGGATTGGAAGATTCGATTTATGTTTTCTGGAAATTTCCGATAACTTTCACAATCCAGTTTCTTGATTTCTTTTTCTCTTTTTTCAATTTGGTTTGTGTTCTTCCTCCCTAGGTTTTGATCTTTATGATTTGTTACTAGTATATTGAAACTAATTGATTGATGGAATCGTTTCAAAACTGTAGCATTTTTAAATGTTTGTTGGAATGTATTGGTTTTGCAATTGTAGTGAGTTTGCAATGAAATGTTTGAGATGTTAGGGTGTTCGATCAGTGGATTATTATCGATTCGACTTTTTAAGTGTTTCAGTTTGGGATTCCTAAGATAAAATATAAAATTTCTCTACCCAAAAGCATAAGCTGTTGTTAAAATAGAAAAAATCATAACATGATACTTAAAAGTTAAAAAAATGAATCATTAATATTGTTACATAGATGAATGATCTCTTTTATCTCATAAATAGATTTAATTTTAATTTTAAATAATAATAAAAATACATTATCTCGGCTCTTCACCAACACAAAATTCTACAATGTCAAATGATAAATGAAAAAAAAATCTACAATGCTTCAAATAGTTAAGTGTATAACCCTCTGATTATTTATGTTTTTTAACCTTAAATGCTTCAATTTACAAAACGCAAAGAAAAAAAAATCAAGGAGAAGACCATCATCTGTTAAGCAATATCAAAATTTGAATCCTTAAAGAATATATACACTTAAATCAATGAAATTGGATTCAGAAATAATTTATGGTTTCTCCTAAAGTCTGTAAAAAAAAAATAGTAATTATTAATTTATTTATGTGACTAAGATAAAATCGTAATAAGTTGAGTGACTTATAGGGAAATAGAGATAATGATTCGTTTGTGGACAATGCGGCGTTTTGGAGTCATTACTGTCACCAATTGCGCCGTCATCACTCCGACGGCGTCTTTCCCCGGAACCCTATCCCTACCCTCCACCCCCTTCCGCAACCATTGTCTTAACAATTCAATTCGTTTCCTCCAATCCCCAAGCCTCTTCTCTTGTTTCTCTTCTTCGTCTGCTTCAGCAGCTTATCTTCCTTCACTCGACGAGTTCTCACAACCTAAAGGTTTGTAATTTTTACTGTTTTTGTTCCGGGATTGGGTTGTTTTGCTGAGAAATGTTGTAATTAATTATATCTGTAGCGAAAGATGATAACAAGAAGGTGATCTTGAAGGGTATGACTTATGCTGCTCTCCAAGTACGTTTTTTTTTTCAATTCTCAATCTTTCTTGTTTCATCTGTTTGGGTTTCAGTTTCTCATTTTTAAAGTCTGGTTTTTGAATCTAATTGAACCAATGTTCATTGATTTTTGATTGGAAATTTGGGGATATTGTCAACTTATAGGAATGGGTTGAATCTCATGGGTTTCGACCAGGACAAGCTTTGATGCTGTGGAAGAGATTATACAAGGACAATATATGGGCTAATGATTTTGATCAACTTGAAGGTTTTTTGTCTTCTGATATGTCTTTTCCCAGAAGAAGGTTTTGTGATTGAGCAATGCTTATTGGTTCCTATTTGTGTGTCCATTCTTATAGGTTTGAACAAAGATTTCAAGAGAATGATCGGTGAACATGCTGAGCTTGGTGCATTATCTTTTAAGGATATTCGTTCTGCTTCAGATGGAACTCGCAAGGTGAATACATTGTTTCTTATGTATTTCGTATTTCGTATTTAGTAATGGCTGGATGAATGTGGATGAGTCACTGATTGGACAATGGTTGTATCTCATTTGAGTTTTGGGGAATGTTTCTCATTGATTCATAACTCACAGGATGTTGCAGATTCTGTTTACGTTGGATGATGGACTTGTGATTGAGACAGTTGTTATACCTTGTGATCGAGGCAGGACAACAGTTTGTGTTTCGAGCCAAGTTGGTTGTGCCATGAATTGTCAGTTCTGCTATACTGGCAGGTAAGTCAGAATGAAGATATTCTCTTGAGCTGCTTTCTCGGCTTTCGATATCTGGTTTAATATATGTAGTTTATTTGCAGGATGGGCTTGAAGAGAAATCTCACTGCTGCTGAGATAGTTGAGCAGGCTGTTTACGCCAGGCGATTGCTTTCCCGTGAAGTTGGGTCAATAACAAATGTCGTATTTATGGTATGCATGTTAGCTAGACAAATAAAAGCCTGTATTAAACCTATCTGGATCACATTTAAGGTCTACTGGTTTCTTCGGTTTCTCATGGAGCTAGATGTGTTTTGTAGGGAATGGGAGAGCCATTTCACAACATTGACAATGTCATTAAAGCTGCAAACATAATGGTAGACGAGAATGGACTTCACTTCAGTCCCCGCAAGGTTACAGTCTCAACCAGTGGCCTTGTTCCTCAGCTGAAGCGTTTTCTCCATGAGTCGAATTGTGCTTTGGCAGTCAGTCTCAATGCAACAACCGATGAGGTCTTTTTTTCATCATGCTGTCTCTTTAAAACAGTCATCATTTCATGAGATAAGATCTGAACTCATTGAACGCGAACCGTGCAGGTCAGAAACTGGATCATGCCCATCAACAGGAAATACAAATTATCTTTGCTCCTTGAGACTCTCAGAGAAGAACTCAGTTCAAGGCACAAGTACAAAGTGTTGTTTGAATACGTGATGCTTGCAGGAGTGAATGACAGGTAAGTGAAATCAGCACTAAAGACTATCGTTAAGCTCTGTCCCGCAATTACAAGTCTCCTCCGCTAAAATGTTTCAGTTCTGAAACTATAATAAACTAGAACCCTCTAATTGTGCAGCATGGATGATGCAAGGAGGCTAGTGGAGCTTGTGCAGGGAATTCCATGCAAGATCAACCTTATTCAGTTCAACCCACATAGTGGTTCTCAGTTCATACAGACCGAGGAAGACAAGATGATCAAGTTTCGTAACATTTTGGCTGAAGGAGGCTGCACCGTTCTCATGCGTTTTAGCCGAGGCAACGATCAAATGGCAGCCTGTGGACAGCTTGGCATGCTTGGGTCCGTTCAGGCACCAGTGATGCGGGTGCCCGAGCAGTTCCGCACCGCTCTAAGAGCCTCAGTTTGAACTGTCAAATGGTAGATTAAGGCAAAGAATCTCTACCATATTGTAACATAACTTTGATTAGATGCCAATTTTATTATCTTTTTCAGATGTTCTTTAACAAGAAAAATTTGTGAAAAATGGAAACTACAGTTACCGGATTATTTTTTAAAATTTGGAAGCTCCAAAAGATTATATAAATTAAATGTAAAGTTGATTACAACTTGAACCTATGGGAGTATGGAGCCAATTTTCTAAATTAACTTTTGGTCCAAATAATATTTTTCTCTTAACGGTCTATACAAAACATTTAACCTCTGTTACAGCGGTGATCAATGTCTTGATTTGGATGCGGCATTATCATCAGATGGGTTTTGCTTCTATACAGGTTAAGTCTGTCTGGTCATTTTGGCAATCTTTCTGGTTACTGACATGGAAAAGATCGATGAGTGTGTTTCGAATCTTGATTCTGAGAGCAGAGGCTTCATCGGGTCTAAACCACTGCTTGTCGAACTAGATGAATATCAACACATAAGTTTAGACAAGAGTAAGAAGATATTTGAATCGGTATTAAAAAGAGACTGAGATAACTCACCATTCTAAGGTCTTTCCTTTTCAGCCTTTGAGGTGCCTCTTCGATGAACCTTTCAATGAAGAAGAGAACAAACGGGCCACAGTCAAAATCATTCTTCTGTTGTGGAACCTGGTTGAACAAAGAGAAATACCATAAAATTTTTATCTCTTTTGCGGTCAAGTGTTTAAATTGTCAGATTTCAAGAGAAACGTCTAAAGAAGTTCAGGTAAAAGACTGACCTGTATATCAGCTTCGCTGATCCTACGCGGGATGTTTCTCCATATTTTTTCTGAGATTGGTAGATCCAAGGAATAATCATCATCTTGCTTCAAATAGTTCCATTCGTCTTTAAGAAACCTGCAAAAAATTAACTTTTCCTTTTAAGAACCGAAACCATATGCAAAATAACGCCAAGCACTTGAAAAGATAAAGTCACCGGGTAAAGCTCCTGGTGTCCCACCTTTTGACATTTTCAACAATTGATCTTCTCGAGTGAAGTCCTAAAGAATCCAGGTGAAGTATTGTCAATCCCGATTCATCTTCCTTGTCTGGGATGCAAACTATTACTAGGCTCCAGTGGAGACTGAAACATGGTACAAGCTCTTCAGATATTCAATGAAAAAATCTCAAGGTTAATAAGGCAGATAACAGTTCTCCAGTACAAAGACAACAAGCAAAGATAGGTTTTTTTTTCAGATGACAATGGCCATTGAAATAAATTCAGGTTTTTTCTCACAAAAAGTATAGTTATAGTGCTAAAAAGGAAAATTAACTTACTCTTCATGTATAGGTATAAAAATATAAGCCTTACGGAAAAGATCAACACCCTTCCACCACCGCCTAAACTTCACAAAAAAGGCATCCTTGTCATTCCCCTATTATATTGAAAAGAAAAGACAGATAGACCAATCAACATAAGTAACAAGGATATAGATGTGATTCACAAGAATATCAATAGAGAATTATTTCCAAGGATCACATTGTTATAGTTAAAGTTAGAATATTTTGCATATGGATGATCCTTCTATAGATATTATTTGTAAGTGAACAGACACTGAAACATTTCGCACAACTTGTGAATTTTAAATGCAAAGCAAACATAATGCACTGGGAAACCAATAATGTATTTCTTGAGATAAATATGAAAATAATCACCTTATATGTAACAGCTTCATTGAGTTTCTTGTAGAAATAGGTATTGAAGAAATGACAATTAGCAGAGATTTGATTTGATGAAGATACATGCTGCTGCTGCAAGAACCTAGCCAAAGAAATCGGGGACAATAGACATAAGAAAAATAATGCCATGTTTTTCACCAAATTCACAGAAAAATCTCTAACTCGCCAACACTTTGTATGGACTCAATACACACTTATTTTATTAAAATGGTTCTAGCAAGATATAAGATAACACATATCGCAAGTCTATCACTCCAAAAATACCTGATGTAGAAATTCATAATTGGCGATGTTAGAAATTCTCGAGCCGCAAGGCATTCAAGATCTTTAAGACAAACTTGCACAAAGTTTGGATCATCACTGGATCACCCAAAAAAAAAGTGAAGAGAAAGCGTTGATTTTGAGAGTTACAGTCTTACAGTAGCTTAGCCTATACCAATGTTTAGACAGACTTACCTTGATGGGTAACATATATCTTCTGGTAAGCTGCAGGTTTCATCAAATGTTAGTTTATATGCAATGAGAATTGTAACTTAATGAGACCAAACAGAAAACAGGTAATATTTACCCTTCAGGCAGTTCATCTGCTTGCTCCGCCACCGTTGAAGGCTGAGGTTCTTCTTCATCCAAATAAATCACTGTACCATCTGATTTCTGTAGTGTTTTTGGAGAATATTATCAGAAAATTAAAAGAATATCATAACGAAAGTGTAAGACTAAGGAGAATACTAAATTAACCAAGGAAATGCCGGAGCTAAGTAGGAAGTTTTTCCTAATAAGTATAAATCCTTTTAAACAGCACCGCTCTGCAGTTATCTAGAGAGCAATTAACTGTTCGAAAATTGAAGTCTTTTGAAAGGAATTCATAAAATTGTCTGCTGGAGTAAACTTCTTGAAGACTATAATGATTGGATAAAAAACCGTAATTGCGAGATATATAGTAACCGGAGTAATCAAGAATACCTTACAGCGCCTGGAACTCCGTGATGGAGATTCTTCCCAAGACCACTCCCTGTGAAAGAAAGAGGTTGAGAGATTACAATACAACTCATTCTCTTATGTATCAGAACAGCATGTCAAATAAATATAACAGTACCCAGTTATGGTATACTTTAAAAGCAGTTGGAAAAGGAAATGGACCTAGGAGTTTCATGGCCAATGGGGCCATTGTCATCCTCATCAAGTAGAGAATCACTAGAAGATTCCTTGGCCTTTCTCTTTCCATAAGATTCCTTAGATATCTGATTCCCTTTTGATCCTTTAAGTCCTGAATAAAACTGCTTTTCACTGTACTCAGCTTTATCTATATCTGGCAACATCCGCCACTTGTTACTCGACCTTGTTACAGTCTTTCTATCAGCCTTCTGTTTCCTACTTCCACATCCTAAATCTTCTAGTTCTTTACCAAATGCTTTCGCTGACTGAATATCTGTCTGTTGAATACAAATTACAAAGTAGCATCGTGTACTGAAGACTCTTCAAAAAGAGCTCAAAATGGCATGTAGTAGAAGCTCCATACCTTTGGTTTACTAAAAACAGCAGCAAATGTTGACCGCCGAACTTCTTTTGAGTCTGCACTCCCTTGTTTAGAGGTGTCCTTTGAGGCTGTATTCCCTTGCGCAAAGACATTAGAACCTACGCACGAAACATGGCTCATTAAACTAAGTCCAAAAATTGGTAACTGAGACACTAAGCTTTGCTATTAATAGGTCCAAGAAGGGTCATATATAGAGACAAACGTCCAATAAGATACCTGAGCTTGTCGAATGAATGTACTTGGAACTCGCGGCCCCTTCCTGCCAAAATGAAAGAGTCTTGTGACATCAAATTCAAATAAACATCAATTCAATTTCTTATCAAACAAACATCTCTACCACATGTTCTGTGCCTAGATGACAATGAAGCATAAACATATATGACAATCACATGTTCTGTGGCTAGTAGTTATCCTCACTATGAAGCATAAACATCAAGATATACAGTAAATGTAGTCAACAAGAGTGAAGCTTTTAGTATCTCCAATATCTTGAGACTATACAGAACCATAACATGCAAATCGAAAATGTGAAAATCACAAACCTTAGCGCGCCTTTGCTTCTCTTCTTCGAGACTTGCGATGTTTAAACGGATTTTCTCACCGTTGTCTGGTAATTTCGGACCTAATGTGATAAGATTAGCTTTGCTACGCTCAAGCTTCTCGTCAAGGACGCGATCGGTTAGGGATTTATAAGACTCAGTTTGAATTTGCGGTGGCGGAGGTGACTGACTGACAATCACTAACTCTACTTTTCCGTCGCCGTCTTCGTTCATGGCCGATGTCCAATCAATTTCGAAATCATTCTTCTGTGAACTATCGACATCTACTTTCTTCTTCCTCATTTTCGTTTGGATTCTTCTTCTTAATCACCCATTTGTCTTTGTTCAGAATCTTCACTATCAGTTCACGAAAAAAAACTCTCCGTCTCTCTTTTTTTTTTTTTTTTCTTTGGTGAATTTTGGCTCCGAGCAATTTATATTTGTAAATTGCTCACTTGGAAATATTTTGGGGGTGTGTAATGAAACGGCCGTAATGAAACCTTTACTTTTGATAAGAAATTTAATAAAAGTGGCCTTTTTAAGGGTTTTGAACTTTTGAGTTCGGTGTGACCAGAGTTGTTGCTGGGTTTGCTCTTTGTCTCTACACATTAGATCAGGTCGTGATCTGGTATGTTCAAAGGTCTCCAATGGGGCGTGAAACAAGTTGTGGTTCATCCGACTTAGCCGTATCCCGGAATGATAAGGATCTAGACACATATATGTCTTGTTGCTCCTGTTTTGCCAGATTGGGTCCTTAGGAACACTTATTTGAGAGGTAGTCTTGCTTCACTATAAGAGAAATTGTTTGTTGGTGCTTTGGATTTGTTAGTCCTCATCGATAAGCCACTTTCAAGGTCTTCAAGGAGTGATGAGAGGTTCATTTGGCGAAGTTTAGCTAGAACTGGTTTAATTAGTTGTTTTCTTTGTCTCAGATTAGAACTTTGTCTTAGATTAATGGGTATTGTTAGTTTCTTTTCATAGAGCTTAGTCTCCGGGGAGTAGAGGTGTCAAAATGGGTTGTCCACGTCCATTTTGATCCGTCCAATAATGACCATTTATCTTATGGACAAATTAGTGACCGTGTCTATTAGCATTCGTGTCCATTATCGCCCAAGTCCATTAACGTCCGTGTTTAAATGGGCTGTTTATTGGACCACATTAACGTTCAATCACCAAAAATCTCCAGAAATCGCGAGCGGTATTCTGTTTTAAGAAAAATGTGAATAAGTTTTAATTCGGGGAAAATGAATTTTGACCTAGATTTTTGTAGCCCATCGGCCGATCATTGTCCAACAGTGTCCGATCCATTTTGTCTGTGGACGTAGTTGGACTTAGACCATTTTAACCCATTCCGTAAATGGGCTTATCCATAAACCGCCCATTATGTATTGGACATGGACATACCATGGACGGTTCAACCATTTTGACACTTCTACCGGAGACATTCTGTTGTAATATATGGTTGCAAAACTATTTAAAATATAATAAGATAATTTTTAGATCAAAAATAATAAATAAGATTAGATTTGATTAATAACATATCTAAAAATGACACATTACTACTAGATTACACAGGAAAAATACTTTGATGAAAATTGAATTCTTTTATTTTTTTTGACAAAATACAAACACGTGTGCATGTATTTTTTATTGGCCAAACAAGTTTCTATAACTTGACACACACAGAGTCACAGAGACAGAGTCTTGATTTCTAGGGCAAAAATCCCAGATTCGTTCAAGTCATTAGTCCAATTACCAAAGCTTCTACAGAAACAAGACTCCCATGGCCGACGATTCTTCTTCTCCGGCCACTGGAGATCCCAATTCGCAAAAACAGGAGCCTACAACTCCGATTCCAATTCCCAATCCCAATCCAAATCCTTCACCAACACCACCGCCTCAACAATATTCACAGCCACAAGTTGCTACTCTGATTCAACCTATTCCACCTGGTCCGCCGTATGCTCCGTCTCAGATTCCTGGCTCACTTGTCTCCAATCTTCCGCCGCCACCACCATTCCGTCCCGGTATGCAGTTCACTCCCGTTGGGAATTTTCAAAACCCTAACTCTGGAGTTCCTCCTCCTGGCGTGAACTCTATGGCGGCTCCAGGATCTATGCCTCCGTCGTATCAACCACAGCCTGGTCAGCAGCTTCCGAATCAAGCTGGTATGAGACCTTTCCAGCCTATGACTAATGGTTATCCCGGAATACATGGTGCCATGCCTCCTCCGGGTGGGTTCTTCTATCTCTTAATTTTCTTAAGTTTAAATCTCTCTTTTGCTTCTTACACGGTCATGAATGATGCACTTTAGGTTGTAGATTTTGTTTTTTCGTGGCAAATTTGCTTTCTGTGTATGTTGAATGTGATTCATAGACTAGTGAAGAAGTAGATATATATGAGATTGATAGGTTAGGGTAGAACTAAGGTTTATTGAAAGAGGAATTAGGGAGAAAAAACTAGAACAGGAACACCGATGACCGGGTGTTTTCTCATACAGCGTTTTGATTGAGTTCCCTGAGAATGGTTGCGAGGCATCAAATAGTGGGTAGGGACTCACTTCTACGACTCCCTAATTTTGGTATGCGTATATTCATTCGCTTTTTGGTTCTTAATTGTTTTAGTTAGTGTAACTCCTCTGAACATAACATTCTTAACTAAACCGCTTACCTAAAGGTTCTTGAAAGATTTGCCGCATGGTCCCCAATTTTATGTTATATTGAGGTTTACTGTAGTCTTAAGAATTTTGAACTTGATGGGTTAGCCAACTGCCGGAAGCAAGCATTTCTAGCGACTGAGTCTCCTTGGTCTTGGTTTTGAGGTATTGCAATTTCTTCCAGATTACACCTTCCGTTACGTCTTCCACATGTTTCTCTTTCTTTTTCCCTCCTGTGGTCAAGCTGCTAACAGTTGAGATAAGCTATTTTGATGGGAAATACTAGTTTTACTAAGTTTCATGTGGGCGTGAGATGATGGGTGTTTCAATATTATTGAATCTCAAATCCTACATTTGTCAGATGGTTATAGATTCTTATCTCTTTCAAGTTGCCCTATGAGGTATGACTACTTAATGTGGTTATAATGACTACGATACTGGTGCTATCTTCTCAATGTGTCCTTCAGGTTCTCTTTTCAGCTGGGTGGTATTTGTACTGCCTCTGGTGTGCATATCTAATTTGCTCTAGTTTGTGGTAACATTACAAAATGAAATTTTCAGTTCTGCTTCTTGATACTCTTGATTTATGCCTATGCAGTTGTTCAGGGTATTACATTGTAAACATTTATTGATGAATTTGTAGAGTTGTTTTTGTTTATGCAGGGCTTCTCCGGTATCCTTCTCCATATCCAACAATGGCTCGTCCTGGGTTTATCATGCGCCCACCTGGTACGATCGGTGCTGTTCAATTAGTACCACGACCCGCTGTCCCAGGAATGCCTGTTCTTCGTCCTGTAATGCCTCCTATGGTTAGACCACCTTCTCTTCCTTTTGTAACACCTGCAGAAAAACCTCAGACCACAATTTACATTGGCAAGATAGCAACCGTGGAAAATGACTTTATGATGTCTATTCTAGAGGTTTGTTTTCTTCTTTCTGTCTGCATATTCCACTTCTACTATTTTTAAGTTTGTTTGTGTTAGATGCACTTACTTTCTATCTTTTTTGCTATACACTTTTCTAAGAATGGATTTTGTCATTTTTTCTGCAGTTTTGTGGCCATGTCAAAAGCTGTTTACGAGCAGAAGATCCTACCACCAAGAAACCCAAAGGTTTTGGATTCTATGAATTTGAAACAGCTGAAGGGATTCTCCGTGCAATACGCCTCCTGACCAAACTTACTATAGATGGACAAGAGCTTTTGGTAATTGTGGATTACTCTTGTCAATTTCAAAATATGTTTATGTTTCTCCAATCACATGCACTTCTGCGTGTCAACCAAGATCTATATAAGCTTCTACGACATACTCGGAACTTTATTCTCATCTCTTCTTTTTTCTACTTGGTCGGTAGATGAATGTTAATCAAGCAACAAAGGAGTATTTGCTAAAATATGTTGAGAAGAAAATGGAGAATGCAAAGAAAGCCAAGGAAAGTCAAGCTGTAGGAACTGAAGAGAACCAAGCAGAAGGTCCTGAGAATGAGCGAGAAAAACTTGAGAGTGGTGAAAAGGGTGCATCTGGTAGGGCCCCCATAGAGGAGATGGGGAAGGATGGAGAGCCAAAGAGTAAAGAAAATATTGATATTGCGAATTCTGCGGTCTTAACTGATGAAGAAAGGGAGGCTGACAAAGAGGCTATGGAGAAGATTGAAAGTGCTATTGAAGAAAGGTTAAAGACCAACCCTCTGCCTCCACCACCTGCTGATGGACAGGGCATGGAACTTGCTTTCAAATCTAAGGATGGAGACTCCAACACTGACATAGGTAGGAGTGGTCTGTTTTTGCCTCCACTAATCTTCGTTTCTTTTCTTTTTGTCTTTAATTTGGTACCATTTTCTATTTTACATTGATTATTGGTCTGATAGGATGTCTCGTTCATGTAGATACCGCTGCAAATGATGTTGAGACTTCTGGAGAACACAATAGACCTGACACAAGTTCACCTGATTGGAGTAAGAGAAATGACCGAAGAAGCAGAGAAAGAGGTGAAAAGGACCTAGAAATGGATAGATACGAGAGGGAGGCTGAACGAGAAAGGACAAGGAAAGAGAGAGAGCACAGGAGGAAACTTGAGGATGCAGAGCGTGCTTACCTGGCTCGTCTTCGACAATGGGAACGCAGAGAACGGGAAAAGGATAAAGAGCGACAGTACGAGAAGGATAAGGATAACGATAAAGAGCGTAAGAGGAAAAAGGAAATCCGCTATGAGGAAGAGGAGGATGAAGACGATGACGATTCAAGAAGAAGATGGCATAGGGCTGCATTAGAGGAGAGAAGAAGACGACGGCTAAGAGAGAAGGAAGATGACTTAGCTGATAGATTGAAAGAAGAGGAAGAGGTTGCTGAGGCGAAGAGGAATGCTGAGGAGCAAAAGTTGCAGCAACAGCAATTAGATGCCATTAGGCTCCTATCAGGTCAGGCAGCTATTGGAAGTGAACAGGTTCAGACACCACCCATTGAAAACGGTCAAAAGGCAACTCTCCCAACTGTCGGTGAATCTGTCCAGGAGCAGCATGCAGCAGGTAAGGAGTTTATTTTCTGACTTTTCTCATTTTATCGTTTTTCTCCTTCTTCTCTGTCTGTCTTTCTATTTCTAATGGCTCCCTTTGCCAACTGCAGATCTTGAACGAAATGGTTCTGGTAATGAAATGTCCATGGCTGTTGATAATAATAGTGGATCAGAGTCGCATGCTCCCTCCAAGAAATTGGGATTTGGGCTTGTGGGATCAGGAAAACGGACATCTGTACCTTCTGTTTTCTATGAGGAGGATGAAGATGAAGCACATAAGGATAAAAAAATGAAACCTTTGGTTCCTATAGATTACACAACCGAGGAACAGGAGGCAGTGGCCCATGGTGGCTCAGGGCTTACACCACCTCATTTGGCTTTAGCCGCTGAATTTGCAAAACGAATTTCGAGTACTAATCCTAAGGAAGAGGCATCAGAAACCGAAAAACAAAGGAGCAGGCATTCTCATGATAAGGCAACCCACCGGGAAAGAGACAGGGGCAGGGACAGAGAAAGGGAAAGGGACAGAGACAGAGGCAGGGACCGAGGTGATGGGCGTAGTGGTTCAAACAAAGATGCTAGAGAACCTTTAAAAGAAAATATATCTGATAGCAAGAAGCTTAAGGATGCGACGAAACAATTGATAGATACAATCCCAAAGACGAAGGAAGAATTATTCTCGTATGAGATAAACTGGGCTATGTATGACAAGGTAAGCTACTCAGATTGATAATTTCTTGTTCCTTGCCTGTGAGTTTATTTTGATGCTAACATGTTTCGCCTTTTTTTTAACTTTGAAAAGCACCAATTGCACGAAAGAATGAGGCCATGGATCTCAAGGAAAATCATGGAGTTTCTTGGAGAAGAGGAAGCCACGTTGGTAGAATTCATTGTTTCTAACACTCAACAGCACGTGAAAGCGGCTCAGATGCTTGAGTTGTTGCAATCAATACTAGACGAGGAAGCTGAGATGTTTGTACTGAAGATGTGGAGAATGCTCATCTTTGAGATCAAGCGGGTCGAAGCTGGAGTCCCGGTAAACTCCAAAGCCTGAAACTTTTCTTTTTAACAGATTTTTCTTCCTATGTTGCTTAGTGTCCCATATTTCTTTTTTTTTGAATTCTTCTTCGTTTCTTTGGACTTAAAAAAGAATCGCCATGTTTACAAGCTTAATGCAAAAGAAGAGATTGAAAAAGAAAAAAAAAACACATTCTTAGTCACAGAAAAAATATTGCACCACTCGAGTTTAGAGCTGTTTTTGTTCTTCTCTTTAGTTTTATTTTAAGAAATGAGTTTCTATGATGTTGCAGTCTTTTCAATCTATTCACTGAGTACACAAATAAATTCCCTTGTTTTAGGAAAGTCATTTTAAATCATTAGTTAAGATGACAGTGCGTAAAGATTTATGAATATAGGAGAGTAGTGATTAGTCCATCTACTTTGCAGAGTGCAATTTCTCCTCATGAATATTTACAATAAATGCCGATGTAGGATTATATTTTGTTTCAGAAAAATGTAACTTTAAAAATAAAATTTTAGCTTTACTTTTGTTGTTCTGAGTTATTAGTTACAAATATAAAGTTATTAGTGTATTAACGAAAGGTATAATAGAGATTAAAAGATTATAAACAACATTTGGAATGAGTACTTTAATAATTTATTTGGAGGAGAAATGGAAATAAATTACAACTAGGGCTTGTATGTTCTTCATTTCTTTCCAGAAAAATTACAGTAAACACTAGTGACATTGCACACAGCTTCTCTTTGAAAACCAGAAACTGATTACAATAGTATTATTAGCTCTTTGGGTTATTAAAAAATCCCAGAGCTAATATTTAAATTTACATATATAATTAAAATTTATACCTAAGTAGTAAGTAGTATACAATATCCTTGACCAATAAAAAAATAAGTTATCTTTGTTTTAACCCTTACTGTGTAACAAAATCACCAAGCGTGGACGAACCGTTCTCTTTCTAGAACCGGTTCAACCGTACCGGTTTTCCTCTCCTGGTATTCGTGGATCATTTTAATAAGAGCACTTGCCTTTTTCCCACCTCCAAGCTCGCCGTTACTTGACGCCGTGTAAAGCGACCCCATGATCGAAGGAATCTTAACGAGAGCCCCAACGACGTCACTTCCACCGTTATGACACAGATTCAAAAGCAGAGCAACACAGTGCTGTTTCGTCGCCGGTGAAACCTCCGGCAAACCCAAAATCTTCACCGTAAGCTTCAAACCTCCACGACGAATCACAGAAATCATCCCGTCAGGATGCTCCGCCATTTTCGCGAGAATCGCCATCGAATCCGCCGTAACTCCGTCGCTAATCTCATCGGATTTCACAAGATCGAGAAGAACAGGAACAACTCCAGCGGCGAGGAAACGCCAGTGATTATCAGATTGTTGCATTAACAAACTCCTAATCGCGATTAACGCGTTGCGTTTCGCTGAATCGCCGTAATCATAACCTTTAACGATTCTCACCAATCCAGGAATCGCATCGGGAATTTCTCCGATCAATCTACTGTAATCTCCGAGAGAAGATAGATAGAACAAAACAGCTGCTGCATATTGTCTACTCTCTCTTCTCGCCCCTTCGTTAAGAACCTCAACGATTAGCCTCAATCCACAGCCGCCGTCTCCGGCGATTCGAGTTTTCCCGGCGTTTTCCTTGGATAGATTCATAATCCCAGCGATGGCGTTCTCTTGAATCCTCGAATCTCTCGAGCACACAATCTTCATCAACGATTCAACAACACCAGCTTCCACCAAACAAGATCTGTAAAAACTTCTCGTTTTTGTGAGAATTCGAATCTCTACTAACGCCTTAACCATCTCTTCTTCGCTTCCGTTGATCAACTCTCCGGCGAGAAACCGTGCCGTTAGTTTTCCGGCTTCTTCCGCCGCTAAACTCTCCTCCACAATTGTCTTCTTCTGCTGACTAGTCTTCGTCAAAACAACGCCGTTTTGTTTGCAGTAACTTTGAATCACTTGCTTGACGGAGACGTTATCTACCAATACAGTATTCTCCAGATTCTTTCCGGTTTTAGGGCACGTGATGTTACCGGAAGCGAACCATTTCGTGATTGAGCTCCGATCATAAGTGTGACCAGTTTCTAAAACCACTGGATCCATCATGATCTCTAGAGTAATCGGACAACGAAGATCATCAACGTTTAAACTCCGCATCATCATCAAATCTTCTTCTTCTTTCTCTTTCTCTTCATCATCAACATCAATGCTTTTAAGTATCACACATCTGCAATAGCATATGAATCCAACTAAGCTACTGAGAAGCTCGATTTCGACGCTACTCTTCTTCTCTGTGGAGATCTCTTTCTGTATAAAATCAATTTCTTTAACGCAATCGCTCCATTTTCGAACACCAATGTGATCAAGAACTCGGAGTATTTCATCCCGGTTCGGGTTAATCCTGTTCTCGAACAGATTAAAGATCCAATAGACAGAGTCTATAGCCCGCTTGTCATCTCGGTCGGGCCTTGCTTCGGATATTCGAGTCTGACGCATTACTAGATAGATTAGCTCTTTGACTTCTCCAGGTATGTCAACAGACCTAACTGGAAACGTGTCGAGGCTAGTGGATATGGATCGGGTCAAGACCCGGAAATGAGCTGAGACTTGACCAGAGTTCATCAACATATATAGCTTAGCTCCGTCTCGTGTACAGTCTTCTAGAAGAAACTTGAGTTTCTGGAAGATGACGTGGAGCTCTGAAAGGCTCAAGATTGCTGACTGAGGGAAGGATATAGACCCGACCCGGATTTGAATCCGGATTTCCTCCAAGACGATGACTAGAGTTTGGATATGTCGGAGAGTTTCTTTAACGTTTCGTTTGTTGGTGGAGAAATGTTTTGGTTTGAAGCTGAGAATCTCGCCGGCGATTTGTGAAAGTGAGTCGAGGAGAGTGGTTATGGAGATTGACTCGCTTGGATTAACCGCCGGAAAGGTCAGAATCCGGCGACCGGACCCGGTTTGTGTTTGGATCATATGGATAAGATGAGGAAACTTTGAGAGCTTTTATTACTTCAAGCTTTTTTTTGAGGTTCTTTATGTTTGTGTTGTGAAGTAAATATACACTTCGTGCGATTTTCAACTTTCAACAGATTAGTGACGCGTGAAGAGCTATGATTCGTTGATACTTCTTTAGGGTCTGTAATGGCCACGTGGCGTACATCTATGCGACACGTGAAGAGCTATGATTCGTTGAAAATTTTTTGGGGTCTGTAAAATTGCCACGTGGTATACCGTGTGGTGACGAAGCGTGTGAGGGACCCAAATTGTTTGTCATGACTCACGAAGGTGCGTGCATGAAGGTAGCCGACAAATTTATATGACGCTTCTGATATTTTTGAATTTTTCCTAGTTCAATTATTTTCTTCATTCTTTATGTCGTTTTTTTTTGGATATCATTTGTTTAGATAACCACAAATTTCGATTGATTGATCCAATGAAGTGTATTTGAATTTATTAATTTTGGAGGAGCCTTCGAGGATGTTAATTGGATGAAACATTATTCAGATTTTATTATTGAGTTTTAAGCAATTAATAATATTTTTTATAACTATTCTTGCAGGACTTTTTGAGAGTTTTGATTAAATTTGTGACTTGTTGTTAGTTAAATTATGCGGGATCAGTTTTTGCATGAGATTGCTCTTTCTTATTCTTAAGCAAGTCCCCGAGAGGGCTTAGTTGATCCATGATTTCTGTTTCGTCTTTTCTTTCCTTTTCGTTTGTTTCGAGAAAGAGATCGATCAATTCCGATTTTTTCTTTTTCTATTGATTCTTTTCGGATCGAGATGTATGGATCCATGGATCTATGTGTCTATATAGATCCTGTTCATGGATTAACGAAAATGTGCAAAAGCTCTATTTGCCTCTGCCATTCTATGAGTCATGCGATAAAATGTTTTCCTTTGTGTTATTAATTGTATATTTGTTTTAGTCACTGTTTCGAAGAAAGATATTTTTTCCAGGTCGTCGTTTCATTGATTAGGACTCGAGAGACTGCTATAGAGTTGTCTTTTTAGAGTCGTGAGCCGTCTTTATTTCTTTGGTCAGATAAGAGTTTTCAAGAAACAATGGACGGTGCGATTTTAACATAGAAAAATCAAGCATCTATCATTTAGTTGACCCATCTTGATATATTTATTATTTGTCTCTTTTATTAAATTTCTCATTAATACATACTACCTGCAAAGTCCAGTCTAGCCCACTACATCATAAAATTATATAAAAATATCAATTTTATATTAATTATAGAAACAGATAATTTGTTTTCAAGGGAAATTAGAAAATTGGGTAAATTTAGACTCAATTAGTAGATTCTAAATGGTTTTTAATTTTTAATTTTTGATTTTTGATGTAAATTTTAAGGGAGAAATAAATTTATTGTGATTTTTGATTTTTTTTTTTAAATTAGAGAAACCATAAAAAAAAAACTAATTTCCTTAACTTTTAGAAAATTTATTTTTTTAAAATCGAATGAAAATTAGATTTTCAAATATCTAAAACCCAAACTGTTTCAAAAACTACAAACAATCAAGCCTTAAGTTTTAGTAGGTGATAATGTAGTTTTCAAATAAATACCTATATTTTCGTCTTAAAAACTATCCAAAAACTTAACAAATCTCAAAAATACCTAAATCACAAATAAAAACTTAAAAACTATATAGGAAACTTTAGTTTCAAAATCATTAAATAGTTAATAAAATTTCGTAAATACTTTTGCAAAGTATTTATAAAGAAAATCTGATATGGCTATGAAGCAAACAATAAGCGAGGAAGATCAGAGTTAGGAGGTGGTGGTGGTTATGGCTATGTAGCAGTCCCCATGAGCTTGGCTGCAACAGCACTCATCACAACAAAATGGTAGAAAGATTTGGTGCTATAGACCCATCTTTCTTTCAACAAAATCAAGAACCTTATTCCTTGCATTATCAAGATCTACAGCCCGATCACAAGCGTTTATTGTCTTGCGCAAGACATCCTTCGCCAATGGGTTCCCTTTCGTAGTCAAAGCAGTAACTGTAACAACCATGATAATAGCTGGTGGAAGAAGACCTTCAAGATCAACAAGGGTTAAATCCATCTCGTTCCCAATTCTCTTCACAACACGAGCATAATCAATCGGGTGATGAACCAGAGACTCAAGCTCTTGGCACTTAAGTTTGTACTTGTCGCGGATAAAGTTGTGGACGATGACTATCTCATTATCAATATCAAGTAACAGCTGACTACAATCCAAAGTGAACTCGTACTCAGGATCATCTTCTAACAGAGCTCCATCAGAATCTTTTCCAAGAGCCTCTTCTACTTTCTGCATTATATCAACATATCTCCGAGTCTTCTGTAGCTTAGAAACACTATCGAGATCATCGTAGTTAAGACTCACCAATTTTGCTTCTTCGTCAAGATCTCCAAGGAACGAATCTTCAAGAATTGCCTATAGCAAATCCAATATATCTAGTTAGAAACAAAATAATCAAGTTCATAACACATAGAAAGGCAAAGAAGAAATCAATATCAAAAATCTCATAAACCCTCAAAATTGAAATTGAAAAATTGACAAAAGAAATCTCGATTATATTGAAATCTAAGAGTCAAAACAGCCAATGGTGAATCAAATATCAGTTAAAGATTCGTTATTTAGTGAAGTTTTGCGAATAATCGATAGAAACCTAACTGTTGAAGAAACTAGGTGAGGACTACACAATTCGTGAAGGTAAAAGCTGAAACTGAACAAATAAAGAGAGGATGGTTAATGAAACGCTTACCATATCTTCTACTTCCAATGCAAAAGCTCAGTGATTTTCCTGCGGATTAATCGAAAATAAAATTGCTTATTCCAGAAACTCTAATCACCACCAGAAGCTCCAGAACCCAATTAAATAGAGGAGGAGGATCAAAGGAAATCTTAATCGAAAAAAATAATGAAGAGCTATTAGTATTTATCCTCTGAAAGCGAAGAGTCTAAAAAAAAGTTTCGAAGTCGGCAATTCTTCTTTTATATGGGCTTTTCTAGCACCATGCTTTCTAATTGGGCTTTTGTAAATTTCCCGTTTTGGAGCTTTAAAAAAAAATCTCTTTTGAATTTCTTTAATTCTATTTTATATATTTCATTAATTTATATCAATATTTCTTTTAAATTTCGAAATCGAAATTTTTTCTTTAAAAAATGAAATTTATTTACAGCAACAAAAAATGGTTGAGAACTTGAGATAGAGTGTTAAGAGGTAAATCCTTGTTCTCCATTGCAAAAATCTTACTTCCAAAGAGAGGGAATTAAAATATTATATGAAACAGTAAAACTAAAGAGGTTAAATCCAATCCAGAGATTCAGTGAGAATCCGGAGGTTGGGGAATCAAAGCCTAGGGGATGACCACGAAGGAAGAAGGATCGATCCAAAGAACATAGATTCAATGGTTGATGATGATATTGATGATAGAGAGAAAAGGGTTTGAAGAAGATAGTTGATAATTTTTTATTGATTCATGCTCGTGGCGCAAAACGAATATTCGGGAATTTGATGGTATTTGTGATTCGCTTTACTCCGTCAGAATCAGCGTAGTTTTCCGATTCGTATTCGCTTTGTATTAATTGGATATTCGGTCTCTTCGTAAAAATTTGTATTAATTCTCGAATATTCGATTCGCTTCGTAAAAATTTTTAAATAATAACAAAAAAAAATAAACATAGAAAAAACAAAATTTAATCTAGAAATAACAATATTTGATACAAATATATATTTTCTTCTTAATTTGTTAAATTTAATATTTCAATAACTTATTTAGTGACTAAAAATTTATAATATTTACATATAAATATAACTATTATATAATATATATGTAATTATATATATATATAACAGAGCAGAGCGAATATTCCTCTCTTAAAATTATAGTATTTGTGATTTGCATTGTTTTTAACGAATATTGATTTAAGATTTTTGCTTTGCTTTATAATATCACGGATATTTAATTTTTTCGGATCAAAACAAAGCAGATAGCGAATCTAACAAATATTTTGCTCAGGCCTATGAGAAAGGGTTACATAGAGTTTGGTAAACCAAACAAACAAACCAAAATACATAATTAAAATCACTAAACCAGAAATTAAGAGAACTAAACCAGGTTAATAACCTGTTTATTCTATAACACTATACTTTTAGATGATAAAAGGGAAAAAAGCAAAAGTTCGTTGTATGACACATGAAAACAAGATCCCAAAAAAATAAAAACACACTGAAACCATAGATAACGTTTTGAGGATACAGAATCGAGGAAAAAATACAATTTTTTTTATTTTGGATCTTAAGAATTATTACTAATTTATTTAAATGATTAGACCTTTGTCAGTTTCTTGGTACTCGTGAAAAGATTGGTCAGTGAGTGAAGTCACATTCAAGCAATTAAAATCATAGAAGCAGAGATAACCAATCCAATCTCTTCTAAATGACTTCCTCCAACCAAAGTTAGATTCTTTTGTTTGTTGTTTCTCTGCTTCTCGTTTTGTGAAAATTTCTCAATAATGGAGGATGAAGATAGGATTGAAGAAGCAAGCAGTAACAACAGCCTCAGAGGTGTTGGTACCGGAAGCAGTGACCGGAGATGGGTTGATGGAAGTGAAGTCGACTATGAAACGCCGCCGTTTTCAGAAATTAGAGATAGAGACTATAGTTTTGGGAATTTGAGAAGAAGATTAATGAAAAAACCCAAAAGAGCTGATTCTCTTGATGTTGAAGCCATGGAAATTGCAGGTGCTCATGGTCACAATCTCAAGGTGAACCCATGCATCAAGTTTTGATTTTTTTTTCAATCAAAGAAAAAAGTTTTGATTTTTATTAGCCTATATGGTGTTTGTGTTATTGACATAATCCAGTTGTTGTTGTATTGAAAAATGGAACTTTTTTTTAGGAGTTGTCACTTTTGAGTACACTTGGGATAGCGTTTCAGACGTTAGGTGTTGTGTATGGTGATATGGGAACAAGCCCTTTATATGTGTTTACTGATGTCTTCAGTAAAGTTCCTATAAGATCAGAAATTGATGTTCTTGGTGCCTTGTCTCTCGTCATCTACACTATTGCTGTGATTCCTTTAGCAAAGTATGTTTTTGTAGTCCTTAAAGCCAACGACAATGGTGAAGGTAATGCATCTGAATCTCAAACCAATGTTTTTGTAAAGTGGTGTTATGTGGTTTCTTAGTATTTGTGTGTGTGCGCAGGAGGGACATTTGCGTTGTATTCGCTTATTTGTAGGTATGCAAAGGTGAATAAGCTGCCAAATCAACAACCTGCAGATGAGCAGATCTCTAGTTTTAGGCTTAAACTCCCAACTCCTGAGTTGGAACGAGCTTTGAGCATTAAAGAAGCTTTGGAGACAAAAGGGTATTTGAAAACTCTTCTTCTACTCTTAGTCCTAATGGGAACTTTCATGATTATTGGCGATGGAATTCTAACACCAGCTATGTCAGGTGAGTCTGATTTGTATTGTCTTTTGTTGCAATATACTTTCTCAAAAGATTTGGATCCATACAGTGTAACTTTTGAATCATTTACAGCTGAGATTTCATAAACTAAGAAGTGGTTAAGGTCGATATTGAGGTTTGATCTTCCTTATTATATTGTTATGCAGTGATGTCTGCAATGAGTGGTCTACAAGGTGAAGTTGAAGGATTTGGAACAAGTGAGTATCTATTTATATATCTAAGCAATTTTGTGTTGATGATTGATATTCAATCTTGGTGTGTTGTTGTTGTTCTTGTTATCAGATGCATTGGTTATGTCTTCGATTGTGATTCTTGTGGCTTTGTTCAGCATACAACGGTTTGGTACTGGTAAAGTGGGGTTTCTATTTGCTCCAGTTCTCGCGCTCTGGTTTTTCTCTCTTGGTGCTATTGGAATCTATAATCTGTTGAAGTACGATATCACTGTCATAAGAGCATTAAACCCGTTTTACATCGTTCTGTTCTTCAAGAAGAATAGCAAACAGGCTTGGTCTGCTCTTGGTGGATGTGTCTTATGCATTACAGGTAAATAAGCACACACACTCACCTCACAACATGTATTAAAAATCAAAGATTTCTTACAAAGTGTTTGAAACTACGCAGGAGCCGAAGCAATGTTTGCAGATTTAGGACATTTCTCAGTTCGTTCTATACAGACGGCATTCACTTGCGTGGTGTTCCCATGCCTTCTTTTAGCTTATATGGGTCAAGCTGCTTATCTAACAAAGCATCCTGAGGCCTCAGCTCGCATATTCTATGATTCAGTTCCAGGTAAATCAATCAATATATCCCAAGGTTTCAGCTTTCAATCATAGTAAATGTCAAATATGCTGAAATATGTGACAAAATGCAGAGAGTTTGTTCTGGCCTGTGTTTGTGATTGCGACATTAGCTGCTATGATAGCAAGTCAAGCCATGATCTCTGCGACTTTCTCATGCGTCAAACAAGCCATGGCTCTTGGTTGCTTCCCGAGGCTGAAGATAATCCACACTTCTAAGAAACGGATGGGCCAAATCTACATTCCTGTCATCAATTGGTTCTTGATGATCATGTGCATACTTGTTGTTTCCATTTTCAGAAGCACAACCCACATCGCCAATGCTTATGGTTAGTTTTTTCGGTTTGATTTCTATGCTGAGTCCTATAAAAAGCTTCGGCTTTTTTATGTGTTTTTCTCCGTTCTTCTATATTGTTGTTTCAGGCATAGCAGAGGTAGGTGTGATGATGGTGAGCACAGTCTTGGTAACACTAGTGATGCTTCTCATTTGGCAAACCAATCTATTTCTTGCCCTTTGTTTTCCGCTTATATTCGGATCTGTTGAGACAATTTACTTGCTTGCGGTTCTCACAAAGATCTTGGAAGGCGGTTGGGTTCCACTAGTATTCGCCACTTTCTTTCTCACTGTAATGTACATTTGGAATTACGGAAGCGTTCTCAAGTACCAAAGCGAGGTCCGGGAAAGAATCTCTATAGATTTTATGCGTGAACTCGGTTCAACTCTTGGAACAATTCGAATCCCTGGGATTGGACTCCTTTACAATGAGCTAGTCCAAGGCATACCTTCTATTTTTGGACAGTTCTTGCTCACTCTCCCTGCGATTCACTCAACAATCATCTTTGTCTGCATCAAATATGTTCCTGTCCCTGTTGTTCCTCAAGAAGAGAGGTTCCTCTTCAGACGGGTTTGTCCTAAGGACTACCATATGTTCAGGTGTATCGCGAGGTACGGTTACAAAGATGTTAGAAAAGAAGATTCTAGAGTCTTTGAACAGCTTCTTATTGAAAGTCTAGAGAAGTTCTTGAGATGTGAAGCGATAGAGGACGCTTTAGAGAGTACTCTGAATGATTTTGATCCAGATAGGGTTTCTGTTACAAGTGATACTTACACAGATGACCTCATGGTTCCTCTCATTAACCGTGCAAAGCGGTCTGAGCCAGAGCATGAGTTAGATTCAGAGGTTTTGCCATCTTCAAGCGTAGGAATATCAATGGAGGAAGATCCAGCTCTAGAATATGAGCTTGCGGCTTTGAGAGAAGCCACAGATTCAGGGCTAACGTATTTGCTAGCTCATGGAGATGTACGGGCAAAGAAGAATTCGATTTTTGTGAAGAAGCTTGTGATTAATTACTTCTATGCTTTTCTGAGGAGGAATTGCAGAGCTGGAGCTGCGAATCTCACTGTTCCTCATATGAACATCTTGCAAGCTGGGATGACTTATATGGTCTAATGTTTGATTCTTTTGTTATAAAGTTTCCTCGGATCATTTCTCCTTTGGATCTCTCCATGAATTAGGGTTTGTTTCTTGCGGTTGACGTTTGTGATTGTGAGGGAGAAGCAAAGGTGGAAGATATATTCATATTGTAATAGTTAGGGGGAAACAAAATGTGTTATCATCTGCTTATAATGTAAACCAATTTCATTAGTGCTTGTCGTTCTAGTGGTATAACAAGTGTACGAGTTGTTATTAATTCAAATGTATATAATCGTCTTATCGGAGTATTGAACCGAACATTTAGAATGATTTGAATTTTAATAAGATTTTAAATGTTTTTGATGATTTTGTATGAGTTTAAGAAAACTGTTATGATTTGATATTAAAATTTCTTGCAATCCAACATAAAATCATGAGATTTTGATCTTTCTAATTTTAGCTAAGAAACTCTTCTAAAATCTTTGAAGTCATTTAAATTTCAAAACCTTAAGAGCCAAATCTATATGTATAAGATGACTTTGTATTTGATAACATTTTGATTTTTGCTATGTCAATCAAAATTGGTAAATGTAGATGTACATATTTTAATCAATACAAACATCGCATGATGGATATAATCCTATGAGTTGAATAATCTGAAGTTCTGAATAAAGAAATTTGTTAAAAAAACATAGAGGCCAAATAGGTAAGTGGGATTTGAGTTAGTCTTTGATTGGATGTTAAAGTAGATAATGTGACGTTCTTTTCATATTTATGTCATAAACAAATTTCCAAATTACAAAGTGAATCCTACTTGTAACTCACTGCGCTTCTTTTATCCCTTTAAATTACTTAAGCTCTACATCCCATTAAATAAAAATGTTTGACTATAATTTGCTTATCTAGTGACATTGTTGAGTTTCCCCTCCACAATATAGTTTTTTAATAGCATACAATATTACAAAATGTCAAATTCAAAAGACGAGTGTACATATAGAACTCTCAAGTTTATGTACTAGATTATTCGTATTGGTCAAGTTCATATTACAGATTAGATAAAGAAATAAGTCAATAAAACAAATTGAAGGGGCACCTTCACGTATAAATAGAATAATAACATTGTTTATCTTGCTTATAGAAAATTGAAAGTTGCTAGCCAAAGGGGTCATTTTCTGGATAAGTGGACTTTTTCTGTTACTACCAATATTTTAATAAGAACAAAGCATTTAGTGTCCGTAAGTATACATCATAGTTGTTATAGGCTTATAGCATAGCCTCGACGTCAAAAAAATAAAATAAAGCATAGGTTTATTTATTTATTTTTATTTTTTTTCGAAGATTGGCTCATAGCATAGTTGTTCGTATTAGTATCATTGCTACCTATAACCTATATTTAAACATAATGTGTGTATCTGAGTGGAAATTTAAAAAATTGATATGGCTCGGATTGATAACAATGCATAATTGCTTAATACCATGATTGTAAATAAAAAACTGTAAAATGAAAAATTGTAGAATAAAAAATGTAATAGTTTATTAAAATATTTTGATGTTTGGTTTGTCATGCTCGTCTTTCTTCGGCTCCTATTTAATTTGTTTTTCCCTATAGGTTTGGAGTAGATCGGGATTTCTAAGGTTCGTGAAAGGTTTGTTGGTATTCGAAGCGCGGGGGTCGGGTTCATTGCTCCTTCCGTCGGCGAGTTACTCTGATCTCTCTGCTCTCCTGTCTCTTCTGCTTGAGGATGGTGGTCCGATTCAGGTCAGAGTTTTGTGAGATTCGGATTCCTCAACTCCAAATAACATTTGTGTGCGTCTTATTATCATCATTGAAATACATTAAACACTACAAAAATCAATATCTAAACATGTCAAAT
The DNA here is from genome assembly GCA_028015245.1 of Cardamine occulta. NCBI lineage: Eukaryota > Viridiplantae > Streptophyta > Magnoliopsida > Brassicales > Brassicaceae > Cardamine > Cardamine occulta. The sequence goes on from CM051368.1 coordinate 2,958,181, forward strand.
TTAAGATGTTGTATACATGTTGTGGTGTACGTGAGTTTAGTCGTTCATTGTTATCTTTTATGAGCTTGTATAACGTGTACTTATGTAGTGGTAATTTTAAACCACATATATGAAATAATACTCCTGCTCTTTGTGATTACGTATTTGACTATTCATGCTGTAAACCAAATTTATGGAGGGCCAAACAAAAAAAATCTCCATGATATTGAAGAAGAGTGCTAAGAAGAAAATGTAACTTATAGGAGACTTTTACTTTTCTTCACCAAAGAGTTTAATCTTTTAGCGGTACAAATTTTCTTCAATGAACATGAAAATCAGTGGAATCTCTCAGGATTTAAAAAGAGATGATTTTTTTTTCTCCTTCTCTCGTATTTTCTTGCAATTTAAATTGCTGAACAAACTGTATATATAGCACGATTAGTTTGTTTAAGAGGTAAATATTATGTTTATTTAAACTCTTAATTGGATATCAAATCAAAGAGTTTTGTTTTAAATTAAAACTTTGGTTGCCAAAAAAATCAGTGGATTTTCTATTTCTAACAATGTCAGAGTGCATCAGCCTGGTGTTTGGTCTAAGGATTTGGACTCATACCTAACATTCTCACTAAATTGTTAGACTTTTCTCTTATTTTTTTTCCACATAGACCTGTTTTGATTGGTGAGTTTTAAAATAATGAATTTGGGTTTTGTAAACAATTTCACTTGTTTTACTAATCATACATATATGGTCATGCATATTTGAGGGTTTTAAGTGGCTTTTAAATTATAAATTATAAATTTTGGGTTTTGCAAAAATATATATAAGAAAAGTCTAGTTGTTTTATGGATTTTGTTTAGAAATTTGTAAAAACTCTCAAAATTCAATTCCCTTATTTTAGAAAAACCACTTCTGCCATAACTAAATAAATTTTGAAAATTAAAAACTAAAAACCATGCTAGAAAGTATTACTATTCAAGACTAATATAATAATGCATAACGAATTCTACACAAACAAATTTAAACAAACAAACTGTGTTTTTCCGTATTACCAATATGTAATTGTTTTCTTTATTTTGCAGATTAATTTAGTTTCGATCTTTTATAGCTTCTATTGGACTTAAACATACTAAAAACCAGTCTAACGTCATTTTTGATGCATCTTTACTGAATCCAAAAACAAAACTATCCCATTTTCTAATCCATGTCTCTTAATAAGTTTTGTTTGTCCATCTTGAACACTGGAGTCTAGAGACATATATTTGTCTTATTTTTCGTTTTTTAAGGCAAATAATTTTATTGATGTCGAGATTACAAAATTACTATACATAACTCCCAGGAAACACCATAGAAGTTTTTTTTATTTTTGTTTTTGTATTTAAGAAGTATATTACATAAAGTAAAACTGATCAATGTTCTGAAATTTGTTAATACGTTCTGATCCGGGTTTTTTTTGGTCAACAATGTAGGATTAAAAGAGACAAGAAATACACAATTTTTAACTGAGGTTCAGCAAATATCTACATCTTCAAACTTTGTTAAAAATACTTCTTGAACACAATTACAGTTAGTATTCAATCTCGGACTTACACAACTCTAAGATCTTCTCTTAGCTTGTTCCCGATCTATTTTTAACCCACTATGAGATTCCTAAGATCAACAACAATGATCTACACCCAAGACTCTCTCACTAAGAAATAAATTTTCACCCTTTTTCTCTCCAAAAGTGTCAAAAGACTATAAGACTTTTTCTCTCTTTTCTATATTCAAAAGGGTTGTTCTTCTAAGCCCTAGAGACCTTATTCTTATAGGAATTTCGTGCCTCCTAACTTTTTTAGCAAGGCTAACAATTTTCCTAAACTCAAAGGGAAATATTTCATTTAACTCTATCTTGTTAAATAAATATTTTCATATCCCTTTTAAATTTTCTAATCATCTTCAATATTGCTTTTTTGTGTGCTTTGCCTCCAAGTAATATACCAATACGTGCCTCAAATATATCTTTATAAATCTTCAAAAACTGAGATACGTAGACAAAATCTGCAGCACTCTGGATAAGTTCTATGTCAGACACCAGTGTTATATAGCCGCTTGTACAAACAGATTTTGTATAGCTCCCTGAACTTTTTCTTTATTTTTAGTTCACCCATTTACACTAACAAACAACATTCTGATCCGTTTAATTTGGAAAAAAAATTATGAATACTAGAATTAAAACTTTGGCTATGGATCCGGATAATTCATCAGAAGTAGTATAATCTCACATCGAAACATAACCCAAACTACTTTGTAGGAAGTTAAAAAAATAAAAATAGCTAAGACACTAAGTTTTGTCGACTTGCGGGGAAAGGTTAATAGGAACTAGAACAATTGAAGTTGCCTTTGATTTACGTCCATATACAAAAGACTTTGCTAGGTTGTCTACAACTTCAAGACAATTTAATTATTCATTCTCCCTCTGTATTTATCCATTCGTTAGGTCCAATTCACAACTTTTCATTTCCTTTTGTTATCTCTATGTTATCTTCTTAATTTAGTTTTTTTCCTTCCAAAAAAATGAACATATATAAAATTCTTGGTTTCACTACTGCCGACTAGGGTTGTGTACACGTCTATATCCTAGAAATTTATGCTATCCGGATCCTGAGAACAACTACATTCCTAACTCATAAAAATATCAAAAATAATAATTTAAAGTTATATAAAGTCAAAATAAATATAAGAGAGAAGATTTATAGAATTATGAAATGTTATAATCAAAATAACAAGAGAGAAGAGAGAAGAGAGAAGATTAACGGTAATTTTCTTAATATACAACTTCGTTACAAATCTTATCAATTGAAAAACTATGATTATTCAACGGTTGATGACTCCGCTTGCGAATCCTCTATAAGTCTATAATAGATATCTTTAGTGGCAGAAGAAAATTTGATTTTCTATTAAGATTTTGATTAGCATAAGTTTTTTGAATTAATATTATCTGGTTATAAGGAAGGTAAAAGACAAATAAAGTTGATATTATAAGATCTCTGGTGATTGTGACACTATAAATATCGGACCATTATAAAGATTTAAGAATTTCCATTGGTGGGTCTGCCTAAGATTTTCTTTGACTCTTTGTTAATAACTTTTATATATACTAACTTTGTAACAAAAAAGAACATTTATTATATTAAACAATTGAAGTTTTTTTATGTGTATCGTTACGAAAATATTTGGAAAGCATTTTTATACTTTTATACTTCTATTTAGGTATTCGCATGATTATCTTTACGTGTAAAATAGAAACTATTTTTTATTTTAAAGGTGCCAATTGTCAACTTACTATGTCGCTGTTTTTCATAATCTTCTATAAAGAAAGAAAAAAAAAAAAGTAAAGATGGGTTTTGTGGTGATTTGAGTCGGTGAGAAGATGAGGATGAAGCCATTTGGAGTGTAGGTCCCACGTTATGACCTAAACACCGTAAGACGCGGCGAAGTGGATAATCAGTGGGGCCAATGTGGGCCCCATATCGTCGCAGCTCCACAAGGCACCAACGATGTTTTATTCATTACCCCGTGGCGACCACATGCCTCTTCCAGCTTAAGTATATTTTTAGAAAAAAAACAAAAAGTTTGAGACACCTTCAGAAAAATATGTAGTCTAAAAACAGTTGACACATAAATGACATCAACTTTATATACGGAAGATATACTAACGAATCCATAATAACTGATTTTTTTTTTAATTTTTACAAAATGACCTTAAACTAAGTTGTTATTTTTAATACATTTTTTGTTTTGTTTTCTTCCATTTCGTTGAATTTTGGATATAGAATTCAAAGAATGTGCTTTTCTTTTTGTGGAGAATAAAATACATGACGCTTAAGGGAATAAATGTTGTTTTACTTCTGATATATGCACAGTAAAAATAAATTTCTTTTATTTTTGCTAGTAATTTTATAGTACGTCATGATAGTTTATATATAAATCAACAATTATAACACCACTATGTATATTACCAGAGAAGTATTTTTAAAATAAAATTTGAGAAAAAGCTTAATTGTATGATATTAAATTCAATATCAAAGTTGAGAAAGAAGCATAATTCAATATAGAATCAAAATCAGTATTTAAAATTTTTATAATGAGAAGGGAATAGCCTTTGAGCCGCGAAACCTAAAAACGCTTCTAACCCTCAACGAAATCAAAATTTCCCTCTAATCTCCCAGTCCGACAGATAGATTTTCTCACCACCACTGGAAAAAGGACCCCGTTTATGTAGTTTCTCTTCTTTGGTTACTAGTTGTTAAAAGATGAAGGTGAAGCCCCGAATATCTGTTTTTTTTACTACCTCTTGTTTTCTAGTCGAGGCATCGTTTGCTCTTTGGCGATTACTCGGCGGGTTTGGTGTCTTTTCCAGCCCTTTGTTTCCTCTTCTCGCTCGAGGATGGCGAAATTAGGTTTGAGTGAGTTGGGGTCTATTCCACATGTCGAGTCTCGCCAATTGCACCATTCTCCGCATTATCTAGGTAAGTCCATACTTTAGCTCGCCTAGGGGTTAGTAGAACTGGATGACCTCTCTATAGTGGTGTGGTTCGAGGACAGCATCCCTTACGGTGTTATTTTTTAGGCTTTGCTTCTCGTCTAGTTAAGTTTTATAGCGTGTCTGGTAAGGATTAGCTTTGGTTGTCACCAAACCCGTGATTGTTGGCTCTTCATAACTGTTTTGTGTTTTCCTCTTTATATGCTCTCCGGTTATGTATTCGTAGGTTCCGGTTCTGTCTTCTGTTGTGGAATGGTTTGCTCTTAGGGCTGTGTTGATCTAGTGCTGATTCGGTGCTTTTTCATCTTCCTCTCTTCCCCTGTCTCTAGTTCAATCGGCTGTTGTCTCGACTGGCTCTATGTCCTCTTCATTGTAGACTTTCTCTTCTTTTCTCCAGCCTCCTCGCGTAGGGAACAATCCTCTGTTGAGATCGACACTAGGGCATAGCCTTCCTTCACTGGCCAGTTTAATTCTGTTTGGGTAACCTCCTTGCGATTTGTTGGGTTGGCAGATGGTTGAGGTTTGTTGCGGATTCACCTCTAGGAGAGTGCTTTCTACCTCCTCTCTGCTTTCCAAGGAGTGTTGTGTCTTCATGCCTTTCTCTCCATCATGTATACCCGCATCTCAGGTTCTCTAGGCTCTCTTCCCCTCCGTATGCTAGTCTAGACGCAACATTTCCTCGTAGATTGTTTTGTAGCATGTTGTTGCTGGTTCTATAGTTGTGTTAGATGGTTAGGGTTTAATTTCCTTTTATGCTTCTACTTTAAATTCTTTGGGCCTATTTGGATTTTTATTTGTTATTCGGTTGGTTGTTTTGGGTTTTTTTAAAATATATATATCAAAAATCATCCTTCAAAAAAAAAACCTAATTTTTTCTATCTATCTCTCCCTTGCTGCCATCTCCCTCATGTTTGTACTCATCTCTACCAAATCGTTGTTGCCACTGCCACTACTCACTCCACCATCACTTTTCTCCATCGTCAGATTGCTCTATCCATCACTAATTTGGTAAAACTTCTTCTCCCCATTGCATTTTAATAAAAAGTTCTTTATCAAAAAAAAGTTTATAATTATTTTATTATCAAATTTAAAAATACTAACAAAATAAAAATATTAATTTTAAAAAGTATACATTTTTTAATTCAATATATCTGCTCATGACTTAGAAAAGGATCGAGTGATGCTATTAAATTTTTTTATTAAATTTTCTGAAATCTCACCTAAAATTATGAGATTTCGATCTTTGTATTTTAACTAAGAAATCGTAGGGTTTGCCGAAAAATGAAGAAGATAAAAAAAAAAATTGTGAAGATTGTAAGCCACAATCTTCAATGTGAGGATATTTTGTTTCCGAAATTAATTCTCAAACAATATTTTGTAATTATTTTATTTAATTTTAAATCAAAATGAGCTTAATGTTAATATTAGGATTAACTTTATTTTTGTTGTATTTTAACAAAAGATTGAAGTCATTCTAGTAAGCCACGTCCAAGAGAATTAATCTCTATAAAATTTGAGTTAATCTTAGGTAAATAACACTTTTTAAAGTGAGCGTAAATTTTATTTTATTGATTATACAAAATTGTTGCATCATAGTTATTCTAGCGATAATTTGCAAGGAGATTTTGATGGCGTGACCATAATCATTAATATTACACTAAAATAAGCTACACGATGACCTCGTTCTTGATGTTTTTCTTTCAAAATCTAGTTGGAGTAAAAAAAAAATCTAGTTGGAGTTTTTTTTTAGATTTAATTGCAATTGGGTGGTTGGATTAATCTGGAATCTCTAAAACAAATATCCAATAGATAATTTACACATTCAATGGAGAAATTGAATTAATTTATCCATTGTTGTTCGGATTTCACCAGGGCAGTATTTTTCATTATGATGGTTTTCATTTTTCAATGTAATTTGGATCTTTCATCGGAGTAGATATTTGGTTTCTTCTTGTATTGTCTTATGGCCAAAATCAAGTAACTGATATCATACAAATTTCAGATTTATTGCATATTGCTGGAATAAAGTGTTTGATATGGAAGTTGAGAAAGAGAAGTTGGTGATAAGAAATGTAGATCAATTTGGGATAAATCCTCAAGAACTTATGCAGCCGGCTAATGTACAAACACAAGGGTTATAGAGTGAAATCTTGACTTCGAATGCTATATATAATAGATGAAGGGACTCTCTCCTGATTTAACATATCATTTTCTCTTAATTAATTTTTTAATCAAATAAATTTTCATTGTTTGGCATCTAACCATTAACTTAAAATTAATTAACTAAAAATCATAAATGTATAAACATCGAAATCAGTTAAATTTGCAGTTAATTTTAAAACGTAAAAGATATATATATATATATATATATATAAAGTAAAATATGCTCTATTCACATGATGCCATCCCATCTTTTTCAATCTCTAAAACTTTGACACATTAGCATCATTAAACTAATTACTTTCTCTTCTATTCTAACTTTTACTAATCTTTTAAATAAGTCTATCCATTTATAAAGCTACATGTCCAATTTAAAAAGCCCAAAACACCACATTTATATATAAAATCTAAACATCTATATATAAAAAAATCAAAAATGAAAAAAATTCTTAAAATATTTACTAAAAGAGAGCATAAGACATTTTTTGTTAACAATTACATATATACACGTAAAGACTGCTCCATCTTAATTAACTACATATAGATTGTTTAAAATGCAAAAACTCACTACTTAGACCTTGATTGATAGTACATTTATAAGAGCATTACTTTTTTATTTGTCAATAAACTATTGTTAACATAGTATAAACGAGAGCATTTAAAAATAAAACGAAAAGAAACTGAACTTTAAAATAGAAATATATTATTCTTCAGAACTTTAAAATTTATTAAAAAAACAAGATACATATGAAAAATTATCAACCACCAAAAAATGGAAGGCAACCACTACACAATATATCAAGGAAAACAAAAATGAAGAATTCCAATATTGATTACCAATAATCCAAATCTCTAATCAAAATCCTGCCCGAAAATAATCCAAACCCCTAATCTAATTCCCGCCCGAAGGGCGGGTCACCACCTAGTATATCATAAAACTAAGAAGAAAATTACATCTAATTGAATTTTTTAAACTAATTTTATCAACATGATTTTACGTTTACGTAATATATGATTAAGTTTTTTTAATATGAAAAATTAAATTAACAAAAAATAAAATAGAGGAAAACATAAGGAAAATATAAAATATAGTTCAATTAGTTTTCATGTATGTTTATTATATAATAATTAATTATTAATTATTAATTTATAAAAATATTAATAAAATTAATTTAAATAGTAATAACCATACAACACTATAGATACAAAATTCATGCGCATATGCGCTAGTATAAGTCTAGTATACATAATGTATGGCGCCTAAGATTTAGAGAAATTTGATATTATGAAAATAAAAATTAAACTCAATAATTTGTTTCTCAACAAGAACGATAATATTTGGTATCGAGGAAGGCTTACCGTAAATAAGCATTGTATAATTTTATTTAATTATTTTTATATGTATTTTTCTCCTTGTAAACATTGGATAGTATCAAATTAATGAAAGTTTCAGATGTTAAAAGGAAAAAAAAAAAAGGAAAGAGAGCCGGCATTATATTAGGCTCTTCGTGAGGAATCAAGTGAGTCGCTTATAGTGAGATTTGCTCCTTCTAATGCTTTTTAAAAGCTCAAATATATCGATCTTTTAAAGAAAATATATTTTATTCAAAATATATCAAATAAGTATCTATTATAAAATATTTTTTGAAACTCTGAATAACAGAACAAATCTAGGTTATAACTAAAAACGGAAAAGAGATGTCCTAATTTTCATTTTTTCATTTTATTGCTTTATTTTATATTATGTAGAATTGTAGATAAGGATATTGATCACTGGTTTTTAAACGATAACAAATAAAAATTGAATTTATTCATGTGGTGGGAATATAAATAATGAAAATGGATAAAGTATGGTTATAGAACAACTAATTTAAAAATGATATTTTTATTGGGTTTAGGACCACTTCTTAACTAAATCCAAAGTAAAAATCAAAATCCATAGTTCTTATTCCCTAAATATCAACCCTCCGACTAGTCACAATAACCTTTCTGATTTGAACGTTACAAATTTTTTGTTAAAACAAATCCATTTTTTTATTTTATTTTTAACGACGAAAACTATTTTATAACATAGATAAAATGGTTTTCGCATTTAAAAAAAAAAATTGGATGTTTCTTTCCAAAAATTTTGTATCAAGAAGAAAAAAGCGCTCACGCTCGATATCCTAAAGACAATCATCAAACACATGTATTTATTAAGCTAACTACATAATCGCCTACCTTATAATCATCAACACTTCATTAATAAAAACGTTATTTTAAGAACCAAGTTGTGATGGACTGATGTCTTTCTGTTTAAGGTATACAATTTTAAACAAACCTTACAGCTTGCAGTTTAAATTGCTTATGTTTTTAGTGATAAAGAAAACTTAAATTTTGAAGGTGTTTCCGAGGTTTTGAGGATGCCCTTAGATGAGGATTACTCATGGCAAGTATGAGGACTTGAATTGTTGAAGTTGTGGTAATCACGAATGTCCGAGTCTTACCGCTTGGAATCAGTATTATTTTTTCGGGGTTTTACTGGCTAGCTTTTTTTTTATCGTATTTTATCCGTTTTTGTGCTTGTCGTAATTTTAGTCTTTGTTGTAGATTTTTGAAATTTTCGTCCTTTTTGTTTTCTTTATAATCATGGTTACAAATTTTAAAATTGCATACCTACTTAACATTATATCAAAAAAAAGAAAAGTCGAATTTCTGTTAGATTATAAGTATTAGTTTGAATTTTGCCTTTAAATTCGGACGTAAATCTGAGATGCTCTTTTCTGTGAAAATCTTTTCTTATTATACCTTTCCATTTGTGTCAATTTGAGAATACCTTCCAATAACCTTGTGAAGACGAAAATATCCTTAAGATATAACTGGAAACTAGTTGTCTTGATTATCTTATAACTATTCGGATTACTAAGTCAACCCAGTATCCAGGTTATCCAATATATCACACATATGAGATTCGAATCCTAGTGCATGTGACGAATGCATGAATCTTTTCCACTGAGTCATAATGTTTTGCTTAGTATCACTTATAATTTAAACTATATAACTTATTTTCAGATATTATTAAAAATAAATTTGTTTTTTTATGTAATGGAGAGTAGTCGAAGTTATTTATTCACAACAAAAGACAATACACAATTTCATCCTTTAAATTCCTTGATTAAAAGAAAATTACTATAAAGACAAACAAATTTACCTGTCCGATTGATGACAAAAATCCGTCCCCAACACTAATCTTATCCAAAGTTTAGAAAATGTCGACAAAGCAAATAAAAAAGTGTTTTTCTTTTGGTCAAAAGAAAAATAAAATAGTTAAAAATTGAAATTAAAAAATGTAATAAAATTAGGAGTCTATGAGTGAGAGTCTATCGAACTTATCCAACTTTTAAGAAGGAACCAACTCATTTCATAATTTAACAATTACTCTCTTAGAATATCCCATCTCTCTGATTCCAATTCCTCTTTCTCTCCTCGTCTCCTTCAAATCGATTCTTTTGAAACGCCGGTGACCGGATTTAACACTCAGACGGTAACCACCGGTGATTTTTTTTTTTGTGACTTTCCCTTTGGTAAGCAACTTTGACTTTGTTCCTAAGTCTTCACTCTTCTTTTTATTTTTTTTTTAACTTTCCCTTCTGATCTTTCTTTATTAGTTGTTGAATCGCTTGATCCTTTCTTATCTGATTGATTTTTTTTCCTAATGATCCTTTGGGTTCTGGGTAAATCGTGTCTTAGGGATTTGAGATTTGGGATTTTTGAGTCGGGTTTGTTAATTTGATCTAAGAACAGTTAAATTGTTTTTTTTTTTTTTCATTTTTGGAAAGTTCAGTGATTGAAATGTTTTGATCTGGAGATATTGAATCTTGAATTTCTAAATTATGATGAGAAATTACAAAATCTGTGCTTCTGTTGTCATTTGAATTCAATCATCTCTGTAATCTCAATAACCTAAGAGTTCGTCTAGTTTGCAATTTTTAATAAAGATGGTTAGTATTCATATCTTATGTTGAAACCTAACCTTATTCAAAGACTTGAAATTTTCTTTTTTGGTTATAGTCTTGAGACTCTTGAATATGATAGTGTGATTGACTTCTCTATTGTACTTGTAGGTATTATATATAAAGCAAAGTTCTTGGGATCTTTGTTTTCAGCTTGGGAGTGTCCAATAATGGGGTCAAAATCATTTGGAAATCTCTTAGATTTGGCTTCTGGGAATCTTATGGACATTCCTCAGACTCCAAGATCTCTTCCAAGAGTGATGACTGTTCCTGGTATCATCTCTGATGTTGATGGGTACGGAATTAGTGATGGTGATTCAGATGTCATTTCATTACCTTGCCGGGAGCGGAAAATCATTGTGGCAAACTTTCTTCCTTTGAATGGTAAAAAGGATTCGGAAACTGGAAAGTGGAAGTTCAGCCTTGACAATGATTCTCCAATGTTACATCTCAAGGATGGTTTTTCTCCAGAGACTGAAGTTATTTATGTTGGATCACTCAAGTCACATGTTGATGTTAGTGAGCAAGACGAGGTTTCGCAAAAGGTTTTTGAGGAATTCAATTGTGTACCGACTTTTCTTCCACAAGATGTGCATAAAAAATTCTACCTTGGCTTTTGTAAACAGCAACTGTGGCCACTTTTCCACTATATGTTACCTATGTGCCCTGATCATGGTGAACGATTTGATCGTGGTCTTTGGCAGGCGTATGTTTCTGCCAACAAAATATTTGCAGATAAGGTAATGGGTGTGATTAATCTGGAGGAAGATTATATTTGGATTCATGACTATCATTTAATGGTTCTCCCAACATTTTTGAGAAGGCGTTTTCACAGGGTTAAGCTTGGTTTCTTCCTCCACAGTCCATTTCCTTCTTCAGAAATTTATCGGACCTTACCTGTTCGAGAGGAACTACTAAGGGGGCTCTTAAACTGTGACTTAATTGGTTTTCACACCTTTGATTATGCTCGACATTTCTTGTCATGCTGCTGTAGAATGCTTGGATTGGAGTATGAATCTAAGAGAGGGCATATTGCTCTTGACTACTTGGGCCGTACAGTTTTTCTGAAGATTCTTCCTATAGGTATTCACATGGGAAGGCTGGAATCTGTTTTGAATCTTCCTGCTACAGCTGAAAAACTGAAAGAGATTCAAGAAAAGTATCGGGGGAAAAAGGTAATTCTTGGTGTTGACGACATGGATATATTCAAAGGTTTAAGTCTAAAAATCTTGGCCTTTGAACATCTCCTACAACAATATCCTAGCATGATAGGGAAAATAGTTCTTATTCAGATTGTAAACCCAGCCCGAGGCTCAGGTAAAGACGTTCAAGAAGCGAAGAAAGAGACGTATTATACTGTTAAAAGAATCAACGAGCGTTATGGTTCACCTGGTTACGAGCCAGTGGTTCTGATTGATCGTCCTGTTCCCCGGTTTGAGAAGTCTGCCTATTATGCCATGGCAGAATGCTGCATAGTCAATGCAGTGAGGGATGGGATGAACTTAGTTCCATACAAGTACACTGTTTGTCGGCAAGGAACTCCTGACATGGATAAGTCTATGGGAGTAAGTGATGATTCTCCTCGCACAAGCACGCTTGTTCTATCTGAGTTCATTGGTTGCTCGCCTTCTCTAAGTGGTGCTATTAGGGTTAATCCTTGGGACGTTGATGCAGTAGCAGATTCAATATATTCTGCTGTCACCATGTCTGATTTTGAGAAGCAACTACGACATAAAAAACACTATCACTACATTAGTACACATGATGTGGGGTATTGGGCGCGCAGCTTTTCACAGGATTTGGAGAGGGCCTCTCGAGATCATTACAGTAAACGATGCTGGGGTGTGGGTTGGGGTTTGGGTTTTAGGCTCGTCGCTCTCTCTCCTAATTTCAGAAGGCTATTGGTTGAGCAAACTGTTAATGCTTACAGAAGATCAAGCGAGAGAGCAATATTTCTTGATTATGATGGTACTTTAGTTCCCGAGACCTCGATCGTAAAGGACCCAAGTGCTGAAGTTATTTCTGCTTTGAAGGCACTGTGCAGTGATCCTCAAAACACTATATTTATTGTTAGCGGGAGGGGGAAAGTGTCTTTGAGCGAGTGGCTTGCACCGTGTGAGAATCTTGGAATAGCGGCTGAACATGGTTACTTCACAAGGTAAGTTACTGTTTTGTGTTAATTCTGATAGTTTCAAGAAACTTCTGTTGCCAGAGAATAAAACTTAGAAGAGAATCTCTGTGATGCAGGTGGAGTAAGTCTTCTCATTGGGAAACAAGCGGCTTTTCTGATGACCTTGAATGGAAGAAAATTGTGGAACCTATCATGAGACTATATACAGAGACTACCGATGGGTCCAATATAGAAGCGAAAGAGAGTGCTTTGGTGTGGCATCACCAAGATGCTGACCCAGACTTTGGTTCTTGTCAAGCCAAGGAACTACTGGACCATCTAGAAACCGTTCTTGTGAATGAACCAGTTGTTGTCAACAGAGGCCACCAAATTGTTGAAGTTAAGCCTCAGGTAATACACTTTCTTCACCCCATCTTCTGTTGATGAGAAATAAGGAACCCATAACACAATGATCCAGAGAGAAATATCTCCAAATCTTCTGTGATTTATAATGTCCATGTTTCATTGCACTAAATTGAAGCAATTGTTATATTGTCTGGTTTATACGTTGTAGTCCTAAATTGAGAGATCTTTGGATTAACAGGGAGTAAGCAAAGGTCTTGTCACCGGGAAAGTTCTTAGTAGAATGGTTGAAGAAGGGAAAGCTCCAGATTTTGTGGTATGCATTGGGGATGACAGATCAGATGAGGAGATGTTTGAGAGCATTTCAACAACCCTGTCAGCTCAATCATCATCAATGTCTACAGAGATATTCGCTTGCACGGTGGGAAGGAAACCAAGTAAAGCCAAGTACTTCCTCGACGAAGTAAGCGATGTGGTGAAGTTGCTCCAAGGACTCGCCAACACTTCAAGCCCGAAGCCTAGGTACCCTTCTCACCTCAGAGTCTCATTCGAAAGCGTGGTATGAGAAATCATAGATCAACAGGGTTTACCGAGTCATTTAGGGAAAAAAATGTGAATCAGGATCATGGAAAAACATGATTTGTACATAGAAAACACGAAAAAGAGACAACTTAATGTTGTGATTTACTCCTGTGAATTGAGGCTTTAGTTCAAGTTTGTACATAATTTACAACTTTATGAGCGAGTGATAACTCTTTCCTACTGTGTTTGTATAGTCTTGTGTATGACTTCAGTTTTTTTTCCCCCCTTAATAGTCGATCTATAAACACATACTCAAAGATGCGTCTTTTGATCCATGATAAAATTTGATAAAATGATAACCCGGTTTAGATTTTACGATGAGAACCCGGCTGATAAAATGTCAAGTTGACTACTTATCAATATTTAAAACTTGATATTATGATTTTGATTTAGAGGTGGACAAGTAGACAACCCGGTTTAATTGATTATTTCAGGATTTTGGTATTCACTATTCAGTTTAATTGGTTTTAAAAAAAAATTGAAATTATGACCCTTTTAAAACAATACGGATTCATCAGAATATATAAATGCAACACTACAAGGAGTTTAGGGGAAGAAGAGAAGTTGCTCTGCAGTTCCGTGATGCCTTGGGAACCAAGAAAGGTGGTTTTGCTCTTGAGAAAATCAAAGTACATACCAATGGGCAGAGAGTTTTGGAGATCTCTTAAGATGAGCATCGCTGAAATGACCATACGAAGTAGCCTCTCGAGTCTGATCCACATTCCACTCCTACACGTAGTAATGTTTATTTTTCTTTAATACTCTGAAAAACGAAGTGAAGAGAAGATGCAATAAGAATCGTTACTTACCTAAAGGATTTGAGCACACTACCAATGTAAGCATGTAAGAATCCTTGGTGTGTCTTTCTTCTTCAGCTGCGAATGTTGCTTCATGGGTCTACCTATTCATTGGCATTGGCATGATAATTGAGTAGACTAAAACAAAAACAAGAGAGCGAGGGAAAGAGAGAGATAGAGACCATTCTCAAGAATGTAGAAAGGAGGATTGCCATATCTCTGCTTTATCTAACCAGATGAGCCTTTAACTTGTTCTGATTCTTCCTTTGAAAAACCTGGCAATCTTGATCCAACAATTCTTTTCATTGTATCCAGATAATCTCCATATATAAGAGGCCCAAGAACCGTACGTTTGGAACCGTTTGTGCTCTTTTAGTTGCAATGGCATCATCATTGGAGCTTGCAGGAGTAAACCCTATAGCTATTACGGAACCTCCTTGTATAACCTGCACATTGTATATATTATGTTGCTCCTACCTCACACATTCAAGAAGGGTTGTGTAAAATATCTATACCTTGTACTTTTGCTTATATAGTCTTGAAACAAAGACTTGACCAAAAAGCAAGTTATGGCCTACGATATATGTTTCAGTGGAAGAGTGTCCTGACAAGCAGTGTCTGCCCGATATAAAACAACGACCAGGTGGTTGAAACCCAGAGATGTAACCTTCAATAGTGAATATATTAGCCTCGTTGGTCGTGGTTCAGAATTTGATGTTCTCTAAAGCAAACATCTGCATAAGTAGTAAAGTCTTTGCTGCAATGTCAAATAACAAGCACGTTCACATCAAAACTTTTCTACAAAATTTGCAAAAGGAAACTAAGTAATGCTGCTTTTCGTTAGCCTAAACATCATCATGTGGTTGAGCCATCCTCCATATTCATCCTCGAGATACTGAGGATGATCGTAGTGATACAGTGTAACATGTGGTTTAATTCCTGTGGCAAGTTTACTTAAATTCAAGTTAACTCTGTTTAGCGGATAAGAAGACAAGGTCTTAGTGTCTTAACATGTGTTTTAATTTAAAAAATATCTACATGAAAACGTCGCTGCATCTTCCGGAGAAAGCTAAAGCTAGAGAAATAATGAACAGAGCAAAAATCTGTTTCATTTCTCACTTTCACTCTTCTTCGTTTCCATGAGAAGAAACAAACAAAGGATGGTCCAATAATGAAACAATTGGAACACGTGTTAAAGTGAGTGAATAATGTGGGTGACGAAGAGTGCACCATAATTAGATGATGTTAGCTTGGTCCTAAAGATATACAAATTCTTCTAGACGTTGGCAGTCCATTATATCTAAGTTATCTAGTTTATTAAGATTGGAGATTGAGGATGGAAGCTCTACCAAAGCAATGCACCAATTCACGTGCAATTCCTCAAGATTTGTAGCCTTTGAAAGATCTGGAAGTTCCTTCAAACGAGATGACCGAGAGAGATCCATCTTCTTGAGATTTGGAAGCAGCTGAATGTAAAAATCAGAACATAATGAGAATGTACAAATTCAGCGTATTTCTGTAGAGATAATTGGAAAAGAACACCATAATTAGATGATGTTAGCTTGGTCCTAAAGAAAAGAAGAGTGCAGCTCATTCTAATTTTTGATCTAGTATAGCATACTAGGGTTTTATTAGGTCAAACCGACCAGTTTTAGTTTTAACTCAGTTTGATCCCTGACCGAACAGAAAACGGAATTAAATAACAAAGGCTACCAATCGGTTTATGGCTTTAACCTGAAATTGAACCTCAATTCGATTAGGTTCGGTTAGAAAGAAATGCGCTAGGCTCCGAACTAGCTCTATATATTACTCATATCTCTCTCTTTCTTTCCAGTAATTAAGCAAATACAACGATCATGAATAGAGAAAAAAAATTAGATTCCTTACTAAATGATCTCATTACCGAGATACACTCGAGATTACCTGCGAAATCAATCACAAGGTTTCGTTGTGTGTCCAAGCTATGGGGGTCCTTGCTTAGCGGTCCATATTTCAACGAGTTGTTCTTTACCAGGTCATGGGCTCATCCACGTATCTTCTTCACGCTCCAACAAGACGATGGGTTGAGCTTCTACTCGTCGCCTCAGTCTCAAAATCCATATGATAATTCTCGGTTTTCATATGAAGATCTCCCGAGACATGAAGCCACACTTAGGTTGTGTTGATTCTGGTTTGATATATTTCTCTATTATGAAAATCTCAGAAAAGGGCGAGGATACAGCGCCTGTGATATGTAACCCTCGCACAGGACAATATGCGATCTTACCTAAACAAACAAGGTACGACATAAACTCATCTAGCTTTTTAGGGTTTGATCCAATTGACAAGCAATTCAAGGTGTTGTTCATCGCTTATGTGTTGAAATTCTGACAGTAGGAACTGGAAAAATGTGTTGGAGGAAGATCAAATGTGGCATAACTCATAATCCTTTTTTTGTGGAGGAATATGCATCAATGGGTATTGTATTACTTTGCTCCCCGAATTGATAACACAGATTTTGATGATGAAAACTATAGATATAGGAAACCGTCTAATATGATTGTTCACTTTGATGTTAGGTCTGAGAAATTCAAGTTTATTGACATTGAAAGCTATTATGGTCAGTTGATAAACTATAAGGGTAAATTAGGTGCAGTTAATTTTGGGTATGCTGGCAATACCATTGAGATATGTATGAGGATTCTAGAGGATGTCGAGAAACAAGTATGGTCGAAATATGTCTACTCTTTAGAGGAGGATGCAGTCATTACTCCCTACAATCATTCCATCGCTGGAGTCACAACTACTGGTGAAATTCTTTTTTTAACGAATGATTCATCTAAGTCGTATTATGTTTTCTACTTCAATCCCGAAAGGAACACTCTCAGAAAAGTTAAAATCCAAGGTTTTGAGAAATATTGTAGTGTTTTCGCCGATGTGAACCTTATAGAGGATCTTTATGTTAATGATGCAAAGCAACTCAAGTCAAACCAAGGGCTTAATATCATTAGGAAAAGGCCAAAATCATATTAACGACGTCATACTTGTTCTTGTGACCTCAGTAACTCTGCTCCATCTGTGAAGAACAAGCAGCCGACAAAAACAAGTACGATTTATTGGCTAAGCTAGAGTGAGGACATGTTTCAGTTTCAATTTTTTTGTTGTCTATTTTGGATGTGAGTGTGACTTCTCATTTACACAAGTTTTGTGTGTGTTTTATCATTATGTTGGCTTTTAGCATTTTGTTCTTTCTGGTTATCATGTCCTAAATAATTGTGTTATTTGAGTTTTGGAACAAACTAATCTTTTATCCTATACATTTCGTTTTCTTTCATAATTCTTTTAAGACAGTGTTCATGTTACGTGCCATGCTTGATAAATGATATATAGCTTGGTCTTAAGAAAACAAAAAAAAAGAGAGCGGCTCATTCTTGTATTTTTCTGATCTAATGGACTAGGGGATTTATTAGGTCAAACCGACCGGTTTTAATTTTAACTCGGTTTGATCTTGAACCAAACTAAATAACAAAGGAGCTTTTTTTTTTTTGATAAAATGTGAATATATTTACCAAATGGAACAGTTTAGATACAGGAGCTTGGGCAGTTTATATTTTAAAAGGCCAAAAAAACTGAAAAAAGCCTAATGGAGTTGAAGCAGAATTTCTAAAAGAGATTACATGTTGGTGAACCAAAGGGATAAAAGGTTAGCGAAAGCTTTCCTCTTGATCCTTGCAAGTATGGTATCCCGGACTGAGTGATCAATGTGACCGAAGACCTCTGCAACAGTTACCGAGATATTGTTGTGGAGTCTATTGTTTCTCTCCCTCCAAAGGGTGAAGATGGTGGTCTGAGCCACCAGTTTCTTAAGAGTCTTAGAGGTACCCAGAGAGTTGGAAGAAAGCCACGTAATGAGCACCTGCCAATTGGAGAATAGGCATCGGGTGGCCTAATCTTTCAAGGACTAGGAACCAAACTTGTGAGCTGAAATCACAATGCAGAAAGAGATGGTCTATGGTTTCTGAAAAGTTGCTGCAGGTGCAGCAAACATCTGTATCCGAGACGCCCCAAAGCAAAAGTTGAGATCGGAGAGGAAGTCTGTCAAGATGACAAACCCAGAATGTGAATGCATGCTTAGGGATATGTCCTTTATACCAAACAACATGCTCCCATTCTTCCCTATTTCCAGTTGGTCTCAAATCATCCCAAGTGTTCTTAGTGGAGAAAGAGATTCCTGGCCTATTCCCGGTAATCCATTGAAAGCAGTCTTTCCCATTCAAGGGAGATGAAGGATCTGTGGATAGTAGAATTGATCTGATGACATTCATAGTTATGTTTCTTGAGTTAGATGGTGGGAGCTTCCAGTCAGTATTTCTACAGCCCTCTACCACAGTAGAGTTGATAGAAATTCTAAGTAGTCTAGGTCCCGAGTTACCAGTAATGTCAATTAAAGGCCTATGTCCACTCCAATCATCAAACCAATAGCTAGCCTCTTTACCATCTCCTAGAGAGTATTTTAAGAACCTTTTAACTGTAGTTCTTAGGTTAAGTAGTGACTTCCAAAGCCAAGATGATGTCTTCTTCACATCAGCAGTCTAGAAAGAGGTCCATTTTAATACGTGTTCCTTGTTCCATGCAACCCAAAGTGAGCCACTATTGGAAAAAGAGCCAAATGAGTCGGAGGTTTAGTGTTTGATTCCATGTCATCAAGCTTCTCAAGCCTAATCCACCCTCTGATTTTGGTAAACAAACGGCCTGCCAAGAAACTTTGATGCCATGGTAGTTTGTGATATCCCTTGTCCAGAGGAACCTGTTACATATTTGCTCGATCCTAGTGATGCATCCTTTCGGAAGACTGAAAGCCGATAGCCAGAAGTTGATAGTTCTATATATGACCGAAGACAAAAGCTGGAGACGGCCAGCAAATGATAACATTTTAACTGACCAGTTGTTGAACCTTGCCGAAATACTATCAATGAGGGGAGAGAACTCAGAGGCACGTAGTTTTCTGTGCATCAGTGGTAGTCCCTAGTACCGGATGGGAAGTAAACCACTTTGGAAACTAAATGCCGAGAGAGAGGCAGATTCTATAGGGTTTAAATCTGCTATAAATAAAGATGTTTTTCTTTATTCATTACCAGCCCAGACAGACTCTGAAACTCATCCAGGACTGAGCTTATTTCATGTAGTGAATTTGCCTTGGCATCAAAGAATATCATTACATCGTCTGCGAAAGCCAGGTGCGTTATTTTCGGGTTCCTTGCCTTAGGGTGTAGACCGATTCTACCAGCGCTGAACTTTGCCTCAAGTAAGTTACCAAATACCTCCATGGTAATCACAAAAAGCAAAGGAGAAATAGGGTCCCCTTGCCTCAGACCTCTTGAGCTCCTGAAATATCCACAGAGGTTACCATTCACATTGATAGAAAATGATGGTGTGGTCAAGCATTGCTGAATCCAGTTAATGAAAGTCATCGGGAAGTCTGCAATCCGAAGAGTAGCTAAAATGAATTCCCAGTTCACTGTGTCAAATGCCTTTCGAAGATCAACCTTAAGCAATCATCTCTTGGATATATCCTTCTTATTGAATCCTTGTACCAGTTCCGATGCAAGTAATACATTCTCCACTAGAAGTCTTTCTTTAACAAATATCGATTGAGAGTTGGCAATCATAGGCTACAGATCTCAAACCGAACTAAATAACAAAGGCTACAGATCGGTTTATGCCTTTTAAACGAAATCAAACTGAATTAATTACCCAAACCTCAATTCGGTTCGGTAGGAAGAAATGCCCTAGGTTCCGAGCTAAACTCTAGGTTTTGGAATCTCTGCGATGATTTGTACTCATAACATCTCTCTCCTTTCGACAAGAAATACAACGATCATGAATAGAGAAAAAGATTTAGATTCCATCCCGATTGATCTCATTATCGAGATACACTCAAGATTACCTGCAAAGTCAGTCGCAAGGTTTCTTTGTGTGTCAAAGCTATGGTGGTCCATGCTTAGCCGTCCATATTTTACCGAGATGTTCCTGACCAGGTCATGGGCTCGTCCACGTATCTTATTCGTCCTCCGACGAGGCGATGAGTGGAGCTTCTTCTCATCGCCGCAGGCTCAGAATCCATATGATAATTCTTTTGTAGTAGCCGATTTTCATATGAAATTCTCTCAAAACAGGTGGTCAGACTTTTGTGGTGTTACCTCCGGTTTGGTCTATTTCTCTCGTATGCAGATCTCAGAACAGAGCGAGGATAGAGCGCCTCTGATATGTAACCCTTGCATGGGACATTATATGATCTTACCAAAACTACGAAGGTGCAAATTGTCGTATATAGGGTATGATCCGATTGACAAACAATTCAAGGTATTGTTCATGGCTTCTCCATATTCTATTGATGACCATAAAATATTGACATTAGGAGCTGGAAATATGTGTTGGAGGAAGCTAGAATGTAGCCTAATCCATGATCATTGGTCCCAAAAGATATGCATCAATGGGGTTTTGTATTACTTAGCTTCCCAATTTGATCAAACAGCTGAAACTTCTGATCGTTCGTATGTGATAGTTTATTTTGATGTTAGGTCTGAGAAATTTAAGTTTATTGACATAGAATGCTTTTTTGGTCGGTCAAACTTGATAAACTATAAGGGTAAATTAGGTGGGATTAGTTGGGAGAATGTTGGCAATACCCTTGAGTTGCGTATGTGGATTCTAGAGGATGTCAAGAAACATGAATGGTCAAAATACGTCTACACTTTGGAGGAGGATCCAGTCGTTAATCACGGCGATCATTTCATCGTTGGAGTGACTGCAACCGGTGAAATAGTTTTTTTGATGAGAACAACATCTAAACCGTTTTATGTTTACTACTTCAATTCCGAAAGGAACACTCTTAGAAAAGTTAAAATCCAAGCTTTGGATGGTGATAGTCGGGTTTACGCCTTCATGGACTTTGTTGAGGATCTTAATGTTAACGATTCCAAGCAACTCAAGTCAAGCCTAGCAAACGGAGGCTTAAATATCATTAGGAAAAGGCCAAAACCACAACAACAACGTCATACATCTTTTCGTGACCTCAGCAACTTTGCTCCATCTGTGAAGAACAAGCAGCCGAGAACCCTCTCGCAAAACAAGTACGAATTATTAGCTAACCTAGAGTGAGGATATGTTTCAGTTTCGATTTTTTGTTGGCTATTGAGTGTGACTTCTTATTTACAGGTTTTGTGTGAATTTTATCATTATGTTGGCTTTTAGCATTTTGTTCTTCCTGGTTATCATGTACTACTAATTGTGTTATTTGGGAGTTGGGAACAAAGTAATATTTTATCCTATACATTTCGTTTTCTTTCGTAATGTTAATGTTTAAAAGTTCTTTTAAGACCTCTAGCTATAGTATTCATGTTTGGTTTGACTTTGTTTTTACGAAATTACCAGAAAAGAAAAAAAAACAAAATCTCATAAGACAAAATTGGTTCAAGATGGCAAAAGCATGTTTAAGTGATTACTTTGTAGTAGTAGATAACATGTTCCTAGACTTTACCTGTGAAAGCAAACGTCTATACTTGTTTTTATACAGTTGGAAAAAAAAAAAAAAGGTAACCTCATGCTCAAGTCACGTGCTCCTCATCTTTTCCCCAAATTCATCTAATTAGAAACCCTAATTTGAGATTCTTCTTCTTTCTTAACATTATTGGACTTTGTTTGGGCCCATTTAGAAAAAGAAGCACTTTTGGTTAAAAATCAGAGAAACCTAGCCGTCGTCACCGTCACCGTTCTTCCCTCTCCTTCGCCGTCAAATCCCATTATTTTCCGCCGCGCGAGCTCTTAATCTTCTGACACTCTCCTGCATACTCTTGCTGCCACAGTTTTGTGCATCAATTCCAGTTTTTTTTGTTCCCAAGTAAGTTTTGTATTCCTTGAAGACAAGTTTATATTCTTGTTTTGTTATTGTAGTATAAAGCATCAATTTTTGTATATCAGTTTCAGTTTATTCTATATAGTATTTGAGATTTTTAACATCAATGGCGAAAAAATAAACCTCCTTTTGTGCTTTAAAGCTTGAGGTTTGGTCAATGAGTGAAGATGAAACTGTGTCTGTCTCTGTTCATAATGATAATTGATTCTTGTTTGCTGTTTCTTCTGTGATTTGAGTTAATTACTATTCTTCTCTTGGTTTGGTGATAGAAGCAAGAGGCAAAACATGGGATTACCAGATTCATCTCAAGACTTGACGTCAGAGATGGAGGTTGATGCTTTCAGAAGAATCTTCCCTCTTCGTTTCTTTGAGCGTCATCTCTCTGAATCTCTCCGACCTGATGCTAGACCACTTGGCAAAGCTAGAGACACCATTGTAAACCATGGTATATGACTTACTTGATTCTTTTACTTTGATCAAAGTCCATTAAAACATGTCATTTGATTGTATTTTTCTTATGTATAGGACTTGTTTCAACCGCTGATGGATCTGCTCTTGCCAAGATTGGTTCCACAGTAAGCCTCCTAATTCATATAATCAGCATTGTTACTGTGTTCTGTTATTGTTCTAATATAGTTTTTGTTTTCTTGTTTTATAGACTATGCTCGCCGCTATTAGAATGGAAGTTATGACTCCTTCTACAGACTCACCAGACGAAGGATGCATAGGTTGTTTGTTGTATCAACTTTATTATCTCTTTTTCTGTAGTGTTTCATTTGTGACTGATTGATTCTGTTTTGTAGCTGTTGAGTTCCATATGCCTCCTATATGTTCTCCAATTGTTCGGCCTGGAAGACCAGCTGAAGCTGCTCCTGTGATCTCTAAGCGTTTGTCTGATACTATTCTAAGGTGTGTTTCGATTTGATCTTTCTACTTTATATTTCTTCATTCTCTTTGAGCTTCAAATACAAATGCCCTTTTAAATTGTTTCCCTTTTTTGCAGTTCTGGTATGATTGATCTTAAAGAACTGTGTCTTGTTAGTGGAAAAGCTGCTTGGATGGGTTATCTGGTTAGTACACACGTTGGTCTTATATCACACTTGCACGTCAATTGTTTCCTTACATATTAACTAGCTATTGATTGATCACATCTATTCTTCTAGGGAAGTTTCTTTTTGAAATTTAACTAAGTGAGGTCTCTAGTGTATATATATGAACAATGTTACTCTCTGAAATTTCTCATAGGACATATATTGCCTGGATGCTGATGGTGCTCTTTTCGATGCTGCTCTGCTTTCTGCTGTTGCAGCCTTTTCGAATTGTAAGTTCTTCTTCGTTCTCATTCTTTAGTTGGTTTCATAGCTCTTCTAGAACTCCTTTGACTAAATCCGTTTCTTAAGCTCAAACTGAAATGTCGAAGTTTCAAGTGTATCAATTCCTTTTTCGAATCTGAGTAAAAGAGAAAGCCTTAGAGAACCCTTAACATTACTGAGTCATACCGAAGTTATCTTCTTCCCTGCACAATAGCAGTTTGCTCAGAAGTTGCATGATTGGTTACTGAGACGGCCTGCTCTTAGATTCAGACCAATTCTTCCTCTGATGCATAAGAGATATTTATATTGCAGTACAAATTCCAGTTGTTGCTCTGAACGACAATGGAAGAATAGTTGCCATCACTGATGAAAAAGAACAAGACAATGCATCAATCATCGAGAAGGAAGCAGTGAACAAGGAGAAGAGAAAACTCACGCTTAAGAACATCCCATTCTCTTTAACTTGCATTCTCCACAAGAACTATATCTTAGCAGATCCAACAACCGAAGAAGAATCAATCATGGACACTCTAGTGACTGTTGTTTTAGATTCTTCTGATCAAATGGTTTCTTTCTATAAATCAGGAGGAGACGCTCTCGCCTATTCATCATCCATCAAAGTGAGAGTTTCAGCATTCTCCTAAATTAATCCACTGCTTTTGATTACACCGGTTTTTTTGTTTCTTATAAAGTTGCTTTGTGTGTGTTTTGCTTTTCGCAGAGCTGTGTCGAGTTAGCAAGGAAGAGAGCAAAGGAGCTTAAGGAGATATTGGGAGAGATGGATATCGACTAATCTGTCAGATTCCATAACATTTTTAGAAATCTTTTGCGTTACATAATTTAAATCAGACCACCAAAAACCCATTTCGTGCCAAAGGAAGAAGCTCTTCACCATTTTTGTTTCAATGTGTCACGGTTTTGGTGATCATATAATGAGTTTTAAGTTTTTAATGCTAGTGTAAGTGTGCGATTATATGCTCAAATGAATTGAGATTGTACCGAAATATGTATAAACCGATTGGTTTACGATTGCTCAAACCAAAAGCGATTAACAAAAATAGCAAGTTTTTGTTTTTTGTTTATACCATAGGGAATTTGTTTTTTGATTAGGCTTTTCTAATGTTATTATGCAAAGGTAAGCTAAAATGTATTTTTATCAATGTGGTAAAAATTAGACTTATGATAAATAAACAAATAAAAGCATTGTAAATTTGTATGAATTAGCACATTTGAGAAACATCTGTACTCTTTACATTTTTTTTTAAGTTTTTGATTTGTTACCGTTAAAAGTGTTGTCGTGGTTTGATAATTCCGTTCATAATCCGCAACTCCGTTAGTTATTTTCCGTTTTCCTTTACGGGAAAGAAAAAAAAAAGCACTCACAGACCTTTCTCTTTCTCTGTTCATCTTTTTCATTGACAGTGGAAGAGGAAGAGAGATCAAGTGAAAAACTCTCAGATCCGAATAATCACTCTCTCTCTCTCTCTATGGAAATTGAGTTCTTTAGATCTATGAATTCTCAACTCTGTTGATCTATTTCTCGCGCTAATCTTGTTAATCTCTTTTCTTCCCGGATCTGTTTTCATTAGCTTCGTACCGGTCAGACGTGGATACAATCATGAATCCCTTCTCTTCCGGCACGCGTCTCAGGTTAAGAATCACTTTGCTCCGATCTCCGACTAGTTATTTGCTTTTTCTCTGTTGCGACTATGCGATACACTTTCATTGTTGCGTTTCTAGTTTCTAAACCGTAATGTAGCTTCGATTCTACTGGGAAATCTCTGTTTTTCGGCAATTCAATTGGAGAATGTAGTTTATCGGAAAATGTATCGGTGGATTCTGGAGTGCACTTCATTTTAGCATTTTTTGTTTTCTAAGTGAGATTAGGCATATTGGTGATTATTTTTGGATTTGATCAACTCATCATAGTGTTTGATTACATAAGTGGATGCTTAGTAAAGCCGTGGAAATTGAGATTGGATATATGATATGGAGATTATTTTGGATTTGATCAACTCATCATAGTGTATGATTACATAAGTGGATGCGACAAATCCTTTGATAAGGTTATCATGAATATAAGTTTGTAAGGATCAGTTATAATGTCGATTGATAGAAAGATGTTTTTTGGATTCTTGTAACTGGTTGAAATACGTTACATATTTGAGCTCTTAGAAGATAGATTAAACATTAGTTATAGTAACTAGATAGAAGAGTAATACAACTTGCGAAAGTGAAGAACAAGTAGATTAGACGGAAAAAAGTGAATTCATCATTTATTGACATTTTATGTTGCAGTGACATGATTCGAGCTATACGTGCAAGTAAAACTGCTGCTGAGGAACGTGCTGTTGTAAGGAAAGAGTGTGCTGCTATCCGTGCTTCAATTAATGAAAATGACCAGGACTACAGACACCGGGATCTAGCAAAGCTTATGTTCATTCACATGCTTGGTTACCCCACTCATTTTGGGCAGATGGAATGCCTGAAGTTAATTGCTTCTCCGGGATTTCCAGAGAAGAGGATTGGTTACCTAGGATTAATGTTGCTTCTTGATGAAAGGCAAGAAGTACTAATGCTGGTCACCAACTCGCTAAAGCAGTATCCTTTATGGTGTAAATTTTCGAGTTTGATTCCTTCAAATTTTAGCTGGTAGCTTCTTACTAACTTTTTAATTCACATTTTGAGAACTGAGAACCTTGATTCACGTCTAGAGATATGAATCACACAAACCAATACATTGTGGGGCTTGCTCTCTGTGCTTTAGGAAATATTTGTTCAGCAGAAATGGCTCGTGATCTCGCCCCTGAAGTTGAAAGATTACTTCAATTTCGTGATCCAAATATACGCAAGAAAGTGAGTGTTTCCTCATACTGTCATTGTACCTGTTCAGATAGCAGGTGTCTTTGTAGTGGGGTTCAGTGGTGTTAATGTTGGAAAACTTTGGAAGCTAGGTTAATGCATGTTTTAACCAAATTATGGCTGTACTTAAAGAGCTGTGTATTTATTTTCACCAATCTTCACTTTGGTTCTGTCATCATTTGTATCATAGACTAAGACATTATCATGAACTTTTTCATTCATTAATTTTTTTCATTATTTAGGCAGCTCTTTGCGCCATACGGATCATCAGAAAAGTTCCGGATCTTTCTGAGAACTTTATTAATCCTGGTGCCGCTTTACTCAAAGAAAAGCACCATGGTGTTCTCATTACAGGAGTTCACCTTTGCACGGAAATCTGTAAAGTCAGTTCTGAAGTGCTTGAATATTTCCGGAAGGTAATCTGCTGATATCCTATCTATTTGGTTAAAGGTATATTAGGATGCCTTATGTGTTGTGGTATGCACTCTTCTTCGTTCTTGGAGCATCTGAAAGTGGCTCTTTATCTGTCATTAGACTTCTCTTTGTAACTCTGACCCGCCTACTGTGTCATGGTTTCATGATTCTTTTATCTGGGATTCTATATCATCCCTGCATTCTCCATTTTGTCTCTTTAGATTCATGATCTTCCTGGGGCCTTGCATAAGTTGCTTATGTGCTGAACTGATTTGAGTGCTTTTAATCTTTGTTCTTCTTGTCATGGAAAATTAGTGGTTTCCTTTTCTGTTTGACAGAAATGCACAGAGGGCTTGGTTAGAACCCTGAGAGATATTGCAAAGAGTCCATATTCACCTGAGTATGACGTCGCTGGAATTACAGATCCATTTCTTCACATTAGATTGCTCAAACTGTTGCGTGTTTTGGGCCAAGGGGATGCAGAGGCCAGTGACTGTATGAATGATATACTTGCTCAGGTTTGTTCGTATTTAGTCTGTTGAGCTTTTTCTCAAGGCTTATGTTGGTCTGAATTACCTGATTTTTCATGTTCTGATCTTTGTGATCCTCTATTTACAAAGATCAGGTTTGTTCTGCTATTGTGATCCTCTATTCCATTTTCGAAAATTAATAAATTAATTCCACAAAACTACATCTCAAACAATGGTAACAAATGATGCCTTTTTCTCACCTTTATGGTTATTGCTACAAGGATCTTCTTTTACATTTTCTTGAAAAAGCTTTTGATCTATATCTGTCAGGATCATAATCACATATAATCATTTTTGATTCCCAACTGGATTTGTAATGTCTTAGGTGGCATCAAAAACCGAGTCAAACAAAAATGCAGGCAATGCTATCCTATACGAATGCGTTCAAACGATAATGAGCATCGAAGAAAATGGTGGCTTACGTGTCCTTGCAATCAATATCTTGGGAAAATTCTTGTCCAACCGAGACAATAACATCAGGTTTTTACCGAATACCATTCTGAGATCTTATTATTCATCTACAATTATTCCAAATTTTGTTTGCTATAATGCCAGTAAAAGTTGTTGCTTCACTATATAGCTAGTTTGCAGTGATTCTGTTTTTTTTTTTTCTACTTGAGGGAGTAGCTGTTTTAAAGACAAAATAAACCAAACCTGACGTGTTTTGACATTTTTATGTATGGATGTAACTATTGTATGTTGAAGACATTTTGTGATAATTGATAGCGCACTTAATCTGATGCCCTTTCTCGTCTCCAGTGACCAGCTTCCAAAAAAAATAAACCTTAGCTTTGCTTTCTCAGATACGTAGCATTAAACATGCTGATGAGAGCCTTAACTGTTGATTCCCAAGCAGTTCAGAGACACAGAGCTACAATCCTGGAGTGTGTTAAGGTATTTTATGCCATGTTACAGTTTCTTTGTTGGGTGTATCTTATTGACTTGCTAGAGTATTTTGTTTCTACTGTTTTTAATGGTTATGGAATGCGATTTATGTCTCAGACCTATAACATGCTTCCCAGCTTGGTATCATAGTATAGAGACTGTATCTTTTTTTTTACATGCAACCATCCAATTCTGTTTAGGTGGACTGAGATCAATCTTTATTAAATGGAAAGTCTTCTTTTATATGTTTTGGTTTAGGATTCAGATGCTTCGATTCAGAAAAGAGCACTTGAACTTATTTACCTTTTGGTAAATGAGAATAACGTGAAGCCATTAGCAAAGGACCTAATAGAATATTTGGAAGTAAGCGATGAAGATTTTAAGGGAGATCTTACTGCAAAGATATGCTCCATTGTTGAAAAGTAAGTTGCACAACTTTTCAAGTAGCATGTACTGAGATTTCATTCTTCTAGTAGATGGTAACTGAACATTTTAATTTGTAACGAAGATGTGAATTAAGCTCTATCAAAAGTAATCCATAAATTTTATTAGAAAACTGGCCTGGATGAATGGTGCCCATCATACCTGATTGGTTACTAACTTTTGGTATTTCCTTGCTGACTAGGTTTGCTCCAGAGAAAATCTGGTACATTGATCAAATGCTAAAGGTTCTATCTGAGGTATACTTGTAACCCAGGTTGCGAGATTACATTTATTGGCACCAATGGACATGCAGGATTCTTTAACTAATAACAAACTTTTTACTTTATATGAAAATAAGTAGAGTTTAATTTGAGACTCTAATCTTGATTCTGTTCATAACAGGCTGGAACTTATGTGAAAGAGGATGTATGGCACGCACTGATTGTTGTAATAACAAATGCCCCTGATCTCCATGGGTACGCTGTCAGGGCTTTGTACAGAGCGTTACATACATCTTCTGAACAGGTAGATGACATTTTTATTTGGTCGATTTCCCAAATTTGAATACCTTGTAACTTAGGAGTAAGAGGATCATTATAATGTTTGGGCAGGAAACTCTTGTACGGGTTGCAATATGGTGCATAGGAGAATATGCTGATCTGTTGGTTAACAATGCTGGAATGCTTGACGTAGAAGATCCGATAACGGTGAGTACTATCATCCTGCACTAATGGTTTATTGTTGTGACTGATACTGGAGGTACAGTTACATGATCTCTTTCTTGATTTTTTTTTGTCCTATAACATTTTTTCTGCTTTGCTTATTTCCCTGGGGATCCTCACACCCTAGAAAATGTTAAATCTTGGTTTTGTGGATTTTCTGCGCTGGTTCATTCTCTGGTTGATAAAAATTGAAGAAATGGTTTCAGTTGTTATTGTCTGCATATCAAGGGGATTATTCCTTACTATTTGATTGATCGTTGAAATAGATTCATTGCCGAACTTTTCTGCCTGCAACTTTTTGAATGAGCATCTTTACATGCTAAATATTTATTGTTCAGTAAGGAGTGTAGATATTGATTTGTGTTCTCAAGCTTTTGTAATCAGGTAACCGAGTCAGATGCAGTGGATATTGTCGAGACTGCTATTAAGCATCATACATCGGATGTTACAACTAAGGCAATGGCACTCATTGCTCTGTTAAAGATCTCATCTCGTTTCCCTTCTTGTTCAGAGTATGCCAACTCCTACCTAGCTTTATTATGTCTACAGACTCTACACAGCTGATTCTAGATTTTTCTGGTTATTAGGGTATAATCATGCATGAACTCTTTTCACGTCCCTTTAAATTTTGGTAATAAATTAGATTGCAATGAAAATTAGTCAGTGATACTTCTCACCAGTGATGGGTTTGTTGTATTCGCTTACAGGAGGGTTGAAAGTATTATAGGACAGAACAAAGGTAGCTTTGTCTTAGAACTGCAACAAAGGTCCTTGGAGTTCAGTTCAGTTATTCAAAAGCATCAGAATATAAGGTAATTCTTTTGATGCTACTGGACATATCAGTTTTGGATGAGAGAATTCCACGGATATTGATCTACTAAACTACTTGACCCAATGGATCTAAATATATGCAGATCTTCCCTGGTCGAAAGAATGCCGGTCCTTGATGAGGCAACATTTAGTGGAAGGAGAGCTGGTTCTTTACCGGCAGCCGTGTCAACTTCTGGAAAATCCCCGCTTGGTATACCGAACGGTGTTGCTAAAGCTGCTGCAGCTCCTCTTGTAGATTTACTCGACATGAGTTCTGATGATACTCCTGCACCTACCTCCTCTGGTGCCAACTTTCTTCAAGATCTTCTTGGTGTTGATTTAACGCAGCCTTCAGCACAACCTGGTTAGATCTCCAAACTTATACTTTTCCACTCCAACCAGTTGGAAGAAAAAATAACTTATAACTATTCAGAGTTTCTGGTATTGCAACTGATAATGATAACCATCTGTATATCATTATCTTCTTGGAGTCTAAGCTGGATCATAATGCATATATGTTTTCTTCAGCCAGATAATTTTGTCTGGTCATGTTTCTTCAACTTATTGGTTTCAGCGGCAATATGACCAATACTAATGACCTGAAGAAAACTTTAAAATTTGTGTAGCCAAGATAAGGAAATAGTGTTGTTTTGTTTTGTAGAGAGTTCGGGATGTTCAGTTATGATTTATGAAGTTTCATTGTATTGTGTAAATCTTCAGGCTCTTTGTTTACACCCTGCGTCTATCAGTTTCAGGTACCATGCAGCCATCGCAAGCTGGAGCAGATATTCTATTGGATCTGTTGTCAATCGGAACTCCTGCCCCTGTGCAAAATGGCTCTACGAATGGAGACTTGTTATCTCTGCAAGATAACAATACTCCACTAGCCTCCATAGATACAATTTCATCAACTTCTCCCTCTGCGCCTTCTTCGATGATGGACTTGTTAGATGGATTTGGTCCCACCCCACCAAAGATCGGTAAAGATGTGATGTTAAAATATTGAACAGTAACTCCACAAAATTTCCCCTCTTTTTGTCATGTTTTCAATCACTTTTCTTCCATGACAGAGGACAAGGGTCCAGCATATCCGTCCATTGTTGCATTTGAGAGCAGCTCCTTGAAGATTGAGTTCAACTTGGCAAAGCAATCAGAAACCCCTCAAACTACAGATATTGAGGCCAAATTCACAAATCTTACTTCTAATGTGTACACAGATTTTCTTTTCCAGGCTGCAGTTCCAAAGGTCAGTTCCCAAATGTGCTTTTCTTCATATGTTATAAGCCATATGATTCATAGATAAATACCACACAATCTTTCCTAAACAACAACGCTGAAAGTTAAAACAGTCCACACTTTTATGGCCATGATAGATTCATGTTTTTGCAAAGTTCTTACCTATTTATTATTAGTTCCAAAACTTGGAACTGTTTTGGATTAAGATTCGCGTCTGCTTAGGTTTCCATGATATGTTTTCTTTGCTTGATCAGATGTAAATATAAAATTTTATGGCTTTTTTTTTCATTTTAATATATTCATATTTCCTGTTATCATACACATTGCAGTTTCTACAACTTCACCTTGATCCCGCTAGCAGCAACTCTCTTCCAGCCAACGGAAGCATCAAACAAACTATGAGAGTTACAAATAGCCAACAGGGAAAGGTACCGTTCTGTTTTTCTCTCTTGGCCAAATTTACGTACCAACCAGCACAAACCTCGATCTGTTGTGAAACCCAGACCGAATAAACTCGAGAATAATCGCTGTTCTTCACCGTTTCAGAAACCCATTGTGATGCGGATGAGGGTCGGTTACAAGATTAATGGCAAAGATGTGTTGGAGGAAGGGCAAATCAACAATTTCCCCCGTGGGTTATGAAAACTTTTTCAGGTAGTCCAAGATTCATATACATATATATTCCTAATTTTTATATATAATCACTTCCCACAGACTAAAAGAAACTTCTTCATATAACATTTGTGTGATTCGTTGGCTGTGTGAAATCTGGGTTTAAAGAGAGATCTTTTTGATGATGGTTCGAGTTATGAAAATGTGTTTCGTCAAATGTTATTCACCACGTTGCTTCAAGTTATTTTTAAATTATATTTTTATTAAATTTGGAGAGAATTTTATTCTGTTCTCAATTTGTATCCATAATTTTGTTACGTGCTCTACTGCAGATTTAAAATTTAAGCAAGTGAGATTTGAATGAAATAATGTGTATATAATTTATACGTTTATATGATTTGAAGTTGTTATAGGTGTTCATCAGATACTTTATCACCGGGTTTATTAGGTTAGAGCCTCAACCAATAATATTGCAAATTGTCCATAAGACCAAATATGTATTTAATATATCATCTCATCTCAGTCGACAACTAAAACTAGTGTTAAAAAAAGACAACTAAACATCATGTTACGACTAATGCATGATGCATGTAACGTTTAATGTAACATGGACAATTTTAGACGATTTAAGTATTCATATAAATATATAGTTATCAATGAAATAACATGGTCTATATTATAAGATGTAAAAACATCATATATAGTTACATTTTGAGAAAACAAATTTTCTATTTTGTTAAAGAAGAAAATTCTTATATTTCTTTTTTTGTAACATCATAAACTTTCAACAATTTCGAATTCTAATTGTTAAACTATTCTAAATCAGTAAATAATTATAAAATTTTAAAAATAAAAAATTAGGTAGATAAAAAGTTTAAGTTTTAAACAAAAATTGTATATGACGGATAAAGACACTTAGACCCTCTCCATCGGTAATATTGTTGGATGTCTTCCCGAAAAAAAAAATATAAATGATGCAATGGGTCCCACAGTCTATGTTTTCATAGTGTCTTCTGTGTCTTCCGCA
Source organism: Cardamine occulta (assembly GCA_028015245.1). Lineage (NCBI taxonomy): Eukaryota > Viridiplantae > Streptophyta > Magnoliopsida > Brassicales > Brassicaceae > Cardamine > Cardamine occulta. The sequence continues at coordinate 2,991,415 of CM051368.1, forward strand.
AGACACTCTGTCTTGGAAGATGTCACCACGTGTCGACACGCCATTCACTGCAACAATTAAAAAATAATTAAAATAATATTTTACAAAAAAAAAATAATAATAATTTTTTTTGGGGAAGACACCCGCCCCACACATAACCGATGTGGATGCTCTTATGCCTCCTAAATCGTTTACATGTCGTCCAAACTGCTCAATTTTCAATTTTGTCTAAATCCATCGCTTTAAGTGTAATTGTCGGAGTGGAATATTGCTATATCACCATCTAGCCCATTTTCTTTAACATTTATGAAAACATAAAAATGATTGCAATAATTTGACTGGTACTTTTCTTGTTTATAATATGAACATATTCATCAAACCAATAGCAATTTCATTTTCAACCCTTTTGTAGCTAAACAAAACAAAATAAAAGAATTCCTTGGTACCTAAAACTTGTCGATTATATTAATATATATGATGATCTAAAGTTTAATAGCCATTAGATGTAATTCAGATGGAACAGTAGTATAGTGTAGTTATAATTTGTAAGCGTTTGTAGAGTTTGACTCTATACCAGATCAGTTCTTTTGGAGTTTGATTTTTTTCTACATGATTTCGATAGTCTAATAATCAGATTAGAAGTCTCTCCATAATTTTAGTCCAATGATTTCTCTGAACTGGGTTTATAAGTATATATTTTAGTCTTTTTGATATTTGCCTCACTTCTTAACTAATCGTCACTACGACTTTCTCAAGTTATGGTGCTAGTTATAAAAGAATGACCAAAAGAAGTATTAGGTGATGAAATAAAGAAGAAAAACTCGGTTGTAGTCCAAAGAATAAGAAATATCTGTTTAATTTACGCATTAATTTCATATTATTTTTTTTCATTTTATAATTATTACGTAATATTTTGATCAAGACATGGAATCTGCAACATTTTAGCACAAGTACCGTTAAAACAACGTACTATGTCACTATGTCAGAAACAAGACATACATACTGCAACAATAAAAATAATAAAATTTATTTTTTTGCCAACTACGAGAAAAATAAAATCTAAGAAATAAAAATGTCAGACTACGAAAATTCTTAGTACAAATTATACTTATTGTACGAAATGAAAAAAAAAGAGAGATATTTTTATTAGAGATCAATAATCCTCACTAAGAAACCCACCTATCTTATTCTCTCTATCGTAATTATTATTGCTGCAACTATTGTTATAGTTATAAATATCATTATTATGATTATTATTACTACCCTCACCAACCAAATCATTACGTTCAACCCTAAACGCATCGTTTTGTTCTCCTTGACTCATTTCTTCTTTAGCACTGTGGTGAAAAGGGAAGTACCCCGGCTGCGTCGTCGGAGGTACCACCGACGGGAGCTTCGAGAGAAGCGCCTCAAGGCTACTCATCGACGGCGTTATCTTCATCGAAAGCGGTAGAGACGGAGCAGCCGCTTGTGGATGGTTTTGGTGGGCCATCAAGAAGCGGTGGTTGTGTTCAGAGTGGTAAAACTGGTGCTCAGGCTGCTGTTGCGGCGGAGCGACTCCGGGGAAGTGCCACGTGTCAGAAGGAGAAGCATTGATGAAAGGGTAACCAGAAGAAGAAGGATGAGGAAGAAGTACTCCAGGGATGCTCTCTATATAGCTCAGCTTTTTTCTTAGCATCACAACATAGCTTAAGTCCTCTATCACCTTTAATATGTAACATTTTCATATATAAATATAAAATTATCATCTTGTATATATATATATATACAAAAAACTATAACGTATATAGAGAGAGAGATTTAGGAACCTTGTGAACAGCTCCTAACTGGACAACACCTTCTCGAACAGAAATCAAGGCAATGGTCTGTAAAACATTTTCATGTAATTATATATATATATATATATATAGATATATACTTAAATGTTAAATAGTTAGATGTTACAAAAAAAAAGAGAGTTAGAGAAGCATACTTTGATGCCAGATTGAAACTGAGCTTCCCATGTCCTAGGGTACTGCACAATTACATAAACTTTAAGATTAGTAACACATTAATTATAATAAGTGTGTGATGAATATAATGGTTATACATATATGAGAGTATGTATGTAAGCATTCGTGTATAAATGTAAAGGCGTGAATATGTAAATGCATATGCTTATACTGAGTCAGCAGAATTGTGCCAAGCAGATAAAAAGTTAATCTCTTGGTCATTAGGTTCTTTGTAAATCCACTTGTGACTGTGATCTGCAGCTACTTTTCCTATCAACCTGCACAAAATTTAATAACACTTCAATCATTAGAGGATTATTAAATTAATCAATAACAATTATAATAATACTTTATTTAGTTGACACTGATTAATTAAATACTTCCTTTGCCAAAAAAAAATTGAATGAATCCTTTCTTCCTTTTTTATTATTATTTTTTTTATTTGATTGAATACTCTTTTCTTATCAGCTTTTTTATCATAACACTGTAAATTATCCTCAAGACTTTTAAACAGTTTGGATCACAAACTTTGAATTAAAAAACAGGCACTTTGACTCATAACTTTCTAAAACCAACTTATTTACATATACATAGATACTGAGCTGTTTCTAGAGATTTTATGACACTAGGCCAAAAATAATAATACTCTACATGATTTGTTAATACTAATTTTAAGATTAAAATAACTGTAATTAATATATTTTCTATATGATTATGATAATGAATTATGAAATTTGTGAGTAATATTTTTCTAAGAAAAAAAACTATAAAATGATCATAAAAGAAACTAAATTGATTTTTTAAAATTATGTTTGAAAAAAATAATTAAAATAAATTATTGGTAAAATTTATAAGTAAGAGTAATTAAAGAGTGACTGAAAATAAAAAGTATGGCAAATACAAGAAAATAAACATGTATTGGCTGCAAAAATTAATTATGAACAATGAAAGATTTAAAAAACTAATGATAAGGATTTGAAGCTGAATGGGGATATACTTTGAGGTAATTTTAAAACCATTAGATCACTAAATATTTTGATATTTAGGGCCTTAAAATTTTATAAATAAAACAGGGCCTTAAGCGAATGTTTAAAATTTTCCTTCCTAGGCACGACTTTGCATAGATATGGACATAAAATCTGAGTAAGAAAATAGGTATTGAAATAGTATGGACTTGGGTCCCAAAAACACGGTTAACAAAAAAAGTGAAACCCAAATGAGAGAAAGTACTATATAAAAAAAGAAAGTAAAACACGAAATAAGTTATATTTCTTTGTGAAAAATATTTTAATTTTTGGTTGAAAACAATGTGTATTTATCCTCACATACCCTTCTCCATAATTGTAGATTTCATGGGACATCTTGAAGAACAATTCAGGCTGAAGTCCTTGGTATTGTTGAAAATCACTATTTCCATAAGCTGACGAGCCGCCACCACCGCCGCTACACTCGCCGGAACTCATTTCTCCGGCTGAAGCTGCAAAGTTGCAAAACCCATCTTCCCAAACCAAGATCCTGCCAATATATAATATACAACCATGTTATTGATTATAAAGACCAAATAAATCTTTACATATACATGAAAGTTCGTAATATGTATATACATATACTTATAGGTGATTTTACTCTACCAGTTTCTCCTGTTCCCTCTTGATCTATCATAAGCTCCTTGACTATCCCATCTACTAGGAAACAAAACCAAATAATTAGCATATATCATTTATAAACAAAAAAATTTCTTGTAGAAAATGATATAGTATACTTATAGCATAAGCCTCAAAAAATTCAAAGAATAATAATACATATATAACAAACTAGAGAAGAACAGAAAAGGAAAAGAATAAGAAGAAAGTCCAAATCTTTTCGAAGGTTGATTTTGATCATAAGCTTACTTGGGAGGAGGATAATTTCTGGGCAAGATCCTCCAGAAAACAGCATAAACCCATTGAGAATTCTCATGGATGCATAAGCTTCTTAGTGTGTGTTGAAGAAGATGAGTCACTGCTAATGGATTAAGATGCTCTTCCATTTATTCCAAGTTTTACAGGCTTAATACTTTTTTGTTCTTCTTTCTTTTTTTTTCTTTTTTGGGGTTCTTTGTGTAAAGACTTTCTTTAGATAGAAGAAGGTAGAAAACCCTCACTATCTATCCTCCTTTATATAACAAGCTTACAGATCCATCCCCCAAAGCATCTTTTATTTTATTTTATTTTTTTAGTTTATTAAAGTTTGGGTAGAGATAATAAACTGATTTTTTTACCCTTTTGGCTTTTCCCTCCGTGTTTAGACGATTTACCAAACGTTACTTCAATTTTTTTTTGTAAGTAAAAATCACATAATTTTCTGACGTTAGATATCAATCACTTGTTTTAAGTTTTTTTTTTGTTTCTTTTGTTATTTTTTTGCAGTTCATCTAAGCTGTGATATGTGAAATGCTAATGTAGAAATCTTTTCTGTAATCGTTTTGATTAATAGTAATAGAGATTGTTTATAAAAACAGTCAAAGAGATTGACAAACAACTTATGTCACAGTAAAATGTGGGTTAATACTCCCTACGTTGTATTTAAAAGATATTTTAACAGTTTTACACATTGACCAAAATTTTTGTTTTACTCATATAAAGCTCAATATAGTTTCAGCTACAGCCTTACACATGATCTCTTAATTAGTTGAATATAGATAAAATATATTGTTAGTCCGGACCAGATCGTATACCAAATTATGTGAATATAACTATGTCAACCTTTAATCTTGACTACAATGTAAAGATATATAACATATTCATGTTTAATTTATTCATCATCATTATTGGATTTTACACAAAATGAGAAACTGTCTATTCACCTGAAAATTATTTGTAAGTTGATAAATATTTTTGAAATAAGTGTGTTTTTCTGACAAAAAAACTGCAAAATTGATTTAATTTCAATAACTATGAAATAAAGTTTCGGGCTTCCTTTTACCAACACATTCATAATTTATTTTCAGTTCAGTGGTCAGTTAACGAAAACTGTACCTCTTTTTTTGATTCTTTTGTACATGTGTTTAATTTCTCTCTCTCTCACCTCTTTTCTCCTCTTTCCCTATTCTCCTAGAGAAAAATTAAATTAAATTCCAGTCTACTAACAATCGTCGACACATAACATACTCATGTCATACTTATACCCAAATAAAATATGAAACCACCCTTCAGAACCTCTTAATGAGTGTGTGGTTGGAAATGAAACGAAGAAAAAAAACACAACAACAAACAACTCTCAAATAATGACGATTTTTATCATTATTTTAGCAATCCATGATGTCTTATGTTCTATAAATAGACTATGTATACATATCAAAATAATTTCATGAATTTTTTTGATGTTATTCATGAAAGTTATACATATGTTGTTCTATTGAAAATATATACTGATACATATTTTACGATTAAATATGCCATATAATCTTAAACAGTCGCGTAAATAATTATACTCCATCTGTAATATTTTATAAAAAAATTTTAAAAAAATTTCTTTGTTCTAGAAATAAGTTTCTATTTTAAAATATATTTGATATTTTGTTACCATTTATATTCTGCATTTTTTGTTTGTGATTAGTTGAATTGTTTTAAATCAAATACTGAATAATAGTATGATTAATTGAATTGTTAGACTTTTCATTTTCGTTTGTAAATTTATCATGCCACTGTAGTTACTTAATGTAATTTTCACTTTGCGCATGGTTTTTGAATGAATGATTATTTGGACATAAAAACACACACACTATCTTATTACTTTTAATCCATATTACATGTATCTATTGTACTTCCGCATACAATGTTAGTAACTATGATTTTAAATCTGGTACATGCCTAGACTTTGCATGGTGTCAATGTCATGATATCCCGGAGTTCAAAACAAACAAAAAATGTAGTTACATGCACGAGAGTTCATTGTTCATTCAACGGACCATATATATATATATATTTTTCGACGGACCATATTATTTAAAACAGATGCAGTGTATCCAAAGAAATTACAAAAACTTTTACTTTCACAAAAACTCGAAATATGCATGTATATATACATGGGTGTAGTTATAGATTTGTGCACTTGCGATGGTCTTAGGAATCAAAATCTCATTGATGATGCTAAGAATTTAGTCAAAGACATTATACGAGTATTTAACCAAAATCTGAAAAATCCATGATATTTTAAGTCAAATCAAAATCGAAATCATTATACACCCAGGAATTTAATAAGACATCTCTCTAAAAATGGAGATGTTACGTTTGTAGAAATTATATCTAATGGACCCCCACTGTTTGCGGCAGAGCTAAAACTTCAAATCTCACATGGATCCTTATGATAGTTTTGACGATTTAAATGATTCGATTAATATGTGTGTGTATATATATATATATATACACACACATATTAAGAGATTATATATATATAGATAACTTAATTCTTACAGCTACTTAAGAGATTTTAGTTTGTTTCATTAATGTTTTATAGTTTTCTATGTAAGATTTAAATATATTTAATACTTTGTAACACACATGTGTTGTGTAGTAGGTTGAATTGTTTTTAATCAAATTTAAATAACTTTTTAAGAATTCTTTTGAAAATTATGTTTTTAACTAAAACATTCTACATGTAAAACCAAAAGAATAATTATTAAGTATAAATATAGCCCAATCACTATTCTAATTATATAGGTCAAAATTACAATTCAACTGTTGTTATTGTATATATCAATTTGTTATATAATCAGAAGGTAATTTAAGCCTTTACCATCCGATTAATTCCTTAAGAACGAGTGTAGTTGTCTACTAATTCACTTATTGGAGTTTCTAATGAGTCTAAAGTCTTAATAATATGAATTTATGGATTCAAGTTTAGTTTCAATGATGTTTTTTCTGTTAATTAGTTTCGCCAATGTTGGAGAATAGAAGCTAATTGGAAAAATAAAGAGCAAATTTGGTAAAAGGCAATTGATTTTTGCAAAAGTGGAAAATGGACAATTGTTAAAATTCTCAACAAAACTCACAAAAGATATCAAAATGTATCATATAGAACCAACATATTTACAATAACCACAAGTTCTGCGAGTGAGCATCCATTTCTCATTGACATTCTTTTTTTCTTTTTTTTTCTCTTTCTCTTTCATCTCACCTTCTTCCTCTTCTTCTTCTTCTCGATTTCTTTCTTCTTCATCTTCCTTTTCTTTATTTTCTTTATTTATTTATCTTCCTTCCTTTTTCATCAACACCAGTTCAAAACTAAATTGATCCAAATCCATCATACATTCTATTAAATCTGATTCACTGACCAAAAAGCAAATCACATATAAGATCATGAGCCATTCAAACTAGCATGTGTTTGTCATTGCTATTTAAAATTTTAACATGTTAAATATTTAAATAACGTGTTATGTTTAATTATAAAGCGTAAAACATAGATATAATAATATGATATCTAACATCTAATAATTTAGATATCATGTTAAGAAGAAAGTTAAAGGTCTATTTTTATATTTATATGATATATAATTTATTTTAAAAACATATAACATGATATTTAACTATATATAGATGCATTTTTTATTGTCTATAAGAATGTTGAAATATTTATTATTTTAGACATTTACATTTGTAAGTAGAATGTTAATTTATACTATGAATATATATTAGATTATAACAACTAATTTATAAATGTCTATTTTTTATACTTACTTATGTGATACAAAAAGGTATTATAACATGTTCAGATCTAGCAAGAGAAAAATAAGAAGCTGATGAACACTAATCCTAAAGAAGTTACAGAAGAAGTAAAACAAATATTTGATGAAGAAAGGAAGTTAACACTTAAAAAGAGAGAAACGAAACGTTGACCGAATTATCACCGGATCTTCACCTGATTTTTCTACCAGATTTATGTCGGGTCTCCGCTGGTGAATGGCATCGGATTTCCGTTGGATCTTTATTGGATTGTCACAAAATCTTCATCCACCATGATTGTTATTTTCCTTTAATTGTAAAAGAAAATAAATCTACATTTGTAGATAAAGTATTAATTTATAGTTTGAATATTTATTGTATTATAATAAATGTGCGTAGAAGTCAACAAAAGTGTGAGGGTAAACTTGGTCGAAATAAACTCAAATGTTTCTATTATTTAGACTCAAAAGTTGCTACTGGTTTTTACGGTGTTAAAGTCTTAAGAATTCTAATATCTAATATTGTTTCTCATTATCTCACAAATAAATGGTAATAAATAATAAAACTGTTTCTTAGATCTCAACGTGGTGTCGCTATTACTTATCCATATTTATTTAATTTTTATATTTTAAAGAATGATTGTGTTATATATTATGGACATATCGAGAAAAATATGAAAAATGTCAAAACTAATGAAAATGACTTTTGGTGTTCTTGAATATCAGAACAAAAAATTATTCAATTAAAGTGTTTTTTTTTGTTAAAAGGCAATTAAAATGTATATTCAATTTATATTGTTCTACTATTCTGTTTTTTTTGTCAAACCTAATAACTATTGTATTTGTTTTGTTAAATCTAATAACTCTTGGGTGTCTTTATTTAAACCAAATAAGTCATTAAAAGCTTACAACCTTCTTATAGTCATGGATTGTTTTGTCATTCTAATCTTGATTTTGATGGCATGCATCATGATATAAATAATATACAGTGTGATATTAGCTAAAATAATGTGTTATTAGATAAAATAACGTATAAGTGGATCAAATAATATGTCATATTTTAAAACACTTACAAGATTGTTAGCAATTCTTGGACTAATATTGTAAAATTTTCCTCGCCATTTGAAAATTATTACCTAATTTGTTGTAGTTATATTTTCAAATAGTTTTTTGTAAGGCTATTTACTATGGATACTCTAATTAAATATAATCAAAGACTTGACGATAATTTCTCTGGTCCATCCATGCAGCTGACTGATTTTATTTCAAAAACAAAATTAGATAATTCTCATTACCAAGCTAGGTTTAAAACATTCCCTCCCTATATCACTTTTTCAATAGATCCAGTTCTAAACTATGATTAGTTTTTTAATTAATTACCCAGAAACCATAAATTCTCGATGTCATTGTCTAAATAGGCATACGCATAGAGTACTTAGGCATTTCTTCCCCTAATGTAATGACGAATTTATCCTTCTGAAATAAACAAGGTAGAGAGATGAGATGATGAAAGAGATACAATGATAATGAAGAGAGGAACGATGTGCATAAGAGCTGAAACAATCCAGCAAGATAGAGATTAACCATTGACAAAGAGAAGTTACGATTTCATTCCTATTTGATTGTTTTGCTTGGGTTCCTTAATTTACTAGTTCTTAGGGTTTAATTTTGATTCACAAAACCTATTTGATATTTTTGTTTGGGTTCCTTAATTTCTAGTTCTTAAGGTTTAATTTTGATTCACAAAATCTATTAATAGTGATGAGATAGTGAAATCCATCTGAAATCTAGCAATTTAGTCTTTCAATTTCAAATTACTGGAAAAAAAATCAAGATGGGAAGAAGATTAGTTGTTTGACAAAAAAAAAAAAGTGAAGAAGATTAGTCGAAGAAGATGGAGGAAGAAAGGGAAGAAGGAGGGCAACTCTGTCATTTTACTTTGTAAAATATACCTATTTTTATAAGGCAGGCATCTACAGTTATGCTCATCATATAAAATTTGGACCAATTTATGCTCATATCTATAATTATCCCTTAGTTTTTTTATCAAAAAAAAAAACTATAATTAGTTCTCGATGAAACATAATATATGGCCCACGTAACAAAAGGAAAAAAAAAAAAAGAGGAAGAAAAATCAGTGTACGTTGGAAAACTTTTATCATTTTGGTACGAAGATTTTCTGCCCACGTAGATAGGTTTAGGGGCAAGAAGTAGAAACAATAATAGATGCTTCATTTAATTTATCATACATCTCTCTCTCTCTATACGGATAGAAAAATTGATTAAAAATGTAGAAATTGTAAGAATAATAGGAAGAGAAAATGGAAATAGATTGGAGGAAAAAGACATGATGACTAAAAGGAGCTTTCAGTGCTTTCAATTCAGCTCTGAGGCTGACACCAAGAAAGTGTTTTTGGGCAGACCATTATGCTCTTGTCTTTGACCATTCTTCCTACCTTCTCTCTTCTTTTTAAATTAACTAAGTTCTCTAATTATTTATACATCCCTACATATTTTGGTTCTTTCTCATAATTTTAGCTGCATATTTGCTATATGTTTAAACTCCGAATTTCGAACTGAATAAATTCTTTTTTAAGTTGTCTAGATGTTAAAAATTGTATGGAAATAGTTTTGAATTTATTTTAACATTCCAACTCAATATCATCAAATGCTTGCTACTTTTTTTTAGAGACCAAAATGTTCCACATTTTTCCTCTCAAAATTTGGATAGCTCAAGTTTCAATTGATGCATCGACAAGTTTTGCCAAACTCAAGATATTTATGTCATTGTTAACATGGAAATCGTGAGTTATAAAGAGGAAAAACACAAATGATTAACATTATGTTACGGAAGAAAATGGTGCAGTCTTTTTTTTTTTTGCCGGGAAGATATTATATACACAACTTGGAATCTAGCAAGCAAATATATAAATATCTGTAAGATATAATAAGTATCTGTTTCGAATGTGGTGATTCGATTTCGTTAGAAGTTTAAAGTTTTCTTTTTTTTTTGTTATAAGTTTGAGAAGCTGATCCATCTTATAATTAAAAAAATAATTATTTCTTATTCATGTGGAAAAGGATTATGAAATCAAAATTTACATGCATATATAGTCTTTAATCTTCATAGGTCGAGCAATTTGTCCACAACTCTTAGATTTTCTAGATAGGGACAGACATTGTAATCTCTACTATATATCTCTCTCGTGGCTTCATCCCTGGCAAACCCATATTTTGTATTTTCATGTACAAATATATATATATATATATATTATAATTTCATGAATAACCTATAAGTTTTTTTTTTAAAGATGAATAACCTATATAAGTTGTAATAGATATTATTTAAAGTAAATTCAAAGTGAATCCTACGTTATAGTTGCTGATTATTTAGTAGTTGGTTTCTCGTTTCATTGAGCATGGTTAGAATGTGTTTTTGGTAGATGATTGAATTAGGTTTATTAGTTTTCTTTTAATACAAATTAGGATTCGTGAGTAAAGGAATTAAACAGTTTCGGAAAATGTAAAACATTGAGCTACCGTTATTGGGCAGCATATGTTTTTTCAAAAATTGTGAAAATCGTTTTACTTTCGATAAAAGTGAGTTTCGCAAGTGTTTTTTTTATTGTAAAAAAGCTTATATTTTTTTTTCATGTGTTAAGAACAAGAAATAATGTTATATATATATATATATATGTGTGTGTGTAACTCCTATATGCTCTATGTATACGTGTGTGTGCGCGCGAGCGTTATTTCTTGTTCTTAAGAAACAATTGTAATATTTCCGACACAGTAATATGCCGTAGCAGAACTAGGGACAAGCTCTGAACGAGATGAGGTAAGCACTTGAGTACTATAAAACTTTTTAATAGTGTCACACACACACAGTATATATATTATACATTTGACTCTACAGTATAATTTTGTATAACCAATGAGCAAGTATTTTTATTTTGTTTGGAAATATATGAGCAATGAGTAAGTTTTTTTTCTTGTCAAGCAAGCAATGAGTAAGTAATATTAGAATCGACTTGAAAAGTAAGATGTGTAATTTGGAGACTATTTCTTATGAGGCATCTGAATATATTAACTATTATTGTTTAAGTATATTTACATTATGTCTTTATTTCTTTTTATGTATTTTATTTTATATGTTAGAATTGAATTAGAAAATGTTATATTATGTGGGTGTTGTACTATTATATATACATTTTTAAATTTTATTTTACTATCCTTGTATAAGCATATATATTAATATTATGTCTTTATTTCTTTTTATGTCTTTTATTTTATGTGTTATAATTGAATTAGAAAATGTTATATTATGTGGATGTTTATCATGGTACAATTCAACCTGATTCTTATGGCAAGTAGTCTCAAGGTGTTTGGGAGTCAATTCTAAGTTAAACAACATAAGGGTTAGCTGTGACATAATTTTTCAGCGTTGTGAGGATATATAAAGATACGATTAGTCACAAAGTTTTTTGAATGGTCTCCTTTATATACTTGGGTTTTATCTCTGATCTCATTAGTACCAAGACATCTTTTCATTTAGTTCAGTTACTCCAATTTGGATTATCTTTACTGGACTCAGACAATTCAGATTAAGGCCTGGTAAGTAGATTACTAAGAGCATTCAAGATTTATGCTAAAGAGATTTCCTAAAAAATTAGGGAACCCAATTTTTAGGTTTTCTTTACAATTCTTAATAGAAAACTAGAATCCACAAAATTTGAGATTTTCTGGAAAAAACTAACGCCACTTCTCCTTTTTGTTTCTCTTTTGTAAATAAAAGAAAAACCAAACTTACCATTCACTTAAAAAATAATAATCTAAAATCTACTACAAAAACTAAAACCCCAAAAAAACAAAAACTAAAAAACTAAAAAAACCTTTCTAAGAAATGAAACCACTCATAGCCTAAGACGCAGATAGTGAAATTTTATCTTGACTAATATGGTTTATATGGAAAATCAATTAGGAATGAAAAGGTAAATCATTATGTAGTTAGAAATGCACCGAAAATAGTTAACCATACTCTTAGTGAGTACAAGATTTGGAAATAACCTCAAACTCTATCTATAGCATGAATATCAGTTAAAATAATGAATATTTTAAGTTTAAAATAATAATACATATTCTTAACATTAGATGAATTAATCATTTAACAAAAAAACTTAGATGAATTAAATAGCAAACATGTTTATCACCAAGGTATAATACTTCTTATTAAGAAAAAAAGATAAATAAAATATAATAACCAGACATCTGTCAAATATTTAGATATTATTATTTTTATAAGATTGAGATAAAATGAAATTGTTTTTAAATTTCCCTTCCATATTTTTAATTTAATTATGTTAACTATTCAACCAAAAATTAACGATAATATTTATGATCTAATTAAATAAAAATTTAGAAACTGAAACTAATACAAAACTTACTAAAATAAGAAAAACAGATGCATGAACATATATATAGATATATAACATTGTTCACATGTATATAAAATAAGAAAAAAATATGTTCATAATGGTGTTAATAGTGCACCATTTTGAATCTATGTATCCCTTTTCTATTTTCTATACTTTCCATTTTTATATTATTCAATAAATGATAAATATCAACTAGGAAAATATTTTTTCAAATAATTAAAAAATTATAAAATGGAGAACTTTAATAATTTCTATTTTTTCGAATATCTAATAAATCTGATTAACTGGATTTCAATAAAATTTAATTTATTTTTCAAATTCATATTTTGATATTTTCATATTATTTAGTTTCTATATAATAAAAGCATATTCCACACGTCTTTAATTATTTGATGGAAAACTATTACATGAAACTATTACTTTTTTACGATAAATCATCCTAAAATGGATTCCAAAACTTTCTATCATTTTTTTAGTGATTTGCATGCTAATATTTTGTGGGACGGTGATCATCTGGAGTAATTGTTGTATGTTGGAAAAGTTGGTATGGGCACAAGTGTAAAAATTTATTATTTCTTGTATATATGTATTTTGTATGCATTTAATTCATTTACTTTAATTTTTTGTTTTTGAGGTTCTATGGTAATAAGTACACTGAGATAGAGAATGCCCCATCCCTTTCCTTCATTTAGGATGTGGAATCTCTGCTCCACCCATTCGCTCGTATTATACTATTATCCCATTAAAAAGAAAAAAGGTTTTGTACAAAATTTAATGGAGAACATTATAGTAAGATTTTAACAAAAAAAAACATTATAGTATAATTTAGATTAGCAATAAATGTCAAAAGACTACTCAAAATATAGGATTCTCTGTTGATGAAAAGAAAAACTATACTAGGATTTTCTAGAGAACGTATACACACAAACCGATAAAATTGAGCATTATATAAATAAAGTATGGAAATTAATATTACTTTAATCCATCAATTATATTGTATAGAAATCATAAAGTTATCACCAAACTTGACAACCGCTTGCCAAATTCACTCTTTCGTGATAATCTTTCAAATATTCAAATTTAGTAGAAGCTTTTCAGTGTCAGGAGAGCTATATAGTGGTTCACCGTGAAAATTAAGCAAGAATGTTTTCACAACCTTGCGGATTTGGATCATATTATCAACCTCTGCTGGATAAAGTGATCAATCACTTATCTTTCTAGACAGTTGTACATTTTTGTTTTGCAGGGAGGCTACATCTACTTCAGTCGGTTGTTTACAGCCTTATCAACTTTTGCACAGATAAATTTTATATGCTTAAGAGCTGCCTTGATGCTTTTGAAAAAATCTATAGCGTTTCTCCGTGGAGTGATTCTTCAAAATCCTCTTAAGGATCGAATTCGTGGAAATTAATTTGCTTTCCAGAAAAAAGAGAACAAGTTGGATTTGAGAAAGCTAGAAGCAGTGATCAAAGTTTATGGTGTAACACTTCTTTGGCTTATCTTTACCAAAATTGGATCCCTTTGGATCTCTTTCAAAACAAATATTGTTCATGGTAGATTGTTCTGGGATCATGGGGTTTCAAGTTCTAAAAGTTGTATGTGGAAAATATTTTTTAAGCTTCATTCACTGGCTAGATCATACCTTTTCAGCGAAGTGGGTAATGGTTCTTCAATACTTTTTTGGCATCATGATGACTGAACTATCTATTTAACAAACTCAAATTCTGTCCAAACTCTCTTCTAATATAAATCCTGTTCAATCCTATACAAATAAATTCTCAATCTAAAAAGCTCAATCCTATACAAACTTATTATATCTAATGATACAAATCAGTTCCTAGTTTAACTAACTACCTCATGCTAACTAAATTAAAAACACTGAATGGGGGAATTTATAGTTAAATAATTAAGGAAGGTGATGTATAGTTATTGTCTCCTTAGAGTATTGACATTCCATATTGTATTTTTTTCTTTGCCTCTTTTATACATGCACTATAGAAAAAAAAAAAGGGGCAAGAAACAACAATTATTAATTAGATTATACGATGTTCTGTGCATTTAATAATAATTAAGAAGGTCCCAAATATTTTTTATACACATGGCATGATTAGATTAGGTGAAGGTGATGTCCAAACAAAAAACCTAAATTTCAGTGTCTTTCTTGAAGTGGTAAATAGAAAAATAAGATACTAATATAAGTATAAGTAAATAATGTGCATATATCTTATCAATATCATGACACGGTACCAAAATCGCATCGATATTTTGCCTTTCTTAATAAGAATACACCAATCACACATTTCCCAATAATCCAACATCAGTCGTTTTAGCTCCTCGGACTTTTAAAATTGTTTATGTATGAAAACGAAATAATATATTAGTACTATAATGATTCGTTCAACTAAATAATAAATGCACCTCACCTCTCTTAGTCCATATAGGAGTATATAAAATTTCGTGGCATCCTCGTAAACCTTCCACATGCATTTGTGCCTTCTATATCAGACGAGAAAGAGAAAGATGCAACGAGTGTATTTAACAGAACAAAAAAAAAGTATATAAACTAAAAACAAATGCAACAAGTACACTAAATGTGATCATAACAATCATTTGTTAAAGTTTAAATATTACTCTCGTCTTCTTTCTATATCAAAAAACAAAAAACAATTTTTTAAAAATATTACTAGGCTAACACCCACGTTATGCGTGAGTTTTCATATTTTTATTTGTTTATTTGACTGTTATATATTTTTAGGAATAAATTGTTTTGTTACAGTAAGATTATTTTTATTGAGAAAACAATTAAATCTTAATTTAGTAGTGTGGTTGAAAAAAAAACAAGCAAATATCTAAACAAAACATTACTATGTTATATAAACTTATGATTCCATAAATATTGTCATTATTAAAAATATTTTCGTATTAATTAGATAGAACTATGCAAATCTTGGTCGGGATCTGAATCGCTTCCTCTTGCATGTACTTTTGTTAAGATTGCTTTTGTATTAGGGATAACTTTCTTTTTTCTTTTTTCTTTTTTTTTGAAAATTATTGTAAATTTACTAAGTGCAATGGTAGAATAAATCATTCAATGAAGAGTCAAGTAATTGTACCGAGGCCTTATTTGGAGTTCATTGTTGTAGTTTCCACGGAATGGTACCATGTATTCAATGAAGGAGATGACTATGTCTCCTACACGGATAAAATGTCCAATAATTGTTTTTCTACTTTTAATTTCCATCTACAAAGCTAACGTCTCCCACATATAAACTAAAATATTAATAAAAATAAAAAGCCAAAAATCATCAATTGTTCGTTAACAAGCTCTGTATTTTCTTTCACGGTGTGTCCCATGTAATTTGAGGGTCACTCATGACTCATCAACCCCTTGTGAAATTTTCTCACGTGCACTTAGCAGTAACATTAGTTGACAGTGTATATTTTTCTATATATATGCCAAAATTGACATTACGTTAGCTCCGTAATCACCTCTATCCCCTTGCTATTCTTCTTCTCAACCTTCGATTCCCACAACAAACTCATCCAGTTAAAATTCCAAATTTTCTAGAGTAAAAATCTCAAAAGCTTGCCAGCAAACAGAAACCACAACTTCTATTTTTAGTTTATTTTTGTTGTGAATTCGCGAGATATAATCAAAATTTAAAAAAAAAAACGAAAAAAATAATAAAATAAGAGTTTCTTTGAATCGAATATCCTGTGTCTCTAGAGTTTCTTTATTAATTTGATGAATGATATTAAAACCCTTAGACTCATTTATAAGGGTAGAAGAAAATAAATAATGATAGATTTATGGGTGAAAGTAGTAGAACAAATGCGAGAGGTACAATCCTACATATGGTCAAGGGATTAAAGTAACAAAGTTTGGAGTTACAATCATCAACTCAAGTAGGCGGTTAGGTAAGTATAATACATTCATCATCGCATCACAAGCTGACCAAATGCGTTACTTCCCGTTTCCACGCATTGCCAATGTCAATTATCCATGGATTTCAGTTACAAAAATTAATCCTCAGAGCCGTGTGGAAGATACATTTTTTGAAGAACCATTACAATAATCTGCTGCTTATATGCCTACTCAAACATAAGTCTCCTCTTCACAAGTTCTTTTAGTCAATGTTGAGAATATTCAAGTTGAAGAACTACAAATTGAAGCTGATGAAGAAGGGAGCGACACATTTGCAGAAACCTCTGAGTCTGGAGATTCCGAATATTTATCGAATTTTGAGTAATTTTAATATCTATTATGATTTTAATTAAGTTTACTAATATATATCAAATTGTAGTTTAAAAAAACAAAAATAATATACTTAACAACTTAAAATGTTGAAAATAATATGTTAGATTACGTGTTTGAACAAAACTGATATGATCCTGGTGAGGATCACGTCCCTGAATGCTTTCCAAGAGGTTGTGATGGTCGGAGTGAAGAGATGATGGATGCGGAAGTGATGAAATGATGGGAAACGGCGAGTATGGTCTGACGAGTTTTGTGGATCGATGCGAAACTTTCAAAGGTTGTGAAATACCTTTAGACTTCAAGCTTGTTCAAGAGAGGGTAAAGACCCAATACTTCGAACAAGGGGTGGAAGTGAGTGATACTTCTTAAGGACTATGACTGATCCTTAGACTATCGGCTTGCTAGGTGTAAAGGAATGAAGACCCGACACTTTAAGCAAGAAATGATCAAACAAGTAGAAAGAGTTTTGAAATAAAAGTTTGATAATTGATACAATGAGTTCAGATCAGAATATAAAGAGAAGGAGGGGAAGAGAAGAGGAGAAGAGACTTAAATGGTGTAGAGTTACGAGACATGCCTCGTAAACTCACACAAAAACCATGCAGAATTAAAAGAGAAAGTTTGAATTCAAATAAATAGAAAAAGAAGAGATAGGGACACCCAAAATACCATCTAAATGGGCCTTGATGGATCAGAACTAGGCAATGATAAAGATGAACATATGAGCCACAAGCCTCATTAAAAACCTTACTCAGAAAACTCAATGGGACAAAACCGAGATAAGGGAAAAAAAGTGCAAGTAGATCATATGGCCATGCACTAGCTTTCTCGAACGTGTATCATGACCAATGTGGACCTGATACCACCTCCAAAGTTCAAGAGATCCTCTTAATATTTTCGGATCAAACATTGTTGTTGAGCTAATCCATTTTTTTTAGCTTCCTCGGCTACAAGCTGCTCCGGTTCAAGCTGTTCCAATGCATCCTTTGCTCCTTGTTGGATTTTCTTATCTTCATAAGCTTCCATTTCCTCTTCTAGCTCCTTAGTGCTTCCTAGGATCACATCAAAAACACATATTTGGTATATGATGATTGTGTTTCTTGTAGATTTTCTCAATAATTTAAAAATTGCTCATTGAAAATGTCATTTTTAATTAATTGAGAAAATCTATGAGACATAATTCTCGGATAACTAATATGAGTTTTGTTAAAATACTAAATCTAATATAATATTTTTATCATTTGAAGTTGTTAAGTTTATTATTTTGTGATTTAAGTTAATTTTCTAATTAAATTCTGACTATTTTCACTTGGCCCACTCGTTCCTTCCCCCATGCCATGCAACCACTTACACCTACTACAATATATGTTCCAACTAAATTCCGACCAAAGGGGTATTGGTCGGAATTTAGTCAGAATATATAACCTCTATATAAACAACCCCAACTTCTTTCTCATTCGCACAATCTAACTATCTTCTCATCTCCCATAATAACAACTTCTCTCTCAACTCCAATATTCACTTAAGTTGTAAAGTTAAATTTTATTTCCATAATTAAAGTTGTATTTATTATTTTATATTGTTACTAAATACTTAAAAAATATTTTAATTGTTAGCAGGTACATTATGGTTGGTCATCCTCTCATATGGACCGGTTTTAGGATATATCATGCTGAAAATACTAGAGCCGGAGCTTCTGGGGCATCCGGGTCGAAGACGCAGCCTCCTCCTAACCCAATGGATATGGATTTTGACATCAATTTGGATGACTTTCTGCCGGCTCCCAACTCTCAAGCTGAAGTTAGAGCAGTAGATATGCTCACGTTGGAGCAAGTGCTACTAGGTCCTGCTCGGAGAGATTTGGATAAGCTCGTTCCGGAGCCGGATCCTGATCCAGCAAAAAAAAAGAGAAATAGTAATTACCAATCAAATATTTATTGTTTATATATATATATATATTTATAACTTTCATAACTAATATTTCATTTATATTTTAAAAACTTTTTACAAGGTTCAAAGTGAGCAAGAAGATCACTAAGGTGATTATAAAAATTATATTTATGGATTTTGATACAATTCCGAATTAGAGCAGTGCCAAACCTGAAAGAAAAGAGCGTTGGTTCAAAACTTTCGCGGTAAACTTTTAAAATTTATTTTTATTTGCAGTTTCATTACTTTTAAATACATTTGAATTATAAAAATTGTAAATAATTATGTAGCAAAAATACAATTGGGATTATAAAATAACTCAACGAATCTGTGATGAATTTGACGAAGTTGGGGCAACATGTTTGAAAGATTCGATGTACCAATTAAAGAAAAAATGGGAAAAAATATGGATCCCCCTCGTTGGCTTAAAAATTCTGCTTGGCTCGGTCTCGTTTTGTTTTGGAGAAACAAGCGGAGTCTAAAACGGGGGGAAATCTACCCTACTAATCGTAATAGCGAACGAGAAGGATACGGTACCACCAAACCCACTTATGGGTTAATGTCTTACATCCGCAAACGAATTAATATGGTAATTTGATTCTGTTTCATTATATAAGAATCCGCTTTGACATTTCATTATTAATTTTATATTAATTATTTGTTTCTTATATCAATCAGCGTGATTCCGTAACCGGAGAATTTCCTTATATGGTGCCGTTTATGGAAGTAACTCATACCTGGGCTGATGGAACTTTCGTCGACAAGAAAGCTAAGACCATCATCTGAAAATGTAGAGAGCGTGAGCAAGAGCTGTTGACTCAAATGACATAAGAATCAGAGAATCCAAGAGAGATCTTACTCACACAAGCCGATAAAAACAATATTTTCGCGAGGAAATAATTTGGTTTATTTTGTTTCCTTTACAATAATATTTTTTGAATAAATTATATTCATTTTATCGATTCTTTTTGTAGCAGATCCCAAAGAATAAGGGATCAAATTTTGGATATGGATCAATTCTTTGCAGTGAATATGACGATGAGATGCAATGGAGCCAATCATCGAAGATCAACGAATTGCGAACGGAGTTGGCATCACAAAAGGAGCAATTCACTGCCCAAAAAGCGGAAACTGTAGCAACAAAAGCTAAATTAAATGAGATACAAGCATCTCAAAGTGATGTCCTATATTGGCAACGGCTCATGCAAAGTTTACACTCCAATGTAATTCTGCCATCCCGTAGACCTCTTAATCCAGACAGAACCGTCAATATAGATGATGATTTCACTATCCTTTCTCTTTAAATATTTTATCTTTTTACGTATAATTATTATTTTTAATAATTGACTTTTTTTTGTTGTAAACTATTTGGATTTATTAATTTTTAATTAATATTTTTCTATAATTTTTAATATTTTTGAAATATATTTTTTTTTAATAAATCAATTTTTTCGATCGAATTCCAACTAATGCTTTATAATTTTTGTCGAAATTTGGTCAGAATTTTCTAACCAAATTCCGACCACATTTTCGACAATAGTCGGAACTTAGTCAGAAAATTCTAACTATTTTTTTACTATTCACAACTTTTTGATTCGTCGGAGCTTGGTCGGAATATGGTCGGAAAGTTTTCGACTAAATTCTAGCTGTAATATTTCTGACTAAACTCCGACTATAGTATTTCCGACTAAATAGCTTTTGGTCGGAATATGGTCGGAATATGGTCGGAAAGTTTTCGACTCACGTATTCCGACTAAATTGGGTTTATAAAAATTAGTCGGAATCGTTGGTTTTCTACCAATTTCCGACTAATAGGTCTGTCAGAATAAAAGCGTTTTCTTGTAGTGTGTCAACAATGATGGTAAATGGTAACACAAGAAAAATGGAAACCCCATTGTTCGAATGAGAGTTGTGGTTTCTGTTTGATACGCAATGCCACTGTTCGATTGTTCAAGGGTCTTAATGTAAATTTTTTTTAAAGAGTTAGTGTTTTGTAGCATTCCAAACTAAACTCATGTGATTTATTACATAAAATGATGTTACTTCGTATAGTTTCTATATAAAAAAAGTGTTGTGCATGTATGTATAGATATGCGTGTTTAAGCAACCGTGTTGAGGTATTTAGATAGGCATATTAGTTACATATTTAACTGTCTATTTTCCATATAAAATAGACCAAACAAGATAAGTGAATCTAGATAGCTGGCAAAGTAGCTCGACTTGTATATGGAAAAGTGGAAACGCTTAATTAATATTCGATTGCGACGACCCTCACCATTCTCGATGGTGCAATATCATGAAACACGTTTTATATATTATTGGCATATTAATATACGTTTGGGTGAGAGAGAATAAGTACAAGCGAGTTATATATATGCTACTGCTATTTTTTTAGCCTGTAATAATATGTCTTAGGATTATTCTCCATGAGATCTGATTAAAATTATTTGAGCTGTCCAGTTCTACTAGACAAAAAGAAAGAGTGAATCATTTGCAGCTACAAAATGTAATCTCTTCTATCTCTTCGCTCATCTCTTTGGAAAAAAACTCTCTTTGTTACTCAAAATCATGCCTATGTAAGGGAAACAAAGAAAAGGAAAAGAAATTTAAACAAAAACAAGAAAAGAGTGAATCATTCCAGCTACAAAATGTGAATATAAGTACATTTTCACTACAAGAAAACAGCCGGAATCAGACGGAAAAATCCGTCGGAAATCCGTCGGAAAACGCAAAATCCGTCAGAAATCCATCGGTTTTTGCCGTCTGAACTATGTCGTCGTAATTAAAAACCGCGTCGAAAATCCGTTTGAATTTCCGACGGATTTCCCACGAAATCTAGTTTCTTGACATCCGTCGCGAATCCATCGGAAATTCGTCGGAATAGCTTACGTCGATTGTCCGTCGGATTCCCATCGGAATATTTCCGACGGATTTTTGACAGAATTCCGATGTTTTAAAACCGACGGTGACCGATAGATTACCGACCTAGTTCCGACGGATAAAAACTGACAGATTTCCGACGAATCTAAACACCGACAGATTTCTGACGGAATTCCGATGTTTTTGAACCGAAGGAGACCGACAGATTCCCGACGTAGTACCGACGGATAAAAACCGACAGATTTCTGACGGATCTAAAAACCGATAGATTTCCGACGGAATTCGAAGTTTTTTTTTTAAATAATAATTTGAAAAATCAATAAATGTATTAATTTTAAGAAAATTAAAATTTAAAAAAGAAATGAAAAATCAAATTGAATTGTATTGAAAATTAAAATTGAATATTATTGAAATTTTTTAATAATTCAAAAAAAAAAAAACAGAAAATTGTTTCTAATCCGAAAATAAAACTAAACGCCCGGTCGAGGTGGTGGATATTGCGAAAAGAATTCGTTCATCTGTTGGATCATCGCTTGTTGATCAGCTTCATATTTCGCCTGTTGCACTTCTCCGGCCTCTCTAAAACATTGCATATCCGCCTTCATCTCCTCCATTTCAGCGTCTCTCTGTGCGAGCTTTGCCCTAAGATCGTCGCTAGGATCTCCATAAAAGCGTGAAGTAGCCGAGTAAGATGCTGAATCGTCCGGAAGACCAAAGATCCGACCTTTGGTTTTCGGAGTACACTGCAGAAATGAAAAGTTGAATAAATATTTGAAATTAAATAAAAATTGATTAAAATTTTAAAATTTACTTACCTCGTAGACGAATTCGTTGATCTTCTCGATCGGGACTTCGGTGAGAGGCGGGGTTTCTTCAATTATTGGTTGAGTAATAAGATACTCATCACCCATCTTCCTGACGTTGTCAATGATCTCCCGAGCTACACCATCTTGGATTTCATTGGTGTTATTGTTGGTGTGTGCAACTTCGATCAATCTGAGGGCAGAAGGTTGGACACCATTTTTCCGAAACTACAAAATTAACAAATATAGTAAATATTTTGAATATAAAATTGAAAAACCAACATATTGATTAAACCAAAAACTTACAAGTTGTTTCGCCTTTGTGACCAAACTGGTTGCTCCTAGATTGTGCGTCGCCTTACCCTTTCCTTTGCGATCGCTATTCCGGCACGCAGAGTGGGTTGTGGAGCTAACCTTCGTAGCGTCTTCACTCCAGTACGCAATCAACCCATTCCATAGGGCCGGATTCATAACCAACTCCCTTGGAACAAGATTCCTCGACCACAACCCCTTCCACTCGTTCATCTTCCGTGAATACATTATTGCCGCTTTTTTGTGGAACTCCCTTCTAACCAAAGCGGTAATGTGACTCTCCCAAGTAAATTCTTGCTGAAAAAAATGAAAATTAAATTAAAATAAAGTAATAAATTATTTAAATTCAAAGTAAACAATAAAGAAAATGAAAAACTGACCGCAAATTGCCGAAACCACATTTCCTGCTCTTCTAAGGGCATTTGGGTGTATGTCAGATACGGATGCTGAAGCAATCCATTAAGCATCCGGTTGATAGACTTGGAAATCTCATTTCTCGAATCTTGAAACCTTCAAAATAAATTGTTTTGTAGACCGTATTCATTATGTTATCAAAGATAAATTGTCTTTTATCTTCTCCGGTACATTTAAAACTGTATTCATTATGTTATCAAAGAAGTTCTTTTCAACATGCATCACATCGAGGTTGTGCTTCAATAAATAGTCCTTCCAGTAAGGAAATTCCCAAAAGATACTCTTCTTGTGCCAATTATGAACTTCCCCGGCTCCGTAAACAGTTTCATGCCCATTACCTCCATATTCAGAAGTCATCAGAGCACCAAAATCTCTCAACTGATCCAATAAAGTACTGCCGTCTGCCTCATCAATTAGAGCTTCAAACACTTGTTTATTTTTCGTAAATAATGTTTTAGACTGACGATACGGATGCTCCATCTGTAGAAACCTTTTATGGTAATCAAACCAACACGACTTTCTTCCGTTCCTCAATTGGAATGCATCTGTATTGTCTTCGCAATATGGGCACGATAGTCTTCCATGAGTTGTCCATCCAGATAACATTCCATATGTTGGGAAATCGCTAATGGTCTACATAAGAACCGCCCGCATCCTAAAATTCTGCTGGCACGAAACATCAAATACTTCAGCACCGTGACTCCATAGCATTTGTAACTCATAGATCAATGGCTGGAGGAATACATCTAGTGATCTCTTCGGATGCTCAGGGCCGGGAACAAGAACTGAGAGAAATAAAAACTCTCGACG
Organism: Cardamine occulta; assembly: GCA_028015245.1. Classification (NCBI taxonomy): domain Eukaryota; kingdom Viridiplantae; phylum Streptophyta; class Magnoliopsida; order Brassicales; family Brassicaceae; genus Cardamine; species Cardamine occulta. The sequence continues at coordinate 3,015,927 of CM051368.1, forward strand.
CATGCACATACCAAGGGGCAAATTGTACGGTGTTACGATTACGAGCCACAACAAATACTGCCTTCCATGCTTCCCAAATGGGTTGAAACCATCTGTACATAACCCGAGGTACACATTTCTTCTCTCAAACGCAAAATCTGGATACATGGATTAAAAATGTTTCCACGCTTTTGCATCCGACGGATGTATAATCTCTCCATCTTGACGATGTTCTGCATGCCATCTCATTTGCTTTGCTGTGCGCTCAGATTGATATAACCTCTTCAACCTCGAAGTCAACGGTAAATACCACATACGTTTAAATGGAATTGAAACTCTCCCACTAGTATCCTGAAACCGTGGTTTATGACAAAATCGACAACTTCTCCTGTCTTCATCTTCTCTCCAATATATCATACAGTTGTCGATGCATACATCTATTACTTGATACGGCAAACCAAGACCACCTACAAGTTTCTGTACCTCGTAGTATGATGTCGGTGCAAGATTATCTTCAGGCAAAAGATCTTTCACCATATCTGCTATCGCATCAACACATTCCTCTACCAAATTGAAGTCCATCTTAATGGTTATCATTCTACTAGCAGATGATAAAAGTAAATGACCTTCTCTACACCCATCATATAATGGCTACTTCGCTGCGTCTAACATATCAAAAAAATCTTCTAGCTTCTACATTTGGTTCTTCAACCCTATCCTCATCTATTACGGTCGATGGCAAATTCTCTCTAAACGCATCATTCACCATCTCAACGGTACCAACACCAAAATCTACTTCCGTTCTATGTTTTCCTAAACTATCCGCAACATAGGGTTCACTGCTACTACTACCATAATCAAAATTTCTTTCTCCATGTAGATACCAAATCTTGTAACCCGGTATAAATCCATTGCTATACAAGTGATGCCATACTAACTCTATCTTAACATTACGAGAATTGCGACAAATTGAACATGGACATTTTATCTTACCACTTGTTTTCACTCGAGGTTGATTTCCAGCAACGGCCATGAACTCGCATATACCTCATGCATAACCATCGTTTAATAACTTCGACTCCGGATCAAACATTTCTTCATCCATCCACGATCTTAAATCTCTAGAAGACGACATCTCTCTCTACACCTTTTTTTAGAATTGTTGGGTAGAAATTTGTTGTTGTGATTGAATGGAGAAGTATGGTAACATATATATAATAACGCTTGCCGTCAGAAATCCGTCGGAATTTAACGGATATAATAACGGCTATAACAACGGCTATATTAACGTTCAAATTTTCCGACGGATATGAATCCATCGGAAATTACCGACGGCAAACCGACGGATTTCTGACAGGAACCGACGGATTACTATCCGTCAGAGAAATCCGACAGTAAACCGATGGATTTCCGACATAATTAACAATTTTAATTTCCGTCGGAAATCTGTCGGAAATCCGTCGGTATTTTCCGATAGATATTAATTCCGTCAGAAATATCGTCGATTTTGCGGTAGATTTCTTGTAGTGTTTAGATTATTCTAAAAGTTCCGATGCACAATATATATATATATATATATTCCTAGTTAGTGATTTGTAAACTAGTGATTTATGATATTAGTTGAATTGGGTCAATACATTTCAACTACAGGTATATAGAATTAATGACCAATTATTGAAATGGACATTTTCACAATAAAATTGTGGAAAAATAATCCCTGTGTGAAATTAGAACATAGGAAGTCTTTTTCAATAAAATTGCGAAAGAGTATTTTTTAGAATTGTCCCTATGATTAATTAGGTGATTATTTTATAAGTTTTTGGTACAATGTGGCTGCGATAGACTCTTGCTCTATGCACATACATAAACCTATATTTACATATATTATTATTATGTAGGGATCAATAACTTAGCAGAGTTGCAAATACTCTAATTACAAGAAAATAGTTCAAATTGTAATCTTTTTCAATCTGATCAGAATCACCAAATATAAACAATTTGTTTTTAATATTTGTTGAGATCTCTGTGGATGTAACGACTACAAAAAAAACAATAATGATTCTTCTCTGGCTATATATTAATAATCTCGAAATAAATTCATAAATTCCTAAGTACGTATAAATAGTTTATTTAGAAGAAAAATCTGAAAAACCTAAAAGCCCTAGACAAGCTCAAAACATTAATTATAATTGAAATAAAAATCAATAAATACACAAAATATAAATAACATCAACAAGATATAGACACATACTTAGAAAATAATTTATTATATGGTGATTGTAGCATAAAAGAATAGTCTAATGTATATACTAAAAACATATGGATATGACGACTGATGAGAAAAGTTAGTAGATATTTAAATATAATTAAGCTCTATTACTATATGATTAACAATACGAATGGAGGAAAAAACAAAGAAAATAAAATGGGTTTAAATACAAGGATAGTGAGGTCTTATTATGGACAAGAAGTTGGTCAAGTGTAAGAAAGGCAGTAAGGAAATGAATCTTAGTTGCAGATGTTAAAACTCCCAAAGCATCACGTGAAGCCTTTCTTGTCCTCGTTCGATTTTAGCTATAATTTAATTAAGACGGCCACACAACCTACTAAATTGTAATCTTAAAAACTCAAAAGTGATATTTTAAATTATAATTATTCGTGGAGACTGGAAACGCACCCTTTCTCTAAAATAAGAAATGAAATCATCTTAGGACATTTGGTAGCATATTTCATCAAGACCTACGTTTATTAGTATAAGAAAGATATTTAATGTCTACAATTAATTTTTACAATGACCAAATGTGCTTTCATCACTGTCTATTTAAGAGTGTGAGTGGAATATTTGCACAAGAGGTCCGATCTTAAAATGATTTCTTGCAATAACTTTTGTTTTAAATATATATATATATATATATATATTAACAACATATATATATATATTGAAATGCTTATTATTTATTAATTTTTTTTTTACAATTCCAAATAGTTTGAAACGGTTATTATAATGTACAGTGAAAGTCTATCTCTGCTCTCAACTAATAAAAACAAATTGCAAGGAATAATATATATGATATTTTAATAGGATTTTCAGTCAGTAACCTTGTTTTCTAAACTTTTCAAAAATTCAAAAAACAGAAGTACCCGGTTGTAAAAATGCATTTTCGAGTTTAATAAATTTAACATTCAATTCAAAAAAAAATGTTTTGTTTTTTTTTTTTAGTTTTTATTATAAGTAATCTCAAAGATTGCACAATAAGGTATATATACTATATATATACTAAATTTTACTATCTCTTTTTTTTTTTGGTAACGCAGACTAAGATTATTAAGAAACTAAGAATTTGTTTGGATCTTATAATTCAAACAAGGAAAAGAAAACATTAAAAAAAAAAACTTAATATGGCTTATCAGGTCAAAAGGGAAAACGATTTATCAAAAGTTTTGGAGAGCACCCACTTTCCGTAATTTTCAATATATGAACTAGACAACTCTGAATCAAAGTTGGTCCACGACGCATTTATATATTTATCATCGTGTGGAAGAGAGATTTATCAATATTATTTTTAAAATTACTCTTATTTTCATTTGTGCATGACAGCAGGAACAAATATATATTAAGTATGCGATTCGGAACAGTACTCATCAAAACATTATTGGAATCTAGAAAGTCATGCGCGACACCAACGGTGTCCACCTATAGATATATAGCTACATATATATAATATTGAAATATATGTACGTACGTGCGTACTTTGTATGGTATGTGTAGTTGCGATGCATAGAGGAGAAACATAAATATATATATGAACCATCTATATATAGTGTCCAAGAATTCAATTAATAGATACTTTATAACTCTTCATTTGAAAGGCTTTAAGATATTTAGCTTAATCAAATACACGAGTGTAAAGCTTAACTTGATTCATAACCGACTAAATTGAAATCCAATCCATAAACTTATGTATTACTACAATATCGACAGATATGATTGTAAATCGGAATTCTTTTTTTAGTTTTAACATGATGATTAATCTCTGGTTTTTACTAGGGAAACATTTAGTAGTATGGTGCATCATGATCAAGATGAATCATACTTGTGGGTAAAGAGAATAGGTGGGGAAATGATGATATAAGAATGTGAACATCAATAGATCTATGAAAGGGACTAACAATGATAGAGAAAGGAAAAGAGATAACAAACATCTTAAAGCTCCTATGGGTTGGAGGACAATATGACTGAGATCTCTTAATGTGGGGTCTTCTTTTAAGATAGAGACAGTTATAATTGGATCCATCACTTCCACTACTATCTTAGAGCATGTCCAACCCTGGATTTGAGTTGGGGTTCTTAGAAAATTTGTATTTATTAATTTTGAAGAAAATAAATGTTAAGAACCTTTGGTAAGGTTCTTAAATATTTTTGGCTCCAATGGTGAACCCCAAGTGGGGTTTTTAAAAAAAAATTATTTTACAAATTAAATATTTTAAGTAGAATTAAATTTCTATAAATTTTAACAATTTTATAACTTCCAAATTATTTCATTGCATAAAATTTTAAACATACATGACATAAAAGCATATAATAATAGATGTGCAAAACCGAAAATTGATTAGTTGTAATGTTGACTTGAGCCAAATTTGTGCCATATATGCTCAATAAAATCAGCTTTCAATTGTTGATGCATTGTTCGATCACGAACTCGATTACGAATGCCCATCATATTTCCGAGATTTGAAGGTATATCTGTAGAATACGTAAAATCCACGTGTGATGTTCTGTTAGCTTCTACTTGTGCAAATTCGGATACATCAAACTGAGTGTACCCATCATGTTCGTCTTCTACTATCATATTGTGAAGTATTATACATGCTCGCATAATCTTTCCTATTTTAACCTTATCCCAAATAAGAGAATGTGTTGTTGACAATGGCAAATCGAGCTTGCACGACTCCAAAAGCACGCTCGACATCTTTATAGACAACTTCTTGATGTGTAGCAAATAAGGATGCTTTCTGACCTTGTGGAATTGGAATAGATTGGATAAATATTGCCCATTTAGGATAAATCTCGTCTGTGAGATAGTAAGCCAAATGATACTCGTGTCCGTTGACAAAATACTTCACTTTAGGAGCTCGACCTTGTAATATATCATCAAAAAACTGGTGACCAATCAAGAATATTAATATCGTTTAAGGTACCTGGAGGTCCACAAAATGCGTGCTATATCCAAAGATCTTGAGAAGTCACAGCCTCTAAAACTATTGTCGATTTACCAGATCCATGTGTGATGCAGGTACGGAATCACACCGAGTTTAGACCACTTGATAATCAAAGGATTCTAAGCCTATGCGAAGCAGAAGATGAAATAGAAGTCGAGATGGGGTGAAATGATTGACTCACTCAATCGATGAACAACACAAGCTAATGAATCACTCAATAACTTAAGTTGCAGACTCAAAAGAACTTAAATGAATCACTCAAATAAGAACTAATGAAAATAAACACAAAGAATTCACAACTTTGTGGAAGAGAAGAAAAACAGTTTTCTTATTAACTTTGAAAATTCGATTAAGGGTGTTTTACAAAGGGAGTCGAGCTGAGCTTTTATAGAGCTCTCTTACAACATTCTAAGGACTAGAAACAGAAAGAAATCGTGCAAATTAAATATATATGGCCGTTGGTGAATTTATGAAGCAATCGGGCCAAATAAGGTAAGTTGTGAGATGGCTTGAGTCTTGACAGCTTGGGGCCGAAGCTGGAGTGTCTTGGCATGGTTTGGAGGTCTTGAATGTGCCTTGATTCATGCCTAAGAGGATCAGAAAAGAGCCGTTGTGGTTTGAATGCTCCTTGGTCCACATATGGTAAGTTCGTGTAAGGTAAGTGTGATCTTCTAGGACAAATTCGTGGGACTGGCTTGCTTGCAGTCTTGGGCATCCTAAAACAGCATGTAGTCTCCAAATGAGTGTTGAAAAACATCAAGGCGTGGCTGGAGATGCTTCTATCTGGATTTGTTGGTTCACTTAAAGTAAACCGACTAAATTGCTTCAAATTGGACTCCTTCCGATTGGCTGGTTCTTTTGGCAATTTGGCTCTATCAAAGTCTTTTAAATATGTGGTTTCTGAGTGAATATTCAAGCAGAACTCGTGTTCTTGAGTGGTTTGACTTGTGGTACATGTTGATGGAGATTCCTCGGGAGCAACTGTCCCAACAACAAGAAAGGTCCCGCTGTCGCCAATAGGATCAGGATCAAAGCCTGCCGTACGCACAGTACAATCCCTCTCTGAAGTGGTAGTAGTTCCATAAGCTTTCTCATAGACAATTGAAGCATCATCAATCATCTCTTCCTTGTCATTGGCTATGAAATTTTCATCCGTGTGCATCGTCTCCTCACCAAGGTTCACCTTGGTTCGGATGTCCTCATCATACCCTCCCTCTTGGAAAGATTTCGACCTCAAAATTATACAATCTGCACCAAGAGAAAGCAAGTTAGCAATCATTCGTCTTTAGGATTCTAGAGTCTTACCCCGGTATGGTGATGGTTTGTAAATGTGTGGTGCATCTGGTGGTTCATCTTTGAGCTGGAAAAATTGGACTTCTTCATGGTTTTGAGCTCGTCCAATAGGTTGTTTAGAATCTAGTGGTTTCGCCTTGGCTGGACAAAATGGGACTCCTTCATGGTGTTGAGCTCGTCCAATAGGTGGTTTAGCATTTGGTGGCTCCTCCTTGGTTCCTGCAATCATCCTAACTCTTTTGGCAAAAATCAAATGCATTAATACAGTCATGGAGTAATTATAAGAAGGTAGAAAAGTCTCAGTTTGATAAAATCCTTTCTTATGTTTTAATTGTGTAATTAAACAAATATTTTGTTTCATAAATCTCTGTAGAGCAATAGAATTGTTATCATATTTTTCTAAAATCAGTAAGTAGGTGATCTCACTCGGGACATAAGGACTTAAACTATCAGGCTTGAGACTACGAGTAAATATGAGAGTTTGAAAATAATTAATCAACTCGTAAATGTCACTTACTAGAAGTTGTGTTGTTGTCTCTAGAGGTTTCTTCTTACGTTCCAAGTCTCTAGTATCTTCTTTAGTTCCATGCTCCACGACATGACCTGTATTATCAACCTTTGGCATAAACAAGAGTATTATGCTAGAACAGGAATTGTCAAAACTCGTTTGAATAGGACTCATATCCAGTTTTGACATTATGGATGCAGATTTTTCTAGTTGTCTAGTGGGGCAATTAGCCACAAAGTGTCCTCCTTGATGGCATCTATAACAGATTATCTTTTTTGATTTTGATAGCTTAGGAGACTTACATTGCTTTGGTTCACCGTGTGGTTTAAGCATTGAACTCAGATTCTGGTTGTAAACCACGTCTTTTGGGATTAATTTCTGCTTCTCCTCCTTTGCTTGAGTTGTTGTATGGGAATCAGTTTTATCCTTAAGTGCAGGCAGAGGCGTTTTCCTTGGCTCAGGGCTGCTAGCGTCCTTTGGTGTTGTCACCTTAGACCTTGGTGTTGGGGCTAGAACCATTCTTCTTGGTTTGGAATAGGTTTCAATCTCGGCATAGCATTGGTTTTTCCTTTTAGCACTTCTGACAAACCCATCTCTCATGATCTGTTTCATCTCTTCCCAAGTGGTGTCTGATGCTCTCCAACCTAATTTCTCATATGCCTCTAAATCCCAATAGGCAAAGGCATCCTCAGTTAGAGTTTCCTCCGCAATATCTGCCTTCTCATCCTCGGGGATTTGATTGCATAGGAACCAATGCTCCATATCTTGTTCCCATTGTAGGTAAGCTGATGTTCCTTGCCCTTCGAAAAAGTTAATGTAGTGTGGTTCATCTACTTCATCATCTCTTCCAGCCTCACTTTCGACTTTTTTCTCTTCAGCAGTTTCTTGGGAGCATTGAGAGTGAATTTCTTCTTGGTGTTCTTCCTCATGATATGAATATGGTATCTCACACCATGGTTTTTCATCTTCTTCACATTCTGAACCAGTATCTTCATAGTTTTCTCCTTCATCATGGCATGATTCATCTTCAGCAGGACTTGATTCTTCTTCAAAGTTGGTTCGTGAATCAGCATCTTTGCTATGGGATTCATCTTCTCCTTGGTACCATTGTTGATGATTGTCCTGATATGAGTACGGTTCTGATTCATCATCTGACTCACCCTCGTGGCTAATGTTTGTAACTCCAGGCCACGGCGGTGCTTCATAATCAGCTTCTTCTTCTAAACAGATTTGAGAGCTAGTGACTCCAAGGTCTTCTTCTTCATAGGACGCATTTTCTGACTCTGTCTCATCATCCCAATGTTCTTCATTACGTTCATAGCCTTCTCCAGTAACGAACTCAAAATCAGCACCTCCTTCCCACGAGTTGGGGTCGTATCCTTCGTCTCCACTCCATGAGGGGTCCAGTTCTTCACCCCAATCGATCTCTGAGGTGTTAAACTCACTTCTTTCATCCTCTACATCAGATTCATAGTCCATGGCAGATGGTTCCTGCAAAAGATTCAACACAATATCAAAGCTCTAGCAACTAAAAGAACCGATTTAGACAATTTAAGCCAATTGGACACAGTTTGGAAAACAACTTCGAAGAAATATCAAAGACTCCAAAATTTGAAATTCCACTTGCTAAATCTTCTTAAGAGTTTAATTAACGATATCAAAAATAAATTATATTTTTTTTTGGAAATTTTATGATTTTATACGACTCAAACAAAACAGATCAAAATCCAGAAGCGGTTTTTGATATGTCGAGATTTAATTCTCAAACAATTACCAAACGGACTTCTAAATTCTGGGATAATTTTTTTTTTGGGTTTTCAAGACTCTAAGGAAAGCAGAACAAAAGATGAAATAATTTTTTTGAGTTTTTATGGATTTTATAAAATTGACACAACAAAATTGATGACTGAAGCAAACTAGCAAGAACAAAAGAAAGAAAAACGATTTTTATATGTTTTCGATTTTTAACGAAAATTGAAACAACAAAACAGAAAATTAAAAGGGATATAGGTTGGATGAATACAACCTGATGGGTAGGAGCTTTTGAAGCTCTGATAGCAGATGATGCAGGCACGGAATCACACCGACCTTAGACCACTTGATAATCAAAGGATGCTAAGCCTATGCGAAGCAGAAGATGAAATAGAAGTCGAGATGGGGTGAAATGATTGACTCACTCAATCGATGAACAACACAAGCTAATGAATCACTCAATAACTTAAGTTGCAGACTCAAAAGAACTTAAATGAATCACTCAAATAATAACTAATGAAAATAAACACAAAAAATTCACAACTTTGTGGAAGAGAAGAAAAACAGTTTTCTTATTAACTTTGAAAATTCGATTAAGGGTGTTTTACAAAGGGAGTCGAGCTGAGATTTTATAGAGCTCTCTTACAACATTCTAAGGACTAGAAAACAGAAAGAAATCGTGCAAATTAAATGTATATGGCCGTTGGTGAATTTATGAAGCAATCGGGCCAAATAAGGTAAGTTGTGAGATGGCTTGAGTCTTGACAGCTTGGGACCGAAGCTGGAGTGTCTTGGCACGGTTTGGAGGTCTTGAATGTGCCTTGATTCGTGCCTAAGAGGATCAGAAAAGAGCCGTTGTGGTTTGAATGCTCCTTGGAAAAATTCGTGGGACTGGCTTGCTTGCAGTCTTGGGCATCCTAAAACAGCATGTAGTCTCCAAATGAGTGTTGGAAAACATCAAGGCATGGCTGGAGCTGCTTCTATCTGGATTTGTTGGTTCACTTAAAGTAAACCGACTAAATTGCTTCAAATTAGACTCCTTCCGATTGGCTGGTTCTTTTGGCAATTTGGCTCAATCAAAGTCTTTTAAATAGGTGGTTTCTGAGTGAATATTCAAGAAGAACTCATGTTCTTGAGTGGTTTGACTTGTGGTACATGTTGATGGAGATTCCTCAGGAGCAACTGTCCCAACAACAAGAAAGGTCCCGCTGTCGCCAATAGGATCAGGATCTAAGCATGCTGTACACACAGTACAGTCCCTCTCTGAAGTGGTAGTAGTTCCATAAGCTTTCTCATAGACAATTGAAGCATCATCAATCATCTCTTCCTTGTCATTGGCTATGAAATTTTCATCCGTGTGCTTCGTCTCCTCGCCAAGGTTTATATTGCCATTTCCAAGCGGTGGGGCAATTTTTTCAACGTGTATATTGCCCTTTCCAAGCGGTGGGGCAATTTTTCATTCTCAGTGCATACAATCGATGCTTCCTATCATCCTGGGAAATCCCCGTATCTATCCAATATCGAGTAGTCATCTAAGATCTTCCGGTGTGGGTCTTCTTAAGTACTCATCTCCGAACAAATTTATGATTCCTTCAACAAAATGTTCCAAGCAAGAAAGTGAAGTGCTTTCACCAAGCCGGAGGTATTCGTCAACCGCATCAGTCGCACAACCATAGGCCATCATACGGATTGTTGCTGTTGCCTTTTGTAGTCCAGAGAGACCAAACCTTCTGGTAGCATCTCTTCTTTGTTGAAAAAATGGAACTTCATTGGAGAGTCAATCAATAATACGCATGAACAAGGGCCTGTTCATTCTAAAACGGCGTCGAAATAAATGATGAGGGTAGGTTGCATCATCGCTGAAATAATCGTTCCATAGACGGGTTGTGTCCTTCTTCACCATCTCTTTCGATATATGATCATTTTTTCTTGGGTGCTTTTTGACTATCACCATGATTAAAAAATCTATTTTCGAATGCTTGCTCAAAATATTGGTCAAACCTTTCATCCATCGTTTTATCGATGTTATTAAAGGAAGAAGATGCCATTCTCTCTGATATATTGTTGTAAGAGTGTGTTTTTTGGAGAAAAGAAAAAGTGTTTTTGTAGAAAGGTAAGAGTGGATTGGAAAAAATAAAGACTTTGTTTTTTGAGAGATAAGAAAAGAGTTTTGAGAGAGAAGTGTTGTGTCATATGCAAATTATAAGCAAAGAGAATGTGTTGTATATATAGAGAAAATCTGCAAATGATAAGTTCTGTGTAAATAATTTAGAAATTACAAGTGGTGTTGCCATAAGGAAAATTACAAGTAGAAATCACGAGCACATTATCTTGTGGTGTCGACAAACCAAAACAAAACCATGTTTGCCTTGTACTAGGTAACAGGACCTTTACAGCTAAAATAAATTATTTAAGATAACTTGGTCATGCATGACTCATGATTATCGTTAAAGATTCACTCTTTGGCTATTTACTACTGCTAGAATATTCCTTAAGAGCACCAAAGAAGAGCGTCTTAAATTATTTATCCCATTTTTTTTTTGGTTAACTTACAGAGTCACAGGGCTTTTATCCATCTTCGTATTGTCAACAAAAAAAAGTTGTGTTTATATTTTTGAAATGGGCATTCGTTTGGAAAATGTCTGTTTTGGAAACTATTATTACTTTTTTTTTTGTGCACAGCTGGAATTACCTTTTCAAAATTATGGGCAACAACATGAAATATATATATATATATATATATCTTAAGCATCGAAAATTAAAAATTTATAATGAAGTATATTAATAATGCAGTGTTTTAAAAGAAACTATGTCAAATGTCATTCAAACCCAATAGCAAAGGTATCAACAATGAGAACAAAGCAGTGTTCAAGTTGCGTGTCGTTTCTTCTTCTTAGCTAATGAAGTGACCTTTCTTCTTGGCTGCCGAACGAAGGATCCTGCAAATTGACATATAAAAGCATAATTAGTCTGTACATAATTATCAATAATATAGAAACATTAATTCAAACTTAAATCGACCAACAAACATGCTCATTAATCAAACAAAATACTAATGACACATCAAAGTTCATTCATTTTTAAAACAAAATACAAAGCGATTAACCGATTATCAAAGTTACTAATGACACATCAAAGTTATCAAATACAAAAAAGCCTAATTATGACAACATGTCAGTAATTAGCTTATTCTTTAGAGCCATTTCGATATCAGATAGTGGTTCTGACTTAGCAAGGAGACTCTCAAGCAATTTATTCTTAGAAATCTTTTCTTTCATTTCCAAGTCTTGCTTCTTTATTTCCCACATGCTCTGAAACTCCGACAGTTGTGACTTCCCTTCCTCTTCCACGCTGGTCCTTTTAGCTTTTGCTTTTGCAGCCTTAACACCAGCATAACGAGCCATTGCCTCATCTACTCCATGGCTAACTGACTGCGAGCTTGAAGACTGCGCAGAACTCTCAGCAACCTTTCTTCTTTTTGAGCTTCCCCCTTCTTTACCAGCAGCAGATGAACACCATTTCTGATCATGGCAAAGCTCCCTCCAAGCATGGTCAAGAGTGAACTTCACCCCATGATCATTGAAGAATATATCATTGGCCGCTTTCATCACATCATTATCATTCTGCCCACTAGATTGCTCTTTCAGTGCAGTCTCATAGCAACCCACAAACTTGCATACTTGGTCATTTAACCTCCCCCACCTTTGCTTACAGTGAGTGGCCTCTCTAGGTTGCATACCAAGAAGTTGTGGGCTTGAGTTAAAATAGGCTTGAATGCGTTTCCAAAACGCACCAGCTTTTTGCTCATTTGCAACAACTGGATCCTTGCTGGTTTTCAACCAAGCACTTATGAGGATAACATCTTCTCTTGGTGTCCATTTCCTCCTTTCTTTACGCTCCCCAACACCTAGGCTTGGATCATCAGTACCTTGTATACTAAACAGAGGTTCTTCTGATGATCCAAGGTCTATAGTAGGTGACAAACTCTCAAACAGATTTGGGTTTAGTGGTTGACTATTTAAAAGATTTACAAAGCTTGATGTTTCATTAAATAGATTACTTGAATCCATAACCTTATTAAAAGGAGAAGGAAAGAGCAAAAGAGTAAGGACAGAGCAAGAAGAAAGGGTTAGGACAGAGCAAAAGATAAGAGTAAGGACAGAGCAAAAGAGTTTTCGGACAAAGCAAGAAGAAAGGTTAAGGACAGAGGAAAAGAGTTTGGAGAGAGCAAAAAATACGAGAAGGACAGAGCAAAAGAGTTTGGACAGAGCAAAAGATAAGAGAAGGACAGAGGAAAAGAGTTTTCGGGTTTGGTTATGTTATTAAGTTTTCTGTGTTAAGCTGAAGAAACATGCTTCCCATATATAACAAGAAGAAATGATAAGTACAAAGGAAAAGAGTTTGGACAGAGTTGGTTATGTTATTAAGTTTTTTGTGTTAAGCTGAAGAAACATGCTTCCCATATATAACAAGAAGAAAGGATAAGGACAGAGGAAAAGAGTTTGGACAGAGGAAAAGATAAGAGAAGAACAGAGGAAAAGAGTTTGGATAGAGCAAAAGATAAGAGAAGGACAGAGGAAAAGAGTTTTCGGACAGAGCAAGAAGAAAGGGAAAGCAAAGAGCAAAATAAGTGTTTAAGTGTTATGTGTTTGGTTTTGTGTTTTACTGTGAGATAACAACTTGTGGTGGCAATCAATGGGATAATTAAGACTTTACCTAACTAAAAGCATTGATCACAAAAAGTAAAACATCACAGTAAAACATCTAGTTTATTTATAACAAGCATTACATCACAAACTGATAACTGGAAAACTAATTTGGTTCAGTTTGGAACAAGATTGGTTTGGTCTGTTTTCTAGTTGTATCAATACTATAGAGACGGTTGTAGATCATTTTCTCTTACACCATTTATCACAAAAACAAGATAGCAACCATTTATCACAAAAACAAGACATCAACCATTTAATAGAAGGGTTTTAATCCCTATCAATTCTTACAAATCTACTTCTTCCTAAGCACATGAAATCATTAAACAAAAATTATTTAATGGTTTGTGTTATTACCTGGCCTTTGATATTATTCCGATTTCTTTAGATATGCAATTGTGTTGAATTCTTCCGTTTTCAAAGATATTTCCATCCCGTTAGCTTATACAACACAAAAACAAAAGCATCAATTAGCAATTGGGGATATCATTAAAAGATTTAAACCCTATAATAAGTTTCACAACTATGTGAGCTCATAATATCAAACAGATACAGAGAATCATTATGACCAATAGCAATATGTAATCATTCCATGTTGTTGTCAAGAATTCCATATATATGTTTCACAGAACTTCATAATTTCATCTTATCTCTTTTAAGCAATGAACCCTAAAATCATGAAACCCTAATTTCCCTAAACTCACGAAACCCTAATTTCCCTAAAATCACAAATCTCTAATTTTGACCTAATCAAAAACCAATAATTAATGTAGATCTATAAGTTTAACGGATAGATTCATACCTTTAAACACAAATTGGATCCTCCTTCGGCGTGGCGTTGGCATTGAATGCCTTTGACGGTGGCTTAGACTTCTTGGCAGAGATCGAGAGATAGAGACAGTCCTGGAGGTTTTAAGGATTGTCGACTTCGCCGAGAGATCGAGAAACCCACAGGTCGTTCTGGAGGAGATGATTGCTCGCCGGAGGTAGAGGTCGCGTCAAATTGCCTTCGCAATCACCATTGTTTGAGAGAGAAATTTGTTTGGTAAGAAGAAATTTGTCGGGGTGGGGAAAAAAAAACATAACAGTTGCAAACCAATCACGATCTACCACGTATGTTTAAGAACCGATCCTTAAATTGCCTAGTTTAGGATCGGTTCTTAGCAATAATATCAATTTTTGATTTAAATTTAATTAAATTTTGGGTTAAGAACCCCTTAAAAACTACTTAAGATTCACCGTTGGAGCTGGTCTTACTTCTTACTTTTTTTCTCTCTCTTACTCTTTTTTCTTTTTGATTTGATTCTTTCTTTCTTTTCTTTTCATTCGAAAATTTGCACCAATGTGTTCTATATATAACACAAATGTTTTATGATTTTTTAAATAAAAACAGAGCAAATTTCAAAAACACCAGATATATGTTATTTGTGATTTTTATGAAAGTTCTCAAAAAAATTTAAGGAAATAAATTAAGTTATTTAACAAAGGTTCTTAAAAGCTTTCTGATTTTTAGTTGTATTTTCTAGATAAGAGTACTTTTTCAAAACCAAAACTAAAAATATGGTATATTTTAGAAACCCTATAAGTTTTCCATGAATGATTTTTTCGATTTAAAAAAGCATACGAAGTATTTTTGTAGATTCAATGTTTAAGATATTGAAGATTCAACAGTATTAAACTATTAGTTATAGATAATGCCATTTTTAGTTGATATTACTATAAACTATATAATGGTATCGAACAAATATTCAAAAAGTATATAAAATAATACGAATGAAACATTAGTTGTGGTAAAGGTATATAGCCATAATAGTACTAAGGTGGTTAATGCTTTTTCTTCCTCAAAGGGCCAAAGAAAGCTTAGTGATATATACTTTGGTAAGCATTTCTTCTCCCTAACAACCAACCAAGGACTTTGGGGGCAAAGATACCCTCCCATAGTTATCAACACTTTATTAAATTAATAATTTCTTAAATTAAAAAAATCAAAATGTCATTTCATATGTCAAAGCATTCCATTTACTTTGCTTAGCAAAAATTATTTATTAATGTTCCATTTTCTTTACAGAAAGGATGGCACATGGGAGACATGGTCACAGTGTAGGCAATATCCTCTTCTATTCTATCTTCTCATCAAACCCATCTCTATTCAAAACATGCTTAAATTCCATGGACTATGCAAATATACCAGGAAAACAAATAAAAATTTTTTTATAACCCATGATTTTTATAGAATTAATTAAAATCAACAACTTTAATTTAGTTGTTATTTCAGCAATCTCGCACCAAAAAGATTAGGTTTATATTATCAAAAAAAAAAGATTAGGTTTAATTAACAATGGAATCCACCATAAATTCAGTTTAAGTTCTGAGAAAATTTAAAGTTTAAAATTTATGTTTTTTCATCTGCAGTAGAATTATATTTTTTTCTTGTGCAAACTGTTTTTTTCTTCTTTCTTTTTTTGGTCAAATTTTCATCAAGTGAGACACTGTATACAATATAAAAAGCTATTTTCTATATGAGCTACAAGTTAGATATATATAATGTTCAACCCTTTGTGGCTAGTTATGGTTCAGAGTGAATGAAATATATTTGTCTTGATTCCAAGAATTTTGGACCACTATTCTGTATTTTGTTTGTTTTTGTTATTAATAACAAGTTGTTCGCTTTCTTAATTTATGTATAAATATTCAATTTACTGCCAGAATACTAATTTGGTAAAGTATTGTTTTTATCTTACAAAATGATAAATTACAACTATTCTTTCCGCATTTTACCCTCTGCACTGCAAGTGTAACAGTAATATCAGTTTTCTGTCTCTCAATGCTAGTTTTGTTTTTCTAAGATTTAGCTGTATGCAGTTATATGTAGTTAGGTACTACACAAAAGATTAAACCAACTATATATAATCATACTTTGCAAAATGGATCACTGAATGCGATGTGAGCCCATTTTACTCGGGCCTGGATTACTTAGAATGCTCGGCCATTCTGATCTAAAATATTGCGACTCCAACGTTGATATGGTTTAAAGTTACGTAAAATCTTTTTTCTTTTCTTTTAACAAAAGTTACGTGGATTATTTTTTTAGTTTCTATAAGATCAAAAACTGAAAAGATAATCTGATACAGCATGTATGGTTGGATTGTTTAGATTTCTTCAGAAAAAAACTTGGTTTGCTTTAATACAAATATTCTCTCTTTTTCTCAATTAAAAAAAGGATACTAATATTTGACAAGATAAGATTCAGTTTACCGAAACCCATAATCATTATGGAGACATATTTGTAAAATCAGCTTTTATCCTTTCAAATTCTGAAGAAGCATTTCAAACAAAAATTAAAAAAAGACAGAGAGATTTATATTTGTTTTTTGGGTCCAGACAGAGAGAAAGAGATATAAGATTTGATCATCACATTGTGATGAGTGATGACTATACCTGATTATATATATATATATATATATAATACATAGTTCAGATAAATTCTGACTAACCCCGTTGGACTTCTTACATTATTCAAGTAATACCTATTTTATATACATATGAAGTAGTATTATCTATTATAATATAAAAGAAACATTCTGTAGTGAGTCATTGATAGACTCTTACATAATCATGGAGCCATATAATAGTTGCCCATATCCCTACTGAGCCTCTTACATATCGAAGCAGTTAATGATGATTCGCCTATATGCGGGAGGATAAAAAAAAGGATTTACTAAGTTAAACCTTTTTTTTATGACATGTGAAATTCAGTTTTCAAAGAAATAAGTTATTTACATAGAAAATAAAAGTTTAGAAATTTTGAAACATTTTAAAAGGAGATTTGAGACAAATATGTAAAGATTGTTAGTAACTTCGCCTGTCTTTAATTTGAACCATCGTTGGAGGAGACCACGGATCCGAGGGTCTACAAAGTAACAAATTGAAACTACTTTAGCAGCTATTTCGTTTAGGAGCTTTGAGAAAACATTGATGACACTGACAAACAAATACAGAGATAAAGAATAACCCTGGTGCAGACCACAAAAACTATTCTAAATCCCTATTAATCGCAACTGGAAAAGTGGAATTGGAAATACATATAGTCGAATCCAAAGTTGAACTATTATCCAGTTGAACTCAGCAAAAACCATGACTTTTGTTGTAAAATATATTATAACCTATTTTCTACTTTATTAAATGAGTTTTTAATTCCGTCATATATAAATAAGAGCGTGACCTATTATTAAACGTATCTACACCCCTCCAGCAAACGAAAGGTATGTTGACGAACACCCAAACAAATGGGCAGAGCTGGTGAACACCCAAACTCCGCTAGAGTTTCGGTGCCATGATCGTCACCTGAGATCACGGTACAGGAATGTCGTTTGTTCTGATATCAACTGATGGAGCAGAAGCTTCTAGGGATAAAGATTGAAAGTTCTCTTCCCAGTGGTTTAACAAAATCTTTTTAAAATCTTTCGATTAATCAATTCATCAATAACTGAATACAAAAAGAAACCTCATAAAGCTATTTATAATAAAACATAAAACCGTAAATACTTAAAATATTCTAAAAAGTTAGATAAATATTAAAATACAATAAAACTTACTCTCTCTCTTTCATATTAAATATATTTTTAGATTTTTCCATACATATTAAAAAATCATTAAATTTTTATTTCACCCTGATTAATATCTATAATTTTTTATCATCGGTTAATACATTAAATGATATGGGTAAAAGTGGGAATATTATCAAAAAATTGCATTGTGCGGTTTCAGCCGATGAAAATTTTCATCATGAGGTTTAAACCGATGGAGGACAATTGGACAAATCTCCTAAATATAACCGAAGAACACGTTAATTTATAAGTTAGAACTAATTAGAAAAAACACCATTGATATTTTCGAAGGCTCTCGGACAAGAAGTTCACAGTAAATAAGATTATTTCTTTACATTATAAACCGGAACCTATTTTTCATTTATAACTTATCTTATTTGTGAGGATAATATATTTTCCAATTTTTCCTTCTGCCTCACCGGCGTGGGAATTTTTCAAATGTCGTCACTATGTAATCCCGACATTAATATTAAGCTGACGTTTCATTCCCCCAACTGCTACGTCAAAGGAAATGCGACTCTTATTGATCAAGAAAAATTCAGCGTCCAACATTATTTATTTAGTTTTCTTTTCTTTTATACTACCAATGGTTTGAAAAAAACCGTTATTGAGATTAGGTTAGGGTTTCATATCATTTTAATTCAGAACTCCGCTCTGCCTATAAATCATGTTTTTGGAAATTTATACTATTTGTCTGTCTCTAGTTATCTAATTAATAATTCATAATTGGGTATATCAGTTGTAATTTTTTCTGTAATGGTTCCCAATGTAGATATCTGTTTTTCTCTATACAGGTTAGGAGTTTTTTATATAAGGAAAAATGCAAGAACAATTTTCTTTTTTTTTTTGGGGGTCAACTCAAGAACAATATTAGAACAAAGCATTACGACATCAGGGGTTTTGTCCACTAATTAAAATATTTCGAATACATTACGAAAACACAATATTTTGATTTTATAGAAAATGCTGGCAAATTTATTTTCTAAAGCTATAATTTTGTACATATATTTTATGAATATAATATAAAATCAAATGACATCTTTGTAAAAGTAAATATGAGAGGGAAAAACAAACTGAAAATAGTCTTGTTAAGGATCGTTGGTGGAATTTTACCAAAATTTGATTCATTTATTTATTTTTTACATCATTTTGATTTATTCTTTTCGCAATAAATATAAACAGAAGGTAATGTTCGTATTTCATCCCAAAGAAAAAACAATTCAGATATATAATTAAGCGTAAGTGTTGAGCCGCTACGAATTATTTATTAGCTTCATCTTCTCTCGAAAGGTTAACTAATGACTCTATCCACGTCTAAGAGAAAAACCTCTTCTTCATTTGGCCTTCCACTAGCATGCAAACACATATATAAATATTAATGAAGCCATACTAATAGTTCATTACAAAGACAACCCTAACACAGCTGTGTTGTGGACTTAGTCTCTCATCTTCTCCGAGAGAGAGAGACAGAAGACGATCAACAAAAGTTTCGGATCTTCTTGCCCTATAGACATATATATTGATACACGTTTTGGCGGTCCTAGGCCGTGCATTATCGACATAAATATATAAGCGGCGCACACACGATATGGGATTAATGGATACAAGATGGGAAACCATAGTTCCATTTATAGTTATGGCGTTGATGGAGGCATGCACCATTGCGCTCACTATCTTGGCTAAGACTGCATTGACCGGTGGCATGAGCCCTTTTGTGTTCATCGTCTATACCAACGCTCTTGGCTCTCTTCTTCTCCTCCCTTACTCTTTCCTTTTCCATAGAGGCGAAAGGTACTTAAAGTGCATGATCTATTTGTGTATGTCTTTCAAAATTTAAGATGATATGATCATATGATGATATATATGTTCTAATTTTTTTGTAGGGACGATGAACCGTTCCTCACGAAGCCTTCCCTTGTTCGTATCTTCCTACTCGGTTTTACAGGGTTAGTTTAAATCTATATTTATATGTTATTCTATGTCTATTGTACATAAAGATTAAGTGTTATATGTCTTTGTTCATATTTCTTGTTAAAGGTCTTTGTTCATATTTCTCTCCTAAATTATACTAACAAAAACTAATATATTGAGATTGTATTAGTTTTTGCGTATATTGTTGTTTAGATTTTTTAATTGAACTTTTTTTTTGAGCAGGGTGTTTTTGTACCAAAACATGGCATTTTTGGGGCTAAGTTATAGCTCTCCAATTGTGGTATGTGCCATGGGCTTGCAATCCCCTGCTTTCTCCTTCTTGCTCTCTCTTGCTCTTGGGTAAATTAATTACTTCTATAAAATTAAACTTTGTTTCTATTATTCTTTCATAACTGAATCCTAACTAACATTTGTCTTCTTTGGTTTTAATATATTTTGAATATAAATAAAACAGAGAAGGAGGGTTAGGATGGGAAAGTAAGAGAACAAAAGGAAGAGTGATAGGGACGTTGATATGCTTCACTGGAGCCTTTGTAGAAGTTATCTACTTAGGTCCTTTTATTAGACCTTCTCCTTCATCTCCAAATTCCAATTTCCTAACTACAATCTCACACTACTTGACTTTCTTCAAGAATTCTGACAATTGGGCTCTCGGCTCTCTCCTTCTCGCATGTGCCACACTCTCTATCTCCATCTGGAATATCATACAGGTAATCAAAATTACGTTCCAAAATATAGTATTTTTTATTTGAGAAATCTTATCAATGATTAATGAATCCACACACACGTCTTAAACTCGACTCTTATGTGTTGCCTCATTATTTAATTTTCTTTTGGGTATATCAGTTGGATACAGTCCAGAAATATCCTCAAGTGATGAAAGTAGTGTCTGCCTATAGCTTAGCTGGGACACTCCAATGTGCAATCTTCTCAGCGTTCATGGAACCAGACCTAACTGCATGGAAACTCGAACTTAACATGGACCTATATCTCATTATAGCCACGGTATGTATATGTGATCATATATTATCATTACTATATATTATGTAGTCCTTAATTTGGGATTTTCTAT
This sequence comes from Cardamine occulta, assembly GCA_028015245.1. Lineage (NCBI taxonomy): Eukaryota > Viridiplantae > Streptophyta > Magnoliopsida > Brassicales > Brassicaceae > Cardamine > Cardamine occulta. The sequence goes on from CM051368.1 coordinate 3,036,996, forward strand.
GGTTAATCATGTTGTTAATGTATAGGGAATATTTGGGAGTATAATAAGAACAACTGTTCAAGTGAAATGCTCAAAAATGAAGGGGCCTTATTATGTGCCATTGTTTAAGCCATTTGGGATCCTATGGGCTTCCATTTTTGGCACAAGCTTCTTTGTCAATAGTCTTCACTATGGAAGGTAATTTTTTTTTTTTTTACAAAACTTATATAAACTATAAACTATAAAGAGAGAGTCCCACATCGATTAAAAAAAAAGAGTCCCACATTCTATAATTGATGACGTTAATTTCTTTTTTTTTTAGATCTGGAATTTGGTTTTGTCTTTTTTTTAAAAGTAATAAAAACTGCTTCACACAAATCAAGTATGGAGTATTAATTAATATGATTTTGGATGACGGATTGAAATTTTATTATATTAATCTTTTATAAAAGTTTAAGTTTTGGTTTAATTCTGATTTTCAGATTACTTTGAGATTGGTTTTGAATTTTTTAGATTTTAAGTAAGTAAAAAATGTAAACCAAAATCAAATTTGGTTCGGTTTTTGGATTAAATATCGATTTAATTTCTATAGGTTCGGTTTATTATGTTAAACTTCTTGTGAACAGTGTGTTAGGAGCAGCAATAGCAGGAACTGGATATCTGTTGATAATGTGGAGTCAAGTTCAAAAAGACGAGCAAAGGGAAATGGTAGAGAAAAAGGAAAATCATCATTTGGATTCAGATGAACAGACCACTCCTCTTTTGCTCGGAAATGATGATTTTGATCAAGTTTAATTCAAAAAGCTTGTTTGCAAAATATTTTTAGCTTTATTATGTGAAACTAAAATTAAAGGTAAGTAAATCGAAGGAATTAAGACAAACAAAGAAGAAATATATGAGTGTGAGGCAAAACAAATATATATCAAAGTCTTGTAAAACTTTTTTTTTTTAATTCTAGCAATGAGTAATGTATCCAAAGTCTATAAAATGTAAAGGTAATGTGAGTTATAATTTTTACTTTTCGTCTTTACGTACTTTTTTCCCAAATACAACTCACGACCAATTAGTGGGTATATAATATATATATATATATATATATATATATATATGTAACGTATCTAGAGCATGATCAATGCAAGGGTTGCTTATGGGGTGTTTAGCATATATTTAAATATTAAAGTTGTTTTAAGCACCTTTGTTAAGAATTCCTTAATGTCACTGCTCCAATGGGGGATCTTAATAAGGGTGCTTATAACAAAAAAATAAGGGATCTTAACAACTGAACTCTTTAGGATCAGATTTTAAGAGGTTTGGTGTTATTGATTATGATGTCAAGATGATACATATATACCTCTCTCTACAACTGCAATCAGAAATCTAGGAATATCTGTACTTAGTTACAACGATCTTTGACTCTGAAACGTATCAAAGGGAACATGATGTACCAATCATAAACCAACCAGACCAGTGTTAACCAAACTCCAATAAACAGAAAAGTAAAATTGTATAATCACGGACACTATCCAAGGGATGTCAAAAGAAAAAGAAAAAAACAGCGTCCAACAAACCCAAAAGAGCGAGCTAAATTATTAAAATAGCAAACATTGAGAAAGAAGTTTAGTCCTGATCCAGTAGGATTAGGTGGTCCTCCTACTCATGAGAATGAGCTTCTCAACAGTTTAACTAAATGGCATCTTCACTTGCTCCCTCATTGGATCTGTAAACCAAAAAATGCACGAAACCATGAGCATGAGCCTGTCCACACTTAGACAAAACTTGTGTATGTTTGTCTTACCTTGTTCACCAGCATGTTCACTTGCTCCCTGTACATCTCCTTCAAGTCCACTATATCCGCTCGAAGTTCCTCCAACTACCACCCAAACAATCTTTTTAACTCAACGCCTACCATTGTTAATACTGGATACACAACTAAATTATTCACATATCTTACCTCCTCATCTCGTTCACCCATCAATTCCAGAGCAGCTGCATGCCTTTGCCTTAGTGCTTCCAGCTCTGCCTTTATGCCTGGGACCCTATCTGCCTCCCCCCGTAATTTTTCACACTACATTCAGAGTCACCAAATATAGATGCCATGTCGTTATGACCCTGAGCAGAAAATATCAACTCTACACTCTCAGCACTATACATACCTCTGCTGTCATTTTGACTAGTTCTTCAGCCAGGGAATCTCGGATAGACTCCATTGATGCCTGTCCCAAGGCAAATACCAACAGGAAAAGTTAAATTTTTACAGTTAGATTCTCTACATTAGTGATGCTTCTAACAACCAACCTATACTACGTCCAAGTAGAGCTAAACCTTTTAAACCAGTTTTTATAGAAGGGCAACCATAGTCTTCAACTAACCCATAATCTGTCAACATGATCTCCAACACCCATAGTGGCCCACTTTAAACTATCCAACGTTAGTAGAAGAACTCTTCGAGTATCACCATCTTCTTTCTGTAGCTTATCAAACCCAGCCCATAGTACCTTTACATCAAAACACATACAAAGATTCGTCAACCAAGATTAATCAACTGATCAACACACTCCAGCAAACCTAAAGATCGCTCGTTTAAGTTATCAAAATCATCAAAATGATTCTTGTCACCTAAAGAGAAACATAAAACCATGATTTACCCTAAGAACCGGACAAAGAAAGTTTCTCAATTTCAAACAAAGATTGATCAATTCTTCCTAATTGAAACAATACAATACAATACCTGATCGTGAAGAGAGTCACCGTCGCGGTTAACGCCGGAAGAAGCAGCAGATACGGCGGAGCGAGCAACCGTAGAAGCACCAGATGAAATCACTCTAATGCAATTAGACAAAGCACGAAACGAACTCCGAGCTGATCGTGATACAACTCCATCAGAGCCGTCACTGTTCTTCCTCATTATGTTGAAGCTTCTTCACTATCAAAAGCCTTGATCTTTAGCCTCAAAATCAAACAAAGTTTCGATTTTTCTCTACTTCAACGCCTGAGATTTTTCCAAGAAAATCTTTCACAAAGAATCTCCGAGAAAGACGGGGGGACAAAATGAAAATTTAAAATCTCAAAGAAAAGTAGCGAAATTTCGAACAAATTCTTAATTTTTGAAGACTAGAAATGAAATTGGAATCTTAAAAAAAGAGAAACAAAATACACGCAACTTCTTCTTCAAGTTGTCCTCAATCAAGAAAACACAATCGAAGAAACAAAAACAGAAAAAAAGATTGAATTTTTACAAAACGCAGAACAAAGAATCAGCGATCAAACTGCAAATACTTAAGCTTGAATCGCTAAAGAAGAAGATGATTATACATATATGTACCTAAAATCGAAGAAATGAAGCAACAAATTCTGTTCTTTCTGGAATTGGGAGATAAAATTGGAAAGAATTTGAAATTGGAATACGCGTTTAAAACCCAGAAAAAGAATTAAGCGTCTCGAAACAGGAATCTGATTAAGCCTTGGAAACGTTTAGGAGCAAGAAAAGGGAAAAAGATTTTAGGATAAGAGAGAGGAGCGAAGAAGACCTAAGAATCGATTCTTAAGTATCCCAAATAAGAATCGATTCTTAAGGAAATTTGTATTTAATCTTTAATTTAATTAAAAAAAAATCTAAAAACTTCATTTAAGAACCTGCGTTGATCATACTCTAAAACCACTTGAAGTTCCATCTTTGAGAATTGGGTCTTACTAAAATCTATAAATGGATCTTCCATCTTTGAGAATTAGGTCTTGCTATAATCTATAAATGGAATGATCCAGCGATCCAGCTTAATTTCTCTTTGTTCCAAAATAATTCGCGTAATTCGCCAGTTCTAAGAATTCGGGATCCTTAAAAAAAAAATTCTCTAACAAACATAATCAAACATAAACATAATTTTAAATATATAAACAGTTGTTGGTAACAAAACAAAAATTATCCAAAAACAAAGAGAGTATACACTTTGTTTTATTCTTTATCTTAACAATATTTAATTATTATAGAGAATATATAGATATATATCAATATTATTTGTATAAAAAACTAAAAAAAAAAAAAACTAAAAACGGACCCCTAAAAAATGGAGCCCTAAACCAATGTTTCACCTAGCTATGCTTAGAACCAGTCCTGTTTCGAACCATCGAATCTGTGACAAAGAGAACTTTTGATTATAGGAGTTTAGTAAAGCAAGTTTGATGAATTGATTGGGTTCTTCAGTTTTGTCTGATTGGTGATTGGCGTGAAGTCCACTTCTGTAATACGTCTTCGGTGGCTTTCACAATCAGTTTCAGTGGGTTTCATTTGCTTTCTGTTGGTTTTCCGAAGAGCTCATCATATCCACTCCAGTTATCATCATCCTACGATCGAAATGACTTCATGTTTATCTTGTTTTGCTCGGGTTGGAGAAACCGGTGACACGTAGACTTAATGAAGATGTGCTTTGTGTACTGGCGCTTATTGTTTATTATTATTTTTTTAAGAGTTTTCAATATTGCTTTTACTTTTGATGTCTAATAGTTTTTATATATTTGGTTGTTTGCATGATGTTTCTCCGGATTGTGATCTCTAGGAGATGGTTCTCAAGGTTATGTGGTGGTTAGTTTCGCATTTCCCTTCACTAAGATGGCTTCGGGTTGAGTTTTCCATGGGTTACTTCATCTTCCAAAAACTGGATGTATCTCTTCTCCCACTTGACTGGTTAGTTTAGGTTTTTGTTCGAAGGTTTCAATGTCGTCATAGTCTTACGGTCAACATGATTCCTAATGATTTTGGATTAAAAGAGTTGAGCAAGCATATGCTTCTTCCTTCTTAAAATTCAGTCAGGTTTCATGAATCGATCTTGTTATACTAGATTCGATGGTCGTTTCTTTTCAAACTTTTTCGGGCTTTATCTTCAGAAAATATTTTGGGCTGTTTTTCAGGTGTTGTCCAGTTTTGTAATGGTCTTTGATTTTTTAATAATAAATCGGATGGCAACAATATATGCGTTATAGGCGTGGTTGAATTGACTTAATGAAAATTTTGTGTGGCTGAAAATGGTTAATGACAACAAATTGATTATTGAAAAATATTTAACATTTTGCACTGACTAGTGGCCACCACAAGCTTAGAATTGGTCAAAGGCAAAAATAAACTACAAATTCAAAACTGAATTGGTGGTAACTAAAGACCATTATTTTGCCGCTAATAACTAGTGGCTAAATAGCCATTACGTACGTAATCACAAATATATGGGATTTAATGGCTATTAATAACAAAAAATATATTAGTAGTTAATTCTAACGTCCAGCCAAAAAATTAAATTTGTACAGAAGTTGAACCATAATTCAATATGAAATCTAACTTATAATAAAAATAGTGAAGTAACTCTTTTGGTATGTTAATTTTGTAGTAAATATAAGTTTCAAAATCTACCGGTGAACACTCAAAATTTGTCTGTTTTTTCCATATATTTTGTGACCAAAATCTTATACGTGTGGATGAATTGACTTTAGCTAGAAATTTCTATTGTCGTCCGTTATTTCAACATTTGCAGTAACATGTCAGTCTCTCCACCATATTTTCAAAATAACGCTTCACTGTAGTATTTCTACATGCTCCATAATCTTGAAAATCAGATATTTCTAATGTCGCGCTTTGATCTAGTTAAATACTAGATCATTTCAATAGTTTATAAAATATTATATCAGCGATTGAAACACATGTTTGTGTATATACGACCACACTTGCACTAGAAAATTGCAACCGTTTCTCTTCAAAGTGGTAGTTCACGCTCCAAGATTACGGCGCTTTCAGGTTCTTTCACCGTCATCATTGAATCCCCAATAACTCCTACCTATCTTGCCTTCTCATATTTTAGATGGTCACTATAATGAAATCAATAACCTAATTGTTCTTAATCAGAAAATAAAGAGAAAAATAAAAAAATATTATTTGATCACATATATATGTATATATCTAATTGTTTTTTTAATTGGATGTTTAGTATGGTCATGTGGACACCTTAGGAATAGTGAAAATTTTGCTATCAATTCTAAGCATTTTGCATCTAAAAATTTATCTTCAATATATTTATGTATATATGACATTGATATGTATAATAAGTAACATTTTTAATTTTGAATGTGTCAGATGTTAGCACTTCAAACCTCGAAGATATTACACTATTACTTTAAACTTTCAAACTATTTTTACTAACATTTCAAACCTAGAAACTACTTTATGAGTTTCTTCCGCCATAAAATTCAAGTTATCGGAAAACTAACTGAATTTTCGACTGTAATCAGCAAATTTTTTTGACGTATTTCCTACAAAATAGTTCAGTCAGAATTTTTAAGATTCAAAAGGTTATATCAACATACTTATTTTCCAACATATTTCTCATGATTACTAGAAAATCCATCAGAAATTTTCCAACGGATTACCAACATAACTATTTTGTCGAAAATCCATCAAATTAAGACCTCATCAGAAATTTTGTTAGTTTTTTTGTAACTTTCTTGTAGTGATGGAATTTACGGAAAGTTACCAAAAAATTAACAGAATTTTGGATGAAATCTTAATCTGGTGGATTTTTGACAAAATAATTCCATCGGACAATTTTTGATGGATTTTTCAGTAACCGTCAGAAATCTGTAGGAAAATATATAAGTTGATATAGCCTTTTGAATTTTAAAAATTTTGACTGAACTATTTTATAGGAAATCCGTCAAAAAGTTTTGTGGGATCACCGTAAGAAATTCCGTCAGCTTTCCGTATCTATTTTGTAATGAATTTTATGGCAGAAAAAATACAGAAGGTAGTTTCGAGATTTAAAGTGTTAGTAAAAATAATTTGAAGGTTTAAAGTGTTAGTGTAATACTTTCGAGTTTTACAGTGATAGCATCTAATACCTTCAAGGTTAAAAATGATATTTTCCCTATATAGTATCATAGTTTTTTGTCCTTTTTTTTAAGTGTCTACATTAACACCAAAATAATAGTGTAGATCCCACAAGTATTCACTTCAACGTAATTAAATTTTTAATTAAACTCATCTAAACATTTATCTTCAATATAATAAATAATTAAAAATGAAACTTAATTGAATAAACACAGCAAAAATATAACATACAAATGACAGAACCTAAAGAATTATTTGAAAAATAGAAACAATGAGTGTGATTAAATGAAAAAAAGATTCTGGAATATATATTTAAGAACTACTAATTAAAATTTAACAATAAAAATTTATTTAAAAATTTTAACATTTAATATGGACAAAAAAATAAATAATTTGGTGTTTAAATAGTTAAAATAATATTGTGCAAAGTTTTATTGGATAAAAATAATAAAGTCTCAAGAAAAACACATACATTTCAGAGTTTGTAATGTGTCTTATAAGTTTTAAAGCAACACATTTTATTTGAAAAAGTAGTAAATGATTAACAAGTAAATTAATGAACTTATTTCATCCTATAAATAATCTAAGAAAAATGTTTCGGGAGATTACATAGCAAGAAGGTTTGGTCTGGAAGCATTAGTATCCTAAAAGTTGAGAGAGATATTAGAGATTAAAATAGAGCTGAATTGAGAGTAAGGTCGTCAATCTTTATTAAAAGTGGTAAGCAGATGGAGAAAGAAAGAGAGACAAGTGAAAGGGGTTGAAGTTTTACGTATTCATGTGGAAGTAAAATTGCAATTAAAGTGAGTTAAACACTCAAGGTGAGTTAAGAGGAAGATGAGTTACATTAGGTGAGTTAGAACATTATTCTTGTCACCAATTTCCTACAATAATATATAATCTAATGCTTAGGTGGATTTTCTAATCAGAGAAAACGTGGTGAGTGTAAGTAAAACCACGAACTAAGGTAGTATTTTACACTAAATAAAAAAGAGACATCCCAAAAATGACAACCCCACTAATATGGTTCTAAGTTAGAAATTTTTTATTGTATTAACTAAGAAAGATTATCGAATATTCAATAATTATTTAGTTATAGAGCAAAGTGTGAAGATGAAGTTATTTACAGGTAGAAATGGGGAGATGCGTCTAGGGATTGCTTCGACTTTACGTTATGCTAAAAAAATATAAAGGTGCGAGTACAATAAGTGTTTGTTTTCTTTTCTTTTTTTCCCTCTATCACGTTTTTTGTATAAACCGTGTATACTTTTTTTCCGTGTATACGATTTTTGTATAAACCGTGTATACTTTTTTTCCCTCGATTAGATGTGAATTTTCTATTTGCTAATTTAGTTTTATGTAATTTTCGTCTTAATATGTTAGCTTAAAACAGTATTTAGACATTTAAAGGTGCAAAATCGTAGTTAGGAAAGATATGAAAGTATTGTTATGTTTCATCTCGATTTTGCCTTATTAGTGTATATGTTTCCATATATTTTTTATTAAAAAAACAAATGAAATACTAGTGTACATATGATGAGCAAATGTGTGCTGTAGACAATTAAGCTATTGTCATATTTTAGGGGAAAATAACATTTTTAACTTTAAAGGTGTCAGATATTAGCATTTTAAACTTTAAAAATATTACATTAGCACTTTAAACTTTTAAACCATTTTTACTAACACTTTAAACTTTAAAACTACCTCTTGCGTTTTCTCTACCATAAGTTCACTACAAAATAGTTACTGGAACACTAACGGAATTTCTGACGGTAATCCGATTAAAGTTTCCGACAGATTTTCAACAAAATAGTTATGTCGAAATTTTTAAAATTTAAAGGGTTATATCAAGTATCAACATACTTATTTTCAACGGATTTTTGACTGTTACTCAAAATCTGTTAGAAATTATCTGACGGATTATCAACAAAACTATTTTGTCGAAAATCCATCAAATTAAGACCCCATCAGAAATTCTATTAGTTTTCCGATAACTTTTTTGCAGTGACAAAATTTTTGGAAAGTTACTGGAAAACTAACAAAATTTTTGACATAATTTGGTGGATTTTTGACAAAATAATTTCGTCTGTAATCCGTCGAATAATTTCTGATGGATTTTCTAGTAACTGTAAAAAATCCGTTGAAAAATATATATGTTTTTATAGCCGTTTGAATTTTAAAAATTCCTACTGAACTATTTTATAGAAAATCCGTCAAACAATTTCGTCGAATCTCCATCAAAAATTCCGTTAGCTTTTGGATAACTATTTTGTAGTGAATTTTGATGGCGGAAAAAACGAGAGAAATAGTTTCATGATTTAAAGTGTTAATAAAAATAGTTTGAAGGTTTAATATCCTATTGTAATATTTTTGAAGTTTAAAGTGGTAGCATATGGCATCTTCAAGGTTAAAAATGTTTTTTTCATAGTTTTAGCATACCAATATTCTCAAACTCAAAAACATTTTGGACGTCGGATTTTTGTTTGTTTCCGTTTATATATTTATCTTTTTATCTGTTTCACAATATATTATATGGTTTTCTATAATAATGTTCACTAAATTTTAAAAATAGCTCTTTTCCTCTTCTTCTTCACATTGAAGATTTTGGGGTTTTTCTTTCTTTTTTCAAAGGTTCCGTGTTCTCCAAGTGGTTCTTTCTTCTCAAAGGTCTTAACCGAAAACGCGCAAAAATCCACTTTTTTTACGTTCTTGCTTTATAATGACTGTTTCTTACATATATTACCCGACAAATGTCTTTCACTTTTCTAGCTTCATCTTCGCCTTCTTTCACTCATTTCTTGAACCCTTTTTCACTTTCGGTGTTTAGGTTTGCATTTTCTCTTTGTAGGCTCCTACAAAATTAAGTTGTTCTTAAAGATTCCAGCATAAAGCTTCAATCTTTCTCCTGAGTTACATTTGGGTTTCATCGAAAGTGAAAGGAAATGGCTGGTGGTGGTAGTGGAGGAGGAGGGGTGGCGCCGCCACCAAAACAGGATGAGCTTCAGCCACATCCGGTGAAAGATCAACTTCCTTCTATCTCTTATTGCATAACCAGTCCTCCTCCTTGGCGTACGTAACTCTCTTCTCTTCGAATTTCACAATTATTATTGTTTGTGCAATGTCATGTCTAATTTAATAACTAAAGATCACTTCTTTTGTTTTTGATCAGCGGAGGCAATACTTTTGGGTTTTCAGCATTACTTGGTGATGCTTGGAACAACTGTTCTTATTCCAACTTCTTTAGTTCCACAGATGGGTGGTGGAAATGTAAGTCTTCTTCTCAGATAAGTCATTTCCATGAACATAATGAGAAAGCTCTGTTTTTTATTTGATTTGTATTCATTTGGTGTAGGAAGAGAAGGCGAAGATGATTCAGACGTTGCTTTTTGTGTCTGGACTTAACACTTTATTACAAAGCTTCTTTGGGACTCGTCTTCCCGCCGTCATTGGAGCCTCTTACACCTATGTCCCAACCACGCTTTCGATTATCTTGGCTGGTCGGTACAGCGACATTTTGGATCCTCAAGAGGTTAGTTAAGAAAAAACTGAGAATATCTTTGTTTCTGTGTCAGATTTTGTCATTGATAGAGTAAATAATTGCAGAAATTTAAGAGGATCATGCAAGGAATCCAGGGCGCTCTTATCGTTGCTTCGATTCTTCAGATCGTTGTTGGCTTCAGTGGTCTTTGGCGCAATGTAGTTAGGTTAGCTAAAGAACATTCATTCATTGATTCATGTAAAAACCATCAGATTCTCTTCTGCTACTTTCTAATGATTTTTGTTTATGTTTCAAGGCTCTTGAGTCCTCTCTCTGCAGTTCCATTAGTAGCACTCGCCGGTTTTGGACTTTATGAGCTTGGCTTCCCTCTGGTATGTATTGCTTTCATTGATCTTTCTTACGGTTTCATGACATTTTCTTGAGTATTAAGCTGTTCTTTGTGTTGTAGGTAGCCAAATGTATTGAGATTGGACTCCCTGAGATCATCCTTCTAGTCATATTCTCACAGGTTTAAGCTCCGCGAACAGCTCTTCTCTTCTCGTAATCTCAAAAGATATGTTAACCAGAGATTCGTCTTTTTCGGTTTCTTTCTTTAGTACATTCCTCATCTCATGCGAGGCGAAAGACAAGTCTTCCATAGATTTGCTCTGATTTTCTCTGTGGTTATTGTCTGGATTTACGCGCACCTACTCACCGTTGGTGGAGCATATAAGAACACAGGACTCAACACTCAGACAAGTTGTAGAACAGACCGCTCTGGCCTTATTAGCGGTGCTCCATGGTTAGAGAAGTTTATAGTCTTTTATTTTTGTTCATTCTCTAGTGACATTAGGCTACATAATTCAGTACGTATTCAGATTTTTTCTTGATGATAATGCTAGGATAAGAGTGCCTTACCCTTTCCAATGGGGACCTCCAACATTTCATGCTGGTGAAGCTTTCGCTATGATGGCTGTTTCATTTGTTTCCCTTGTTGAGGTTAGAATTCATCTCAAAACATTTCCTTTTTGCTGCAACAACTCTTAACACTTGCGCGTGTACATGTTCTTACTCTTGTGATTCATGGAAACAGTCCACAGGAACTTACATTGCTGTATCGAGGTTTGCAAGCGCAACTCCTCCTCCACCTTCTGTTCTCAGCCGTGGAATCGGTTGGCAGGTAATACTGTTAACTACTGACTTAAGTCTTTATCAAAATTTTCCTTATATTTTTATATTTAAGCAAATGCATTGATGTATAGGGTGTTGGAGTTCTTCTCTGTGGATTATTTGGAGCAGGAAATGGAGCAGCTGTATCTGTGTAAGACTGGTTTCTCTATAAACAAACACTGAAAACAACAGTCTTTAATGAAAATTCAATGGTTATTTTGATGATCTTGCAGAGAAAATGCCGGTTTGTTAGCGCTTACACGCGTTGGCAGTAGAAGGGTAGTTCAAATTTCAGCCGGTTTCATGATCTTCTTCTCCATTCTTGGTAAATTTGGGGCTATCTTTGCTTCGATTCCAGCTCCTATCATCGCAGCATTATATTGCTTGTTCTTTGCATACGTTGGTATAATTCTTGAAACGCCTTTCTTGTTAAAACCGCTATGTTTTGAAACCGCAAGTGAACACCTCTAACCAATAAAATTGCAGGTGTTGGTGGTCTAAGCTTACTTCAGTTCTGTAATCTAAACAGCTTCAGAACAAAATTCATCCTCGGATTCTCGGTTTTCATGGGCTTATCGGTACCCCAATACTTCAACGAGTATACAGCTATTAACAAGTATGGACCAGTTCACACACACGCAAGATGGGTAAAGAAACAAAACATGAATCTTAATCTTTTTGATATCTTCTCAATTTTGATAAGTTAATAACCAAAATACTGCTGATTTGTATTCTTGCAGTTCAATGATATGATCAATGTTCCATTCTCTTCTGAAGCCTTTGTGGCAGGGATTTTGGCATTCTTTCTTGATGTAACATTGTCATCTAAAGACAGCGCGACGAGGAAAGACCGAGGGATGTTTTGGTGGGATCGTTTCATGTCTTTCAAATCAGATACTAGAAGTGAAGAGTTTTACTCGTTGCCTTTCAATCTTAACAAGTATTTTCCATCTGTGTGATAATTGAAAATGATGGTGAAAGAGTTCATTGGCTTGACCTTGACTTTACTCTATGTATAACCTTTTGTAATCTATCAACTCTGTTTTCTCAAACTGCGTTCCGTTTACTCTATGAACTTCTCTGTGGTGTTTGTCTGTTTTCGGCGTAGGATACGTGCACAGCTTGCCGTTTCAGATATATGTGTAATTGTGTATTCAACAATTTTTTCTAGCTGGCAAAAGCTTTTTCTTTTTTTTTGGTTTTGAATGTTCTTTAAAGAAAGTTTGTATTGGGCTGTCAATATGAGCCAAGCCCGCATACTTCAAGTCTCGTTTGATCCTTTACACGGAGTTGAGGGTAGGCATTCTAGTTTACCGTTTTACTACGGTTTGGGTTTTCTGGTTTTACAAATCGAACAAATGTAAGCAGCAAAAAGACAAATATTATAGGATGGGATGTTACAAATTGCGGGTTTTGTGGATAAATATGCATTTAGTATTTTGTCTTTAAATTTATTTTTATTCTTGTTAAGTATGCCTTTTGTTTTAATTTTAAAATTTTATTAAATCACACGCACGCATACTTTGAAGAAGATCGTCACAGTATCAAAATTTTCAAACCTGCTATGTAGTGGGCTTGGCATGATAGGTTTGAGTGGGATTAAATGAAGATTAAAATTATGTTTATTTGAAGTGTTCTATCTATCTGAACTTATATGCGTAAGTGTTCCGGTTCTTGACTCTCCAATCCATTTTCCAATTTGCACAGCATGTTCCACTTAGTTCCAGTGCATAACTAAGAGACTATGGTCACAATGTAAAACTAGTTACGCACTACTTGTTCTAGCTACATTAGTCTGCAATTATTTTATTAAGGCTACTAATCGTAAATTTAAAATTTATGTTACTTGTTTATATACGTGAATTCATCTATAATCTTTGTTATTTATTATCAAAATCATTTAATTTTCTTTAAATTTTAAACTAAGTCCAAAAATATTAAAATTTATAATATCCAATACATTAATTTTATTTAGATCAAAAATTGTTTATTTATTTTTTTAATTTTTAACAAAAAATCTCTATAAATTAATAAATATTATTTTATACTATAAATTAATAGATATTTTTTATACTATAAATTAATATTTATTAAATTATAGATAAATTAATATATTAATTTATAGATAAATTAATATCACTATAAATTAATAAAATATTATGGTCTCAATATTATAAATATTCTCATATTTATACATTGCTTTGTTGAAGCATATTTATACATTATTACGAATACATTAAATTTATACATCAATTCAGAAACTATTTAACAAAATTCTATGCAAAAAATAAACAAATAATCAATTAAAAATAGGTTCTATATTAATATATACACAGAACAAAATTCAAAGAGAAGTTAGTGTATCAAAAACATATAAATTTGCATTAAAAATAGGTTATATATTCGTAAAATTATTTGATGCTTAAAAATGACAAACAAAATACTCCCACTCTACGAATGACATATATTTTATGACTATACAGGTTGATCTGGCAAAATAGTTATCTATTTTTAATCTCCTTTAGTACAACGTATTTAAATGTTGAACTATATATTTTCAAATGTTGGCCATTAATTCCAGCATATACAAATACTATTAATGGGCCGACTGTAGGCTAAAGCCCATGAATCTCATACATACAAATTTATATGATAAAGTTAATGACATAAATGATCAAAATCTGATTATAATGAAGTGGCTGATTTGAATTCTAATGATTTTGTGGTACCCAATTTGAATTCTTAGATTGTAGTTTTGTTACTTTTTTAACAATGGGCTAAATCAACTTATTTTGTTTTTTTTTGTTTTGTTTTGTTGAGACATCAACACATTTTGATTTTGGCCTTATGATGTCGTTTTGAGGTGCATCATTTCTTAAGTTAAATACAATTGTATATATAAAGCTCAAGAACTCGTTAAATTGTTTGGTGGTCATTGCGTTGTATCTACGAAAAAATAATATGAAAGCTTTAATTATATTATATTTATATGAGAATCTGAGACAAATATCTCATCAAATAATAATTTTCATTCGCAAGTTAGGCGAATCTTCTTATTTATTTCATATTCTGGATGAATCAACAAGGTCTTGGATTCTTCAACATGGAATATGGCATGTGGATGGTTTTTTAATGTCTGTTGCTTCTTGGAGCCCTGCAGCCACCCTTTCTCTCCATGAAATCTCCACTATTCCAGTTTGGGTGACACTAAAAAAAATTCCGAGTCGGCTTTACTTCAGACGGAGAATAAGTAGAATTGCTTCAGGTTAGGTGAACCAATGCTTACCCATAAAGCAAGACTTGATCTTACACTCATGGGTGAGGCTAAGATCATGGTCAAAGTTGAGTTGGACAAGCCATTTCTTCAAAAGATTGCCTTGGATGACAAAAAAGGCACAATCTCTATGGTTGATGTGGAATATTCATGGATTTTTTATAAAATGTGGTCAATGTGGACATTTAGGCCACAAGAAATCAAGATGTCTCTAACAAAGTGTTACAAATGTTAGTGACTTGTCTCAAGCTTCAAGAGATCATCATATGCTTCTAAAACTGCTCCTATCTAGGTAAGTGTCCATGACTCTGTCAATGCATCTATCTCTGGTTCTGTTTTAGGCTATGATGCTGGTCATGCTTCAATCTCTACCACTCATGTTGCACAATTCACATAACAAGTACCCATTCTCATAGCTCCAACAACAATCATTGAGGTTGATTTGTCCCATGACGCAACCAATTTAACTTCTCATACAATCACTACCTTCCAAATATAAGCTCTAGATAGCACCACAAAAACAGTCTTCCAACCAGCTTCAAAAACTGTTTTAGAGCTTGCTTCAGCCACTACAACTTCAAGCGGTGATGCTGATCCAATTTTAACTTCCACATTTGGTATGACTGAACAAGCTACTCTAATCGCCAATGAGGTTACAATGACTGACCCTCTTATCATTACAGCCTCTACTGAGATTGTTCCTATTATCACAAAAAGCACAGCCTTTTATGTTGTCCAACCTGCTATAGAAAATGTTTTCTCGCCTAATTCTACTATTGCTTCCTATGTTTTCTAAGCAGCAATCCTTTTGATGCCTTTGCATAAGGAGTCTGTTCGGATTTAGAATCTATAGATGAATTAGCTCGGAGATCCAAAGAGGAAGGCACATCAAACCAACTCAAAAGGTTCAAGAAATGCAATGAACCACTGTTAAAGGATGCGAGAACCGCGGTCGTGGAGACCGAGGTGATCATGGAGCTCATAGTTAGAGACTTCGACTGAGCTTTTGCCTTATCTCATCTCTCTATTCTGTTTAGCTGCTATTATTCATAATCTCTAGCCTTTTGTATGCTTAAGCATCAGTCTTATTTTACCTTTTTCATCTCTATCTCTATGACCTTTTTAAGTCATAACATTGTAATTTTTCAATGCAATTTAGATAGAAAACTCTTTATCAAAAAAAAAACAAAAATTAACTTATTTTCTTAATATATATTTTAAAAAATCCTAACATAATACTCAAATTAAATGGAGGAAAGCGAAGGAAACAGGGAAGATTATTTTAGTATTTCTTATAAATCACATGAATAGAGTGATTAATGTTGTTTAAGGAGTCTACCGGTTAAGGTGATTATGATGGTATGGTGTTAGGAAATTGTTGTACAACAAGGTTTGTATTTTTCTTTGAAACTGAAGCAAATTGAGCGACAAAAGAGGCAAATTAATTATGCTTCTATCCCTTTTTATCTCTTAGTTTTCTCTCCTTTTCAGTTTTTTTTTTCTCTTGTCAAATTTTGTGTACACTTTCATTATTACCCTCTCTGTTTCACACAGATTGATGTTTTAGAATTTTTTCTTGTTTCTAAAAGATTAATTTTCTAGATTTTTAAATATAATGTTTATTAGTTAATGTTAGTAAATTATAAATTTTAAGAAATATTAATTGAAAGTATTTGAGTTGTTGAATTATTGTTAGTTTATAGATATGAGAAAGTGTTTAAAATAATAAGAAAATATATTTATTATTAAATATTTAATGTTTTTTAATATGTGTGAATCAATTTGTTAAAATTTTCTTGAACCAGAAATTTCATTAAGTACTATCTTTGATACATCTATGTATGTGTTTATCCGAGCACCCTTGCGCACATATGGACAATTAATATGATCTTTTCATTCTTCAACTGACCATGAATTACGTACGTCAAATTAGTAAATAAGTCACATCACACTTGAAAACATAGATATTAAAAGAGAAATTTGTCAAATGTAACTCACTTTTTCTATTGAATAGTTAGTTCAACCTTTTTTATATTTATATTGTCTACGTAACTTACTTTTTCACTAACAAATTTTATAATTACAAAATTATCTTTGTTAAGAAAATAGTAAATAAAATTTTCAAAATTGATAATTCCATATCAGTTTTATCATAAATATATTTAAAATTTATGTAACTAAAATTTTTTATACTTAAATAATTTTAACATTAGTAAAAATAAAAATAAAAAATAAACCTAAAACCTACTTTAAAAATTATTTATGTTCATAATACCAAAATTATCTTTTCTAACTAATAAATATTTTTGAAAATAAATTATTAATAAATTATCATTTTAATTAAGTAATCTCTTTTAATTCATATTTATAATTAAAACTATAGTTTTCAATATTATTTTTACTTAAAATATTTGATTAAATTAAATAATAAAGGTTTTTAAAATACTTAAAAATCGTCTGCCAAATATTAGCAAAGTTTGTCAGATATCCACAGAGTCTGTCATATATTTTCAGATTCTGCCAAATATTCGCAGAATCTGTCATATTTTTGTAGAGTCTGCCAAATGCTCGCAAAGTCTGTCAAATGCTCGCACATTCTGTCAAATACTCGCAGACTCAGCCAAATACTCGCAGACTCTACCAAATGCTCGCAGACTGTCAAATATCCGTAGACTCTGCCAATTATTCAGCAGACTCTGCCAAATATCTGTAGAGTTTGCCAATGATTCAGCAGAGTCTGCCAAATATCTGCGGAGTCGGCCAAATATCTGCAGAGTCTGCCAAATATCCGCAGAGTCTGCAAATTATTTTGCAAAGTCTGTCAAATATATGCAAAGTCTGACAATTATTCTGCAAAGTCTGCCAGATATCCGAAAAATCTGCCAAAAATATGCAAAGTCTCAAAGTTATTCTGCAAAATTTGCTAAATATCTGCAAAGTCTACCAGATTTTCACAAAATCTGCTAGGTACTCTGCAGACTCTGTCAGTTATTCCGCAGAGTCTCTCAGTTACTCCGCAGAGTCTTTCAGTTACTCTGCAAAGTCTCTCAGTTACTCCGCAAAGTCTGCAAAATGTATGTAAAGTCTTCCAAATATGTGAAAAATCTGTCAAAAAAATATCTTCGGACTCTGCCAAAGTTTGTCAAATCTTCGCAGAGTCTGCCAAATATTTGCAGTGTCTGCCAAATGCTTGCAGTGTCTGCCAAATGTTCGCAAAATCTGTCAAATGCTCGTAGAATCTGCTAAACACTCGCAGAATCTGCCAATTATATCATTAGGGATATTTTTAAAAATTATTGCATTTAAAACTTAAAAAATTTTGATAAATTATTTTGACTATTTAAAAAATAAAGTAAATTATTGTTGCAAATCACCTGCCCAAAAGCGTTTATAATTTTCCCACCCATGTAGCGTTATCAATTGATCTCATAAAAGTTTTTTTAAAAATTAACTCCTGAATAGAAGAAGCGAGAGAGCCAATCATTCTCCCCTTTATAGATCTCTTTTGTTATCAAAAATAAAAAGCAGCGTTTGTTACCAAACAAACCCTTAACCCACAAAGGGAAGGGAAAAAAAAGATATTTTCTTATGAAAACATGATCTCGGGGAAATCGTCTCATTTGCACATTGACGCCAATATGAAATCCATTTATTTAGTAAAAGCTGACACTAAGAGTATTCATAATTATCTTTATACATCATGCAAAAGTTATTATTAAAGCTAACTATAATCAATGACACATGTAAAAGCTTCCACAGTATAACTCTCGTCAGAAGATTACATGTACCTTTGTGTCTGTTTGATTTGTCGGTTAAACGAATTTAAAATGTCCAAAAAATGTTAAAATCAACTCAGTGGTGATTTTGTTGTATTAGATTAGAGATAGATTTTTTTCAAACGCAAAATTATTTAAATATTTTTTATTTGGCAGTCGAAGTGATATTATATTTTAGGTCAATTAAAAAATATGATGAGTGGACTAGTCAATATTTATATTCACTTTGAAGAGATTAGTCAGATATTAAAAATTTTAATCAACCTGCTTATAAAAAAAATGTTAAAATTTGAAAAATACATATTATTGTGTGTAAGATCACTCATGCAGAAGTGCATGTCTCTAAATATCCTTTGGTCTCCATCAAACTATATATATATATATATAGTCCTACTCTTTTAAATATATTTTTCAAATTATCCCCAATAATTAAGATATTAAAAGATAAAAAAATAAAAATAAAATATGTCACCATGATTAAAAATGGAACGTTTTAAGGTTTTTTTGAAGTAATAATCTTTCACCAAAACATGTCCATAAACTAGAGAATTACAAACCAAATTTCATTAAGTTACCAAAATCTATCTTTGAACAACAACTACAAACCAAGCGTTATTTGATATCTTTAACCATGAAATAAATGGTCACTTCCACAAATTTTGAAAAACCTTTCAGTACTTTTAAGGAAATTATTTTGCAGTAATATTCTCATATGTTTGGAAGTTGGAACGTGTATAAAATATTTACATAAAACCATTTAGGAAAAAGTTGACATGTGTAACAAATTTCAAAAAAAAAAGTTGACATGCTCTGTACGATCGTCATGTAGTTGGTGATTGCTGATGTTCTGTTCTGGTACCGATTTTTTTTGTCGAAAACAAATTTCTTTTTTGTTTAAATGGTAAATTTATATTATTTTTAATTTGTGACAGAAATTACAGAAGAAACAAAAAGACAAAAATACTGAAAATCTATAAAATTAACTAGAAACATTAGAACACTAAGATAAACCAAAAGATACTGAAAAAGATACGTCCGCGCCCAAGTGTGCAGATAAACCCGGTGAAGAAACACCAATTTCGAACCCAGAGACTCAGACATTCGCGTTGTTGCCACAATTCCGAAGAACTGGAGTTTTTATCCTCAAAGCCGCATTGAACCCTATCCCGAAGCCCGCACAAACTTCAAAGAAGCGATGACTACAATCTCTCCTAAAAATAACACAAAAACGCAAATACTATGACGGGCTAATACTCCTCCGGCGGTACGAAAGCCTCTTCAGGCATCAAATAAATCACCTCCGACCACCATTCTCGAGCAATAGAAACCACAAGAATCATCTCCCACAGAAGAGTGAAAAAACCGACAAAGTAGAAGCGTTGGCTCTATTCAACCCCAAACAAACCTACAAACCCGAACCGAGCATAACTCCTAATACCTCAGAACAATCCAAATGCCCAAAGTCGAGAAATAACAATCTACGTGAAATGGATTGGGGCACACCAAAAACCCAAAAAAACAAGGTCATTGACTTTGCTAATCAAACACTACCACCGAGCACTTGCTGATCAAACCTTCATCCAATCCACTACAACACCGCCAAACCAAGCCTCATAAGACTAGGATCAATGTTGATTACTCGCTATCACAGAGTTACGACAAAGATGAAACCCTCACACTCAAATGTAGCACAAAAAACTGGGGACACGGTAAGTGACCGGTAATAAAACCAATCACTTCAGCTGGAGCACAAAACACTGACAAGCCACCATTGAAGAAAGAGCACCGAAACGGCTACTGGAGACCAGAGAAATCCCATAAACAGAAGAAGAAATCATCCTACCTCGAATAAAGAGCTAAAAAAGATATGAGATTAGCGATGACGCTAACCTAAATCAGAGAGATCAACAGCTGGAGAGAAACCACCGCTGTTCCTAACCCTCGTTGGGACCAACTGGACACCACCACCGCAAACACACCAATAAAAATGAGTTTGCGCTGATTTAGGAGTTGCACGTCGACAGCTCAGTCACTCAGAATTGTTCAAGAATAGGAATAATACTTAAGTTGCCCACCGGTGAAATACTCGAACAGGTCCTAAGCATCAATT
This sequence comes from Cardamine occulta, assembly GCA_028015245.1. Taxonomy (NCBI): domain Eukaryota; kingdom Viridiplantae; phylum Streptophyta; class Magnoliopsida; order Brassicales; family Brassicaceae; genus Cardamine; species Cardamine occulta. The sequence continues at coordinate 3,057,645 of CM051368.1, forward strand.
TCCTCGCCACTCCGGTTAGCCAAAGCTATTGGGATCGAGCACATCAAGGTGCACAGCGATTCTCAGCTAGTCACGAGTCAATACAGCGGAGAAAACAAAACCAAAGATGAAAGAATGAATAAAAAAAACCAATTAGTTCAAACATTAGCCAAAGAATTTGCCATGATTGAGCTCGACAAAATACCTCGTCTGACAACAAATCCGCAGACATGTTGGCCAACCAAGCTAGCAAGCCAAATCCTTTCAAATGAACGATAACAATCGAAGCAATCAACACATCAAGCATCGATCTTCCTCGTGGAGTATTGATGATATCTGACCAAGATGATGAAACCGTAGTAGCAGATGCTACTCGACCAGCCCACCTGGCCGATGCCTCTATGCTATCTGATTGGTGAATCTCCATCATGATGTACCTTCCGGATGGAGAAGAACCAGATGATAAGTGAGAAGCAAGATGACTAAAAGCCTGAGCTGCACGTTACACAATGATCAACGACAGCCTCTATCGATGGTGTTCATCAGTACTTTATTTATTTACATTCACGGCAAAAAAATGGAACGAATAATGGCCGAAACACACGAAGGGGCATGTGGGAACCACCATGTTAGACGTGCATTGGTATTAAAAATCCACAAGCACAAGCACTACTGGCCGACCATGGTTGCCGATTGCGAAAAGTTTGCTGCAAAGTGCAAGAGGTGTCAGCAACACGCTCACATAATTAATTCACCAACCGAACTACTTCAAGTGGTTCAAAGCTAAAGCCTATCCAAAGATCGATGGGACCGATGTGGTATTATTTTTATAAAAGTACCTCATTTGTCACCACGGACTACCATACTAGATCGTCACCGACAATGGTATCAATCTGACTTCGTCAAAAGTTGAAGGATTCCACGACAAGTGGAAGTTACGTCTTAATATGTTAACCCCACGATATCCTCAAGGTAACGACCAAGGCATAAGTGACCAACAAAACCATCATGGTTGGCCTAAAAAAATGATTAGGACGCAAAAAGGGAAATTGGTTAAGTGATCTCGATGGTGTCCTTTGGTTGCACCAAACCACTCTTAGAAGAGCGACCAACGAACCCCATTTTCCTTAGCATACAGAGTCGAGACACTCGCTCCCGTGAAAGCCCAAGTCTACATGTTACGGCGAGCAAAGATGCCCGAGAATATAGATTTAAACAATAAAATGCTCCTCAATAGTTTGGACGACCTGGAGGAGTTGTGCTATCAGGCTTTACTGTGCATTCTAAACTATTAACAATCTGCAGCTCGCTATTACAACATAAAAGTCTGCAATTGTTTCTTCGAGGAAGGCGACCTTGTTTTATGGAAAGTATACAAAGACACAAAGGAATGCAACAGCAAGATGGGAGCTAAGTGGGACGGACCTTACTTGATCCCCAGAATCATCAAACCTGGTGTATACGAGCTCGCAACGATGTCCATCGAACCCATCCTTCATCCTTGAAACTCTATCAATCTAAAACGGTACTACTACTAGACATAGAAACGAACTAGAAGAGAACTATGTTGTGACTTGATCACTTGCAAGGGTATGTAGGCAATCTTTTCGAGGGTTCCCTTGATAAGAGTCATCATCTCGAAAGGGTGTGTTAGAATTCCACGAACTAGCACTAGTATATAAGGGATATGAGACAATTCACTCATTAACAATTGGTTTTGAATAAGAAATCTATAGAACTTAACATATAACACGATTTGTTAGAACCAAATTTAGGTAAAAAAAATCGCCGAGGTGATTCATTAACCACTTGAGTAAATAATAATTTTTTCCATGCTTGACATTTGTTAACATGGTTAGCTTAAGCATAAAGCAAACTAAACAGTACTAACCAAACAATATCATTGAGTCATCATACATAGATAAAAACACCTTCGATGTGGAAAACAAAGAAATATGATTACACCTCACCTGAAATTTACATATCGAATGATTAGTTTTTAACCCCCCCCCCTCCCCCCAAGTTATTAAAAATTATAGACACGTAAAAAGTTTGTGATAAGGATATTATCGGTCGAATTTCAACTAATATTGTAGTTTAGTCGCAGGCCTAGTAATCTTATTCGAGTTTAGATCAGAATTATTACATGCTCCTTCTAGTTTAGTCGCGCACACAAAATGACGATTTTTCATATTGTTTATTTGTTTTTAGGTACGTCCCTCTCAAACTATTTTGTAAGTCCTTGTGAGTTTTTTATTATAATAATATACTTGATGTGTTAAAGATTTTTGTAAAGATATGTGTGTGAGTCCTAAAACTCACAACTAGAGATTTGGTAAGGTTTAGAATATCAAAAGGTTAGATTCTAGCAATAAGCTTGAAGATCTTTAGTAGTTAAATGTATCAAAATAGATTTTATTTAGTTAAATCGGAGTTACAGAGAAAATAATAGAAAGTGAAAATACAAATGTGAGCTCTCGACAGGAGTACGTAATTAGGGTTTTAGGGTGATTTTTCGATGGTCTCTTTCTTCTAACCAGCTTGCTTTAAATAACTCTCAGTTCAACTTCTTCCGTACATCTCACAGCCGTAATCAAGTATAATTGCTTCTAGATTTTCTCCGTTTCTTCAGCTCTATCTTTGACTTAAGCTCAGGTCTTTATGGAGCTCCCGTAGTGGGCCTTTTAATAAGCTTTGTTTGAAATCCGGCCCAACAATTGTCTCTCAAATTATTCGGATAACAGGTCTAGATTACCGCAAAAGCTTGTTAACCAATTGGACCTTTCAAAGAAGGTCCAATTACTGGATCCATGTCCAACAATGTGCAAAAATGTAGATGTATATTTAATTTTTTTTCTTAAACACTATTTTTTTAAATCAAGGCCCTGTTTGAGACTTTAAATGTTATAGTTGCATATGTTGAAAGAAAACATTGCTCTTAGAATTGATAACTATATATAAAATAGTACATAACATGTTATTTTGTTATAAATTTGTGAAGACTAAGTCCTGTGATATTGTATCAACCAGCTGAAATCCCAATTTTACTAAGAGGAAATAGGTTCAAACTTTTCGTGGTGACATTGTAAACAAACAGAAAAGAAGACCAAACTAGATATTTATGTTATTTTTTTCAATTACGATCAATTTGACAGACCGGTTTAAAATGTGAAACAAGTTTAATAGTGGTTACAATAAGTTATTGATGTTATTTGGAAATATATTAGTATTTGGTTATGGGATTGGGATGTGCATTTATATCGACGAAGAGAACAAACTTGAAAATTAAGATTCAATCGTCAAAGACATTTAATAAGTTGAGAGACAAAAGACCTCCCAAAACACCTTCACATGGCCACACACACTCTCTGACCGTTGTATCAGATCATGTGTTCACACATGTTAACAATTAAAGTCTTAAACTATTAGTATAAGCTAAATCCTCGAAATTTTTAATAAGTTAATTTGTTTAATTATTTTATATATAGTATTATTTAATCAACTCGAGATTTTTCACCAACAAGTCCAAGATGGACTGGAAGATAGCTGGTTTTGTTTGTGTTTAACGAATGTAAAAGATTATTATAATTTGAAATGTTGGGTGGATAAAGAACCAAAGGACATAATTTGCGATCCAAAAATCTTTACTTTTTGCGTGTTGGTCGCCGTACAAACGTCAACGTGACTAGGTCTCCGTATATATGCAAAATCAGAATTTTAACTTTAGTTATTATTATTTGTTTTATGAAAAAAGTTTGTATAAAATCAATGAATGGTGAATATATTAGGTAGGGTCGTAGGATGTATCCACGAAGGAGAACCCTTTTTATTTGGGTTGCTATTTTAAATATAATTTTGAAGGACACACTGATCATGAGTCAGGTTATTGTGGCCAGTAACAACTTTATTTAATCTTAAAAATGTGATTATGAATCTTTATTATGAGGATGTTTCCTTAGGATATCCGAATCTTCGATCCTATATTTATTACATGTAAGTACATTGATTACGTCATGTGAATATTTTCATATTCTTGATTTTAAACGGACCAAATAAATTCGAAAATGTAGCAAAATTAGTCTATATTGATTGTATATTGTTTAGCATTAAATTTTATCACTAAAAACAAAGTTTGAATAACATATGTAAGTCCCAACAAACCCGGCATGGACACTTCTCACTTGCAAAATCCGAAGTCATAACCATTTCTGAAGTTATTCCTTCTAACAATTAAAGCCCTTCAACTCTTGTTATGCAGGCAGGTCAAGGCGTTGGACCTGAGGCGTAAAGTTTTCTGGAGGCCGAATATTTGGTTGATATTAAAGTTAATAGGTTTTCAACTTTAAAACAATTGTTAGTGATGGTACACTTACACTTCTGATGTGAATTCCTAACACGTCTTTTTGAGATCATAGTTTCTATCAGCTCATTTCAAATCGAATCTTACTCTAAAACCGACAATAAACCCTTTTTAGACCATTATATTTGGGTCAACAAACGAAACTCATATTTCATGTTAAAATTAATAGATTTTTAACTCAAAATCAATTGATAATAAGTGGATTGACCTATATTATTTTTATACTAGTGTTAGTCTCTTTAAACTTTCGACATGAAATCTTAACAGTTGAAAATTAAATTTATCGTAAATGATTATAACAAAGCATTTTCAAAAATTTCATAGTTGGATAAACAATCGTAAAATTATCTCCAACAATTGTCTATTCTTCATTTGCCGGCTTCGCAAAAAGGGCGAAGAGTAGCTTTTTTCGGTATGTTGGTGCACGAGTACCTGAATTAGAGCAAAGTCCCTAGTTGGTCCTACCACGCTCATCATGAATACACGGTGATGTTTGTGCATCCCACTACACTCGTTACAACCACAAAAACCATACTATTCTTTTGGATCGAAACATTTTAATTTTTTCAAACTAAAGGTGCTAGAAGTGTGGTAAATTCTGAATCCTACTACTAATAAGATACATCTTACAAGCTAACCATAACATTATTTAACTACTAATCAAATTGAAGTTCATGTGCAATTGGTTGCATGTTTTCACTTGGATTGTTAAACCTCGTTTTCTATGGTTTTTAAAACTTTTGTCACCTAAATTTTACTTCTTAAAGTACTATAACAATACATATATATATATATATATCGGGTACTAAAATAGTATTTCAGTCAATACTTCAGTTAAGAACTATTTTATCAAAAAAAAAAAAAAGCTATGTACTTTATAGATTTCTCAATATTCTTCCACTCATAATCTGGTATTAATCATTTCGTGAAATCTCACTTTAAGTCGTCTTTAGTTGAACCCTAAGTCCTAGCATATATCTTCCATACGTAGTCATCATTTTTTTTTTTTTGATGAAAACCATACGTAGTCATCATTAAAGTGATTTCATATTTGTTTTTCCCCTGACAAAGAGAAAATTTCTTTGCCAATCAAAATAAGTAAATAACAACGGGAGCCCGGGAGCCCGGGACCCATTCTTAGCTCTGAGCTAATCTGGGACATGAACCGGACTTCAAAAGAACCAAACCGGTACTAACCGAATGAATCATTCAAAAGGAAATAAAAACAAATATAAAATGTCAAGAGAATGCATTTAAGTCCGTGAAAGTGTGAAAAAGGAGATAAGAAGTTGCAGTGTCCCTTGTCCACCCAATCCAATCGACATCTCTATTTTAATTTTTAAAAAGTTTTTGAGCTATATATCGATATTATATGTCTCCAATATCTAAAGAATAATAATAATTTTGTATTTTTAGTCGTCATGATGAATGGTACCAAAATTGAATTTTTGGATCTATTAGTTACGTTATATTCAGCTCTATATGAATCCTTCTTATATTCGTCTAAATCTACATACCATATCCTTTTGTCCATGGTCCAAGTTCAACGAGCATTAAATGATATATTCGGCTGATTTTGAAAATATGCAGAATAATACTTAAGCTTCGGTGGTTGAAGAGGGACTAATTTCAGTATGACAAATATAATTTCGTATCCTTTGTTATAGCTTAAATGTCAAGTGTGGTAAACTTAGGTCAAATGATCTATATACGCCAAATTTACTTCATTGATCTATACATGTGGATAAAAACAAAATATACCCACACAAAATTAATAGAGATATATAACATCATTTTTAAGTGTATGGTGTTTATACCAACCACTTGTCGTTCTGGATAAAAATGAACGTTACATGTCGAAGACAAATCGAACAAATAACATTAGTTTAAAATGACAATTGTTAAACTTGTTTGAACAACTTTCGTTTCAAACTATAATATTTTCTAGCTATATATAACATCATTGTTAAGTGTATGGTGTTTTTACCAACCATTGGTCATTCTGGAAATAAAAAGAACGTTACATGTTGAAAACGAATCGGACGATTATTATTAGTTTAAAATGACAATTGTTAAAATTGTTTAAACAATCGTTTCAAATTAAAGAAGTGGTGAGCTAGTGGAAATACAAAAATGTTGGCTTTTAAAGAATACAAAAATATTCTTTAAATAGGAATAAAGTAAAAATTGATTTCAGGTACTGAAAAATATTATAGACCAAAAATATAGAATTTCAACGGTTTATCAACAAAATAAAACAGTCGTTTCAAACTAATTATTATCTTTTCGACTCATCGAACGTTACAAAACTTTTAGATTATAAACTTTAAAAATAAACTACATAAACTTTTTTTGCAAATGAAATTTAGGTAAATTGTTTTTGTTTAATTAAATAATAAAATAGTATTATCTTTTTAGGATTAATTTTGGAAAGGTAGGTTATTCCTAGACTCCTAGTAGTGTATATTTCAAGACCTAATAAAAAAGTCAAACGCTATAAACATTCGATAATTAAGTGCTAGCAATGGTAATTGGCTTATTGCAGCACTCTTAAATAAATCTCACAATCTAAAAGGAGTAAAAAAAAAAAAAATACAACTAATTATTACAGATATTGTATTGAAACACTAAGAACAAAACTGTCAAGATTATCGGTCCTTGATCTCCGGTGCCGGCACCCACCCGTTCCGACCATTCTTTAATAACAATAACAAAAGGATAAATAAAACGTCAGAGATGTCCCAGGGAACCACAGTCAAATCAACAATAATATGGTTACAAATCTTTAATAATAGTATTATTTTTCATCATTAATTAACACCAAAATGACAGTCCAATAAAATAGTCACAAAACATCAGAAAGTAAGTAACCAATTAAATTTTCTAATAACAATGATATAATTTTGGGTTTCACATGTTTTATAAGCAAAGCCTGTGTGGTGGACCTAACCCTTCACGCTGTCTCGAAAAAGACTATTTTCTCTCTTCCTCTTTCCTTCACATAACTCTTGTTTTTTTTTTCTCCTCTTCTCTTTTTGTTTTTGTAAGAACAGAGTAATAGAAAAGTCTTTTTTTCTTTTTCTTGTGTGTGTGGAAGAAGAAGAGATGGGTAATTGTCAAGCGGTTGATGCGGCGGCGTTGGTTCTACAACATCCTGATGGCAAGATCGATAGATATTACGGTCCTGTCGCCGTTAGTGAAATCATGCGTATGTATCCTGGTCACTATGTTTCTCTTATTATTCCTTTGCCGGAGAAGAATATTCCGGCGACAACGACGGCCACAGATGACAAGAACGAGAGACGAGTTGTGAGGTTCACACGCGTGAAACTTCTTAGACCAACAGAAAATCTTGTACTTGGTCATGCCTATCGTCTCATCACTTCACAAGGTTTGATTTTGTATTTTTAAAACTATTTTAAGCTTTTTTTTTTTCTTGGTTTTATTGTTTGTGTTCTTATATCATTAATGTTTAATTTGATTCAGAGGTAATGAAGGTCATAAGGGCGAAGAAATACGCAAAGACAAAGAAGCATCAAAGTGAAACGACTAAAGAGAAGAAGAAGCTATCGCCGGAGAATAAGATTGTTGAAGATTCCGACAAGAATCAGAATCTGGTAAGGAATATTTACTCGAATTTAAGATATGGGTTTAGCTAAAGAATCAACTTTTTGAAGTGATTATTAGATATGGGTTTAGGCTAAAAGATCAAGCTTTACTCTGTTTCTTGATTCAAATCTATAAAACTGGTCAAAATTTTAATTATATAAAAAATTAATGGGTTTGTGTTTTTTTTTGGACAGGAAACGAAAGATGAGAAGCAACGAGCACTGTTAACAAATTCAGCTTCGTCGAAATCAAAAACATGGAGGCCATCATTACAGAGCATCTCTGAAGCTACTAGTTAATGTTTTCTTTTACTTGAGGGACAAGAAACAGAGTCTCTGTGTGAGATCATCAGAAGATGGAATCTTAAGAAGAAAAAGTGATATAAAACTCTCATGAATAAACTTTCCTCTTATGTTCCATTCTGGTTAATTGCATAAGAGAGAAAATTTTATAGATTAAGATGTAAAAAAACTCTGCAGATTATTAAGAACTGAGTCTCTCTTTTTGTTTCGTTAATGTATATATAAGTTCTCCAGACGAAGAAATGGATCGGAAAAAAAAAATTTGCAAGAACAGATGTTTATTGTTGTTTAAAATTAATTAGTAGTATGTCTTAGCCTTTAATGCTTACACAAGTTCTTGGAATAAAATTCAAATATATTTGTTAAATGAGTCCAAAAACATTTGATTTGGATGTCTGTGAGGTATAAATGGTTGTAAGAATTGCATTGAGTTGGAATGATCATTGGTAGGTACACATCGTTTCAAGCATTTATGGGAAACCTATTTTATGAATCATGATAATAACCAAATTTATTTGGGATTTTTTATGTCATATACCGAGAAACTAGATTTCAATTTTATTTTTCAATAATAATTCTTTGAACCAATCAGACTGAATGAAATTGATTTTTTTTTTGCTTTTATATATTTCGTTTTTAGCAAATTTTACCCAATAAAAACCAAATAAACGAAAAAAGAATTGACATTTGCATCGAATCTAAACCAAACCAAATTTAAACCGATATTTTATTAACCGAACAATTTTTTAGATTGTAAGAAGATTTTTTTTTTGGACAACGACTTACAAATTTATTGCATTACGCTTACTAATAATTAATAAATATATTTTTTCATTTCTACTTTTGATTTTTTCTCCAAAAACAAAACATACTGCTCAAAAAATAAAAATAACAAAACCAGAACAAACGTAGGAATCTCAATACGTACCTAATAAATTTCAATTTGAACCGGAAATATTTTTATCAAACCAAACAAATGCAGACTAAACCAATCAACTACCAAGTTGTAGATCATAGGCCAATCACTCTTTTGGCCTTATCCAAAATCTTTTGTGGACAGAGTCGTCTCTGTCTTAGGCCAATCTCTGTTTCTATCTCTCTGTCCAGAGAGAAATGGCAGCTTCAACAGTACCACTTCCCTGCTTCAAACTCAACCATCAACCCAACACTCTTCTTCGCTGCAACCACTCATCTAACCAAACACTTCTCAGGTTCAACGTTTCACCTCCAAAACCTCTCTTGATCTCCTCACGTGGCAGCTCATGGAGATTCAAAGTAGTATCGGAGACCATCACCGTCAAATTGGAAGAGGAGGAGAAGGAAGATACATCTTCTGATCTTAATCCTCCTGCTGCCATTAACACTAAGCTCTACTTTGGTAACTTGCCTTACAATGTTGACAGTGCAACTCTCGCTCAGATCATTCAAGATTTTGCTAACCCTGAGCTCGTTGAGGTTCTTTACAATAGAGACACAGGACAGAGTCGTGGATTTGCTTTTGTAACCATGAGCAATGTTGAAGATTGTAACACAATTATCGAAAACCTCGATGGAACTGTAAGTCTTGCATCTTTACAAAAACATCAAGAAAACGTTTTGGTTGATGTTTGTTGTTTTGGTTGTTCTCAGGAGTATCTTGGTCGGACTTTGAAGGTAAATTTTGCGGATAAACCAAAGCCTAACAAAGAACCTCTGTATCCAGAAACAGAGCATAAGCTATTTGTTGGTAACTTGTCTTGGACTGTTACTTCTGAGTCATTAGCTGGAGCGTTTAGAGAGTGTGGAGATGTGGTTGGAGCTAGAGTTGTGTTTGATGGAGATACCGGGAAATCGCGTGGTTATGGCTTTGTATGTTACTCTTCCAAAGCGGAAATGGAAACCGCCCTCGAATCGCTTGATGGATTTGAGTTAGAGGGTCGGGCTATTCGAGTAAACTTGGCTCAAGGGAAGAAATATTGATATTATAGAACAACATTGTGGAATCATTTTGAGTTTTTATACATTAGAATTGTGTTATAAACTGAACTAGTTAACTCAAAGACCAATAAATTTGTATTCTTGAAGGCTAATCAGTACTGTTAACTTGTGTGTCTTTGCCACAAAATACAAACATTAGAATCAATCAAAGCATTTTTTTGGTTACCAAGAAAATCACCATATGGCTTCTATGCAGACAGATATAAGAAAGATCACATAGTGACTATATTCAGAATCATGCTCCGAAAGCTCGCTTACAACACATTAGTAAGCTTTGCTGAACCAAATCGCTCGCTCCATACATTTTTGTCACTTTATGGCCTTCTTAATGTTCAAAGGAAACAGCAGTACATGTTCTTAGCTTAGAAACTGAATCTCAACTTTCTCCATTTCAGGCTTTAGTTTCAATGTTTGTAAGAACACATAAGCACCAAGAATCCTCAAAGTTTTCAGTAATTCCACAGAGACAGCATGACATAATCAACCTACACCGGGACAAAACCATTCCCAAACTAGCCTCACATCTGGCTAAAATGTAGTTCAATTGAAACTTGAGTGCACCCATACTAAAAACTGATCTCTTTGATGAGTACATCACTTCACAAAAACCGTAGAATTCGCCAAAAGTAAAACCTTCTTCCTACATCACTCTAATCCAATACAGTAATGACTTGAGAGAATGGCATATACCTTCATAAACCTGTACTAGAACTGGAACACACTAATTAATGATGTCAACATAAACTCTATATGTGTGTATTTATCATACCTTAGTGAAGATTCCCCAACAACTTCATCAAACAAAAGATGCTTCTTCTGTAAACTTCTTCATAAGATGGTTGTTAACAAAACCCATCAATTGATTCAAGTAAAAGCAATAAAAAAACCACAAGGATCTCGGAAAAAAGGAAAAACAAAAAAAGGAACCTGTCAGACAACCGTGTGACCACCCCGGCAAGGTAAGGACCTCTCCAGGTAGCGATCTTCGACAGCTCAGAGGCCTCCGAAGAGTATCGTCGTCGTCAATCACACTCAGATCACACGGCTTTGAATCATCATCCAGGTTTAAGGGCCCGTCTCCTTAGAAAGCAAGGATACAGAGGTACGAGCCTATAGAACAGATCCTGTTCAAGTAAGGTCGAGACCATAACTTTCATCTCTGCACTACATAAACAACACACTTAATCTCTATACACTCGATGTGGGACAAATACACAACTTAACAAGCTAATACGTCCTCCTTTAAACTAAATCAATGAACTAATCCGAATACGTCGTCGCTTTATTATTCTTGTGAACTAATGCCCCATACGTCGTCGTTTTAAATCTGAATGTAACTAATCCTCGGTGCAAGTAACGAGGGCGGAGAGTGAAGTGTTACAGAGGTTTTCTTCTCTGAATCTCCTTTTGCTTAAACCCCTAAACCCCATTTGGATTAGGTTCTCTCCAAATCTTATCCGCCGTGATAAAATTTGATTTCTTTTTTTCATGAAAGTTTAAATTTTGAAGTTCAATGATTCTCTCACGCTCTGTCTCTGTGCTTCATTTGTGCGGAGTCTCTTCAGCGCCAAAGCTTTTATCTCAGAGATTCAAGGTCTCATTCGCTCTCGCTTATGGTTCTTCTCCATCTTTCCGTTTGATATCTCTGAATCGATCTGGAGGGAAATGGGTTCGTGGGTTTGCGTCTGCTACTGAAGCAGAAGTAGAGAAAAAGGGTAATGATACGTTCTTTGCAGACCATACCGTTTCTTGGAAGTCACTTGGGTTATCTGATAAGATCTCTGTAGCTCTTCGAGATTCTGGATTCGATAGACCATCTCTTACTCAGGTAAGTTTTCAAAATTTGTAGAATCAAAATAAGGAACTTTGAGAAGCATTTGTTAATTGTGAAATGAAATGAGTTAAATTTGCTGTTTTTGTGAAATTGTTTGTTAAATGATTCGATTTTGATGTTCTTAGGTCAAAGTTTAATTCAAAAGCAATCATTTTTAGTTTCACTGTTTCTTCATTTTGTGTGTTTGAAATGTTTTATTGTGAATTTGATTCTCTACTGTTGGTTATCTGTTTAGGCTGTTTGTATCCCTTCTATATTGTCTGGGAAAGATGTTATTGTTGCAGCAGAAACTGGTAGTGGTAAAACACATGGTTATCTTGCTCCAATTATTGATCAATTAACCAACACCACTCTCGATTCCGAGCATTCGAATGAAGAGCAAAGGCCGTTTCCACTTAAGAATCTATCTCTTATTCTGTGTCCAAATGTGATGCTTTGTGAACAAGTAGTTCGGATGGTTAATGGCCTTCTTGGAGATGATGGTAATCCACTTCTCAGAGTTGAAGCTGTTTGCGGCTCACAGGTAATAATTTATGTCTTTATTTACTTGCCGTGATAAGTCTAGTCACTGTTCGAGTATAACTGAATATGGAAGTTGCATTTGCTGCAGGGTTGGCCAGATAGACTGCCTGATATAGTTGTTTCGACACCCGCTGCTCTACTAAATAATATTGAGCCAAAAAGAAATAGGCGTGTGGAGTTTCTTCGATCTGTCAAATATGTGGTATGGTTTCTTGTTTAGAGTTGTGTTCTGAGCACTTTGGAATTGTGGATCTTGTGTTGAATGTTTGGATCATTTGCAGGTCTTTGATGAAGCTGATATGCTTCTGTGCGGAAGCTTCCAGAATCAGATTATCCGTTTGATAAACATGCTGCGTTTCGATGAGAAACAAGTGTCTCGTTTGGCTACATCCAATATTGGCAGACCAATGGAGATTGATGCCACTGTACCCCAGTTTGATCTAGAGAATGAGGATGATGCAGAAATGGAAGACGGATCTATATATGAGGATGAGGAAGACGAAGAGGATGAGGAAGTCGAGGATCTTGATGATACAGAACAATTGCCTATTGTTGAATCTGGAACTGAAACTGGGTTAGACACCAAAAAGGGCTGGAGAAGAGTGAGAAAGATCTATAGCCGTAGCAAGCAGTATATTTTCATTGCAGCCACGCTTCCAGTTAATGGGAAGAAGACTGCCGGAGGAATTTTGAAACATATGTTTCAAGATGCTGTTTGGGTTAGCGGAAACTTTCTTCACCGAAACAGTCCTAGGTGAGAACTTCTCTCTTTCTATCTTCTTTGAAGTACTTATGCATAAGTTGATTAAGTTGTATATATGTATCATAATAGAAATCGAAGATGGGAATTGGAATGATTAGAAGCTCTTGGTTCGCAAGCCATTCCTTTAATCATAAAAAACTACATTGGCAATCTGCTTCATTTGGTTAATTTACTTAGTATTTGTTCATAAGCTTTTCCAACTTGGATTTTGATTTTGTCTTTGCTATGTTGCAGACTAAAGCAAAAATGGGTTGAAGTCACAGTAGACTCTCAGGTTGATGCTCTTATTGAGGCTGTAAGAAGTAACAACAACAACAACAACAACACAGAGAGGACCATGGTGTTTGCAAACACAGTCGAAGCAGTTGAAGCAGTAGCCGATATTTTGGAGAAAGCTAGTATCCAGTGTTATCGTTATCACAAGAACCACAAGCTTGAAGAACGTGCTAATATATTAGCTGATTTCAGCGAAACCGGCGGTGTCTTTGTCTGCACTGATGCTGCTGCCCGTGGAGTAGATGTTCCTAATGTCTCACACGTTATTCAGGTTGCATTTCTAATCTCAACTCACACCCACTTCATAGTACTCGGCTCTCTAAAACTGTAGCGAAAATTCTCGGATGTGATTGCAGGCGGATTTTGCTAGTTCTGCAGTGGATTTCCTTCACAGGATAGGTCGAACAGCTAGAGCAGGACAATATGGAACGGTGACCAGTCTATACACCGAGTCTAACCGTGATTTAGTAGAAGCAATCCGTGAAGCAGTGAAGATGGGTCAGCCAGTGGTATAAATTCTATCAAACTCTCATTATCTCAATTAAGTTTCATCATCATCCGCTGCTGCATACTCAAGTGCAATATTATTAGCTCATGAACATTAGCATATTCCTTGTGTTGATTCATTCTTATGTTATGTCAAATAATTATTCAGGAAACTGCATTCAGCAGGAAAAGAGGTTTCAGGAACAAGGTTAAGAAGAGAGGTAAATAAACTTAGAATCCATAAGATACAAAACAATGAGAAAGATAGAGAAAGCTAATTGTATACTTTAATGTTTTAGCCTTTTTGAAAGCTGGAGAAGCAGAGGAGCTTCAAGGTGGGAGACTTTTAAGAGGTTCCTACTGATTCTGGTTTTATTAATTTCTGTTGTTTTTCCAATTCCATAGGCTTTGTTGTATATAAATTTTGTTACAACAATTAGCTGAATATTTATGCCATGTGCTTGCGTTATTTTTTCTAAAAAGAAACATGATTCTTTTTTTGGTCGACCATCTCGTTCAATACCTTTTATTAAAGGAGAAAAATATATAATTATTTTGCTACATCAATTCATATAGTAAAAAAAAATGTCATTCATAGAATGTGAATACTACTTTGTCATTTTCTTGTATCAAATAATTTTATGAATATATAACCTCTTTTAAAGCAATTTCATATTTTTCGATACACTAATTTATCACTGATTTCTTTTATATGTAAATATAACGTATTGTTAATTGATTATTTGTTTATTATTTTCTTTTTGCATGGAATTTTGTTAAATAGTTTTTCAATTGATGTATAAATTTATTATATTCGTAATAGTTTATAAATATAAGCAAATATTAAATGTTGGCCATTAATTCCAAGGGATAAAATATTCTATCATTATCAAATAAGATTTAACTAGAGAAAATATATTTAATAGGTTCCATTTGAATTTTCGAGTAAGTATAGCGGTTGTCATCTAGATAATGAAAGACTTGTGACTGAATTTCATTGTCAATCTATTCTCGAATACAAAATCATTATTTTTGTGAGAGGTTTATTATGATTCCATTCTATGTGCTAATAAAAAATTTAAGTTGCTATGAAATATCAAATTCAATGCAAAATTCATTAGAAAAATAAAACATAAAAATCAACACTCGATGTAGTGAGTTTTGGCTGATTCTCAAAGCGTTAATTAATTCCCAGCAGCAATAAAAAAATTTAGACTACCAAATAGATGTGAAATTTTAGTACAACCTCATTGATGATCTTTTAACTTCTTCTCAATAAGTGTTAACAAGAAGGTTAACACATTGGAACATACACAAGAGAATCTGTTACTTATTTATGCAAATTTTTCTGTGAAACCAATATCTGTTCCATTAAGATTTCAAGACCAAATATCTGTTCCATTAAGATTTCAAGACCTGCGAAACATCGAATAGATCTACTGCTTCAGTACTGCACTGAGATTCTTAAAAGTTGTGAGTTCGAACCAACCTTCTACGAGGCTCTCTCTTTCTTTATAAAATAAAAAAGAGATTTCAAGACCATTGGAGCTTTCTAGCTGTTTTTAGCTGCTTGTTGTATTTTTTACTTATTCTTCTGATTTTGTAGCTACTTCTGAATTTCTTGTTGCTTTCTCTTTTCTTATGCTTCCTCTGTTTTTTCTTGCTGTTGCTTCTGCTTCCTCCTCTTTTTACTCAGATCCTCATTTTTTTTCTCAGATTCCTCGTCTGAGATTGGGTAAGAATAGGAGACGTAGATGACAATTTGTTATTTGTAGTTGGAGTCTCAACATGATCATCTTCAGTTTTTTTTTTTTGGGGTTAAAAATCCCATCCTTAAGATACATCTCAATAAATGTGACAGATATGCAAATGAATTGTGAATGTTCTATGTCAAACCCGGGGAGAACAAATAAATATATAAAATGACCATATCACTATTATTGTTGTTGTTATGGCCAGGCCGTGCTTAGAGTTTTTGAGACTTAAGGCGAACAAACAAAAATTATTTATATGTTTTTTTGGTAAAATATTTTCTATAACTAAAATTTAACCAAAAAAACATATAGATTATTTTTTTATAATAAATTAAAAATAATAAACACTATTTTTAATCTATGAAAATAAATTTTGCATTATTTTCTTAAGGTATAAAATAGTTTTATACTATTTTTGTATTCTATTTTTAGTTAACACTATTTTTAATCTATAAAATACTAAAATTTAGAATAAATTTTGTAAAATATTAGATATGATTAACACTATTTTTAATATATAAAATAGAATTTTAAATTCAAAAAACCGAACACTAATATATATATATACATATATAATTTACAAATATATCTAACAAATTTTTAAAAATTTGGGGGCCCTAAAAAATGTTTAATATTTGGGGGCTAAGGCGAATGCCTTTTTTCTTCTTCATAGGCACGTCTCTGGTTACGACAGGGGCAGATCCAGCCCAAACTATCAATGGGTACAAAAGATGCTACATTTGAAGTGGTAAATGGGTATCTACATTTTTTTTTGGAGAGGTTCTCCAGCTAGCATTGCTTCTAAATGTGGGTTAAAGTCCATAAATCTTAGGCTTTAGACATAAAAATGTATGACCGCGAAAATCCAGATATGAAAACTATGAATAAAATAGAGAATAGAAACAAAATACAAAGATAAAACACTTTATGAAAATCGAAGAATGTGGAGACGAGATATGATCTCCTTTCTTAGTTTTTTAGATTGCCCACAGTGTGGCGGTTTTGTACGATTCAGAATCCAATGATACAACCACATGAGACCTTATTCGTTACACTCAATGTACAGAATTTACGATCTTAGAAATCTACGATATACTCTCGAGACACTTATGTTTTTGAATTTTGATGTTCTAAAACGTTAGGTTAGAATGAATATATGAGAACTGATTATATGGTCAAGAGAGAAGCAGTTACAATCTCAGCCAGTATGACTTGATCTAAGCCATTATAGCTAGATTTTCATTTATCTTAGGATATAAATCAATGAGTAAATCATGAGAGTAAATCAAGAAGTCGCTCTTGGATGCTGCAGCGGTGGTTCTAGACAGCGACTCTTTTCGGTTGACCGTCTAGCTCTCTCTTCACCAGTGCGATTTTGAATCGGAAACTACAATCTTTCATCTCCTTCCAGACTCTTCTTAGGCTACAACACATTTCAATATAGGGTCAGATGTGGTTAATTGATTTCTTTCACTTTATTTGATGTAATGGGCTTGTCCCAAAACACTGCCTAGAGTTGGGCTGTAACATTTTCTTTGTAATTCAAATTGGCAAACCCTTTAACAAACAAAAAAATGCACATCTCCTCAAAAAGATTAGCTTTATGATGTATCCATCTACTTGTAATAACTGAGAGTATGTGCATTCAAAACGATGTGCAAGAGATTTGGCATAGAAGATACTACCAGTGACTTGATCTTCTCATGATTATGAGCGTATATGCTCAATATATCGTACATGACATATTCAATTAGTTCAAGCGACTCGACGTGGATGCAGTTACTAAAATTTTTATCTATCATCTCTATTGTCACATAAGTTCTCTTAAGTGAAAGTGTCTTCAAGCGCCTCAGATCTTTGGGAGAATTATCCGATATTTCAAATTTACACCAACGTAGCTTCAACATTGTTAGTGTTTCGATGGCTGAGAAATCAATCGGGATCTCCGTAACTTTTTTCGATTTGGAGGAATCTAACTCAAGTTTTTGGAGGTTTTTACCAAGGTACTTATTGATCCAGGATATTATCATATCCTCCACGCAGATATGATTGAGAATAAAAACAAATCGGTTGATCTTCGATCTTTGGTGCTGGTTAAAAATGATGTCGATGATATATACAACCTCAGAAAGGAGTCACTGCAGCATCCGCTGAACCATCACTGCAGCATCCGAGAGTGACTCCTTCCGCTGAAATCTCTGCAAACCAAATCTCCGTGCATTTGTATCCTGATAGCTTACAACCCAGTTTTTGATGGTTGTGTCGATTGCTGTGAGAAGCGAATTAGTTTGCTTGAAAATTTGCCGAGGCAGTCGTTGGTTCCGTTCAGTCCAAAGGTTGTAGATGCAGCACTGCTATGCGAGTTTTGTTAACCGATTTCCATCTCAGTTCCCTGCTAGTGATTACATGGTGAGGAGAAATGGTTGAATAGTCTTGATTCGGCGTTATTTGGTATCGAGCAGCAATGATCTTCCTTGCTGTACAATTGTAAGAGCAATTAAGAACAAATGGTCTCTAGATTCTGGAGCACGATTGTATAAGAGGATGTGGGATTCAGAGATGTCGGTACACCAGACCGGTTGAGATCCTATCATACTTGGTACCTTCTATTTCCCATTTGTAGTAGTTATCATCATCAATTAGAGTGAGAGTTGTGAGATTTGCTTGTAGTATGACTTGATTCTCTGTTCTTGCAAGAGGAATGTCCTAGCTACCCTGATCATTGAGGTCATGTAATGTAGCAGTATCTAGAATTCCCAATCTTGATATCCTTCCTGCATTGAGGAATGAAGCAATGTTATCAAAAGCTTATTGATTTACTTCGCGGGGAAATAAACAACAATTATGGTGGCAACATTGTGTTATTTTGGAACGTCATCGAGGGAGTTCATCTTGAGATTTGGTTTGTAGATATTTCATTAGAGAGACGCCAAGAACCTGAGATGTGGGGCAATATTGTTTGCTCTGATTCTATTTTGAACATTGATTATTTCTTACATCAGTACAAGGTTTAACATTCTTTTTTATGTCACTCTCTAAACTTGTTTCATCCATAATTATTCTTTTGTTGTTTTCCTAACCATTATATGACTAGACAAAGGTTTGATATACATATGATTTAGATTCTTTTATTAATGTCCTAATATTTCTTGCCTAATCAATTCTACTAAACTATATCAGATGATTACACAGTTTTTAAGTATCACTAACTAGAATGGTTATCATATTTTGCACATTGCAAGCCCTGTCTCACTAACTAATGGTTAGTTATGCTGAGGTGGGAACTAATAATCATGTTTCAAAATTATTGGTTGATGTTATATGTTTCCAGCCATATTGGGAATAATGTCTCACATCTGAAGTTGGGTAAAGATCTTAAGTGGTATATAAAGTATATAAGTCAATCTACTCATTGCCAATTGGTTTTGAGTTAGAAACCCATAATCTAATATAGTAGCAGAATTCGATCACATGCTGTCCAATCTAATCCATAATTGGTCCGATCTAAAAATTTGGTCGCCAATCCATGTCTGAACATATCAAGATCAATAGTTAGAAGCGTCATCATCTCGATGAGACGTATTGAGAATAATTTCTCATATCGAAAATTGAGTAAAAATCTTAAATGATATTTAAATAATATAAATTAATCCATTCATTATCAATTGGTTTTGGATTAGACGCACATAATCTAATAAGCCACATGGTTTAGGCGTAAGGACACACGAAAAATAATGACCGGTGTACCGCATAGAACGCAAGCCTGTGGTATCTCCAGCTGTCCATCCGGTCACGTGTTGAGATCCTATTCCTAATTGCCAATCACATTATGAAGCTGCATCGAGGAATGTGCTGAGCGAACCAAATTAAATTAAACCAAGACACTTTCGGACACCGAGTTGGCTCCCTGTTTTCTTTGTGACGCCAATGGACTACATTAGCCTCAGAAGAAAGGGTAATTGCTGACAGGAGAGCTACAGATCTTGCAAGTTGTTCCATTTGCTGTATCGGAAACCTTATCAGAAAAATACATATACATATAAATTAATATTTAATAAATAAATAAACACTATAAATTAATAAAATTTGCTGGTCTCAAGTCAGGCCGATGTAAAAATGAACAAAATTTGATAAGATAATAAGATAATAATTTTTTTAGAATCTCTATGTAAATATATGGTCTCATTAATAACATAAATTAATAATCATGTAAATTTTCATATATATATATATATAAAGACAATATAATTTTGTTTTTATGAATTTATGTTAGAACTCATAAATAACTTTACTTATATAAGAAAATATTTTGTTTCATTTTAAACTATCTTATTATTATAATGTAAATAATTTTTTCATAAAATAAAACAAACTTTTCTATAAATTTTTAAATTATAAATATGCATAATTTTTCTTTCAATAGTTGTATAGACTGTTTAAATACAACAATTAATGTTACTAATCATAAATTTCAAATTTATGTTAATTATTTATATAAGTGAATTCATCTATAATCTTTGTTATTTATTATCAAAATAATTTAATTTTCTTTTAAATTTTAAAATTACAAGTCCAAAACTATTAAAATTTATAATATCCAATACATTAATTTTATTTAGATAAAAAATATTAATTAATTTATTTTTAATTTTTGACAAAAATCTCTATAAATTAATAAATATTATTTTATACTATAAATTAATATCACTATAAATTAATAAAATATCATGATCCCAACATTATTAATTTATAGAGGTTTTACTGTAATATATTCTCATATTTATACGTTTTTTGTGAAGCATATTTATACATTATTACGAATACATTAAATTTATACATCAATTCAGAAACTATTTAACAAAATTCTATGAAAAAATAAACTAATAAACAAATAATCAATTAAAAATAGGTTTTATATTAATATATACACAGAACAAAATTCAAAGAGACGTTAGTGTATCAAAAACATATAAATTTGCATTAAAAACAGGTTATATATTCGTAAAATTATTTGATTCTTAAAAATGACAAACAAAATACTCCCACTCTATGAATGACATATATTTTATGACTATAGGTTTATCTAGCAAAATAATTAGCTATTTTTAATCTCCTTTAGTACAAGGTATTCAAAACGAACTATATATTTTCAAATGTTGGGCATTAATTTCAGCATATACAAATACTATTAATGGGCCGACTGTAGGCTAAAGCCCATGAATCTCAGACATACAAATTTATATGATAAAGTTAATGACATAAATGATCAAAATTTGATTATAATGAAGTGGCTGATTTGAATTCTAATGATTTTGTGGTACCCAATTTGAATTCTTAGATTGTAGTTTTGTTACTTTTTTAACAATGGGCTAAATCAACTTATTTTGTTTTTGTTTTGTTTTGTTTTGTTGAGACATCAACACATTTTGATTTGGACCTTATGATGTCGTTTTGAGGTGCATCATTTCTTAAGTTAAATACAATTGTATATATAAAGCTCAAGAACTCGTTAAATTGTTTGGTGGTCATTGCGTTGTATTTACGAAAAAAATAATATGAAAGCTTTAATTATATTATATTTATATGAGAATCTGAGACAAATATCTCATCAAATAAGACATCTCGAATGTCATTAACTTTTTTTCAAAGGTATGTGCTAATGAAAAGAAAAAATACGATTTCGATTCATTTCATTTGGTTTTATTTTTCCATTACGAAGTTTTTATGATATTGTCTTGTTGATGTTATCGCTGGATTTCTTCCGATTAGCTCTTTTTCTCATGTTATATTAATTTTTTGGTTTAATTTTCTTATTTTAAAATGTTTGTGATTAAAAGGAATCAGACAAACTAAATATGATCAAATTATCATGATTTACGATATGACGTGTTCCGAGAAATAAGATATTGAAGGTCAATCCATGGTTTAGATCTGGCTAATGGATTCACAAATCCATTCAAACGCCAACCATACTCATGGCTCTCGATTTTAAGGTGTGATTATCCACATCTCGATAGGTTTTTATAATAAACATATGTAAAATTAAGTACATAAATTGATTAGTTTTTAATCACATATTTATGAAAATTAATTCTAAATCTCTATACTTCTTAAAACCTAATTTTAAATTATTTTATAATACTGTTTTAAAAAATAGTAACTTGATTTCTGCTGAATTCTAGTGTTTAGGAATTATGGTTCTTAGAAAAAGTATTAGTTCTCTTTTTTCACAGCGAAAAGGATTTTATTTTTGTTGGCAGCAAAATATATTAGCTCTCTCTCTATATATATATAGAGGATCTTCGAATAATTTTTTCTTCTAAATTGTATATATACTTGATTTTAGATTTTTTAAAAAAATTTCTTAAGTTTTTTTTAATTGAAAAATTAGATTATTGATTTTGGTAAAATTATATTAATGATTTTAAGAGAAAGAAATAGTTTTAGATATCCCTGAAATTTGGGCAATATTTTTTTGGGGCAAATATGTGATTTCATTGAAATTAGAAGGGGTACATTGCAAAAGAAGCTAAATCACTAAAAACTTTAGTGCCCAAAAAAATATTAATTATATCTTTTTGGTGGAATTCTATCTCAATCACTGAAATTTGATTTAATTTTTGGATCCTAAAAAATTTCATAATTTTTTTTTGTTTGTGTTTATCCTTCTTGTTTGGTCTCTACCTTCTACATTTTTCAAAATTAGTTAGATTATAAAAAATGAAGGATTTTATATTTTGGTCCTAAAACCACCTCCAAAATTAGTTTGGGTATTGGCCTAGTAATTATTAAAAATCGATGATGAAAATGATGATAAAACTCCACAAAAAGGAAGACAAAAGGTTAACTAAATTAAAATCTCTCATTATTTAAGTTTTATACTTAAATGAAATCTAAAATTAATTCAAAATATTTAATGTTTATTCTTTTATTATTTTAAATATAACTAAAAACTGAAATTAATTGATTTTATATATGCAATCAATAAATGGAGATATATCAAAATTTTATATGGTTTCCAATAATAAAATGTCAAACAATAGAGAGTTCCTTTGTTTTTATATATAGGATAGGACAATATTGCATGAAAATGACGATTAAACTCTACCAACATAAAAATGTAAGAATGAAGATGAAAAGATGAAATAAATTCAAATCTCTCATTATTTAATGTTTACACTTTAATGAAATCTAAATTTCAATTCAAATTTCATTATTTTAGATTTATGCTTTTATAATTTTAATATAATTGAAAACTCAAATTAATTGATTTATATAGATGCAATTAATAAATATATGGTGATATGTAAAACTTAATTTGGTTTCCACTAACAAAATGTCAAACACTAAGAAATTCCTTCATTTATATATATAGGATAAGATAATATTACGTGAAAATGATGATTAAACTCCACCAAAATGAAAGATGAAAAGATGAAATAAATTAAAATCTCGCATTATTTAATATTTATACTTTAATGAAATCTAAATTTCAATTCATTAATTTTATATCTATTTTTATAATTTTAATATAGTTAAAAACTGAAATTATCTGTTTTTTTTATATGCAACTAATAAATGAAGATGTATCAATTTTTTAAATGCTTCCCAATAAAAAATGTCAAATAAAAAAAAGTTCCTTTATTTTAGAATATAGGATAAGAAAATATTATATCTTTCAAATTTTTGTTTCCTTTTTTCCACAATCAGATTTTTCATTTTTGTGTCCTTCAGTGTTTTTATTTTTTACTTTCTATATACTACAAGAAACAAAGAATTTTTTTTTTGACTTCCACACTATATATATATTAGCTTCTGTTTCGCTTCTAGGCACACTTCTCTATTCTCATAGCTAATATCGGTGCCGGAATCTTCAGGTTCTTGACCTCTTATGTTTTCGTGCTTTTATGTAAACGATTTTGATCGAGTTAGGTTTACGTCGGCTTCTCCTGTGTTTTACTGATTTTCTACGCAATTCTTGATTACTTTAAAGATTGTTGTCTTGCTCTCGAATCGTTTTTCAAATTTGTGGTTCTTTCTCTCTTGGTGATTCCTTCTGGCGTAATCACCATCGATGCGTAACATCTGTTCGTTGCTCGTTTGGTAGTCTAACTAGTTTTAGTTTGTGGGTGGCGATGAGTAGGAGATTAGTTTTGGCAATCGATAATTAATAATCTCTCAAGAACTAAATTCTTAATTTCTTTACAGAATTTGATACAAGAAAAGCTTGAAACGGATTCTAGAAAGATGGTTCTAACATTTGAGGAAGGATGGTCTAACATACAGAAAGGTGTTACCAAGCTTGAACCACCATTTACAGCTGACGAAAGCTTTGGTCTTTATACGTACGTACGTAGGTCTTCTTATGTTATGTTTGTTGTTAATAGTTATGTACGTGTACTTACCACAGTGATTAATTTCTTATTTGATTCACAGGACTGTCTACAATATGTGCACCAAGAAACCCGATTACTCACAGCAGCTTTGTGATAGGTATCTTCAAGTAATTGAAGATTATATTAAACAAACGGTGAGTAGCAAAGTTTTTTCGTTTGGGTTGATTCTTGGATATTGTGCGAATAAGACATGTTCATTTAGTTTATAATAAGTTAAGCAAAAAGTTTAATATATATAAGTACATACTTTTATGTGTGGTTAGGTGTTGCCTTCTTTAAGGGGAAAGCATGATGAATATACGTTGATAGAGCTTGTTAAGAGGTGGAATAACCATAAAGTAATGGTTCAATGGTTAACCAGGTTCTTCTTTTATTTGCACCGATCATACTCCATTTATGGGGGCGACTGAGGGAAGTTGGCTTGACATGCTTCCACGATCTGGTTTGTCATACATTCCTATAGCTCATAAATTTTCTCTACGTACCTCAAAGTATTGTAACTGACCATGCAAATTATTTACTTGAGGTTTATCCTGAGATGCAGTCCAACGGCACTAAAGCTGTTATAGCACTCGTAAGTATTGGTATCTTACTATCGTGATCATGTAATCCAGTCCAGAAATACTTTCGTTAATATCCTCAGGGAGGGAGGGAGCAAATGAGAAGTTTGAGTGATGAAGCTATTGAAGGTTGTTCATTTGTTATTATTATCTAAGTGCATCTAGCGACCAATGAAAAGTACATGTTTTTGTCTTAATAATTTTTTTTTATGATATAAGTAATACTTACAATTAAATATTGATAAAATTCATAAAACATTTTATCTTTTCATAAATTTTTAAATTTCCAATTTAAATATTCATACATTGAATCGCTCTGCTAAAACTAGAAAATTTTGTTTTCGCATCAAAACTTTAAATCGTAGAACTTTTTTTCTACCAAAACTACGATTATAATTTTCCCAACAAAAATCATGATTTCATGGTTTTTTTGATGAAAGAACATTATGTTATGATTTTAATTCAAATTTCAGGATTTACTATTTTGGCGGAGAAAAATCCAATTCCAAAATCACTATAATTTTGGTGCAAATTTTTAGTTTATTTTAGTATAAAATGATAAAATTTTAGAAACTTAAAATAAATATATTTTAGATTTTGATAATTTTGGATGCAATTGTAAATAAAAGTATGTTAGACTTTTGGTAAATTTGGGTGCAATCCGGAATCTCGTATCCTAAGCCGCAACAAAGGAAAAATAAACTAACACGTTCCTAATTCACACAACCCAAAAAAAAACTGTTTTAGGTTTCAATGTGTCCACAAGAGTCTTGGTTTGGAATTCAAAGAATTTTGCTTTTCACCCTCTCTTGCCAGCAATGTTGAATAGCAGTGAGTGCCTTGACAAAAATAGATATGCAATAAACAAGATTGCTAATGTTTTCACTAGTAATAACTGCAAAAGACAACAAAATCTGTCTCTAACTTGGGAAAATAAAGGAAATATGTTTCTTCTACCAGCTTAAAGAAGAAAATACATTACTGTATTATTTGATATTTAATAGATAATATCTGTTACGAATAGATAATATTAGGTCTCCATTAAAATTATTTTCAGTTTTCTAGATGTGGCAGGAGAAGTGTCGCCACTACAATAGTCAAACTATAGACACGAGACTTACAAAGTGAAACAAATTATATTAGGAAGAGAGTTCCAGAAAGCTAGGAACGAATTTAAAATCATATTTAAACATTAGTTTAATCTATGTTGTGGCTCAGTAATCAGCATCATGTATTTTATTAACTGTTTAAATTTCTTTAAAAATGCTCTGTTTTTCCAAACTCGGATCAATTTATTCAGTCTTAACTTATAGAATATTTAAAACACACACTCAGACACCAAGAGCATCATGTATAAATGCTCTGTTTAAATTTACTGACAAGTGTAATCTCCCTCTCTCTCGACAAACTCACATACCAAAATTGTGCAGGAGATTCTCACTAAGACATTTCATCGAACACGTACACTGCATCATCCACCAGACCACTGTTCATGTCATCATCAATCATTATATTGCAAATAGGAGTATACCCATAAATCGAGTATCATTGAGGATCTAAAATTAAACTGAACAAGAATTTCGTTTGAACAGAAACCAAAAGTTGGATTGGGAATAGAAACACACATAAAAACAAATGCTAAAGAGATGATTAGTTATATTATAAGGATATATAGAGATGATTATAAGTATGTATTACCTGCTTGTCAATTCGGTATCAGATTCTTCCCAATCGGTATCAGATTCTTCCTCCAATTTGATTTTCAAAAGAGGAATGTGTTGAACTTTGTAAAAGTCTTCTCCTCCTCTGGACAATTTCTCCTTAAACTCCCTTTCACAATAGCGGATTTCCAGTTCTTTCAAGGAAGTTATAAATCTCAGCCCATCTGGAAGCTCCTTCAACTTTGGACAATCACAAATTTGCAGAGTATGAAGAAGGGGCATGGAGTCTTCTTCTATTATCCACTCTTCCCATTCCTGTAGTCTAAACAATAGTAGCTTCTGCAACTGAGGAAATCCTCCTCCTGAGCAAACCATTCTCTTCCCACAGAAAGATTCAGACCATAAAAAAACCTCTTTCAACTGAAGCAATTTCTCTAGAATCGGCATTGGATCCTCCTCCAAACGACAATTTTCTAGAGATAAGGTTGTAAGGTGAGAAGGGAAATGTTGCTCATCAGGTAACCTTGGCATATATATCCTCAACTTCAGATGTTTGAGATGAACGCAATCCAAAACAAATCTTTCTTCATTATTCGGTAGACCATATATGGTAAGATTTTCCAAGCGACTCAATTCACTTAGAGATGAAGATAGAGTTTCCATTGTACATCCGCCATTGAATATGATTGAAAGAGTCTGGAGCCTTTTCATTTGGTGAAGACCCCTCACATTGCTATGCATTGTTGAGAAATTCTCCAATGTCTCCAGGTTGACTAGATTATCCAATTCCATCTTTACCTTATCATGTATATCCGAAGGTAAACATAGGTATATCAATTCTCGCATCTCGTTCAAGACATTATTGGGGATGTAGAGTGTAGAATTCCAATATACATGTAGGTTTAAATAGAGCAGCTGCTTCAGATTCCGCATAGAAGAAGGTAGATGATATACCTTTGTATCATATAAACTCAAATATCTCAAGTGGATGAGCTTCCCGATGCTAGAGGGTAACTTCCCTCCTTTAAACTCGGCATCAGAGAGATCTAACGCCCTCAACAACTGTAACCTTGTAAACAATAAATTCTTCATCATCCACGCTTCTGATGTACCATTTATTAACAAGAGAGATCTAAGTTTTGGATTCTTCATCATCCCCTTTGGATCATATGATTCATCAAATCGGTGTACTGCGATTCTGCGAGACTTACAAGGAGAGTGAGAGTTTGCAGTACCAACAATATCTACGAAATTCTCTTCTTCTGCTTTACGCACACAAACTTCTCTCATCATATCATGCAACTGACATGTCTCAAATCTCGAAGTCAACTTGTCCCTTGCAGAAATAACCATGTTTCTCTTCACCAATTCTTCTATGTATCCATCTGCGACCTCTCTAATGGTCTCTCCATCGTAACCCCTAGGCCTTGGTATTGCTTCTGCAGCCCAGTAATAAGATAATTTCTCCACATCTATGGCATAATCTTCTGGGAAATGTGCAAGATAGAGGAAGCATTGCTTCAAGTAAAAAGGTAGCTCTTCAAAGCTCAGATTCAGGATATGATAAACCGAACGGAGATTTCTTTCATTGAAGCTAGTCCCACCAATGATGTGAGATCCAATATTCTTACATACCCTTTCCCAATCACTTAATGTGTGTTGCTTAGCTAACAAACCTCCTAACACCTTAACAACCAATGGTAGACCTCCACAATGGTTGATCATTTCCTTACCCATCTCTTCCATTTTTACATCTACTTTAAATCCTGCACAACATAACCATGTAGTATTTGGGCTTTGAAATCAATATATGATTGTAAATAAGCATAAAAGAAGTTTTTATATTTTGATTAACATAAAAAAAGATCTTCCTTTAAACGCATACCTGCTGTGTCTTTACTAGGAAATGCTATACTTTGGAAAAGTGTCCAACTTTCATCAATGGTTAGGTACTTTGGTTTAAAAGTGAAACATCTTGGATCTGCATGTAAGCCCACTCTTTCATCCCGAGAAGTAAGAAGTACCTTCCAATATCCTGCAAGATATTTTAAACAAAAGAAAATGTATCACACATGTATGCCTTGTCATGTTCTATTATTTTCATAAACAGTATATGTGAAATAAGATGTAGCATAAGATGTAACCTTTGTTTGATGGAAACGCAGGCTCTATTCTGTCCCAATCTTCTTTTTTCCACATGTCATCAAGGACAATCAAATACTTACTTGTTTCCAACAGTTTACGGAGTTTGTCCTGAAGCTCTTCTTCACTCATATTTGAGTCTCTTTGCTCATCATGTTTTGAACTAAGCTTCTTCAAGATTTTCTGCCACACATCTTTCCTTGAAAACTGTTGTGAAATACACACCCACACCACCCCATCAAAATGGTTTTTTACCATCTCGTGATTAAAGACCTGTCGAGCAAGCGTAGTCTTACCAATACCACCCATCCCAGTTATAGAAACTACTTGAATGCTATCTTCCTCCACCAAATAACCAACCAATTTCTTAACGTTCTCCTCCAAACCCACAAGATGATTTTCTTTATTGACGACTGGAAACGTCTTTCGCATCTCCCTTTGTCTTTCTTGTAGAGGATCTGAATACTCACCGCTTTCAACAATCATTTGTTGCACCCCAATAGTCTGCATTTCGTGGATAACGTTGGATATCCTCTTACTTATGGCTCTCATATCTGAAGCAAGTTCCCTGCGATCCAATATAATGCAAGAAAATCTTTTCATACGTTTCTTGATGCCACTTGTTTTTGAAAGCTCTTCCTTTAGAAGAAATGTTTCGATTATATCCTCTGTGTCAAAAACAACTTCTTTGATCTCTTCCACACAGTTTCTCACCGACTCAAGTGAATGTTTCTTAGCATCTGCATCTTTTAAGAACTTACTCAAAAATTTAAGATCTCTTTTGAGTTCACTGAGTTGCTCATCTACTCCCTTAAATCGATGAGATTTTTGGACAAGGAAGTCCAAAAGCTTCTCTACTCCAAGCAACAAGAATGCCTCAGCCATAAATCTCCTGCTTAACCAAGAAATGAAAGTAGGATTACTGAAGGAGGGTCTATGCATGAGTTCATCATTCAAATAATATCATGCATAATTTATAAAATAAATATACTACTCGGGTGGAATATTAGTTATAATCCATTTGTTGTTCTCCAGGCACATGAACATTATACTACTATTAAAAAATGTATATATAACACACAAAAGATCAGAGAACCTGCTTCCTCAAAAGATCTAAAGAAATAAAAGTAAGAAAACAACATGAATTACCTTTTCTCTAAATCGCTTTTTCGTCCAATCAATATTTAGAAGAAGAAGGCGATGAGTTCTTTATCTGTTTGGCTAAAAGATCCATGTTGACTCCTACCTATGCAACGACCAGCTGTAGTGATAATGATTCATAGATTGAGTGGCTACAAATTCTTATAAGCAAATATTTTGAGACCATTAAAAAAAACCCATCTTATCACTTGGAGCCATTTGCTACGTACCACTTGTCAAATTACATTGGTTCAACAAAAAATAAAAAAAACGATTATTAGTAGTTGAATTTTATTCTCAGATATTTGTTTACGGCAATATCCCGCAATGTTTTCTCATTTGCTTAGCTATCTATTGTATTTCTTATTGGAGACTGAATTCTAGTAGTATAATCAACTTATTAACGAACTCTCAATGTAAAGCAATGGATTAAGGATCAAAATAACAGATGATTTATGATGACCGTTTTCGTTTATGATAAATAATAGTTTGGTCGGTAAATTTGAGTAATTAATTTGTTATGTGTTGTGTTATTGATAAGAGGATATATCCTCTATGATTTTATGGGGATGGAAAAGCACATGCAATGCATATAAATATGAGTCATAATTACCATTTGAATAGTTTTGGAATGGTTAAAGGAGTATGTAAAGATATGTAGACTTATCTTACGGATTCACCTGTTGTAGTCTTTCTTAAACTTTCACATAGCCATTACATTTGGTGTGCACATACTATTTATATCTTCATGCCTCAATTGGCAATTAAGAGAAAATATGAGATTTGGTCATTAATTAGTGGTCAACCACTAAGATTTCAATGCATAAATATAACATTAGTGGGCTAATTGTTATCCATTTGAGGTTGAGGGCAGTTGAAATGCCGATCCCAAGGATTTTTGGATGAGATGAATGTCCCTAAACTTGTTGGAATGAGTTGGCATTGATCTTATCAAAAATACCGAATAGGGATTTTTGAGAAAAAGATAATGGTTGGAATAAATCACCTAAGGTTCTTCTTTAGATGCCCCTTTCAAAATGGGCCGAAAAGTAATGTGCCAAAGGCCCAATTGATCTTACCTGACAAATTGACAATTAACACCAGACCGGTTCTCTTTGCTTAACCAGATTCAGATTTTTGAGTTATCAATTAGCAAAACGTAGTCGTTTAATCTTCTGTAGCATTCAATCCGACCGTTAAATTCAGACCGGTTCCTCTTACTAAACCAGATTCGGTTTTACGGGTAATTAATTAGCAAACGGCGTCGTTTATTTCAGCTCCTTGCCGTTTTTATGTACGGTGATGATGAATCTCTCTGTCTTCTTGTTAGTTTTTCGATTAATTGAATTTGATTCGAAGCTCTGTATCGATCTCGAATCTTGATTTGAGAGCAATCGAGATGGCCTCTAATTCTCAGGTTTCATTTTTTCTCTTCTTCTTCTTCTTCTTCTTCTTCTTCTTCACTGCAAAACAATTCGGAATCTTCCCTCTCTGAATTAATTTGATCACAGGTTTTGGTTGAAGAGAAATCTAGTGTTAGAATCTTAACACTAAACAGACCCAAGCAGCTTAATGCTCTCTCCTTCCTCATGGTATTTGAATCTTTCCCTTCTTCTTCGCCACTCCTCCCTTCTTCTACATAAATTGAATCAATCTTTCTATCTCTCGGTTACTGCAACTGTTCCTTGCATATGAGAAAGATCCTGCTGTGAAACTTGTCATCCTTAAGGTAATTCACTATCCTTATCTCTTCCATTTTGTACACAGTTAATAATAACTTTGTCACAGGGTCAAGGAAGAGGCTTTTGTGCTGGTGGCGATGTTGCAGCTGTTGTTCGTGACATCCAACAAGGTAACTGGAGACTCGGTGCTAAATTCTTCTCAGATGAATACATGCTCAACTATGTTATGGCCACATATACCAAACCTCAGGTCTCACTATTGACTATACTCTCTTTTAAGTTTACTACTCTTGAAGTGTATAATAACTTCATTAATTCGTCAAATTATAGGTTTCGATTTTGAATGGTATTGTTATGGGAGGTGGAGCTGGTGTATCCGTCCACGGTCAGTTTCGTATTGTAACTGAGAAAATGGTATTCTTTTCTTAAAAGATGTTCATGGATGATGACTAAGAGACCACTCTGCAATATGCTTATATCTTTTGAATTTTTTCCAAGGTTTTTGCCATGCCTGAGACAGCTCTGGGGCTTTTTCCAGATGTAGGTGCATCCTACTACTTGTCAAAGCTCCCTGGATTTTTTGGTAACAAAATTTATCTTCTTCTGAGATTCTTATGTTCTTTAAAGCCATAAAAGTTTGAGAATGATTGTGGCTATCTATGTACCTCTTTCTTCTTTCTTGTCTTCTTGTTTAGGAGAGTATGTTGGCCTCACAGGAGCTAGACTAGATGGCGCTGAAATGCTTGCTTGTGGTCTTGCAACTCATTTTGTGCCTTCAGCGGTATAAATCTCCTTTGCTTACGTTTTTAGTACTCCCCATTACCGGCAATGATAATAACTTGACATGGTAAAAACGAGAACATCATGGTTTTGAGCAGTCTTGTTCAGCGTGCTTATTTTCTCTGGCCTGATGGTTTTGTTTTGACTATTATAAATTATAAGTGTCCATAACTAAACTTGCGGCCTGTAAATTTTCCTAGTCTCTATTTCCTCAGACATTCTGAATGACTTTAACACACCAGTTTCTGTAAAGCTACTATTTCCTTCGCCAAGGATTGTTACTTAGTAAGGTTACCCCTTTTCACAGAGGTTGAGTGCATTGGAAGCAGATCTTTCCAGAGTTAGTTCAAGTGATCCAATCTTTGTCTCAACAATTGTCGAAGCATACACCCAACATCCATGCCTGAAACAGCAGAGTGTTTACCACAGGCAAATGTATACGATTTTATCTCTTTCACTCTTTCTACTTGTATTGAATTTGTCGAATACCTTCTTTTTTCATGCCAAATTGCGCGCATTCTAGGTCATGTGCTAAAACATTTGCTATGTTATTGATCATGATTATATTACATGTTTTTAAAATTTCAACCTTGTATTGGCGTCAGCTTTCAATTGCTATTTACATACTTCATTTCTCATTAGCTCTTCAATGGATTCTCTGTTTCTTAGCTTTCCGTTACTATCTTTACGCAGATTAGATGTTATTGATAGATGCTTCTCGAGGAGAACAGTTGAAGAAATTATATCTGCACTTGTAGGTTTTTCATTTAGATGTAAGATATCTTGAGTTGCAATCCTTAGTTGACTGATTTACCTTTTGACAATGCACTCTACCATCATGTGTTGCTTAGGAGAGTGAGGCCACCATTCGTGAAGCAGATGGTTGGATCTCAGCTACTGTTCGAGCATTGAAAGAGGCTTCACCAGCAAGCCTTAAAATCTCTCTTAGATCGGTTAGTTCCCAGAACACATCATATAGGCAATGATTGCAAAGAACTGACTGTGTGTAAATATTTCAGATAAGAGAAGGGCGATTACAAGGGGTGGGTCAGTGTCTAATCCGTGAGTATAGAATGGTGTGTCATGTGATGAAGGGAGAAATAAGCAAAGATTTTGTGGAGGTTTTTGTCAGCTTCCCTTATTGTATCTTCCTCCTGAAATTGACTTTGTCGTAGACCGTAATAACAAGTGCGTATCTTGCTTATTCAGGGATGCAGAGCCATATTGATGGACAAAGATAAGAACCCAAAGGTTTTAACAAATCTCTCTCCATATGGTTATGTCACACTGTTGATATAATAATACCTTATGCATAAATTATAGTGGGAGCCAAGGCGATTAGAAGACATGAAGGATAACATGGTAGAGCAATACTTCAAGAGAGTGGAGGAAGAGGAGGATCTAAAGCTTCCACCAAGAAACAACTTACCTGCTTTTGCAATCGCAAAGCTGTGAAAGGAGAGAAGTTGATGGAGCAACACTGGTGTTGAATAGGCCTTGCATACATAATGCAGAATGCAAAACAGAGATATAAAAAAAAAAGATTATCGTATTGAGATTAAGATTTGTTTATGGTGTTGGAGGCACAACCATGGCCAAAATGGATGTGGAGGCACGTCTTTTTTTTTTTTTTTTTTTATCATTCATTTATTTGGTTTCTTCAACTCAAACAACACAATGAAAACTAAACAAGGAAATTAGAAAGTGAGCTAAATCGTGAAGTATTGAATGGCAATTAAAAATCTCTCGTGACTCTTGCATTTTCTCTCTCTTTCCCTCTGCCCAAATTTCTGGGGAAATTGTTTCTTCAGATCTACAATCTTTCTTTTTCTTGTTCGATGGATGGCCAACGAGGAAGTAACTCTTCGTTGAGCTCTGGCAATGGCAACGAAGTCGCTGCTGATGTTTCTTCTTGCTTTTATGTTCCTAATCCTTCTGGAACCGATTTTGATGCGGAATCGTCTTCTCTTCCTCCTCTGTAAGTCGTCATCTTCTTTTTCTTCTTCTTCTTCTTCTTCACCTTCTTCTCTCTCACTTGTCTCTGAATTTTGAAACATTACACTGTCGGCAGCTCGCCAGCACCTCAAGTGGCATTGTCAATTCCAGCCGAGCTTGCTGCCGCCATTCCTCTCATCGATCGTTTCCAGGTTGAAGCTTTTCTACGGCTTATGCAGAAGCAAATCCACTCTGGTGGCAAACGTGGCTTCTTCTCTTCCAAAAAATCCTCTGGCTCTCATGTTCGTGAACGCTTCACATTTGAGGATATGCTTTGCTTTCAAAAGGTCATTTTCTTCTACTTCTCCTTCCTTTCCCCTTTGTTTGACTTTGTGCTGAAATGTGAAATGTGAAATGTTCTCTCCCTTCAGGATCCAATCCCCACATCACTGCTTAAGATAAACAGTGATCTCGTTAGCCGTGCTACCAAATTGTTTCATCTCATCTTAAAATATATGGGCGTTGATTCATCTGATCGATCAACGCCACCTAGTTTAGATGAACGCATTGAGCTTGTTGGAAAGCTCTTCAAGAAAACTCTGAAGCGTGTTGAACTCAGAGACGAACTTTTTGCTCAAATCTCCAAACAGACTAGACATAATCCTGACAGGTGCTATATCCTTAGTCTTAGATACCTATTAGTTATATGCCTATGATCTTTTTGTTCTTACCTTTTGGCATATTTGTTAGGCAATACTTGATAAAAGCTTGGGAATTGATGTACTTATGTGCGTCTTCAATGCCTCCTAGCAAAGATATTGGTGGATATCTATCTGAGTATATTCATAATGTGGCACACGATGCAACTATTGAACCTGAGGCTCAGGTTCTTGCTGTGAATACTTTGAAGGCCTTAAAGCGATCTATCAAAGCTGGTCCTAGACATTCCACACCTGGCCGTGAAGAAATTGAAGCCCTTTTGACCGGTCGAAAGCTAACAACCATTGTCTTCTTTTTGGATGAAACTTTTGAAGAAATATCATATGACATGGCTACAACTGTGTGTGATGCTGTTGAGGTATCTTCTTAATTTCTTTTATCATTATTTAGTTTCCTTGCATTGCACTGCTAGCTGACTATGTTCTTACCTAAGGCAGTCAAATTAGTAATGCTTTTGTTTTTTCATTTGTCCCTTTCGATTTGGTTAAACTTCTCTCACTGCATTGACATGTTTCGTGTCAGGAGCTAGCTGGGACAATTAAACTATCAGCTTTCTCTAGTTTCAGTTTGTTTGAATGTCGTAAAGTTGTTTCAAGTTCGAAATCATCTGATCCCGGAAATGGTATGCTTTCTTGTGACTTCTTGATCGTATTTTCTGAAGTATTACTACATTATCAATTGTTTCTCTATCTGTCACTTGCAGAGGAATACATAGGATTGGATGATAACAAGTATATTGGAGATCTCCTTGCTGAATTCAAAGCTATAAAGGATAGAAATAAAGGAGAGGTACTACACTGCAAACTGGTATTTAAAAAAAAATTATTCCGAGAGTCTGATGAAGCAGTCACAGATCTGATGTTTGTGCAACTTTCCTATGTACAAGTAAGCATTTCTTCATCTGATGACATTTATTTTTACATGAAAAGCTCGTCTTTCCTTACTGACACACATACATGTAGCTGCAACATGACTATTTGCTAGGAAACTATCCTGTTGGGAGGGACGATGCTGCTCAGCTTTGTGCATTGCAAATTCTTGTTGGGATTGGGTTTGTCAATAGTCCAGAGTCATGCATGTTAGTATTCTAAAACTTCTTAATTATAAGAATTGTATCTTCAGTTTTTATAAGCTAAGCCGCTGAATTTGTTAGCCTCTTATAGCACGTTATGATGCTTTTTCTTCTTCTAATGTTTCGCTTATAATATCATTTTCTTTGTTCACTGGATCACGTATCAGTGATTGGACATCACTTTTGGAGCGGTTTTTGCCAAGACAAATAGCAATAACCCGAGCAAAGCGTGAATGGGAATTGGATATCCTTGCTCGCTACCGTTCAATGGTAAGAATGACCCCCCTGCATTTTATTTAGTTGTATCTGTCTCTTTTCAGATACCTTTGCCAGATACAGTCATATTGAGGTGATCACATGCTAAAGTGATATTTCGTATTTGTGTTCGTGGGAATGTAGGAGAACGTGACCAAAGATGATGCGAGACAACAATTTCTACGGATATTAAAGGCACTGCCATATGGGAATTCAGTGTTTTTTAGTGTACGCAAGATAGATGATCCAATTGGCCTTTTACCTGGACGTATCATTTTGGGTATCAACAAACGTGGGGTCAGTTTTAAAACAGATGCTATAAATTATTACTCTTAAAAAAAAATCTTTTTAGTTTTTTTGAAATTCAAATGTCTTTTGTTGGATTTGATCTTGTTGTTTGCTTTCGTGCAGGTTCACTTTTTTCGACCGGTTCCTAAAGAGTATCTGCACTCAGCTGAATTACGTGACATAATGCAATTTGGCAGCAGTAACACTGCAGTCTTTTTCAAAATGAGAGTTGCTGGTGTTCTTCACATATTTCAGTTTGAGACAAAACAGGTTTAACCATCATTATTTGTGGATCATTACTATATGAAGCAATTCGTTACAAGATATTCGATTTGAGCAACTTGTAAAGGTGAACAAATTTTTTATTGTTTGTAGGGAGAAGAAATCTGTGTTGCTTTGCAAACACATATAAATGATGTCATGTTGCGTCGTTACTCCAAAGCTCGATCTGCTGCCAATAGCTTGGTTAATGGAGATATATCATGCAGTTCTAAGCCGCAAAATCTTGAAGTGTATGAAAAACGTGTGCAAGATTTGTCCAAGGCCTTTGAAGAGTCCCAGAAGAGGGTTGATAAGGTACACATTTTAACATGTTTCATGTTTCTTGGTCATGTAAAATTAAACTTATGGAGGGAAGGTTGATCTCTGTTTGAAAACACGAAATAACATATTATAGGTAGAATGGTATTTCCTGACCTCTTTTCTCATTAGAGTTGAATGCTGAAGAACTGTTTGTACTTTTACGTTGTTGTATAGATGATGGATGAACTGCAAGAGAAATATCAGCTAGAAGTTACTCTCCGTGAAGAGTTAGAAACTATACGCAAGAGTTTGGAGCTTGAAAGGAAAAACTTGTTGGAGGTTACTTTAGACCGTGATAAACTTAAGTCGTTGTGTGATGAGAAGGAGACAACTATTCAAGTTAGTTATAACGTAACTTTCTCTTCCTTCTGATGTGTAGTTGAAGTTATGTAATTATTTATTCTATGTTTGCTCTAGACCTTGATGTCTGAACTGCGAGGAATGGAAGCAAGGTTGGCAAAGTCGGGCAACACAAAATCAAGTAAAGAGACAAAATCAGAATTAACAGAGATGAATACTCAGGTGGATATCATGTGTTTAAATGTGATTCATAGTCAGTATGCTTTAATTATTGATTATTTATGTTGTTCCTTTGTAAGCGATTCTGTTTTTTGTCAACCATGAAATTTATGTCGCAGATATTATACAAGATCCAAAAGGAGTTAGAAGTTCGAAATAAGGAATTGCATGTTGCAGTTGATAATTCAAAGAGGTTGTTGAGTGAGAACAAGATATTGGAGCAAAGTATTTTTAATATAGAAAAGAAGAAGACAGAGGAGGTGGATTTTATGTATTAGATTTGTGGCCAATTTTAAACTGAGAAACAGCAAATACTTGCGTATTTTTGACTCTTCAATATTTCAGGTTGAAATTCAGCAAAAGAGATATGAACAAGAAAGAAAGGTGTTAAAGCTTCGAGTTTCTGAACTTGAAAAGAAGCTTGAAATCCTTACTCAAGACTTGGATAGTGCTGAGTCCACGATTGAAAGTAAGAACTCTGACATGCTGCTGTTGCAGAATAACTTGAAAGAACTTGAGGAGTTAAGAGAAATGAAAGAGGTATTGCTACTCTTTAGTCCTCTTCATCATTTTAATCTTGTTTCTGTTTGAATGATGATAATAATGTCTTTTCATGATGTAGTTAAAAAAATAAATTAGAGGTAACGTCTTTGTTTACAATCCAATTTCATGTTTCTAGGACATTGATAGAAAGAATGAGCAAACAGCTGCCATTTTGAAGATGCAAGGAGCCCAACTTGCCGAGCTAGAAATACTTTACAAGGAAGAACAAGTTCTAAGGAAAAGATATTATAATACCATAGAGGGTAATATGATCCTCAAGTATTTACATCGATATTCATTGCTGTTTTTTTGGGAATTTATTTATATTTATTTCTGTTTGTACTTAATTGTAGATATGAAAGGGAAGATTAGAGTTTATTGTCGAATAAGACCTATAAATGAAAAGGAGAGTTCAGAGAAGGAAAAACAAATGCTAACAACTGTGGATGAGTTTACAGTTGAACATCCATGGAAAGACGATAAAAGAAAGCAACACATATATGATCGTGTGTTTGACATGCGTGCTAGTCAAGATGATGTCTTTGAAGATACAAAGGTATTATTGATATGTAACTCTGTTCAACTAATATTCATCCTTTGCTATTTTGTTGTGGGGCCTAATATCATTTTTCTTTAACAGTATTTGGTACAGTCGGCTGTAGATGGGTATAACGTTTGCATCTTCGCTTATGGTCAGACTGGTTCTGGGAAAACTTTCACAATATATGGACATGAGAACAATCCTGGACTCACACCTCGGGCTACAAAGGAACTTTTCAAAATATTAAAGCGTGATAGCAACAGATTTTCATTTTCTCTAAAGGTAATTTGTTATTCTAATATATGATGTGATAAAAGATTCTGGCACCCAATGACAACAAGAAATTATGCAGGCATATATGGTGGAACTTTATCAAGATACACTTGTAGACCTTCTATTGCCAAAAAGTGCAAGACGCTTGAAACTAGAGATTAAAAAAGATTCTAAGGTAATGTGATATATATATAGGAATACTAATTGATTTGTGGACACATAAGTTTGATCTTATGCCATAAAATATTTCCTCAGGGTATGGTCTTTGTAGAGAATGTAACTACTATTCCTATATCAACTTTGGAAGAACTGCGAATGATTATTGAAAGGGGATCTGAACGACGACATGTTTCTGGAACAAATATGAATGAAGAAAGCTCAAGATCTCACTTAATACTTTCGGTTGTTATTGAAAGTATCGATCTTCAAACCCAGTCTGCTGCGAGGGGCAAGGTGACTAAATTCACTTAATTGTTTTATCCACTCTTAATAGTTTTTTAACAAAATTTTAGTAGCATGTAGGGCTTTCAAGGAAATAGGGGTTTCTTTGAATTTTCATGCTTCGTTACCGTATCAAGGGAAAATATAGTAATATTAATCTTGTCCAAGAGAAAAATAGTTTAACTTCATTAGATGTATTGCTCAAATCATTTGTTTAGTACTCGATGTTATTGTGTGGATCCATATCATTGAACAATGAACAAGGGTTCAACACTAAAGCTGTAACATAATAAGGTGATAATATCCATATTATTAGACGATAATTGTTGTTCACTTGATCCTTTTCTAAATAGTTACTCTCTATGGTGGTATCTTTATAATATTCTGATCCTCAATTTGTTAATTTGCAGTTGAGTTTTGTGGATCTTGCCGGTTCCGAGAGAGTAAAAAAGTCAGGCTCTGCTGGTTGCCAACTCAAAGAAGCTCAAAGTATCAACAAATCGCTTTCTGCATTAGGTGATGTTATTGGTGCTTTATCTTCTGGCAACCAGCATATTCCTTATAGGAATCACAAGTTAACAATGTTGATGAGCGATTCATTGGGCGGCAATGCCAAGACGTTAATGTTTGTTAATGTGTCTCCAGCCGAATCAAATCTGGACGAGACATACAATTCTCTTCTGTAAGTCATGAATTCCCATATATACACACGTTACAATTTGCATATATAACGTAGATACAAATGTCAAATAGGCTAAGTGTAACATGGATTATTCCTACTCGTTAAATTAAAGCATCAGGTTTTTTCTACTTTGACCAACTGCAGATATGCATCAAGAGTGAGAACAATAGTGAATGATCCCAGCAAACATATTTCATCCAAAGAGATGGTGCGATTGAAAAAGTTGGTAGCATACTGGAAAGAGCAAGCCGGTAAAAAATGTGAGGAAGAAGACTTGGTGGATATCGAGGAAGATCGAACACGTAGAGATGATGCAGATACTTGAAGAAAGCTGACATGGAACTCGTGTAGGTGAGATTCAGACTGTTTCCCTATGAGTTCAAATTTGAAAGAGAAAAATTGTTGAGCCAAAGATTTTGTCTGAGATCTTGTAATTGGAGCCGTCTTTAACGTGAAAAAAAAAAGTTATTTAAGCTAAGCTTCTTCTTAATGAACAATTTTTTTTTTTCTAACCAAACATTAAATTAGAGAGTCACTCCATAATTGGTTGCCCAATTTGGAGGAGTGGTATTTACAAAAGAGGATTTTGAAAATAAACTCTAGAGGTATGTGCTAAGCAATCGGTCTGTCTATTACAAGAACGAGGAATATGAATGATCAAAAAATCAGGTAAAGAAACCCGAAGCGAGGCAATGTCATCAAGTTGATTGGAGAAGGCGGGCCACTTCTCTCGAGATTTCACCATTGAGACAGTTCTGCACAATCTGTTTCGAACACTTGACACATTAACCTTGATGAGAGAATGACTTTCATAAACCATACCAGTGCTTCCAACTCCGTGTGCAAGGGTGAAAGTGTTTTCTAGTAATACTTAGCACCTAACAACACAACCTGCTCTTCTCCCTGTAGGCAAATCCAACCTAAACCTGTAGTAAGGTCTGATAATTTTCATGAACCATCAATCCGACATCTAAGCGGGAATTGATTGGGCCGCCTCGCAAGCCAAGTATTCACTGTTTGCTCGACAAAATATGTCTGTGGAATCAGTTTGTATTCCTTGAAATATCTTTTTATTTCTAGCTTTCCACAAAAAGCATAATATCCAAGGAAAACAATTGAACTATCATGTTCCTTTATGTGGGATGGTATTCTCCAATATAAATCATCCAAATTCGTAAATTTTGACCCTATTGGAAACCTCCCAGGTGTCGACGAAACCTTTGATAGCGTCCAAGTTTGTGAAGCGAAGGAACATTCAAAGAAAACGTGATTAATGGTTTCCTCAGTCATTCCACATCGTTGACAAATAGTATCACATCTAACACCCCGATGATTTAAACCTGAAGTAATTGCGAGTGCTCCTGAAGCAATTTGCCAAAGTAAATGTTTAATCTTTGGAGGATCTTTAACTTTCCATGTCTGGGCTTTCAGGGCAGTACAACTCGGACCCCAAACTACTTCTTCTGACAAAGCATGTGCTACTTCTTCTTCTTCTTAATGAACAATTCTTACAAAGGAGAGATTCACAATCATCCCTCTCAAGCAAATTACTTCTTCTACAATGGAAATAAGCCATCTGATTTCTTTTTCATTAGTAAAGTTTAACTTGATAAAGTCAAATAAGAGAGATAATGTAAAAGACTAAAAGGAAGGCTCAAATTTGATAACACTGATCCAAAAATGTGCTTAAGAGGCATTAATCTCTCCCTCACAGAATTTGGTGCCTTTCGAAAACCCTAGCTTTAGGCACAAAAATATATGAATAAGTTAAGGGTGTAAATTTTAATTGTAGTGGGGTTATTGATTTCAACTCTAGTGACTTCATGGTATCCAATTTGGATCATTAGATGGTAATTATGTTTCTTTTTTTATTGGGCTGAATGAATTTTGCTTTAGACAACAAAATATCTTGGATCGGACCTAATATTATACGATGTCGTTTTGGGATGTACCTTCTTTTAGGTTAATTACAATTGCATATACAAGAAACTTGTTAAGTTGTTTGTTGTTGTTACGCCGTATTTTAAAACACACATAAATCCTTGATTATATTACATGAGAATCTGTGTGATACAAGGATGTCACCTAATAAGATATCTCGAATTTCGTTAACTTAAATCAAAGGTATGTATCAGTAAAAGTTTAATTAAGATTTCCATTTGTTTTATTTTAAATTGCATTTCATGTAATTGTTGTTGTTATCATGAGATTTCATCTGATTAACTTTTTCCTCATGGTAGATTAAATTATAGGCTAAGTTTTCTTATTTTGTAGCTATTTGATAAACTAAATCTAGTCAAATTATTCAGGATTTGAGATCTTACATGCTCCGAGAAATAAGTTGGCGGTTTGGATCTGGCAAATGAAAAAAAAAAGATAGAAAAAAATTCCATTCAAACTCCATCCATATCTATGCCTCTCAATTATAAGATATGTATGATTATCCGCATCTAGATATATTTTCATAAAATACATATATGTAAAATACATATAGCATAATATATATGACAAATTTTCTATTTAAATATTAAAGAAAATTAAATTTCAATATCTATACTTTTTGAAAATATTTTTAAATAATTATTCTATATTATTCTTTAAGAAATAATAACTTAAATATATGCAAAATCATAAATTTTATGAATAATAATTCTTAGAAAAAAACTTAGTTCCATAAATATATAGGATCTTCAAAGAATTTTTTATAATAATAAAAATTATTGCATAAGTATATCGTCATGTTTTAAGGTGAAAGTTTTATCAATATTATAGCAAAATCATCCTAATCATAGCCAGAAAAAAAAAGTAACTTTAGGGTCTCCTTAAAATTTATAATACAGATAAAACTTTCACCTTAAAATTTATAGTAAATAGTTGCATTTTTAAATTTTAAGGTGAAAGTTTTATCAATATTATAGCAAAATCATCCTAATCATAGCAAAAATAAAAAAGTATTAGCCTTAGTTAGATCTCAAGTTCAAAGAATTATTGGCTTTAGATCTTAAATTTATAGTGTGTCATGATATTTTCTTCTTTGAAAACTTCACTCTCTGTGATTCCATGGCGGAGATGCGAACAAAAGGCATGAAATTGTCACCTACATTTTTAAAAATGAATAAGAAGATTATTAAAAAAAAAATAGGGTTTTAACTTTTTGGTCCTAACAACACCTCCCAAATATTTTGTTTTTCCTCAACTTTAATCCTTTCCTTCATGTATGTTTTCCTTTTATATGTGAAGAATATCAAATCTCTTCTCTTCTCTGGAGTGTTAAAGGGAACTTTTATCTTAAATCTTGTTCTCTTTCTCACGTTAAAGATGGCTCCGATTACAAGATCTCATATAGTCTTAATTGGCTCATAACATTTTGGTAACAATGTGATTCTGGTTTTGAAGTCTTGGAAGTCAGTGTCTTCAATGTCACTCGATATGGTGTTACCAAAATCATCCCAAACATACCATTGATAGTGAACTTGTTTCTGTCCCTTCCACTCACAATCTCTCACATCTTCAACACATAACTATTTTTCAACACCATTTTTGCGAACAGAGCCTGCTCATACACTTTCAGTACTTACATCAGTATCACTCATATCATCACCTCCCCGAACCTCCTGGGTGAATTAAACCCGAACTTCCTCTTCTAATATCGGATAGCCTTTCGACAAAGTTAGGAACACCGTCCTATCATCCGCCGCCAGCATCAATACCTTTCCTCTTACTTTGTCTGCTTCTCTGTCAAGGGTGGTATTTATTGCTTCTTCTTCAACAGGAAAACGAGACAGAGGAGGCGGAGCAATCCTTACTTTTCGAACATTTAACCAACCAGAGGAAGTTATGACAAGTAAAGATTGCTCCGCCTCCTCCATCTCGTCCTCTTGTTCAAGAAGAAACAATAAAGACCACCCCGGCAAAGAAACGGACAAAGGAAGAGGAGAAGGTAGTGATGCTTGCGGCGGATGATAGGACGGTTTTCTGAACGCTTTTGAAGGGATATTCGATTTCGGAAGAGGAAGTTAGGATTTACTACACGAGGAGATTCGGGGAGGTGATAGTGATGCAAGAAGTGGAAGTGTATTAGCAGCCTTTATTCGCAAAGATGGTGTTGAAAATTAGTTGTACGTCGAAGATGGGGGAGATTGTGAGTGCAAGGGATAGAAACAAGTTCACTATCAATGGCAAACATGTTTGGGAAGAAGAAGAAAGAAAAGCAGTTTCGAATTGGGAGAATGAGAGAGGAAATCCGACCAGATCTGATTGGAAAGACTAGACTCGTGGTCGATTTTGATGAAGCTCATGTCGGAGAAACCATTGGAACTGATGCCACCGTAGTCCGAGTTCAGACCTAGCTGTGATGAAGCTTTCTTCATGTGCAAGGACCAGCTAAAACTGTTCAATTCTAAATTCAAAAAACTGTGATGATGCAGCATCTTCAAAGGAACGTGGAAGGCTCATGTGAGTCTGATATGGATTAAATTTCGATCCAATCTTCATGACACTACTCTCTTTAGATTCAATGGTGGGATTGAGATTTTAATGGTTAGTTGTTGAGTTATTCATGTATTTCTAAGACAGATTTGTATAGAGCAAACTATGAGTAATCTCACGAGTTGTACTATTTGGGCAAACGAGCTCGGTTTGAGATTTAACTTTGCAGGAGCCTTTAGAATTCATGGATCTAGGTCTCAGTTGATGGAGAATCAAGTTGGAGCTCTAGATTATTGGGAAACATGTGGTTGAAACGGAGATAGTAAATCTGCCCAAATGAGAAGAAAGGA
Source organism: Cardamine occulta (assembly GCA_028015245.1). NCBI lineage: Eukaryota > Viridiplantae > Streptophyta > Magnoliopsida > Brassicales > Brassicaceae > Cardamine > Cardamine occulta. The sequence goes on from CM051368.1 coordinate 3,102,497, forward strand.
GAAGTGAGTTGTTCTTCAATCAGGTGGCTAAGGTGAGGGTGTGATCTATAAAAATGCAGTAATTATTTTCTTGACATGTTCTTCGAGAATTACAAAGTATAGAATTAGATGTTGCAAGATTAGACGTATAATTGATGTTTGTGATTGCATGATTGTTTGATGATAAGATGATTGTTTACTTGATGATATATATGATGATGTGTTATGAGAATGTGAGATGTAAAAGTGAAAATGAATGTAAATGAGAATAAGAATGAGCATGGATATGAAGTGACTAAGTACAAAGGCTAGCCTTCAAATAGAACGGTAGTGCCTGGGTACAAAGACCAGTGCTTCGCGTTATGATGTGTTTAGAGGGATTGGATACAAAGTCCAGAACTCTAGAATGAAGTGACTGTGTATAAAGGTCAGGCTTCACAGGGATGTTATAAGATACATAAATAGATGATGAATTAAATACTAAGATGATAAATTGATAAGATGAGTGTTGCATGATATTATATGTTGATTGAATATATGGTTCTATACTATTTGATAATTGTTGAATGTGTTTGGAATGTCGTTATAGTGTTTTAGTGCGAAGAAAATATCTCTTTGCTGGGTAAAATTTGTTTTATTCACCCCCTATTTTTCCTTCTTCTCCAGGATAATAAGTTTCAGGAGTAGCAGCTTGAAGTTGTTTGTTGGTGAATGTTTTATAAGAATAAGAGTTTGGCAAGACTAGATGATAAATTGATAATACACTATCTTGGCATGTGTGGTGGGACAAGTATTATACCCAGAAAGAACTTATTCCCGCAAATTAAATAATTGTTACAAAGGAGAGATTCATAATCATCCCTCTCAAGCAAAATACTTCTTCTACAATGGAAGTTAGCCATCTGATTTCTTTTTCATTGGTAAAGTTTAACTTGATGATGTCAAATAAGAGAGAACATGTAAACTGTAAAGGAGGACTCAAATTCGATAACACTGATACAAAAATGTGCTTAAGAGGCATATATCTCAAACAGTTGTTATATGGCTACAAGAAGACTAAATTACAACGGTAGAGGAGAATGTCTCAATGATTTCTTCAATCTAATATCAAATCTAGAGAATGTGAAAGTTACGATCCCAGATTAAGACTAAGCCATTGTTTTGTTTATGTTGTAACCAAAGAAATTGGTCAAACTAAAGAAGACCTTAAAGTACTGCAAGACTACTCTAGCTGTATTATAAGAATTTACTAGTGCCATTATATCTAAGATTTTGGAACTAGGAACATATTGCATATGGTAAACCAGGATCTCGTGAAGAAGAAGATGGCGGCAATAACCAGCATACGGTATAGCAGCCGAGAATGTAAATCTACATCGACCAAACCTTTGCTGCGAGGCGTAAGAAACCACATATCACTTTTTATAGTGTTAATAATCCCTAAAGATTATCACTGAAACATATATTTTATTTTCTGAATATAGCTATGTGCCTGAAAGAAAAACTCAAGATTTCAGTAGTCTCTTTTCAGGGTTTTTTTCTTGTCTTGCCTTAGCTGAATATTATACCATTTCTTCTTCTTCACTCCATCTTCTTCCCTAACTGTGACTTCTCCTTCTTCTCTAGGTTCCATTAAGAGACTGCTCTTCTTCCTGCTCCAGCTCCTGTTCTTGCTTGAACCTTGCTTCGTTGGTGGGAAAGTTGTGTATGATGCACATATCTGGTTCCTCCTCTTCAGTAGCTCATCGATCTACAAACACAACGAATCTCAGTAACGTATTTCTCAAGTAATCAAGAAAATAGGAGAAAAATTGTGATACTGTAAAGCTAAACTCTCACCTCTTGTACTTCACCTGCGCATTTACTAGCCATCTCTGTGAATTGCGCAAAGACCTCGTGGTATTCAGATTCAAACTTCAATAGCTCGGTTCTTTTAGAGACTATCTGCGCTTCAGTGGACCGGAGACTCTCTTTCTCGTTACCGAATGGAGCAGATGAGAATATTTCTAGAGTATAGCTCACACTTTTGAAAAAATTGTCACCTAGAGTAATATTATGACACCAGATGAGGTTACTCAACTTCTAATAGAGTAGACTAGTGATTCCTTGAAAACTGTAAGCGAATAAAACAAACATTACCATAAACAGCAAATACATGCAATCCAGCTTTCAGTTCAGTGATCTCAAACGGTTGGAATGCATCGAGCCTTTTGAAAAATCCGGTCTCTGTATCCCTTGAGAGAGCCCTCTGTGAGGAAAAGGGAGAAAACTGAGTACATGGTGATGGAAAGAAGAAATAAAGGTTTTAACTTAAGAGGGTAGAGAACATAGTTAACTGAATTAACCCTGTGATCAAAACGATAAACAGGAAAGCCGAAAAAGTATAACCCTGCAGTTGAGTGCTTTCCTGTTTTCCTGCTGTCTTCCTTTTGCAGAAAGAAAGTACATAAAAACAGTTTAGTAACTCGAAGAAACTTCGAGGCATGAAGATTCAATTGGATGCAGAATTTTGACGTTATAGGTTAAGGAGATTAGCAAATGACTCGGAGATGTAATAATAGAACAGAAACAATTGATTACATGCTGCCATTGTTTCTCAACAAACTAATTGTACAAAAAACTTCATACCTGTAGTGCCAGGCTCAGTCCTCCATTCTCTGCTTGATCAAAGTAAAGTAACTGGAAAACAATAGGAATCAGAAGGTAAGATACGGAATATGAAAAAGTGACCACGAGATTCTTGAGCACAAAAGGCAAGAGTATGCGCAAACGAACCTTGAATTTGTTTTTAGCAGATGACTGCACCTTACATATCAATCCAGCTTGGGCTTCTTCTTCTGTTAACGTAACAGAATAAAAGTGAGCCGATTGCTTTTCAACCTGTTAGTTGTAGAAGAAACTATGTCAGAGATAACAAATCTACATTAGCACAACGAAAAGCCAATGCTAGTTTACTAAAACTATCATTATCATACCTTTCTAGAAACAACTTTCCCAACCGTAATAGGCAAAGTAGTAACCATACCATTCAGTGCCTCCTCCAATAAATTTGCTGAGACACTTGTCTTGATTTGCACACCAAGCTTACTGTGTTGAACAAAATTCTCAAGTTGTTAATTATCTCTTAAACCAAAGTAAAAAACTTGCTCTCCAGAGCTAAGGGGAATTTTGGTAGAAATGATAAAACAGAGAGTATAGCAAGTGTGTTTAAGGAACTCACTTGAACAGCGCGGCAAATATAGTGTTAACAGCTCCTAAGCTTGAAAGATCGAGCTCAAGATCTTCATTTTCCGGACCGACAGCCTATACATCCCATGTGAATCAATAGAAAACAGATATGGATCTCAAATGATTTTGGACAAAAGGGTATCTAATGAAGAACTAGAAACTATATCTTTAGGTGATTTAAGGTTAACTGGAAACTGCAAAAGTGTAGAATGTTTGTTCCAACTCTAATGAAACTAATAGCAAAACACTTTCCCACTATATCGTACTCCTCTTCAATGCTTCAATCAAACATCAAAACTGAAAACGATGTTAAAACTCAGGACTTGTATGAAATCTCACCTCAGAGCCAGTTGTATCATATTGCCGCCGATTCTCCGGATCAGACAAGACATCATAAGCAAATGTAATCTCCTTAAACATATCCGCTGCAACCGGATCGTTCGGATTCTTATCAGGATGATACCTAAAATAACTACAACTTCAGTACAAGTAACAATTAAGAGGAAACAACAAAACAAACACAAAACATCTGAACACAACAAAGACACAAAATCTAAGCTTTATCAAAACTGCATCTTAATTCACACAAAGTTTCAAGCTTTATCACCGAATTTAAAAAAACCTGAGAGCCATTCTTCGATAAGCACTTTTGATCTCTTGATCAGTCGAATTGCTAGGGATACCAAGGACTTCATACGGGTTTCGTCGTCGGAGCTCATCTTCTCCGGCGTCATTATTCTCCGATCTCGATGTATGAGTAGGCATAGTTCAGCAACCGATTCTCTTCTCCTCTACCAAAAGTGTAAGAGATTGAAAATCGTTGAGTTTTAGATTTCCAAGTCGATATTGCAAAAAGTCTGGGGATCTTCGCCAGAAATTGAGCAAGTGGGGAGAATGATTCATGCCTCGTAAATTGTGGTTTGTTACACCAAAACTCTAGGAAGAGAGACAGAGAAAGAGGAAGCTCCATGGGGAATAACCCCACAGGTACTGAGCTGGAGAAGAAGACAAGAGAAACGAGACACACACTTGAATTATTCGTTTTTTTATTATTTCTTATTTTGTTTTTATTCTCTCATTTAAAATTTTCAAATGACCCATTAACGGGCCCAAAACAGATCATAAAGCCCATAAAGAATACTAAGATGCAATTCTCTTTAAAGCACGTGCCTCACATGTGGTCTTTTTCTCTTATCGGAGAAATAAAAATAATTATTTGTTTTTCTTTTCCCGGCGATGGCGTTCTCTGGAATCACGACGCAAAATCCGATTTTTCTCCGGCTAAATATCTCCTATACACGGTCATCTTCATCTTCCTTGGTATCTTGTAATACGATTTCATTTCCTTCTTCTTCAAACCGGAATCTCAATCGGTTTAATCGTATCTCTGTTCGATCAGCTTCTGTTCCAGGTTCGAACTTATGAAATTGATTTTTTTTTCTATAATCTTATGCGAATATTTTTATCCTGGAAGTTATCGCTTTGATTCTATCTTCTAAATTAGCTTCAAAATTTAATCTTGATCGTTCTTACATATATTTAGCAGATTCTTGCAAAATTTTGGTCATGCTTTTACTATTTTTGGCCACAACATAGCAATTTTCCTATTGATTATTGATTGTATAAATGGCTAATGCTGCGAATTTGAGTGTAAACTCTTCAAAATCTTGTTAATTCCAGTGAATTAGAAAACTCTCTGATTGGTAATTGTGTCTACGTTTTCATATTGTATCTTTATTTGAATTTTACAGTGACACCTGCTGCGATTGAAGGATTGAAGCCAGCGATTACTCTAAGTGATAATGAACTTAATCATTTGAGTAAGATGAGATCAGAACGCGGGAACAATCTGTGTTTGAGAATAGGTGTTAAACAAGGAGGATGTCTTACACAATGGACTTCGAGAACAAGGATAATGCTCGACCCGATGATTCCACCATAGAATATGAAGGATTCACTATAGGTAAAGATCTCTTCTGATTACTTTCATTTTTGCAAGAATTATATCAGATTATTGTTCAAAGCTTTGCTCTATAACATATGTAGGATAAGCAGAGATAGGATGATTGTTTCATAACATTGGTAGGACAAACATAGTGGCGAGATTAGATGTTTCAACATTAACGGTTTACAGTGATTTTTGTTAACATAGTAGCTAAAATCATTCATATATAAGCTGTTCTGCATTATGACTATACCTAGGCTCTCAAACTTGAAAATCTGGTTTATGGGAAGGTATTAATCAGAAATAAGATGAATACTAGATAAGGGATCAGATTCTTGATTTGAGACTTATGGCCTTGTTGTCAAGTTTTTGATAGTTGCTGTTGCATTGTGTTCTTTTACTCTTGCTGTCAAGTTTATGTATAGTGTATACGTCTGTAACATGACGATGAAAGCTAAGATCATTTTTGGTCACATGTGTTTTTTGCAGTGTGTGATCCAAAGAGTATGCTCTTCCTATTTGGAATGCAGCTCGATTACAGTGATGCTTTAATTGGTGGAGGTTTCTCTTTCAAGAACCCCAACGCTTCGCAAACATGCGGATGAGGAAAGTCCTTTGCTGCTGAGATGTGAAAGTTGATTCATAGATTCTGGTCATATGAATTTACTTTGTAGACTCACTTTTTCTAGTGTTATGGGTTGGAGAATGTTTTCAGTTTCACACAATCTACTTTGGTTTAGACTTTAGACTACTTTGTGCATGTGTATTAATGTATATATATGAGATTTGTGTAAGAAATTTTAATGATTCCACTCCACATCCTAAGCTATGGTTTCTCATCATCCTAGAATCCACTGGCATTATTGTTTGCTAAAGAAAAAAAGTTCATAAAAGGAAGAAATCACAATAAAAATTATATTCCCATCTTATGATAGGGCGTGGGTAATTGATGATGGCTAAAAGTCTCATTAACGGTGCTCGTCCTCAGATTTTTTTTGTCTCGTTCAAAATTATATAATATATTTTTAAAAATCATAAAATATATTTTAAATATATTATTTACCTGATTGATATTAGTAAAGACATAATAAATCTTCATTTTAGTCGTCAAGAGAGAAATATCGTCCGGCATCCTCCGGTTTCCATAGCGGAGATGGTTGGCTTTTGTCTGGCTCTTTCTCTGTGAGTTTTTTCCGACTTTTTTTTCTTTTCTTTTTGTCTTTTTCGATTTATTTTGGTTCAGGTTCAATTTATCTTGTTTGATCTCTTTCCTTAGATTTAGTTGTGTAATTCTCCGAGCCTCTCTTCTCTAAGGGGATTAATTCGAGTTTCATGCTTACCGGGTTTCTATTTTTAAAGTTCGGATTTAGTTGCGGATTGGGGTTTATGTTGGTGTCTTTGGTTTGATTTCTTAGCAATTGAAGTTCCGAGGATGTTTGGATCGATCATACTTTTTTCGGTTTAGTGGTGTTTCTTTCAAGGCGGAAGCCTCCGAATTTTAATATGATATGTTCGATGGGAAGATTTTGTTATTCAAGAGGAAGATCTTGGAGTTCTTACCATGTTGAGTCGTTGATTGAAGAAGTTTTTGGCAATTATCTGTTCTTCTCAGGCAAAAAAAACAACTAGCATAATTGGCGGTCGACCTTGTTCTTCTTTTTCATTACACGTGTCTATGGCTTCGATTTTTGTGTGACTCGTGTTCATGGAATTGGATGTTGATTCAATTCAATTCTTCTCTATAGATTATATTGTATGCTTTGTTTTTTTTTATGTTACTAATAAAGTGAAATGACAAAAAAAATCTTCATTTAAGAAAAAATAACAAATATAAAATAGTTTTTCAAACAAGAATTTTATACTTTGAAATTTTTTTAATATATCTTTTGTTAATTTTAATTTTTTATTATTATAACTGAGGTCTTTACATAATAATTCAATCATTTATTTACTAAATTGTTTTAAGTTATAGGACCCTTAAAATTGGAGGGTTATGCAAATGTTTCAAAACAATGTGTGCAAGTGTGCATCTGTCCCTTGAATGTTATTTTTTTTTTAATTTGTTGCATTAAATTAAATTTTTTTTTTTTTTATAGCACTGAATGTCCCTTGAATGTTATTAATGTCATTGAAACCAAACTAAAGTATGTGAGAGTCTTATGTTTATTATTCTCTTTGGGGCTATAACTCTTTTACGCATTTTTAGATCGACTGTATTGTAGTTGTAGATGATTCGATGGCTTAGGCCTTAGTGGCTTGCCTCACCCAAGAGGCCAAGACTGAAAATAGAAGGTGAAGTTTAGTCGCAATATCGAATCAGATTAGAAAAGAGATCATACAACCAAACAAAATTGTGATCTCTTAATTCTATATCAAGAGTTACAAAGTATATATGTCTTTTAATCAAATCCATTGTAGCACAAACGTTTATACAATCTACCAACATGGAGTTAGATTAGTAGTTGAATTCGGAGAAGTTCAAAACGTATGCATTTTAAAAGACACGAGTTTGATTTTTGTTGAGAATGATTCTGTGAGATATTTGGACTTAGTCCCGGAACTTCGACATTAACAAAGAAAAAAAAAGTATATGTCTCGTCAATTGTAAGACTTTAATGTCAATTCTACCGTTATCGCATGTAGTAGTAATTAAAATGTCGAAGCACAGAAATTGATATGAGTTTTATGGACCCAAGCATTTACATGTTACAACGTACAATTGATTCAGGCAAATTATTGCTCCTAGTGAGATTGAGATCAGACAAGGCACCTAACGGTGTATTTTGTTTTTCTCGCTGCAGCTTTTTTTTTCCAGACAAAACAGCTGATAAAAAACCAATAATATATCCCAATCCGAAGAAACACCAACTAGTTCACTTTTATATATATGTTTTTTTGGGGAATATGTTTCCTACAGCATAAAAATCATAATTAACTCAAGGAGGTATATATGTTTGCTTGGATATTAAAATTTAACAAATGATACCCTTTTCTTGTGAAACAAAAATAAATAACAACTTATATATACCCTAATCCCTTAAAAATAAAGGAAAACTCAAAAAAAGTCAAATAACTCTATTGTCTCCTCTTAGGGCTTCATTGACTCAAATCCTCAATGAAAAACGCTATCGAATCAAAGAGGCGAAGACCAAGTATATGCACCAGATCAAATGTTTTGCTCTTTCATATCGTATACCCATATATAACCCAAATGAATATAATTGTGATTCTTTTGACGATTTACTTCTCTTTTTATAATAATTTTTCAATGTTGTACCAATCAGTAATCATCATGTCTCTTCCTTCTTTTTATCAGCCATAATTTCCTTGCTCTCCCTCTCTCTCTCTCATCATCATCAGCACCACCAAACTTCCACCAAACAAGTCTCATCAAAGAATAATAAGAAGAAGTTTGAAGGATTTTGAGACATGGGAGCACACGATGAAGATCTTGGCCTTGTTCTTCTTATTCAAGAAAGTAAGAGGAAAACAAATAAACAAGCAAATCCCTAAAAGGATGATGGATCCATGATGATGGGAATTTGATCTGTTGTTGGGGTGGAACAAGAAGGGTTCTGAATCTGAATCTCATCTCATAGCTCTTCTGGGGAATGTAAGCGTTACGGTCCGATCTTAATTCATCTCTCTTAATATACTTTCATTTGTTTCTATGAAACTTTTATTTCTTTGCAAGATTGATAAACATAATTATGTCTGTTTGAAATTTTCGATCTACATGATAACTATATGAATTGGTTGTGTTTATTTTGATAGTCGATATTTGCATTTTTGTATAACAAATAATTTTATGTTTCTGTATTTTAATTTTTCATTTTCTTATTATATTTCAACATGCACTATATGATGTTTCCGAATTGTGTAAAACCAAAAAAAAAAAAAAACAAATAGCTTCCCCATCGATATGTCAACTATATATATATATACTATTGTGTAGTCTTGGTATATCTAGATCCATACACATATTTTTTTACGTCAGAGATCCATACACATTTACTGGTAATTTCGTATATACACAAAAAAAATTGTACGTCCTAGAAATCCCTTGCTACTCATAGTAGATCCGGATCTCAAAATGTCACAAAGAAAAATGGATGTCTCAGTCTCAGATGTAGGATCATTAAGCAAAACAATCATTTTGCTTGAGAGATATCGAGAAAACCTATTCAACAATCAAAACCAAGATATAGTGTATTCTTGGGCATAATAAAACCCTTGCCGCAAGTTAAACAATATGGTGTATTCGAACTTCAAAAGTAGAGTTCATTTAAATGAGATATAGATGTCTGAAATGCATAATTTGGAAGTTTGAAAAGCCCGAAAATTTAACTAAGTGTCAAAGATTTCACATTGAAATTAGAATGGTTTAGAATTACCTTGCTCCTTGCATATATGTATATGGGAAAATTCATAACCATGTTCAAAATCCTTGGGACGATCCAACGATACTATGGTGCATTGAAGAAAGGAGCAAACCCATGTGCGCGCATTGTCGCAGATTTTCGGATTCGGACTCGGACTTTGAACCTTTTAGAATGGGTCGATCGAAAACCCATATTTTTGAGTTTTATAAGTTGATTTAGTCAAGGCAACATAAATTCTCCATGAGCGGTTTTACTTTTAAAACGAGTATAAAATCGAGCATCCTCCTTCCTATCCAGTATTCAACACATAAAAATACAAACAATCTCCTTATTATAAGCAAATGCTCGCTCTATATATGTTATACTCTCAGACTCAAAAGTATAAAGAGTTAAAGACCCATTTATATCGTAAGATCCCTAATCGTTACTCAACCGTCGCACTATATATATAGGACGGATTTTGAGTTAAGGAGACATCTTCAAAGTTCTTGACTCTGCTTTTTCCGGTTTCAACCTTCGTTGATAGCTTACTCTTCCGATATTGTTGTATTTTATTTCCAGTACTTGTATATCATTTACTCTATGAATATTCAGATTGTGCCCGTTATAAAATCCAGGGGCCTATATTTCAGAGATTGGATAAAAACAGTAGTCCAAATTAATAGTTGGAAAGTATATAAGAAAGAAAAAGTTTTATATGTACATGCAAGAAAATTTATAGGATTATTAAGATCATAGTCCTCATTATTTGGTGCAATGATGTTGTGAATATTTACTGAAAAGTTTATAGTCAAGTTTTCCACTAATAGCATGTTTCCATGTTACTTATTTTCAATTCCATTTGTTAGATTTGCTCATTTCTACCAAAGCAATTACGTTCTTTTTTTTCTGTATAATTCTTTTTAAATTTTCAAATATTACATCGTTCAAAATTTTCGATAAAGTGACGCAATATTTTTCCTAGGTTCCATCCTCTCAAACTTCAATGCCGTCACTGTGTGCCTTGGATCGAAAGTGAAAGTGTGGTCGTCAACGTCAAAGTTGTTGGGTTCTCTACATGTTTGAGTTATGATGCACATACATTTTCAACTTATAGAGGAAAAACTGGCGAGTGTATCTTAACATTAAACCCAAAAAAAATGAAACCAGTGTAATAAATCAGACCAAATAGCTTCATGTTCTTTCCTCACAAACTATATAGTTTAGAGTTTTTGGTCAACTAGCTAGAATGGCATCAAGCGTTTTTATTCCGTTCTAATTGGCGATTTACTTATAGTTCAAACAAAAATTAGTGTTCAAAATCACGAATAATTTTATAGCTTCGATGATTGAGTTGAAATTGTTTATAATTCCATTTTTCGTTCGAATCCAACCACTAATTAAAAGTTTGTATTTATTAGTATTTTTTATACAACTAGATACGTGGAATAGCTTTTAAACACTAAAACCAAGGTGAAATAACAGCTGTTAACTATTAAAAATCGTCTTCAAAAAGAAAAAAAATTGGACTAGCCAATATACGTATGTAATGATGTATCATAAACCATTTATTCAATTTCTTGAAATTAAAAGACTTTTTAATAAGTTTAGTTTCCTCTAAACAGATTTACGATTACTACAACCTTTTGCGGGTTTGGTAAGTACGAACCAATGTTGGGCACCCGATCATAGAATATATACTTTTAGAGAAGATGATAAAATGGCGACAAAAAAAATGATAAAATATAATACGATATTTTAAAGGAGTATAATAAATTATAAAATATTGAGAGAATAATAAAGGGTCCAATAATAAATTGATAAAAAAAATTAAGTAATAGCAAAAGGTGTTAAAAAATAAAAGAATCGAATTCAGACGTTAAAAAAAAAAAAAAAAAAAAAGGATCGAATATTGCCTCAAATTATAGGGATTAAAAACAACTCTGTCATATAATTACTAGAAACAAATTAAAAAGATACAGGTGGCGATCGATGATAGGCTAAGCACCAATCCTCTCCACCGGCAAATCTCACCGCCACCGCTGGTTTCACTCTGACGCCTAGGTTTCGAACCACCGTCTCCGTTCGGATTTCCACCGTACAAATGCTGAATCCCTTCAATATCATCTTTCGCTAACTCCACTTTGCGATCTCCACCCGAAATCGCCGGAAACATGATCGCATCTTCCACCGACGAATGACCTAATCCCAGAAGATGTCCAATCTCATGAACCGCAACCGATTCCAAATCCACCACCGTCGTTACCGGCAATATCCGACGGCTAATTTCTCCACCAGAGATCAACCAATCCTCATCGCCGTCGAGATGTAACATCCCCGTAGGCGGCGAAGAAGCATGCGCTAATGTTCCCATAGCTCCATCAAACGGCTCTCCATCTCCGTGTTCACCGGTGAAGAATCCAATCACTATATCAGCACCGAGAAGAGACTCCGAGCGCGTGAAATTCAAAGGAGTTACCTCCGCCCAGCGCGTGAAGGCGCGTGCGAACACGCTTTTGACGTCATCGGTTAAATTATTCTGCGGCACGAACGCGTAAGTCAGATTTCGTTTCCGATTCGGCCACCGTGGCTTCCCGGGGAAAAAAGAGTATCGTTCCGTCGTTCGGAGTTTCTTACCAGCGTTCATCTCTGAGAATCCGTCAATCATGTCCGGATTACCGCATCTCGGTTTAACGATCTGCCGGAGAGTCGACGAATCGAGATTTCCGGTGACTTTGAGATTGAAATTCTTCTGGTAAGTATTGATCGCCGATTGGAGAATGTCATCGAAATCTTCGGTGAAATTATTGGCTCTGGTGATGTAACCGAAACGATGAAAGTATTGTTTGAGTTTGGAGAGGCCGTCGACTTTATCTCCGACGTGACAACCGGCGAGTTTAGAGAAAGTTTCCCACGCGCAGCGAGTGGAGTTTAGGAACTGTAACGGTGGTATGGAAGAGACGTTAGAATAGAATTTGGCTGAGATTGGATTCACTAAGAAGAAGCTTAAAATAGTTGGTAATATGAGAAATCTCATTTTTAATTTTGGAAAGAAAAAAAGAATGGGAGGAGCTACAAAATCGAGAACAAGAGAAGCTACAGATATAAAACGACGTCGTTGTGTTGTAAAGCGAAAAAGCTTATGTCCACTCGGGACTCGCTACATTTTCCACACGGGTAAGTGGTCACACGTGAAATGTTCTTGAAAATATATATATATATATATATATGAAAAGAGCCAAAAATATATTATATATATAGCACACTTTCTTTTTAGAATGAGTATTAGGTTTAGCTACAATTTTGCAATATTACTACTCTATTAATCAAACGGGTTCTGTTTTCAGTTTCATCGCAAAATCCTCGAATCAAATATCCTAAAATTAAACCTAAAATTGAAGACTCTTGGACCAAGCTAGACATAACTGAAAATTCATTTCTCTCAAAAGACATTTTTTTAGTCATTATTATCCAAGAAATTTTGGGTCTGGGCCTGAGGGCCTCCAATCTCTTCGTGCTCGGATCAGAGCTGGATTAATAAGTCTGAGTCTGGATCTAAGCTTTATTTCACTTTTTTTTTTTTTTTGGGGGTAAAATTTGGCACTTTTGTATTTTAATTTAACTTATTTGGAGCTTCATTCTATGATTTTTAACACACGTACTAAACCACATTTTCTCGGCGGATCCAGACAACAATATAATTTTAATTTTCTAAATTGGATTTCGGATTTGGATTGGGGATTTTGTGATTAAAGTTATTATTCGAGTCTTAACGGAATATGTTATGGTAAAATTTGTGAAGTTTTGTTATTTAAATTATTAAAGGTAGTATGAGTATTTATTTGGGAAATTTTAAAAGTTAGGCTTTTTTTTTTGCAGTTTTCCTAAAATAATATAACATTATGGTCGATTGAATTATATAAAATGAAGATTTGATCCGTAGTATTTTATTTTTTAAAATCAAAGAAAGTATTATATAAACATTAGCATCAGTAATGCTGTGGCTACTGAGCATAGAGTTGGGCCAGTACCACCAAGAAACCATACTTTTTGGAGCTTCTTGTGGACTTAATGTCTTCGATCACAGTCCCCACGCTCGCCATCAGATCCGGGCTATCCGGCCATCACTCGATGCCGGTTATAGGCCTAGGAACCGCCGCATCTCCGCCACCGGAACCAACGGTGCTGAAAGAGGCGGTGATGGATGCAATCAAGCTCGGTTATCGCCACTTCGACACATCTCCAAGATACCAGACGGAGGAGCCACTCGGTGAAGCTTTAGCGGAGGCAATTTCGCTCGGCTCAGTCCGATCTCGATCTGAACTCTTTGTCACTACCAAGCTCTGGTGCGCTGATGCTCATGCCGGTCTCGTTGTACCGGCGATCCAACGGAGTTTGAAGTAAGATTTTGATTCCTTACTGATTTTACTGATTTAGAGAATATAAGAAAATTTGGCCTAGCTTCCATGATCTTTGGAGAATGCTGATTATCTTATTGTTAAGAGATTTGGTCATAATGCAAATACGTTTTTATTCCAGATCATTAATCTATCTACTGATTCGCATAGACCACCGGATACTCCTAGAATTTCCGGATATCTGGATCCAAAACCGATAAGCAATTACCCGGATCCAGTTCAAAATACACTTGCGGATATCCATATCCAGTCTGCATTTGGATCCGTAAACTAAACTAAAAAATAATTAAATAATGCCATTAAATTACAAAACATTATAAATTTAATATAAATTTAAAATTTAAGTTAAATTTAAAAAATCAAATCAAATAAACAGATTATATGTAACTATACAACTTGATTTTCATAAACATTTAGACCTATCAGGAATATTCTAAAAGTTACTCTAAAATTTATGATATCTTAAATTTAAGGTTTCTATTTACTAGAATATATAGATAAAGAGATCTAAGGTTAGGGCTAGGAAAAGATATCCAGATTCGGCGGATATTTGGAGAGGACGGATCCAGATTCAAATATTAAACTTTCGAATCTTGGAGAAAATTTCAGACCGAATATCTGGATCTGACATAAAAAAAATTAAGAATATAAATGTTATATATTTTGTTTTAGGCCTTAAAAATTTAGTCCATATCCTTTCATTCAAACTCAAATCCATTTTTCATATTCTGAAAAAAAAAACTTTGAAAATTCTCAATCTCATCATTATTATAACATTTTTTTATCAAAATAATTATTATAATATATTTAATTAAATATATATATATATATATATATATATATATATATAGGCTGGATACGGATCCGCCCGGGCCTATCTAAGGTACTTTTCAAACCGGATTGATAGGATATGTATGATCTGAAATCCAGAATATTTCCAACCCTATTTGTGTCAATGAACGGTTTCAAGCTCTCAAATTAGGTGTCAAGAAATGCTTTATAATTGGATATTATCTCGAGAGTAACATGACTTAATTTAAATAATCTTTTTAACACATTTGGTTTGCAGAAATCTTAAACTGGACTATCTTGATCTTTATCTGATTCATTGGCCGGTTAGCTCAAAACCGGGTAAATACAAGTTTCCAATTGATGAAGATGATTTTTTACCAATGGATTTCGAAGCAGTTTGGTCTGAAATGGAGGAGTGTCATAGACTCGGGCTTGCAAAATGTATAGGAGTAAGCAATTTCTCATGTATGAAGCTCCAACACATCCTCTCTATAGCAAAAATTCCGCCTAGCGTCAATCAAGTAAATCCATTTTTTCACTTTTTTTTTTTATTTTTCAGCAAGCAGTTACATTTTATACAAAAAGTTGTTCTCTTTTTTTTTTATACAACAAGTTATAACTCTTTTATTGGTTAATTAATGAATGCGAGAAAGGTGGAGATGAGTCCAATATGGCAACAGAGAAAGCTAAGGGAGCTTTGTAAGGAGAATGACATTGTTGTGACAGCTTATTCAGTGTTAGGATCAAGAGGAGCTTTTTGGGGAACTCACAAAATCATGGAATCTGATGTTCTCAAAGAAATAGCTGAGGCAAAAGAAAAAACAGTGGCACAGGTATTCTCAAAAGACTTTCTAAAACAATTTCAGAAATTTCCGCCAACATTTATCTCAGCATTTGAATGAACAAATTTATATTTTAAAACACCCATAATATAATGGAATTTTTTTGTTTCTAAATACACCAATTATTTTTTAAAAAATTGGTTAACCAGACTCGGTGGTTTTTTTTGGGTCAGATTCAATGGTATGGTAATTTTAAAATCAGTTTTGAATTGTTGTTGGATTAATTTATCGAGATATTAATTTATCGAGTATTAATTTATAGAGGTTTTAATGTATTTTTAATGACCTTTTTAACATTGTATATTTAAAGTTTTAAACAGTTAATCTATGTTATGGTACCGTTGTATGTTAGCATAGTACACTTACTTAGGGCATCTCCAATCGGACGGGAAAACGTTATTAATGGTGGCGTTGAGCTCCAACCGGACGGGAAAAACCACGCCAAACGCCAAATTTGGCAAAAACTGAACAGGAGAACACCAAAAATGGCGTCTCAGACCATCTCCAACCCATACACCAAATTTGGTGTGATTTTCACACCAAATTTGGTGTTTTGGTGTTTTCATCACCAACACACAACACCAAATCTCACACCAAAAAAAATATTTTTTAATATTATATTATTAAATATAAGATTCTCTTTACTATTTTTAATTTAATTAAACTTTATGATTAATAATTAAAAAACTACTTTTTTATTACTTAATTTGGAATACGATTACAAAAGATAATTAAAAAAATTACAATTAATAATTTTAAAAAAGATTGCAAAAGAAAAAACACCGATTTCAAAAGAAAATTAAAAAAAAAAAGATTACAATCGATAACTTAAAAGATTAAAACATAAATAACAAAGTACTAATTTTCAAAATTAGTATAAGCAGACCATATGTGTTCTACCAACGCATTTCGAAGTTCGATATGAGCATCTCGGTTTTTGATTTTCCTGTGTCGAGCTAAGAATGCTTGAAACCGAGCATCATCATCACCCGTCATCTCAACTTCCGGAGGTGGGAATTCTGTTTGTTCTTGAAATGGTGCGTTAAGATCACGCTCATCTTCAATGATCATATTGTGCATAATGATACAACTTGTCATTATATCATGTAACACTGTCTTTGACCAAAGGCGAGCTGGTCCGACCATAATTGCGAATCTTGATTGCAAAACTCCAAAAGCACGTTCCACGTCTTTTCTACAAGCTTCTTGCATCTTTGCAAATAATTTTTTTTTCGGACCACGAAGCTCATGAACGGTTTGAACAAGGGTAGCCCATTTTGGATATATCCCGTCAGCAAGATAATAACCCATATCATAGTTTTTACCATTGATAACATAGTTGGCGGGTGGAGCAATTCCATTTATATTAGAAAAAATGATGAGGCGCTTCTAACACATTAATATCATTGTTAGATCCGGGTAACCCAAAATATGCATGCCAAATCCAAAGATCATAATCCATCCGCCTTAAAAAATAATAGTTGGAGATCCACTACGACCAGCATATTGTCCTCTCCAAGCTGTTGGGCAGTTTTTCCACTTCCAATGCATACAATCTAAACTACCCAACATACCTGAAAATCTTTGACTTTCACCAATGCGGAGTAACCGTGCCACATCGTTAGCATCAGGAGATCGAAGATAGCGGCTACCAAATATCTCAACAACCGCACGACAAAAGCGTTTCAAACTTTCGATAGTTGTGGACTCTCCTATTTTGATATACTCATCGGTTGCATCGGCCGGAGAACCGTACGCCAACATTCGAAAGACAGCAGTTATTTTTTGCAAAGAAGACAACCCAAGTCTCCCTAGCCCATCTCTTCGTTGGACAAAGTAGTTGTCATGTCTTTGTATTGCGTCATGAATACGCAGAAACAAAGAACGACTCATTCTAAATCTTCGGCGAAATATCGTCTCAGGAAACACAGGATTTTCTGCAAAATAATCATTGAAAAGATTGCGACCAGCATTTTCTCGATCACGATTGATAACAATATGACCCGGAATAGATCCACGGTGAGAACCTTCCGAGTTATATTGGTTTTGAGAGACGAGAAATGCAGTGTTTGCCGTAATTTGAGCAACGACCTGATTTTGTAAACCATCAAAATACTCATTATCTGAAGAAGAAGAAGAACCGTAGTTGAAATTCATCTTATATTCGAAGGAGAAGAGGTTGATGGATTATTCATTATGTTGTCCATGGTATCCTATTTTATAGTCTCAAAATGTTCTTGTAATAATTGCTTCGGAGAAGAAATCTTTCAATCATAATCGTTGTTTTATTTGCCCAAGATCTAGCCGTTAGCTCGATCTGTCATATCATGTCCGTTGTAATAATGGCTTCGGAGAAGAAATCTTTCAATACGAACCATTGATTTTTTAGACCAAAATCTAGCCGTTGGTTGCAGTTGTCAGTTCTTGTCTATAATAATTATGACTTTATTCGATTTCATATCTAAGTACTTTATTACACAACAGAACTTAACTATAAGAAAACGACACATAACTTATTATTAATATTACAAAACATAACTTCACTTAAGGAAGGTTAAGAAATTTAAGGCAAAATGTCATTCCAAAAGAATGCTTGCAGATGGAGATCTCTTCAATATGCCATAGTTCACAGTAAGGGATCTCGGGCCAGTCAAGAAATCCAAACCAACGAGTGTATGCAGGAGCAACTTGTTTGATGTGTTCACACACTTCATTACCTAAATTATAAAATATTATTTAATCAAATTACTAAACATAACTTAATTACGACGACACCTAACTTATTTATAATATTATGTCACATAATTTAACTTAAACAAGCTCGAGAATTTTAAAGCAAAACGTCATAACAAAGCAATGGTTGCATATGTCAATTGCTTCAATATGCCACATTTGACAAAAAGGGACCTCTAACCAGGCAGGAAAGCCAATAGAACGAGTTCCCGGAGTACTAATTTGTTGGATCTGCTCACAAACTTGATTACCAATGTAAACTGCTTGCTCAATGTTTGGAACCATCGATAGGAATGAGTCAAAAACATGAATCCCGTCTTCACGTTGTCCTCCAAAACAAAGAAAAGTTGCAACTGCAAAACGGGCATAGAGGAGGTGGGGAGCAGCTTGTCCTAGGAAATCAATCCCTAGCTGTGATGGACCCGCCAAGACACATATACGTAACCCCATAACATATTGGGCTGCGTAGTTTCTAGCTGCTAAGCAACGAAGTAGGAATGGGCGGTATGGAGAACCTTCGTCACTAAGACCCATGACAAATATAAATTCATCAATGTCTACAACGGACAATACGTCGTCAGAGAAAACAATCGCTTTGAATACTGGTCCCGCTGCTATGAAAGGGCCAAGTTCACGAAATCCCTCCTTACCAACATGACGAGAAGCACGATATTGGCTGTGAGAACTTTCTCTGGTTCCTTGAGTGTAATCGTTTTGATGACGAGATGCATGATATTGGCTGTTAGAACCTTCTCCGGTTTCTTCATGTTGGGTTGTTTGCACTCCTCTGCTCATAATGAGTGCCCGTTGGTTTTGAATATACTCCAAACCTTGGGATCGATTATAGAATTCAAATCTGCAAATAGTATTTTATTTTCTTCCTTCATTCTTTGAACCTCGACTTTTTTCCTCTGAATTTCATTTCTTTCAGAGGTACTTTTAGCAATAGCTTTGATAAGCCTTTCATTTTGGTCCATCATATTTTTAAATTGGTCATCACATTGTTGTTTTCGCTTAGCTTTTTTGACATCCATTGGTCTACGACTCTTACTAAAATTACCTTCTTCGCCACTCGTATTAAGATCGAATGAATTCATACCAGGGGTTGGTGATGACTCATCTTGGAGTGATGGCGATGAAAAATCAGTTTCACTTTCTTCTTGGGAGGCAGCAATTCGGGTAATATGCTTATTTGCAAATTTCTCAATACCTCTAAGAATAGGCCAAACATGATCGAATTTGAAGCCTTTTGAGCCTTTTGAGTAATTAGCTTCTTGGGTTATTAACATATTCGCCTGGTTAACCAGTTTTTAATTTTCCCAAAGAGAAAAATATAATTAAGATAACAAGTTCAATACATACATAAAGATATAACAAATACAATTAATCCAATATATACTTACAATGTCTTCTTGAGAAGCACCGCTAAGATTTTTATTTTCAATCTGGTTAATGCATCCCCTTAACTTGGAGCATGCAGTAAGGATGGTTGACATTCGAGTTTGTAAAGATCTTCTTGGCCTTTATTGAGTACAAGCAACAGTTGATTTATCGTACTCTGTCTTCACTCTTCCCCAAAATTGATCACCAGATTGGTTGATTCCAATAATGGGGTTTTGAGAAACATCAAGATACACATGACATAAAAGCATATCTTCTTCAACCGAGTATGAAGCAGATCGTTTAGAAGTCATTTTAGAAAAGATATTGGTGGAAATGATAATGAAATGTAGATGTGTGATAATTCAAAGAGCGCCTGATGTGTTTTTATAGGGAATTAAACTAAAGATTTAACGGTTAGATTTGGTCCAAACAAATCTAACCGCTACGATTGAAAGATTCTTTCTGAAACAAAAGAACGGCTAGATTTTCATCAAAATAAAGCAACGGTGTATGTTCAAAGATTCTTTTCGCAGAAACATTATGATGACTTGAGGACTAGATTTAACGGTTAGATTTGGTCCAAACAAATCGATGGCTAAGATTAAAAGATTCCTTCTGAAATAAAAAGAACGGCTAGATTTTCATCAAAATAAAGCAACAGTGTATGTTGAAAATTTCTTTTCGCAGAAACATCATGATGACTTGACGACTAGATTTAACGGTTAGATTTGGTCCAAACAAATCGATGGCTAAGATTGAAAGATTCCTTCTGAAATAAAAAGAACGGCTAGATCTTGATCAAAATAAATGAACGGCTAGATCTTGATCAAAATAAATGAACGGCTAGATCTTGATCAAAATAAATACAGAAGACATGAAGTGACTACTCGAACCATTGGTTCAGATTTTGTAAATAAATATCGATGGCTAGGATTCAAAGATTTTTTCTATATATTGTTACTCTATACGTTTATCGATTCATCAAACACCAATCGTTTTTATCATGTCTTTCATCCCATATCATATTCTTACTGACATTATCCGTCGTGTTGGTAGGGAGGGGTTTCGTGAACTTGGCCCTTTCATAGCAGCGGAACCAGTATTCAAAGCGATTGTTTTCTCTGACGGCGTGTTGTCGTGGTGACATTGATGAATTTATATTTGTCATGGGTCTTAGTAGTGAAGGTTCTCCATACCGCCCATTCCTACTTCGTTTTAGCACTAGAAACTACTTGACCCAATATGTTATGGGGTTACGTTTATGTGTCTTGGCGAGTCCATCACGACTAGGGATTGATTTCCTCGGACAAGTGCTCCCCCTCCTCTATGCCCGTTTTGCAGTTGCAACTTTTCTTTGTTTAGGAGGACAACGTGAAGACGGGATTCATGTTTTTGACTAATTCCTATCGATGGTTCCAAACATTGAGCAAGTAGTTTACATTGGTAATCAAGTTTGTGAGCAGATCCAACAAATTAGTACTCCGGGAACTCGTTCTATTGGCTTTCCTGCCTGGTTAGAGGTCCCTTTTTGTCAAATGTGGCATATTGAAGCAATTGACATATGCAACCATTGCTTTGCTATGACGTTTTGCTTTAAAATTCTCGAGCTTGTTTTAAGTTAAATTATGTGACCTAATATTATAAATAAGTTAGGTGTCGTCGTAATTAAGTTATGTTTAGTAATTTGATTAAATAATATTTTATAATTTAGGTAATGAAGTGTGTGAACACATCAAACAAGTTGCTCCTGCATACACTCGTTGGTTTGGATTTCTTGGCTGGCCCGAGATCCCTTACTGTGAACTATGGCATATTGAAGAGATCACCATCTGCAAGCATTGTTTTGAAATGACATTTTGCTTTAAATTTCTTAACCTTCCTTAAGTGAAGTTATGTTTTGTAATATTAATAATAAGTTATGTGTCGTTTTCTTATAATTAAGTTCTGTGGTGTAATAAAGTACTTAGATATGAAATCGAATAAAGTCATAATTATTATAGACAAGAACTGACAACTGCAACCAACGGCTAGATTTTGGTCAAAAAAATCAATGGTTCATATTGAAAGATTTCTTCTCCGAAGCCATTATTACAACAGACATGATATGACAGATCGAGCTAACGGCTAAATCTTGGGCAAATAAAGCAACGATTATGATTGAAAGATTTCTTCTCCGAAGCAATTATTACAAGAACATTTAGAGACTATAAAATAGGATACCATGGACAACATAATGAATAATCCATCAACCTCTTCTCCTTCGAATATAAGATGAATTTCAACTACGGTTCTTCTTCTTCTTCTTCTTCTTCTTCTTCTTCTTCTTCAGATAATAAGTATTTTGATGGTTTACAAAATCAGGTCGTTGCTCAAATTACGGCAAACACTGCATTTCTCGTCTCTCAAAACCAATATAACTCGGAAGGTTCTCACCGTGGATCTATTCCGGGTCATATTGTTATCAATCGTGATCGAGAAAATGCTGGTCGCAATCTTTTCAATGATTATTTTGCAGAAAATCCTGTGTTTCCTGAGACGATGTTTCGCCAAAGATTTAGATAGAGTCGTTCTTTGTTTCTGCGTATTCATGACGCAATACAAAGACATGACAACTACTTTATCCAACGAAGAGATGGGCTAGGGAGACTTGGGTTATCTTCTTTGCCAAAAATAACTGCTGCCTTTCGAATGTTGGCGTACGGTTCTCCAGCCGATGCAACTGATGAGTATATCAAAATAGAAGAGTCCACAGCTATCAAAAGTTTGAAACGCTTTTGTCGTGCGGTTGTTGAGATATTCGGTAGCCGCTATCTTTGATCTCCTGATGCTAACGATGTGGCACGGTTACTCTGCATTGGTGAAAGTCAAAGATTTCCAGGTATGTTGGGTAGTTTAGATTGTATGCATTGGAAGTGGAAAAACTGCCCAACAGCTTGGGGAGGACAATATGCTGGTCGTAGTGGATCTCCAACTATTATTTTAGAGGCGGTAGCGGATTATGATCTTTGGATTTGGCATGCATATTTTGGGTTACCCGGATCTAACAATGATATTAATGTGTTAGAAGCGTCTCATCATTTTTCTAATATAGCTGAAGGAATTGCTCCACCCGCCAACTATGTTATCAATGGTTATCAAAAAAACTCTGATATGGGTTATTATCTTGCTGACGGGATATATCCAAAATGGGCTACCCTTGTTCAAACCATTCATGAGCTTCGTGGTCCGAAAAAAAAATTATTTGCAAAGATGCAAGAAGCTTGTAGAAAAGACGTGGAACGTGCTTTTGGAGTTTTGCAATCCAGACTCGCAATGATGGTCGGACCAGCCGCTTTGGTCAAAGAGTGTTACATGATATAATGACAAGTTGTATCATTATGCTAATATGATCATTGAAGATGAGCGTGATCTTGACGCACCATTTCAAGAACAAACAGAATTCCCACCTCCGGAAGTTGAGATGACGGGTGATGATGATGCTCGGTTTCAAGCATTCTTAGCTCGACACAGGAAAATCAAAAACCGAGATGCTCATATCGAACTTCGAAATGCGTTGGTAGAACACATATGGTCTGCTTATACTAATTTTGAAAATTAGTACTTTGTTATTTATGTTTTAATCTTTTTTAAAATTTTCTTTTGAAATAGTTTTTTTTTCTTTTGCAATCTTTTTTTAAATTATTAATTGTAAATTTTTTTAATTATCTTTTGTAATCGTATTCCAAATTAAGTAATAAAAAGTAGTTTCTTAATTATTAATCATAAAGTTTAATTAAATTAAAAATAGTAAAGATAATATTATATTTAATAATATAATATTAAAGAATATTCTTTTTGATGTGAGATTTGGTATTGTGGATTGGAGATGAAAAACACCAAATTTGGTGTGAAAATCACACCAAATTTGGTGTATGGGTTGGAGATGGCCTTAGAGCATTACCATTTGGAGTTTATAGGTGAGATATTTTCTATTAAATTAAAAAAAAAAAAAAAAAAAGAGAATAAAAAGGTTTTTGTTTGAAAGATTTATGAGAGATGGTATCTACACTTATTATTTATGTATTGATTAAAACTTAAAATAATTTCAACCAAAAAAACTAATTAAATAATTAATTTATACGAAAAGTATTATTATTTTATTTTTGAGGAACTCCTTTGGGTATCTACCCGATCGAAGTGCTCTTAAACATTTAATATATGTTATTCTACCGTTGTACTCTTACCATAGTACCCTTACTTAAGTAAACATAGTACGCTTGATGACAAACAAAAAAAGTAACATAATACACTTAGAGCATCCACATCGGTAATATTGGGGGTGGGTGTCTTCCCCAAAAAAAAATCAATATATTTTTTTTTTTTTAACTTTAAAAAAAAAAAATTGATTTTTTTATTGTTTCAACGAATCACGCCGTGACACGTGGTGATTTCAGGGAAGAGCCCGTGTCTTCGCAGAGACACGGAAGACACCATTTGAAGACATTTTTGCGGGCCCCACGCTTTAAGACACCCATATTTTTTACCGATGGAGATGGTCTTAGTCACTTACCTAAACAGTGAATCTAAGTTATTGTACCGTTGATTTGTTCTTTTTTTACTTTATCTTGACAACTTCGTTTTTGGGATGCAAGTGTAAAGCTTATTTTTGGAGTTGTCATTACAGGTGAGTCTGAGATGGGCTTACGAGGAAGGAGTGAGCATAGTGGTGAAGAGCTTTACGAAAAAGAGATTGGAGGAGAATCTGAAGATATTTGATTGGTCATTGACAGAGGAGGAGACAAAGAGAATCTCAACAGAGATTCCTCAGTTCAGGAACATCGGCGGAGAAGTTTATATCTCCAAAAAAGGCCCCATAAAATCTGTCGCCGAGATGTGGGAAGGTGAGATCTGATCACTTAGTGTGAAAATGACTCAGTGAAACCATAGAATCATCATTTATCATAACGATTGACTTGTCATTCTCTTATAATGAATAAGTAATATCTCCTTCATAAATGAGTTTATCGCATAGCCACAACGTAATCAACCAAAGTGTATTAGAGAGTCTCAAATCAAGCCCAATAGAATATTAACAAGCCTAGCCTAATATAAGCCCATACGTTTAGGGTTTTCAAACAAGTAGTTTCATATAAATATGCATTTTATGTAAACATTGAAGGTAACCTAAAGAGTTGCCACTTTGTGCAACTCTTCTTCAACCATTCTATGATATCATTTCAAGAATCAATTTGATCTTGGTGTTGTTAAATTAAACTTTCGTTTTCCTTTTCCTTTATTGCATCTAAGCTCAATGCGCTATTTTATTTCTTAGTTTCAATTTCTATCTTAATATAAGCTTATTTAAGCTTGAATCTATCTTGTCTTAAATCTATTCTCAAAGTGAACGTTGGGGCAAGTTGCAAAATTTGTTGAAGTAGCGTTTTCTAATTATCCATTAAAAAACAACCCACAAAATTTTTTTTGGATAAATGTAAGCCGTGCATGTATAAGTTTGTCACATGTCATAAGTTACCCAATGAAAATAACATAAGGGGTCTAATCCAACCAAATTGGTTTCTCTCACCGGAGATAAATTCAGAACCACCGGTTAAACCTAGACCCAATACCTAACTTAGACAAATAATTGTAGGTGGCGTTCACCTCTTGTAGCCAGTCAGATGGTCACAGACTCACACGTAACATTTTTTTTTTGTTTTTGGCTGCCATGGTGGCTACTGACTACTGAGTAATGAGTATAAGTTGGGCCAATGAGAAACGATTTTCTCGTAGCAAACTTCTTTTGACTTTTTGGCGCTTCTTGTTTTACCAATGTCAGCTCTTTCGTTTGCAATCGGATCCGTCCATCATTTGATGCCGGTTTTAGCTCTAGGAACCGCGGCGTCACCTCCACCTGAGCCAATGGTGCTGAAACAGACGGTGTTGGAGGCCATCAAGCTTGGTTATCGCCACTTCGACACGTCTCCGAGGTACCAAACGGAGCAGCCGCTCGGCGAAGCTCTGGCGGAAGCGGTTTGTCAGGGCTTAGTCCAATCTCGATCTGAACTCTTCGTCACTTCTAAGCTTTGGTGTGCGGATGCTCATGGCGGCCTTGTTGTACCGGCGATCCAACGAAGTTTAAAGTAATATTCAAAAAAAAAAATTTGTTTAGAAACGATATCACATGAGGTTTATGGATTATATGAGAACAAAAAAAATGCACGACTAACCAAACTTTCGAAATCTTTGAAGGACTTAAAACGTCAATTAATTTCATTGTTAGAGACTTGTTCTTGGTGTAATGAAAGAATTTAAATACATGATTCTAGATAACTAGTCTCGAATATGTAGTTTTTAAAAATCAAACAACATCATTTTGTTTAAGTAGTTTAAAAGACGCATAATATATACGCAAGAACCATAAGTCCGGACACTTTCATCATCATACATGAAGTTTTTATCTTCTTACCTTTAAAATTCAGTAATAACATTAAAGGGTAAAACCAAAAAGGTGGTGACATAGTGGTAGTACAAAGGGGTTGGTTCTCTTGTGTTCCGGGTTCAAGTTCTCTTTGGTATGGAGGGTTATTTTTTTAAATCGGAATATGTAAAACTTGACTCCGAGACTGGGAAAGATTAAGGGCTAAAGGAAAAAAAAAAGTACATTAAACGGTAAAGTATACAACGTACAGACTTTTAAATCATCTTTTTAATATAAGTTGTTTTGCAGAAATCTTAAACTTGACTACCTTGACCTCTACCTAATTCATTGGCCGGTTAGCTCGAAACCTGGTAAATACAAGTTTCCTATTGAAGAAGATGATTTTCTACCAATGGATTATGAAGCAGTTTGGTCTGAGATGGAAGAGTGCCAGAGACTCGGAGCTGCAAAGTGTATAGGAGTAAGCAATTTCTCATGCAAGAAGCTCCAACACATCCTCTCTATCGCCAAAATTCCACCTAGCGTCAATCAAGTATACCCACCTTCTTTCTCATCTGATTTATCGATAAGTTCAATATCTTTTTGTTAGAATAGATTGGATTAGCTAAAACAATTAGAGATATTTGTTTTTCATAATGCGAAATAGGTCGAGATGAGTCCAGTATGGCAACAAAGAAAGCTGAGGGAGCTTTGTAAGGCGAAGGGCATCTTTGTGACAGCTTATTCGGTATTGGGATCGAGAGGAGCTTTTTGGGGAACTCACAAAATTATGGAGTCTAATGTTCTTAAAGAAATAGCTGAGGCAAAAGGGAAAACAGTAGCACAGGTGAGTATGAGATGGGCTTACGAGGTAGGAGTGACCATGGTGGTGAAGAGCTTTACAAAAGAGAGATTAGAGGAGAATCTAAAGATATTTGATTGGTCTTTGACGGAGGAGAAGAAACAGAGGATCTCGACAGAGATTTCTCAGTGTAGGATCGTCGATGGAGAAGTTTATATTTCCGAAAAAGGTCCAATAAAATCTGTCACAGAGATGTGGGACGGTGAGATATGATCACTTCGTGTGAATTAAGGAGCAATAGTATTATAGTAAATTAAGTCTTGGTTAGTTTAGTTTGTGAGGCGAGCCTTCTTCTGCTTGCTTGATGAGTTTCTGTTTAGGTTTTAGTTCAGTTTTTGATGTAAATGATATATTCGAAATTAATTACAAACAATAAGAGTGTCAATTGTCAAAACCAAGGGAGTGGGTGATTCGGTGGTTGAATGGTTTATTCTAAATGTCATATTTGACAGAATTTGAATCCTCCTAATGCGAATTTAATTTTTTTTTGGCTACTGGTTACCTGTAAACATTTTTAGTGGAAAAAAAGAACACGAATTTCTATGAATATTGGAAAATTGGTTTCGGGTAAAAGATTCGGCATAGGATTCTCTCAATAAAAGATAAAATGTGTTAATTGTCAATTTCATGTTGAGAATGTAGTATGATAGAGCGAGTCATTATCAATCTTGAATAATGGCACTTCTGAGTTATACAAAATTTGCAAAAGTTTCTATAAACTTACAATCAGTTTTTTTGGGTCGATGATCTATTTCTACACCAGAACTATCGCATACGATCAGATGTCCATAGACTTAAAACCTCAATTTATATCCATTCGTGACAGAAGTTGCAATCTTTAATACCCCAATTTGAATGCTCGAAATCTCAATACACACAAATGTTGGTTTCAGTTGGGTTTAGTCGGTTTACTATTTACCAAATATTTTAACCATCTAATACAAAATAAACTGGAATTAAACTGAATTTAAACCGATTATAATCCAATTACAACAAAAACAAACCCTAAAATAAAAAATCTCCAAATTCAAAATTTCTCAAAACCCAAAAATTTATAGAGTGGTATTTATCTCAGATTGCAAAGACTTGGTTATGGGCCTAACAGGGAAGATTATTTGAGCCTCTTTGACAACATATTTCTTCTAATGTAATGTAATGAATGGATTCGGTCTTTTGTAATGGTGGACAAACCATCAAACTCAGTTGTTTGAAGAAATGAAACTATGAAAGTATGTGACTTTAAAAAAGAATGCAGTGTCCTAGAAATCTTGGAAACCACTATCCCACATACAGTGGGCGTAGGCTTTTATTTGTTGCTTGTTTTTAAGTCCAGACAGATTAGACCAGTCAAATTTGTAAATTTGTAACCGGGATCGGTTCTAACATAGCAGGGTCCCTAGACGAAACAAAAATGGTGGCCCTATAATATAAAACATATTTTTATTTAATTTAATATATTTAATTCTATTTATTGAATTTCTAAAAATATTTTACTTATTTTATTTGTTGAAATACGCAAAAATATATTACCAATATATAAATTTATTTGTATTTTTATATTTATTTGATAACATATACACAAAGATTTTATTATTACTTTATATAAAACTAAATTGTAACAATATTTGATATTTCTAATAATTAAAAAAAATCATGAATGGGGAGTCCCACAAAAATGGGCCCTACACAAATGTTTAATAGAACTTACCCTCAACGCCGGTCATGTTTGTAACATTATTAGTTATTTTGCTTGAGTTGACTTTCAAATTAAATTTTGCTTTAGCTGTCTAAAACTTAAAAAAAACTACAAAAATGAAACTATCTGAAAACTTACTAGTTTATGGAAGATCTACGAAAGACTATAAAATGTTACAAAAATTCATAAGCGTTTTGAAAATTTCAGAAAATCTTCTAAGTTTTTTGGATAGTTTTCGTAGTATATATATATATATATATGTTACCAGAAACTTAAAAAGTTAAGTACTACTACCAAAACAATGTCACCTAAATTGTGATTAATAGTGAAACCGAAATCTATTTTGGTAAGGTTAGAAAGTGGCAAGTGTAATCACTTACTCAATAAATTATTCAACTAATATCAGTAAAATATTCGATTAATTAATGGGTCAACAACTATTGTTTTTCTGCTATATAAATATGACACTTGGAAATTAAATTATGGAAATCTTTGAAAATCAGGAGATTCAGGACTATTCAACTACCAAATCACTAAAAAATGAGGACTATTCAACTACCAAGTAACTATTTAATGCGAAAGCTAATCAAATAATCGGTAAAACATTTGACTGCTAATTATCGAGTCAATTGCACAGTGACTAGTAATTAATTTGCCGTGTAATCAACACTTAGGTGGCAAAGAGACATAGCAAAAGCAATCACTTGGTACGCGGTGTTGTCTGAAACAGCAAATTATGGGTGAAAAATAAAAGAGTGCCTTCAAAAATAAATGTTTCATCAAATTAGTTGGGTCCCACTCTAGATCTCATTGGCCCCGCAGATCTAAACGTGGACGTCGATGCAATATTCCGCCTTCGTTCCCTTTTTTCCAATTGCATATCCATTAGAAAAATTGATTCCGTGTTTTTCAAGGATAAAGGTCTCTTTTTTCTTTCTTTAACGTCTAGATTTTATTAAGAAACATAGATGGATATATGATTTTATTACAATGCAGACAAAATAATTAAATATCTCCGAAAACATAGCTTATAAAAAAGTTATATTAAAGGATGGTAACAAATAAACCCATAATTAAATATCTCTCATATTTTTCTCTTTCATAGTACTGTATCTTTTGACCACTCAAATTTGGATAAAAATATTTATATCACGTTTTTATCCAAGTAAGTATTTTGTTAACAATTAAAATATTTGAGAGAGGCCAACTCCAATTTTAGTGGGTAATTACTTTGGTAACACCTTATATCACATATGTTATACTGATAAACATTGTTAAAATGTTACCAAATAAATTATCACTAGCAATTTTATCCACAACTGCCGGATAAATACTTGACTATGTTGACAACATATTTTATATCACGTTAAATAATAATTTAGATGTAAATTTATATATGTCACATAATATAATGTTTTTATCGTGTTAACAAAAAAACATTACTTGTTAAAATTGGACATTACTTCTTCCTAATATTTCGTTCGTTAACAAAATACTTACCCCAATAAAATCGCGATAGAAACATTTTTGTCGGAATTTAAATATGGATGAGAGAGAACAAATTTTAAAAAAACAATACTTTATATCTAATTTTCAGATTATTTATGACTATAAATTAAATTGCCACTAGAAAAAAAAACAAACCTTCATGATACAAGAAAACTAAAGGGAAAACTAAAACTAAAACTTACATTCTAACAAATTAGACTTATCAAAAGAACTCTTCAAAACCTAAATGATTAAAGCCAACCACAAAGGACAAAACGACTCTATTAGCAACTAACAAAACTTCCTATAGTGAATCCAAAATACCTCCCAAATAGTTTAATCATAGACTTTAAATCTGCCAAAAACGAAGCAACCCACCTTGAAAATGCCTGTCAGTTCTTCCCACGACAAAATAACGCCTCATTAGAAGACTTTGATCTGACCAGACCTCGATCATGTTTTGAATGTAGAGACAACGAGCGGGACAAAACTTCAACCAGTGACACCATACTAGAAGAAGAACGGTAATAGATCGAACCATTGAGCTCACAATAAAAACCAACAAAAATATAGAGAAAATTCAGCAAGTCCAAAAAAAAATTTAGAGAGCAAGCAAGTAATTTCCATCGCTTCTAGCTACACCTAGTACACCCAAACGGATAAAACAAATCCCGTCACAGAGCATAGAACCGAAAGCAAAAAGGAAAAAAAAAACAGAGAAACAACACCAGCAAAAGACACTGCAGATTCGATGGAACCAAAAAGCACCAAGTCGATAATCAAGAAATGGCAATCACCACATCTCCCACGCTTACTACACCACCGAAAAAATAAAACAAAAGCTACGGCTTGAAAACTACAAAACCAACTTGGAATCAGCCGGAGTCTTTCATAGCGCCATAAAAAAATCCTATAACTGTTGAGAACCGAACAACCATTCTCATATCTGAGAGCCCCCAAAATTCAACCGGAAAACTCAAAACTCTATCGCTCTTTTGAAATCTCCGATGACCTCACCACTATGCCAGAAAAGATAGAAAAGCTAGTAAAGTGAAACAGAATCTAGCGGTGGCATCAAAGACACACCCACCGCCGGATTCAACTGGAAGATTGTACATCTATTTTTTTCTTTTTTGTTATCGAACATTAGAGAGAGAAAAAATGTTTTTTTTTCAGGTAAATTTTAAAATAAAACAAAATTATATATACTTTTAAGATTAATTTTGATAATCTACTGATTTTTAATTGGTAATACGTGCATATATATATATTGTCGTCTTATATGCATATATAGATTTCACCCTAGATTTCCACCCTATATACATTTACATTTTATGCATGCATCACGATATGCTTTTAGAGAAGGGGGAATATGCATGCATCTGCATTTTGCAATTCCAAAAATCACTATATGGTCTATAACAATGCTCATGGTTAGTGGTTGGCAGTGTTCATCTTTTATTAGATCGTGATGGTTATTTAAGGATATCGCCAAATTGATCTATCTCATTATATATATATATTTTTTTTTTCTTCTCTTTTTTCTTATCTTATTGTATTTATGTATATTGTTGTTAAAAGAAAAGATTAAAAGATAAAATAAGCTTATGAACAACATAAAAAAGGTTAGGACAAGTGATAATGACTATATGTAATTTATTGAGACAATATATCAACTATGAATTAATAGTTCACTACAAGAAATCTACCGCAATTCCGCGGCATTTCCGACGGAAATAATATCCGCCGAAAAATACCGACGGAATTCCGACGGATTTACGATGAAATTGACAATTTCAATATCCGTCGAAAATCCGTCAAAAATCCATCAAAAATCCGTCGGAATTCCGTCGGTATTTTTCGACGGATTACAATCCGTCGGTTCCTGTCAGAAATCCGTCGGTTTGCCGTCGGTAATTTCCGATGGATTCCGTCGGTTTGCCGTCGGTAATATCCGTCGGATTAATAGCCGTTATTATATCCGTTAAATTCCGACGGATTTCCGACGGAAAGCGTTATTATATATATGTTACCATACTTCTCCATTCAATCACAACAACAAAATTCTACCCAACAATTCTTAAAAAACGTGTAGAGAGAGATGTCATATTCTAGAGATTTTAGATCGTGGATGGATGAAGAAATGTTTGATCCGGAGTCGAAGTTATTAAACGATGGTTATGTACGAGGTATATGCGAGTTCATGGCCGTTGCTGGAAATCAACCGCGAGTGAAAACAAGTGGTAAGATGAAATGTCCATGTTCAATTTGTCGCAATTCTCGTAATGTTAAGATAGAATTAGTATGGCATCACTTGTATAGCAATGGATTTATGCCGGGTTACAAGATTTGGTATCTACATGGAGAAAGAAATATTGAATATGGTAGTAGTAGCAGTGAACCCTATGTTGCGGATAGCTTAGGAGAACATAGAACGGAAGTAGATTTTGGTGTTGGTACCGTTGAGATGGTGAATGATGCGTTTAGAGAGAATTTGTCTTCGACCATAATAGATGAAGATAGGGTTGAAGAACCAAATGTAGAAGCTAGAAGATTTTTTGATATGTTAGACGCAATGACGACCATTATATGATGGGTGTAGAGATGGTCATTCACCTTTATCATCTGCTAGTAGAATGATGACCATTAAAATGGACTTCAATTTGGCAGAGGAATGTGTTGATGCGATTGCAGATATGGTGAAAGATCTTTTGCCTGAAGATAATCTTGCACCGGCATCATACTACGAGGTACAGAAACTTGTAGGTGGTCTTGGTTTGCCGTATCAAGTAATAGATGTGTGCATCGACAACTGTTTGATATATTGGAGAGAAGATGAAGACAGGAGAAGTTGTCGATTTTGTTGTAAACCACGGTTTCAAGATACTAGTGGGAGAGTTCTAATTCCATTTAAACGTATGTGGTACTTACCGTTGACTTTGAGGTTGAAGAGGTTATATCAATCTGAGCGCACGACAGAGCAAATGAGATGGCATGCAGAACATTGTCAAGATGGAGAGATTACACATCCGTCGGACGCTAAAGCGTGGAAACATTTTTAATCCATGTATCCGGATTTTGCGTATGAGAGAAGAAATGTGTACCTCGGGTTATGTACAGATGGTTTCAACCCATTTGGGAAGCATGGAAGGCAGTATTCGTTGTGGTCCGTAATCGTAACACCGTACAATTTGCCTCCTGATATGTGCATGCGTCAAGAGTTTTTATTTCTCTCCGTTCTTGTTCCCGGCCCTGAGCATCCAAAGAGATCACTAGATGTATTCCTCCAGTCATTGATCTATGAGTTACAAATGCTATGTTCCTATATTATACAGAGAAATAGAAATACACTTATACACTAATAAAGATTGTCACCTTATATACAAATAAAAACTCATAATTGGACTACTTCAAAACTTTTGCATATTCGTACGGTGCGACATTCGTTTTGGAAAAAAAAAATGGTTAGCTACACGAGTTAATGTCAGTCGCATGTGTAACTTATACGAAAAGAGGTATAACCACCAATAAGTGAGTAAAATAACAAAACTGATTCGAAACTCGACTTCAAGAAAGGTGCGGAGGATTTCTGTAGTTTATCTAAAAATTGATTTAGACCCAAAACCAAGAAAAGCAAAACTCGTTTCGTTTGCTCTCTCTCCATCCACTATGTTACATTTCAAATTTACTCGAAAATGTTAAGGTTCTTTGTTGGGATTAGTTATATCTGATTATGATATTATTTAGTCTAGTAGATAGGGTTATATAAAATTAAACATGGACGCTAATAAAATTAATATATTACAAACTTTTTTAATTTATTATCATGTTTCTAATTTGTTGTACTTATTTTCAGATTATATCTAGAAAAAAAAGTAATTCTGGTGAAAACTTTGGAGATGTAGAACATAAATGCTTATTGATTGCCATAGAATTTGTTTAACCTAACAAATGTCTAAATTATTTCCAATAAACATTTATACGCTAATATAATTATTATCATGTTAATGATTTGAAATTGTATAGCAAATGAGGTAATTTATAGTGGAGAAGTCATAGATGCAGGACAACAAAACCATCTAGGGCGGAGATAATTCTGGTGAAAAAGTTATAAACAATTAATTAGGGAACAAATATGCAGAAAAACAAAACTATTACCATGTTATTTATTTGTTTAACTTACTAAGAAATGTGCATGGTTCAAACGAGACTGGTTGACGTTAATTTTTTCTTTCATCTGCTCCATATAAAATTATCTCAATCTAATACATTTGTTAGATGAATCGGTGCAAAATCAAATCCCAATATTTTGTTTTCTGACACAAAATATTGTACCTACGCTACTAACTTATGCATCAGGAGAGAAGAGAGATAGTAACACCTCATCCACAGTTTAAAATGTGTCGGTTAATTCTTTGGCATGGAGTGCAAATTCCCTAGTAGATATTGCTTTTCAAGCTAAATGTTTTTTTTTTCTTTTGGGTATGATTAGCCATGACAAATAGTAAAAATCATGAAAAATACACATTTTCACTTCTTCTTTTTTCTTTGACAAATCGTGCTTTTTCTTTGATTCTCACATTTTCTTTATTGAAATACACGATTTTTGTCTTGGTTGAAAATGTGAGAATCAAAGAAAAAACACGATTTTCGAATCAAATAGTACAAAACCAAATAAATGTTTAAATTATATTACCTATGGGTAGAAAATCTTACTAAAAAAAAGAAGAAAAAGAAAAAGACACCAATAAAGATTTGATACTGGAAGTGTTAAAAAAAAAAGATTTGATATTGGTTGGAAAAAAAAAAAGATTTGATATTGGTTGAAAAAAGATAAAGATTTGATATTGAGAAAGTAATAATGGAAATATAAAACAAAGTAGAGGAGGAGAAGAAGAAGAAGAAGAAACAAACAAACTGAGTTCACTTTCTCTCTTCTCTTCTTCTCTTCTTCTCTTCTTCTCTCATTTCATTTTCTACTATTTTCTCACTGATAGAGAGAGAGAGAGAGCTATGGCCGCCAGAGACGGTGGCGTTTCGTGTCTCCGAAGATCTGAGATGATCGGAATAGGAATCGGAGAACTCGAATCTCCACCACTAGATTCTGATCAAGTTCATGTTCTAGCCGTTGATGACAGTCTCGTCGATCGTATCGTCATTGAGAGATTGCTTCGTATTACTTCCTGCAAAGGTTTGTTTGTCTTCTTCCTCTTCCTCTAAAATTCAAAAAAAAAATAATCTCCGGCGGTGATTCAATGCAGTTACGGCGGTTGATAGCGGATGGCGTGCGCTGCAATTTTTAGGATTAGACGACGACAAAGCCTCCGTCGAATTCGATGTAAATATTTCAAAATCTGTTTTTTAAAACTTTTGAGATTCCAGATTTTGAATTTTGACTTTGAATTTTCCAGAGATTGAAGGTTGATTTGATCATCACTGATTATTGTATGCCTGGAATGACTGGTTACGAGCTTTTGAAGAAGATTAAGGTTTGAATTTTCCCGCCTTCAAAAATCTGTAGATTTGGTGATTGTGAAACAATGTGAATCTTTTGAAAAACAGCAATCGACAAGTTTCCGGGAAGTTCCGGTTGTAATTATGCCGTCGGAGAACGTAATGACTCGAATTGACAGGTGAAATCTCTCGCCGGAATTTTTTTTTAGAAATTGCAGATCAATTAAAAAATTAAAACAATTATATATTTTGTTACAGATGCCTTGAAGAAGGTGCTGAGGATTTTTTACTAAAACCGGTGAAGCTCGCCGACGTGAAACGCCTGAGGAGTTACTTCACGAGAGACGTTAAAGTCGCCGCCGACGGTAACAAACGGGAGCTTCTAGAAGATCTTAGCAATTTCTCTTCTCCGGTAACCACTCCACCGCCGCCGTTGTCGACGTCAACCTCGATGGATTCTTCCGTGGAATTTATCTCCTCTTCGCCTTCATCATTGACATCGTCGCCGGAGTCTTCGACTTCGCCGGTCGATTCGCCAACAAGACGGCGGGAGATGAAGAGTCCCGGATTAGATGAGAGAGATCCGTGATTCTCCGTTAACTTTTACTTTTGACGGTTTTATTGACCGTACGTTGACTTGACGCCGTCAGTTTATAGATCTACCCTTTTTTATATCTTTTCCACGTGCGAAGGAAAACTTATTGAATTTCTTGTATTTATTAATTACATATATTTCGATAATTTATAAAATCAAATAAATTTCTATTTCTTTAATCAAATATAATCAAATAATGTGTGGCACATTCTGTTTCTCGATGTATCTTTAATATCGTCTGCTAATCACTTTTGAGATTTGAGAGCTGATTTTTTAATTATTTAACCTACGAGCTGAAAATGGTTACCAATATTCATTCATAATCAATAATTACCAGAAAGTTAACTAAATTTGACAAGGATTGATTCTTTTGTATTTTATTTGTTGTTTTAGTAAATTTGACGATAATTACCAGAAAGTTATTATTTTGCGGAGAGAAGAAGTATTTGCCTAAATACATATTTATCATGTGGATTCTGGATTCATATCTAACATAAAGGTCTACTAATTAAAAACATATTTAAGCATACACTTTAGCTCCTAAGCACACATACTTGTCGCTTGATTGATTCATACCACGACCACAATAATACCCTTACATTGCCCGTTGGAACTTGGAAGGAGGCAATGAATAATTAAAGTAGGGAGGCAAATGCAATGTATCAAAATCAATAATCATTGTAGACAACAGAATCAGGCTAAAGATACTCCCCACGTTTGGCGTACTAAACATGTGATTATTCAACTTTTATCTTCTTCCCATTTCGATTTATCTTTTGTCCCCCTTAACGTACGGCCAATTGCAATGATTCTTTCTGCGACAAAACATTGACTGATTTTTTCTTTAAACTTGTATAAGTACTGTAAATGATGTTTACAATGCAAAGCCCTTTTTTTTTCTTTTTTTTTTTGGTCGACACAAAGCTCTTTATTCTTTAGAATGTCACAAATGATGTTTTCGATACAAAATTTCGTAACTTAAGAATTCAGTTATCTTTGTTGACAAAAAAAAAGAATTCAGTTCTCTAAAATTTTTAATGGAATTCGAATTTTATTTTTATTTTTAGTTTTTACTAAAAACATGGAAAATGTGGTACCTTTCACTTTAGTTTGGATAGATTTTGATCTACTTTTTTTATTTCTTCAATTTTATTTTATTTAAATCTAAAGTATTGGTTATAAATGCTCCATAATAAACTATGACATAGTTTAAAAGGTTTTATGTTTCCAGGTATTGATGTAAGCACCGAGAGGATACGGGGATAAGAAACAGAAACATGGGCCTAACGAGAAGCAAACCGAAGAAAATAAAAGATTGTTTGGTTTCGAGAGGTGTAGTGGAAGATTTGAAGGCAAAATTCCTAATACATCATTTACGATTTGTATCTTCTTTTCTGCATTCTTTTATTATTATTTTTTCTATTTTAAAAAATATATTAAAGCCTTGAATGACAATGGTTTTTAGTGTAGTTTTTGGTTTTAGATTTTTCAAAAATCTAATTTATCCCGAAATATTTCGGAAACATCTCCATAGCATATTTATCCCGCCACCATCACTGGCATGTCG
Source organism: Cardamine occulta (assembly GCA_028015245.1). Taxonomy (NCBI): domain Eukaryota; kingdom Viridiplantae; phylum Streptophyta; class Magnoliopsida; order Brassicales; family Brassicaceae; genus Cardamine; species Cardamine occulta. Next base: position 3,140,237 of record CM051368.1, read on the forward strand.
TTCCCGTTTGTTCGAACAAACGTCTTTGAGATGTTTCAATGGTATTCGTGAGCATCAAAACTCACACCTAAGTTCTTGTGTTTAGATTTAAATGAGGATGCATGTCTTGACTATTGATCGAACTGAAGGCAGGAGTTATAAGATATTTTGGAAGTTTTGAAATCGTGTTAAGGTATATTCGCTTGAATCGCTTTCGACTGTTCGGTTCTCCTTATATAATGAACTTCTTAGATGCTCAGATACTCTGCGACTGCGATCTCCGATCACTAGCTGTAACTTCCCTTGATTGTCGCTAAAAGCTCGAATTAAGAACAGTCTCTCTTAGCTTTATCTGCATTTCCTTATATTCACGGACGTCTCACCATCACAAATGGTAATGGGCCACAACCAAGCCCATTTTACTAATGCCTTGGTCTTCATTTATTAATGGGTTGGGTCTAGAGAGAAATTCATCACCAACAGTATCACCTACTGTCTCTTGCCCCAATACACTTCCGGTACATGAGACGCTTACCAAATAGTATTCCCGGTGGACAAAATATATGGAATTCGAAATCCCATCCAAAAAATTGAAAATTCAGATCCAGTTATTTTATTTTGAAAATTCGGATATCCAGATCCGTATATTTTATTTTTTAAATCTGGATATTTAGATCTGGTTTTATGTATAGTTTTAATTTAAAATATATGTATAATATATATAAATATATTATAACTGATAGAAATTTATGTAAAATATCACAAAATAAAATCTATTTGAAAATTTTGTGATTTTAAAAATTTTACATAGCAAATATGTTCTTAAATGTTATAAAAATTAATTTGAAATATTTTATATGATATTATATATGAATTTTTTATTTTTAATTAATTTTATATTATTATTTTAAGATTTTTAGCTATTTTTGGTTGATATGATCCGATCTGTGGATCTTGACAGATCCAGATCTGGATACCTTAAAATTTTTGGATATCCGATCAGTGCCCACCACTAATCCTCGTGCTTCACCTCCCAATCCCAAAATCCGGTCGAATGCATGTTCCGGGGTTTCAAACTTTAGGTCACACCATTGTGAACTGCGATGTGAATTGTGAAGAAACAAGTGTCACAAAGAAGTGAAAGAAATCGTAATATCTACAAGTGTTGATAAAAGTATAGGAAAAGATACGGTAAACGAAAACCTTTTATCATAGCCTCATCGGTATTGGGAGACAGTGGGCTGAGTGGTTGTCTCCGAGAAAAATCACCTGTTGTTGGCTTTCCTACCCAAATGAAAAATCTTTCAATCTTGCATAATAAGAAAAATCAAAGCTATAACCATTTTAATTTTTAAACAGTGAAAGCACTCGACTAAACATACACCTTTTTGTTTGCTCGGCCCATTAGTGTACAACAGTTTTAAGGTTTCAAATTTTGTGATTCTAGATATGCATTTACTTTCTACTTATAATGCAGAACGTTTTTTTTTTTTTTTTTTTTTTTTGGGTCAAATACAACATATCTTATATTTCTTACTCTCAACTGAATGGCAGGGGTGGACGGTTTAATTATATATTCTGGTTTTGTATTATTTTTTCAATTTTTCTCGAGGTAGTGGGAGATTCAGTCATTCAGCATGGCAGAAGTTTTCAAGACAACTAAAGGTGCATCTGAATCTTACAATGTTTCTTTTTTTTTGTTAGATGGTTTTATTTTTTACGAATTAAAATGGGTTTAATTTTTTTTTTTTTTTGGCAAATTGTAAATATCATTGAAAAATGAAGTGTTTAGGTGTTACAAATTGTGAAAACAAAATGCTTGACCTAGTAATTGGTTCCATAGCCAAAAAGAGAAAAACATGGAAGCAAATTCAATCGGTACTCCATCGACATCTTAGCTTGGAAACATCAACATCAATAAGTAGCGATACAAGGCCTGATAACCAAGAAATAGAGTTGAACCCATGATTGGATCGAGTGGAGAGAAACAGGGAGGAAAGCTAAGGTAAAACCCATTTTGCAAAAGCAGAAGCTATCTCATCTGGCAGCCCGAATGTAAGGCCTTATTCTAGGGAGTTAAGAGAGGCTCGCTCAATACCGTCCTTAGTATCTTTAAAGCAATGCTCATCTCACTAGCCTAAATCCAGCATTAACACGGGATTACACTAACTTGCACAGCATAGAGGCGCTGGCTATTTCTACAAGATCATTCTCCGATGTTGGCTAGCGTAGGGCCAAACCTCACAACTAAGAAGCCTTGTGACCTCCTATGAAAGCAAGATTATCAAGACCTAGACACTGCACTCAAAAAAATATCCAATAACCCGCTGTGAGTCCTAAAACTCGCAATCAGAGATTTGATAGTGTTTGGAAAATCAAAGGGTTAGACTCTTGTATTAAACTTTAAGATATTTAATAGTGGAATATATCAAAATGGATTTTATTGATTGAATCGAAGTTACAGAGAAGTAATAAAGGATGAAAATACAAAAGAAGAGCTCTCATCAGGAGGGCATAATTAGGATTCTTTGGGTAAATTATTGATGTCCTTTTATTATTTCTTTAGCTTGCCTTAAATAGTCCACAACTCAACCTCCTCCGCGTATCAGCCGTAGTCTGGTGTAACTATCCCGAGATTTTCTCCACGTATCACGTAGCCACAATCTAGTGCAACTGTCCCGAGATTTCCTCTGATTCTTTCTATCCGGCTTTTAATCGATATCCTCCTGTATTATAGTTGTGATGCCGAGCTGTAGAAGCCCGACTCATGCTGCCGAGCTGTGGGTGCCCGAATCGTGCTGCCGTGCGTGGACAATATTGACTTTGGGACGAATTGCTTGTTTCTGGCCCACTAGCCATCTAGGAACTGCTAGACTGGACAGGCCAGTGATGGGAGGAACCCGCAACTGACTTACCGGAGAACGGAGCTAATCACAGAGTCCAACCCGCCACTGATACCATGCCTCCACTCCCAAGTTGAAGGGACCAAATGTCCTTGCCGAAAATAAGACCAAAATATTGTTTTGGAGATTGAAGAAAATTTTCCGACTGCTAAAGAATCGATTTTTTCCAGCCGTTGCTGTCTAACTTTGATCCGCTGAAACCCTTCATAGACTCGATACAGAACTCACTCTGCAACAGGTGGCTAATCGGTGCAAAGATGCCTCCGCGAAGAGATGGCGGTTTGCATGATTGAGCCTTGATGCTGTCCTCAAGAAGGACATAATGGCCGGAGAGCTCTGCCAGCAGCTGCCGAAGACAGATCTAAAAACTCTTACCCCTGCCGAATAGATTCACCACCGGAGAGGATCAAGCAAAGAAAGGTAAAGGGAGGAAGGCCTCTCGCGACGCCGGACGAGCCGAAACCGGAGAAGTAAGATGAAGTTGAGAAAGTTTGTGATCTAGAAAATCGTCTTTGAGAGAGTAATTTGGGGGCACACACTAAAATGGGTTTAATTCCTCTTTCACTTCCCCCATTTTTTATTTTTGGGTCAACTTTTACTCTCTTTTATTCATTTGAATCGTACAACGTTTGAATTTAAGGAACTAATATTGCTAATTAAGTACAAGTTTCCCGGGACGTTCTTTGATGACACCACCACACGTATCGTCTCGTATTTCACTTTTTCTATAGAAGAAAATCACACCCAAAATAAATTGGATGTTAAAGTAGCACTATAGCACATAATATATTTTAAAGGACGTTATACATATTTTGTATATTTCAATAATTTTTTATGGAGAACAAGGAGGCTGATGATGAAGACTACCCCGAGTTGGTCGACGACCAAATCTTTTTTACATTATTATACAATGTCATTTAAACATTTTATGGAATAATATATCAACATAAATTTACAGTTCTTCATGGATACAAATAGAATGAGCATACTATTATTTAGAAAATATTTAACAATATTTGTCACATAGCAGTGACATTCTTTACATGTATTAAACTGAAGCTACTGTAGCAACTAATCCACAGTTATTGTTCCGTTTAAATTCATCATTATGTAACGTTTGACCGTCTTAATCAACTTAGCTACCTAACACATAACATTTTGTTAATTTACTCATAATTCATAACATTCCAAAACTGGTTATGTTCTTAGAAATAAGTACTAACTATCAATATTTGATGTCATCCATCAAATTCACCCCTTTAAAATAAGGATCATCAGATTCATCACTTTAGTATCAAGTATTAACTATCAAAAACTGAAGAGTTTTTAGAAGTCTTATTGGCTTTTATAAATGGGATGGGACCAGAAGGATTAATATCTCAACTTCTCAACAGCTACGCTGAGCAACAGGTTCATAAAGTCACATTCCAAAATTTCATTTACACCTAACCTTTTCTTCCAGATTGTTTTGCGGTTTCGTCTAGAACATCGGCATTACCAAAAACTATTAGAATTCTCATTTTGTTTCACAGGCGCAATAATGCAAAAAGGTCATGGGTTGGTTAGAACACTAGAAAGAACTAAAATTGGTAGGTTTAAAAGATGTATTAATATAACTACTAGGCCAAAAAACACTACCATTTCGGTTTTGGCTATTTGATTTGATTTCATGTAGGAACCGATCGGATCTGAGATTTTTAGATATAGGATGTTAGGATCCATATAAGCACCAAAATGGTTTCAGTTCGGTTCCAGATCGGCTTCTGTTGGGTTCGTTTATTCGAAATATCAGAAAAATAAAATAAAAAGAATTTAAATTTGAATAAAATTTGGTTAAATTTCACAAATATAACTAAAAACTTTAAAATATTTTAGTTATTTTGATTTAAAAATAACTAATATTTTATGGGTTGATAATTATAGTTTTGGATAATTAAATTATATCAAATCTAAATATTATAAATATTTTGAGTATATAATTATATTCAAATATTTTGGATACTTTGTTTTTCTTACTTTCTTAAATTTCTTTTGTATATAACTATTTTTCAAGTTCAATAAATTTTACATTCAACCAAAAAAAATAAAAATTTTGTTTGATTTTAATTTTTAGGATATAGGAATTTAAGACCTATTCTATTCAAGTATTTTGTAGGTTCAGTTCCGATTCATTGTGGTACTTTATTTTTTGGATTGATTTCTGATTCCGGTTCTGTTTTATTATTTCAGGTATTTATCGAGACCTAATAACTATTCCGGTTATTATTGATTTTCCATTCATATTCATATTCCGGTTAAACGAAGAATTAAGAGACACGATAGTCAACACGGAGCCGAAGATCAAAGAAGTCAAATATTAAGACATCTTCCATTCCAAATTCGGACACTAACCCCAAAAATTTTAAGACCGAGTCAACGCGTACGTATTGACGAAATGACAAAGCCACCCTTCACTTGACTCGTGAAAAGTCGAGTAAATGAAGGTTGTTTTCGTCGCAGCAAGACCAAGCTTTTGACATTGGACCTTATCTCTCATGTAAAAAACAGTTTAGTTTTTAATATATATATTTTTTTGCTTTACAAAATAAAAATCATTAATGAGCTAAATCATTTATGGTTCTCATGTTCATCGAAAAATCATTCCCAACACATTTTCTTCTTTTCCTCTTTCTTCATTGTCAAATCCATCAGATTATCAGAACCTTCTGATTTTCTTAGCTCCGCCGCGTGAATCTTATCTCCGGTAAAGAACCGCCGCGATGTCTTTCCTTTTCCGTAAGAACGGAAGTAGTAATTCACGAAAACGGATCAAAGAAAAGCTCCGTGGTCGAAACTCAGATCGCGGGAAGAGAGAAGAAGAAAGAGTCAGATACGACGGCGGCTCCGATTCGTTACCTCCACCGCCATCTCCTTGGGGTTTTCTCTTCCCGGATGATTTTGTACGAATCGACGGGAATCTCAAAGCTGTTATTGTAGATGACGAAGGTTTAGATGTGATTTACTGGAAAAGGCTTCTAGAGTTAGAAAATAGCGGGAAAATTAGGAAAAACCCTAAACATAGAAGAGCACACAAATCTGATGGCGGATTCAGAACTGGAGTAGATCAAGACGACGACGACGAAGACGATGAAGTGGGAGAAAGAAACGAATCATTTGAAGAGGTGTTTTCGTTTCATGTGAACAAACCTCAATCTTCTTCTTCAGGTGGTAAAATTAGAGATCAGAGTAATAATAGTGGAGAAGGAGGAAGGTATTATACTTCTTCTTCTACCTCTGCTGCTTCGCCGTCACGACCTTCTTCTTCTATATCTGGTGCTTCTCCGTCACGACCTTCTTCGTCTTCTCCATCTGCTGCTTCGCCGTCGCGAACTTCTTATTCTACAAGCGGCGGAGTTAGTGATTACGGTGCTGTTGGAAATCAATCTCAATCTAAATTTCAAGCTCCTGGCGGCAGCTCATTTCCTTCTTATCCGTCGCAAATTCCGCCGATCCAAAGCAGTGGTAGCAGCGGCGGCCGTTCGCCGCTACTTCCGCTTCCTCCTGGTCAATTCACGGCGACATCGTATACATCGACACCGCCTGTGACAGTAAACCAAACAATACCACAACAACCAACTGTTCCGCTTCCTCCGGGTCAATACACGACGGCGGGAATTGCTCCACCGCCACTACCTGTAATGGTCAACCAAACGTTACCAAAGCCATCGACTGTTCCGCTTCCTCCGGGTCAATACACAACGGCGGCAATTGCTCCGCCGCCACCGCCTGTTCCAGCTAATCAAACGTCAGCATCACCACCACCACCTCCTCCGCCATCAGCCGGGGCTCCACCTCCACCTCCACCGCCATCTGCTAAGCCTCCACCTCCACCTCCACCGCCTATTTCGGCTAAGAAAGCACCCGCACCGCCACCACCTCCTCCTCCGGGTAAGAAGGGACCTGGACCGCCACCACCACCACCAATGTCGAAGACTGGGCCACCTAAACCGCCTGGTACTCCAAAAGGACCGAAGAAGTCAGGTGAGACTTCTTTAGCCGTAGGCAAAACTGAGGATCCAGCGCAGCCAAAGCTTAAGCCTTTACATTGGGATAAGGTTAATCCTGATGCGAGCCGTTCAATGGTGTGGCACCGAATCGATGGTGGCTCCTTCAAGTAAGTATATCGTTACAGTCACTATAGTTTATACAATGTAGAATGTGATATTCGGATACTGACTTCTTTGTGCGTTATATATGTTTCCTGGTTTAGCTTTGATGGTGATCTTATGGAGGCTCTGTTTGGTTACGTTGGTGCTCGAAAACCGGGTGAAGCAACCAGTGTGCCGCAGAATCCGGTTGTGTCAACCTCGCAAACTTATATACTCGATCCTCGGAAATCTCAGAACAAAGCAATTGTGCTTAAATCTTTGGGGATGACTAAAGAGGAGATCATTGACTTGTTAACAGAAGGCTATGATGCTGATCCTGATATCCTTGAGAAGCTTGCAAGAATTGCTCCAACGCCAGAAGAACAGGCAGAGATCTTAGAGTTTAGTGGTGACCCGACGAAACTGGCTGATGCAGAATCTCTACTGTTTCACATCTTACGAGCAATTCCTTCTGCGTTTAACCGTTTCAATGTCATGCTCTTCAAGATTAACTATGGCTCAGAGGTTGCTCAACAAAAGGGATCTTTACAGACACTTGAATCTGCATGCAACGAGCTCCGTGCTCGTGGGCTGTTCATGAAGCTGCTAGAAGCTATCTTGAAAGCAGGTAACAGAATGAACGCTGGAACCGCTCGAGGAAATGCCCAGGCTTTTAATCTGACAGCTCTAAGAAAATTGTCTGATGTGAAAAGTGTTGATGGGAAAACTACTTTGCTTAACTTTGTTGTTGAAGAAGTTGTGAGGTCTGAGGGAAAGCGAGCTGCAATGAATAAGAACATGATGTCAAATGATAATGCCGGTGAGAATGCTGATGCATCTAGAGAAGAAAAAGAGATTGAATTTATAAAGCTGGGTTTACCCATTATTGGTGGCCTAAGTTCAGAGTTCACCAATGTGAAGAAAGCGGCTGGAATCGATTATGATTCGTTTGTAGCCACGACCTTGGCTTTAGGCACCCGAGTCAAAGAAACGAAACGCCTTTTAGACCAAAGCAAAGGGAAAGAAGATGGGTGTTTGACAAAGCTAAGATCTTTCTTTGAATCTGCAGAGGAAGAACTGACAGTTATTACAGAGGAACAGCTCCGTATAACGGAGTTAGTGAAGAGAACCACAAATTATTACCAAGCTGGAGCTTTGAAAGAGAGGAACTTGTTTCAGCTGTTTGTTATAATCCGCGATTTCTTAGGAATGGTCGATAATGCGTGTAGTGAGATCGCAAGGAATCAACGGAAGCAACAACAACAACAACGACCTGCAGCAACAGTAGCAGGAGCATCAACTTCAACAGCAGAAACTACGGCCGCTGCTGCTCCTGCACCGCAAAGGAATGCTGTTAGATTCCCAATTCTACCTCCAAATTTCATGTCAGAGAGTGCAAGGTACAGTTCAAGTGACTCAGACTCAGAATCAGAATCTTGATAACCAAAAATCCAAAAAAATGTTCATTTACTTTTGTCATATGTATATAGATAATAGGGGAGCTTGTTGGTATTTAGATTCTTTTCTTTGAATATGGTTCTTTTAATTTTACCTGTTTTGTTGATTTTTTTTGGGTTCATGGATTAGTTATAATCCAAAGTTGATTCATTATTTGGAAGACAAAGAAAACAAACAGAAGAAACCATTACGATTGGTCTTTGTTTGTATTTCTATTTGTTATATTTTTTTGGAGTGCAGTAATAAAAACATCAACTCAAATGCTTGAATATGAAACACTAGACTCCATTAAAGTGTTTTTAAGCTTTTCGTCTGTATTTTGAATCTAGTAGAAACAAGCATGGTGAAAATGTAGATAGATACAACCACAAAAGCTTCACAAGACTAACATGGCTCTCCTTATATAAAGAAAGATCCACAGAGAGTAAGAAGAAGAGAGTATGCACAACCAAAAGCCTCTTTATTCATAGTTTCCTATCATGCCACGGTGGCAGATTAACGAACAATAGCTTCACGGAAACACAGCTTTGACTTCTTTTCTGTCAGCTCCAAATGTCTCCAAAAATGAAAAAGAAAGGGGTCAATAAGGAAAACTAACTATAGTTAAAGAGGCGTGTTGCAAAAAGCAAATGGCAGAATATGTAATTAGTAGTAAATTACCTCGGTGCCATATCCCTTCACATACACATTGGTAAAAAGCTCAGAAGGGTCTGGCATTGGGCAATCCTGAAACCACACAAAGGTTTGCGCATAAGTATCGAGTGGAAGAGAGAAGCAATGTGACTGTTATAATACCTTAGCTTTGGCAATGGCGTCATCTACTTCTTTTCTTATTTCCTTCTCCATATCCTGCAGGGAAACCACATTTTTTGGCGAGTTAGATAATAAACCAAATATCTCAACATTATCTTCTCATGATAGAAATGTTTGAGGTATGTGTTGAGGTTGATGGAGATGGAGGATTAGTATACCTTAAGCTCTTTCTCGGTTGCTAAGTCATGAGCTAGTACCAGCTTTTTTATTCTCTCTATTGGATCCCGTTCCTGAGTCATATAATAATAGTCCATAAATGTTTTTGAGATTCACAATAACTGAGTCCTTGACCAATGAATTTTTTTGCAAAGGTAAAGAGAATGACTAACGAACCTGTCTCACACCAGATATCTCATCTCGTGTACGGTATGTGCTCCCAGGATCAGACATGGAGTGACCGTGGTACCTGTATGTGTCCATCTCAAGAATCTGTATACAAGAAATGATGAATCAAGTTTTATGTTATTTATATGATACAAGAAGAGGAAACACCAGAAGAAATTCGAAAAACCAAAGCTACTTGTATTTTATATGAACTACTGCGAAATCAGAAACAGTTCTTTGATGTACAGTGATACAGCATAAATTTCTATCGCAGATAAAAAGTTGAACCAGCCACCTATCAATATTCAGCTATTGGAATTCAGTTCCATCCAGTCCACAAAGAGGAACTGAAGGGAAGTAAGATAATGAAAAAAGAAAGAAAAACAATTCATCATATGATGCCAAGTCCTATACAAATGGCTAGATATTGTTCGAAGTAAATTCAAAAAATGCGCCAGATGATAAAGGAACATGTGAGAATACTAAAACACAGACAAACTTACTATAGGTCCCTTCTCCAAGGCATGTTCCTTAGCAAACTTGCAAGCTTGTTTAACAGCAAATGCATCCATACCATCTACCTGTTTACCATAAAAACCAGCAAATCGGTAAAACTCAAATGAAAGTTGATATTCTAACTGATACAGATCACAAAATACAAAATCAAAACAAAGTAATGATCCACCATATCATATCACTATCCATCAGAGATTTGCATATCATCCATAAATTGAAAGGATCATGAATATAAAAGTTGTGTAGTAGCAAATTGCTTAAACTTTGGAAACTAAGAAATTCATAATATGATTCAGGAAATGATACTAATCCATCTGCTAATCTTTCTTAACAAGTTTCACATCAATCTTTGTTATAACTAAGATTCAAAACCAAACCTTGAGTCCAGGAACATAGTCACCACGCTTGTAGTAAGATGGACTCTTAGCAGCTCTCCATTCAGCAGTTCCCATTCCATCTACACAAATCAAATCCATAAGAAACCTAAAAATCAAAAACAAACATAGAAAGAATCAAAAAAGCTTACAGTGATTGTTCTCGCAAACCAAAATAGCAGGTAAATCCCAAAGAGCAGCCATATTCAAAGCTTCAAACAACTGTCCTTGATTCGCAGCACCATCACCATACATAGCAAACGTAACAGCTTCTTCCTTAGAATACTTCTGAGCAAAAGCAATACCAACACCTAACGGAACCTGAGCACCAACAATTCCATGACCACCGTAAAATGACGATTCCTTCTTATAGAAATGCATAGATCCACCTTTTCCTCTAGAACAACCATGTTGTCTTCCCATAAGCTCTGAGAAAACCTCATGAAGCGAACCACCACGACCTAAGAAAATACAGTGATCACGATACGCCGTGATGATTGCGTCTTTCTTTGTAATCGCAGCTTCCATGCCTATAGCTACAGCTTCTTGGCCGTCGTAGAGATGGCAAAACCCTCGGATTAGCTTCGCTTTATAAAGCGAATCGGCTGCGATTTCCATTCGTCGCATTAGAGCCATTGTTCGGAAGAAATTGAGAAGCTCTTGACTCGATGATTCGACAGAGCGTGACGGTGGATCGCATAAGTGAGCTGTGAAGGGAAGTGAAGTTTCGATTGTGATTGGAGTTGTGTCCGTTGAGATTAAACGGCTGAAGGCGGCGGAGAAGGCACGAGTGATGGTGTTGGATCGTGATGTGAGGCGTGATAGAGCCATCTCCACCGTTAATTTGGTTTATCTGCGAATCTGTTGAAAGCTTCGCGTTGGAAACAACAAAATGAGAGACGATTTCAGTGAAGATTGAAGAAGAAGAAGAAAGGAATGCGAATTAAGAAGTTAGAAAGTAGATATCGCTACCAAACAACAGACTCTGGAAGGATAAGAAGGTTCTCAACTTTTTTTCAAGTATTTTGGTTATTGAAAAATGATTATTGGCTACACAAAGTATTGAATACGTCCTAACTATACATACAAACTATTTTAATTTATGAACTATTGATTTTGCATAGTGACATGTATGAAGTATCATGTGTCATGTGTGTAGCTATACCAAATATTTTAATATACATAGAATGTCATAAATGATATGCACAATACCATAATATTTTTATTATTTTAATTTAAAATCATCATATTTGTTTTTACATACACACACACACATATATATATATAATATTTTGTATATTTATATAATGAATAGAAATATTGATCAAAATATCAACAAAAATAAATTTGGTCCGTCGAATCCAAAAAAGTTACTCAGATATGTTTAAATTATGTAAAAATTAGAATAGTAATATAAATAATATTTTACTATTGATGTTACACCTTATAAGCGCCCTCCAGGAGATTCAATAGAAAAAACAAAATTTGTATTACTATTTAATTTTGACCTATTTTAGATAGACTTGGTTAATTATTTTTTGGATCTAACAGATCAAATTTGGTATTCTGAAATTCCAGGATATCAAATCCGTGTCCACTCCTACACTAGATAAAAACTAAATTAATAAAGCAAATTTTATTTTTAAAAATATAAAAGAAAATGTAATATAAAATATTTCAAATTGATTTTTATAAAAAAATTTAGAACATATTTATCATATGATTTTTAAAATAATACACAAAGTTTTTTTAAATAAAATTTATTTTTGTTGATATTTTTATCATTATCTATACATTATATAAATATACAAAATATTATATACATATATATCTCCATGTAAAAGCACATATGCTGATTTAAAATTAAAATAATAAAAGTGATTATGGTGTTGAGCATATAATTTATGATACTTTGTGTATTTCATAATATTTTGTATAGTTGCGCACATGACACATTATACTTCATGTATGTCACTATGCGAAGTCAATAGTTCGTGTAGTTTTGAGACCATTAAAATAGTTCGTATGTATAGCTATGCCATGGTCAATTCTTCGTGTAGCTGAGAATCATTTTTCCTATTTGAAATCCCAACAAGGCAGCAACAAAGTAAAATATTAATATCATAAAAAGAAAAACAGAAAACAAATTGATTCGGTTAATTTAAACCAACATGTTAAATGCATTTAAATCATAACTAACCCAAACAACAAATCAACTGAGCTTGTCAACAACTTAATCAAACTTTAAGTACTCGGTTAATATCTAATAAAATCGGTATTTAACTGAGACTAGCCAGTTTAACAAAATTGTAAAAATTTATTTTTCTTGAGTAATTTAAGATTTTTTAAAAACTTTTTACTATCTTTTTCACATTTAAATTATCAAAATTGTTTATTTTGAAAAGGTTTTCGGTTATTTATTTGTTTTTACGGGGGTTTTGGTTGATTGTATATCTAAAATCGATGTAGAGATTATACTGCAAGATATTAACTAGTTATAAGAGGTTTTGTTTGGTAATTTCTATAAGGGCTAAACTTGCAAACACTTTTAGAGAAAAACAAAAAAAGTGCCAAAAGAAAAATTAGCTATATTGTAATCGCTCAATATTAAAGTAATATATTTTGTTCCTGTAAAAAGAAAAAAAAATCAAACAATGTCAAGAAAAAAAATAAAAAAATTCTAAAGTACATTAAGAGCAATTAAATAGGAGTTTAGATTACGTTTTTAAAAGTATTATTGTTTTGCCACTTTGAGAGTTTAAAAAAGAGTCTTTGTAAATGTGTAGAAGTGTAAATACATATTAATTTTTCCTTGCAACTCAATTTCATATGCTTGCAATTGGAGACTGTCACAGATTTCCAGTGAAAAAAAGTTTTGACATAACTGAAACAATGCTTTATGGCGTCTCGGGCTGCAACAATGCTTTGTTTTGATTTGACCATAAACATGCTGTTAATCTCTTTTCGAGATTCATTCTCCTCAAATTGTGTATGATACAAACCCATAGCCATGTCAATAGAGTAGAAATCATAAAGTAGATGATGTGGGTTTTTTTAAGAAATCATAGTTGTGGATCATGGAGGTTTATTTGGAAAAAAAAAATTATGAACAAAAGGAAAGTTATATTTTCCTTCAGAAATGGAACTATTCTCTTCCACATATGATTTTTTTTTGGAAACTATTTAGCTGAAGTAAATGACTTCTGTCTAGACCCCTTTATTCAAGTTCTCCACTTCCTCATATTCTCTAGTGTTTTTATATTTTTGTTTCTTTTCTTTCTCGAAAAGTTTTCTTAACCCAGTCAAATAGTCTATGTTGCAGGTTTGAAAAATCTCCATGTTTATTAAATGTAATTGATCTTGGAAACTCATCATGCTAAGTAAAGATAGCTGCACTAATTATGCTCAACATTATATTCACGTAGGCCAAAATTATAAGATTTGTAACTCTAGAATCTTTCGTTGAAACAACTGAATTCATTTGCTTGTTTGACCTAAATGATTCAGATTCCTACATAAATTTTGAACTGATAATGAAAAATATTATCAATAAAAAGTGAACTTAATTTGTCTATTTTAAGTTCACTTTTTATTGATAATACGACGAGTTAAGTTCACTTTCTATTGATAATATTTTGCATTATCAGTTCAAGTTAACTTGTCGCATTAAAAAGTTAAGATCACTATTATAAAACTTATTTTTTTTAATCTTCTGAGGTTTATTTTTTCATTTTCATACTATTGACATGAACTAAATTACTTGGTGTTGTTCATGCCTCTTCAATTCTTTTACCATATTCTCTTTATGACACTCTAGTTGGATGGAATGCTCCCAGGACTTGAGCATTCTCAATGTCCTTCAAGACAATAGTTTATTCTCTTTGATTCATCTACATAAAAAATAAATTTGTCTTTAAAACTTGTGGCGACAACATCCTACTAAACATCTTAATTTACTCAAATCTTTCAGATTTTTTTGTTGTTGTCCATCACATGTCTAAAAAAGAAACTCAAAATTAATATCACGAATCATAGAGTAATTTATGCACTATACTATTAGAGACACAGAGAATCAAAAGCTGACAGTGTTAAAACCAAGTGCATACATAAAAAAGTTCACAACTTTCATGGAGAGTGAATTCTAGTCTTGAGTGAAGACGAGTTTTCTCTATTATGTTCTAAACTCAAACATTTCCCGGTGTGTGCAAATTTGTTTTTTTCAATTCTAATATGCATATTGTTTCTTTTAGGAAGACACCCTTATAGAACTAGCAATTTGATATGTTGATTCTGAAGTATTGTTATTCCATTTAGCCAATAATCCTTTAACTTGTTTAAGAGTATTTTTCGTAATGGAAGAAGTATCTAATTACTTTATCGACCGGGCTTGGGTCGCTACTCGCTACTCTTAAATTACAATATGGATCGGTTTGATACCATTTCAAATCGGATTCAGGTTTTAGTCAAGTGCATTTTCATTTTGGAAGAAAATCTGGTTTTGCTTCCATGTGGTTTATACCTGAAAGACATGCAGAAGTTATGACTGAAACTGAAGTAACCACAATAATAGATGAAGAAATGACGAAAAGATTAACACTAAACCAAAAAAAAAAAATGGCGAAAAGATTTAACTGAAAGAGTAACATAACATTAGAAGAAATATCCAATATTTGTTTAATGAATGGATTAAAAAGTCTCCGATTTTAGCATCGCCTATAGATATATAATCTAACACTATATACCAAAACCGGCGGCTCCAGACGCAATTTAGAAAAATAAAAACTATGGTTGCCATGTGAATCTCTTTAAGCCAAATGATGCAAGAATCTTGTCAAAGTCAGGTTGGTCTCTAGTCTTCTCTACCACTACCGCACCACTCAGCCCAAGAGCTTCACTCCTGCACAAAATATATGACCACATCTAGAGATAAGAAACATTGATCACCAGGTTGATGAAGGCTTAATATGAACTGACTAAGCTGTGATTAATGCAAGAAGAGGGTTTACTTACTTGCTTGAATTAAGGCAAGGCAACAAGTCTGCGGTTAAGACTTATATGAAAACGCGATACTTTTCTCTTTTTCGAGCTTTCACTGCTATCAGAAGTTTTAACATTGTCAAGCCCAGTTGGATTCGGTGTTGGTTTCTTTTGCTTTCTTCTATACAAAAGATCTGCTGTGTTTGGTTCATACTTGACCTAATGACAATTGTAAAACTCTCATTAATCGTATACTCATTATACACAAGAAAATATTGTTAGGTGCAATAGACTCCTAAGACAGTAATTACCTTGGAAGAACTGCAAGCCATCTTACATTCGATCTCGTTGATAATTCTCAGTCCGTCCATCGAAGAATCATCTGGACCGCTTAATTTTGCCTTGTTCCTGAAAAGAGTATGCTAAGATGATTAGTAACTGCACTTGCACAACTGAAGACGAAAAAATTTGTGCTCTGATCATTGCTTCACTCACCTCTTCAGAAATAGTCCGGGTTTCTCTTCATCACTGACAAAAGAAAGAAAGTCTTCCCGCAGATAGTTAGCAAAACTTGGTTCTACTGTTACAGCTGTAACTTCAGGCTGATCGTTCCCATTGTTCATAGATTGAATCGAGAGACGGGTTTGGGTAGATGACTGCACAGAAATTTGCAAAGACAGATTAGTATGTGAGACCATATTCACAGGTGTCCATATATATGAATAGAAGCATACATATTCAATTCGGTATATGTTCTGATCATGGAGAAGGGCTCGCGCATTCTCATGGTATACTATATCAAAGAATCTTCCCGGTTTTCTGTAGTTCTCATATGCATATAGTTGCAGAAGCTTAGTGTCTGTCTCATCAGCTGCAACCGCATGAAGCTAAAGCATGTCCAAGCCAATTTCAATGATCAATGCCGAACAAAAACAAAGGAGAGAAAACAGAAGCAGAGTCCAGACAATAACAGACTTACATGCTTAACAAACTTCTGAACTAGCTTGTCCAGTGTGAAGAGAACGTATGATTGTGCTCCAATAATAGCTCGGCATTCATCTTCAAACTTTGTATTATCGATAGAGCCGTCAAGTAAATTATAGAGGGCATCCATGAACCTATGCTTTCAAATATCAGTTAGGAAGGAGCCATTTTTTAATTAAAAAGTACCAATAATCCTTAGAAAATAAACCACCTGCTATAAGAATCAGTAGATGTGTTCTCCGGAGCTTTCCATTTCCTCTCTGAATGTATCTTTGCCGATTGTATTCTCTCATACAACATCTGAAAAATCAGTAGAATTAGCGGTTTGAACTGAAGACAAGTGACATTTGAGGAACATGAGAAGGTTGTTTTGTAGCACTTACTTGATGAAGTCTAAAAAGCACATAAAATGAATCATTCCCATAGAAAACTCGAGAATCATTCCGGGAGTCAGATTCACTTGCTTGCAATGTTCCAGGCACATGCTTTGCAAGGGGCTTTACAGGTAGCAGATACCGTTCTGAAAATGTGGAAAAGGATCCATCTTCACCCTCAGTGGAATTGACCATCCTTTCAGCCTCATTTTCACTCTCAGCCTCTCGGTCACAGTTCATAGCTTCTTTATGCTCTTCATCGGAAGAAACTTGGCCACCAGACTTGCTTCCTGAGGCAATCAATTTAGAGCCATTTTCATCCCCTTCTGATAACTTTTGAGTAATTTTATTCCCATCTTCTTCAGGAAGGGCATTGCTCCTTGTTCCAGCTTCAGTACCACATGCACCCTCTTTGTGTTCTGGGTCCTTATCACTTCTTTCGTTTTCTGGCAGTTTCTGCACAGGCTTGTCACCATTCTCTTTATAAACCTCAAAATTGTCTTGCTCAAAACTTTCAGTAGGAGATAATTCACCCTCTTCTCGTTCAACCTTCTGTTCTCCCATTGATACATCACTAACCTTACTACGATTCTCTACAGCCTCCATTACCAAATCAGTTCTGGGTGATACCAGTTTGGAAGGCTGGCTATCCTGTAGAACCACAAACCAATATTAGGAAAATATAGTTTTTTTTCACATAGAAGAATATCTTTCTCAGGTCTCATAATAAATAAACTTCAGATTTGTCACTATTATACCTTGTTAACGCATCTAATTGGTACTTAAGGAAATCAACTTTCATTTATTCCCCAACATTAAAAACGCTATCCCACCACCAATTTGAATTTATGAGAACTTTTTACTATATTTAATCAGTGAGAGAGAACCTATTTACCTCATTAGTAATAGCTGCATCATCACCATGCAGTTTATCTTGCAGAATGGTTTCTTGTGTACTGACCGGGACATCTTGCCCGGAAGAGCTTCCTTGCACCATTGGGTTTTCTTTGTTCGGTGTTTTTGGAGGTATTAGATGGATATGATTTGAGGCAGGAGAACCGTCATTGGTGTTTTCCTTCACTGCCTCAGATGCATCATGGAGCTCTTGGTTATCTTTGACCGTTGCAACATTTTTCATTGTCTCATTAGTTTGAGACCTAGAAGGAACACCAAACATGGGCTCCAAAAAGGCTTCCCACAGCTTCATTACTTTATCCGACTGCTCAGTAGCACATATTTCTTCACAGTAATACTTGATTAGTTGATAAAGGTCAGCATGAACTTGTGCATCAGTATAACTGAACTCCACATCTGGGGTGAACGAGGGCCTAGTTCCAACAGCAATGGCATGAAGTAGGTCTTCTTTATGTTTTCTTTCACTGATGTCTTTTATTTCCGCCACTAAGCCTGCATTTGGGAAATAACAAACAACTTTACTTGATGTAAATTTAAATGATACAAGACATTCTCTTCGTTTATTATCTAATGGAATATCCCTGAATTCATCTATGTAGCTTCAAGTGCAGCCAAACGAAATCAATGATTTTTAACAAACCTTAATTAGGTAGGAAATCTATACATAATGAACTTATACTTGGAGTAAAAAGCTGTAAGAAAACATACCTTTTGTGCTCAAGTTCTTGGAGTCCTGCTGCTTGAAATAGAAACTGCGATGATCAAGTGATTTGTGATGATTCTTAGCATATACTTCTGCCCATACTTTCCTGAAATCAATGCGACACCTAGCCCATTCTTCTTGTTTCTGCTTCAAGCGTGTTAGTATCACTGGTAAAGCAATATGAGAACTCTTCTTCAAAAAATCCATGACATCAAGCCCATAATCCCCGTACAATCGCTCAATGCATCTTAGGTTCAGCTCTATTAAATAGTCACATATAAGGTCATTAGCCCAAGTATAAGAACAATAGACACCTATATAGCATAACCAGTTTTTATCAAATAACTACTTGCCTGTTAGGTGTTCTTTGATACAAACTGGTGTATCGAGAGAGATTGTGTTGTTGTTGATCTTTTCCAGAAGAATTTCCACACGCTTAATGGCTGCATTCACAGACTCTAGTAACATGTCCAACTCAAACCTGAAACCATATCAGAAAGTTAATAGATCAGATGAAAGTCGAATTTTTCTGGGAAATATATTCTTAGCCCAAAAAACACACCATATTATCTATCCACACAAGTTTCATATAACTTAGTGGAATTAGAAGGGAAGACTAAACACAATCATGAACTCACCAATGTTGTCTGAAGACTCCTAATCGAGAGATTGAAAGAAATACAGGAACCTAATATATACTATAAATGTCTTACCTATCATCCTCACATCGAAACAAGCTTTCTTCATACTGGTTTTTGCGCATATGTTTGAATGAGTAATCCTCACTCCCGGATGTGACAGATACCCAATGATCATTAAGTACCTTTTCACCTAGTGAATTTCTGTAGCTTGGAATCTGAATGGGATACTACACAAGAGAAAGCCAACCATATGATCATAAATTAAAAAAAAAAAAGCGGCATTATATTTGAAGTATGGTTGATAAAATCATTACGGTATAAGAGACACTCACATCAGCTGGCAGGAGACGGTAACTTGGTGAACATTTTGCGCAGTCAGCAAGATCCAGTTCATTTATAGCCTTGGCCACATAGTTACTGGAAGACAGTAGATTCTTTTGACTTCCGTTATCTTTACCAAAAGCTGCAGTTCTTTCAGTTCTATCATTTTCTGGATCTCTTTCATAATCCTCAGCGTCTTCTTCATTCAGATATCTTGGCCATTGTCCTGTAGGTCCAACTGAGTCAAACCGTAATAAATAAAAAATTTAAACAATAGAAAGAAAATGATACAAGTCATCTAAATACTCACTTCCCAGAGAATTACCAGCAGAGCAAGCCACAAGGTTCTCGTCACCATCTTCTCGTTGATCCGAGTGTTCAGTATACTCATCATTCCTAGTTCGTATTTTAATTTTCTGTGAAAGATATAAGAGTCTGTATCAGCATCTCACTCAAACTCTGAACCATCAAGTTTCTTAACCATATATTCTCTCATCTATTTGCTGTAAACTATCTTAATTCCTATATTTATTTATCTTGCTCTTAATTCATCACTCTTAGCACAATTAAGGAACAGACGTTAATACATTCTATACTAAGCATGCATGGCCAAATTGCAGGCTTTCTACCACTAATTAGAAACAGTATACCTTTGCACGGGAATTTTTATCATGCGGTACTGCATTCCTTCCAGAAAGAGCTGATGCTGAACATTCAGGTAAGAAATTAACAAACTCCCCAAGTAAGTCTTCATGGTTTTTAAACAATATAGTAACCTGCAAAATAGATGATAATCAGAACTAAGTTCACAACAAATCTGGCTATATAAAAAAAAGTGAGACAGAAAGGTAGTGCAAATCAACACTATGCACATTACAGAAAACACACCTCATGATAGACATCGTCGATGGACTTGGTATCCTTTCTATACATGTTCAAGATATCAAGAAACTTCTTATATGCACGGTCATCATTCCCCAATCGAGCCTGCATGAATAAATCTCAATAACGTCAACTGTATAGAATCTTTAGATCATGACGACATTAAATATATATACACACCTTGATTTTGTTGACAAATTCGATAGCTTCTGAGAAATCCACTGGCTTCTTAGGTTTATCATCTTCAGGTAGAGTTATTTTGTATCCCTTGGGCAAGAAGGTGTTAAAACCCAAAAGTAAATCATTATGGCCTTCGAACAATTCTTTAACTCTAGCTATGACGCCAGTAGTATCAACTCTACAAGCAAAATAAAAATACCAAGAAATTAGAACAGTTCCTGTTGTTAAAAGAAAGAACAAATGAAAGAGAGAAGAAGACATTATTACTTCTGAGCTTTAAAGTCCTTCATGACTTGAAGGAAAGTATCATACTTCTCCTTCTCGTCTTTAAACATATCTTTAACAGCTTTGAGGTATGCTAAGGCATCATTAGTTGTTAGTCCTCCCATACTTCCTCCTCCATCACCACCAATAGTTAAAGCCCTACCATTTCTGAAATCCAAAAACATAAATTACGATTGCTTTTTCGCATTTACGTCGACAAATATCAAAAATAAATTCCCACATCAAAACTACAATTAACTCTGATTTAGCCTATAAGGTAAATCACTCAACTCAAGAACAATTTAAAGATCTCAAATTCACATCACCAAAAAAAAAAAAAACTTTAAGACCTCAAACAAACAAGAGAGCATAAAAATTCAAATCCCCATAAGAAACAAACCAATAACAATACCAATCAGCCTTCTCAATAACAATTTAAAGATCTCAAATTCAAATAGCACCAGAAAAATAAAAACTTTCAGACCTCAAACAAACAAGAGAGCATACAAATTCAAATCCCCACAAGAAACAAACCAATAACAATACCAATCAGCCTGTACAGTAAGAATGTAAAGATCTCAAATTCAAATAGCACCAGAAAAAAAAAACTTTAAGACCTTAAACAAACAAGAGAGCATAACAATTCAAATTCCCATAAGAAACAAACCAATAACAATACAAATCAACCTGCAAAATAACAACGTAAAGATCTCAAATCCACATACCACCAATTTTTTTATTTTTTTTTAAATTAAGACATCAAAGAGTAAATCTCAACTGAACCTAAAAAAACAAACCAGAGACCACAAAAACTCACATCTCCACAAGAAATAAAGCAATCGCGATAACACAATTTTGACTTCCGTACAATAAGTCAAAAAGATGAATTTGAAAAGAACACCAAAAAAAAAAAGGATTTGATTGACACAGAGAGCTTACGTTTCTCCTCGAGACGAAACTGAAGGACCTCCTCGTATCTGACCATCACCGTAAACCTCATCTCTAACCCTCTTCATCTCTTAATCGTCTCCACACGATTACAAATTACAATTAACAAAAAGATTCACACTTCAAACAAAACCAAAACCAAACTCAGTACCCTGCAAAAACCAACAAATTCAAAATTTTATTTTTTCCCTCAATCAGATCTATCGAAGAAAATTGAAACAGTAAAAATAATAAATAAAAAGCATTAGGAGATTTTTGATTATAATTCAAACCTTATTATAAAGACCGGATCACATTCTACAAAAGGGAGAAATCAAACTTGTTCGTTCCTTTGCGAAGAAGATACAACAACGTTCATAGAAGCGATAACGAAAGAGTGGATCGGAGGCGACGTAAAGCCGCCGTGAGTTTGCCGGAGAGAAAAAAAGGATAGAATCTTTGAAGAAAGAGAGAAGAGAAGATTGCTTGTGGTTTAGGATCTCTCTCTGTGTAATCTCTTATTAATCTCTATGGGAAATGAATAGTTAAAAGGAAGAGGAAGAGATTAGCCGTAAAGGCTTAAAAGCTTTGAACAAACAGAGGAAGAGAGCCGAGAGAAGAGGGAGCCTGTGAATGTATGTATTGTATATATATATATGACAAGTCCTTTAGTACTTAGGAGAAAATAATTAAGTTGTTTTGTTTTAATATATATCTTCGCATGTAGTCATGCATTTAAAATTTTAAAGTAATCATCCTTTGGATTCGTAATCGTAGATATGTTACCACAAATGGGGTTTTCCCTTATTTCTATTGGCTAAAAAAACCTATTTCACCAAAGTTTAAAAAAAAAAAAAATTTGGTCAATTTTGATGATAAACACCATCCTTAATTTTATCACCCAAAAATTAAAGTCAGATTTTTACCCCAAAAAGAAAAATTAAGTCAGATTTTTTTTCTTCTCATTTTTCATTTTCCATTTTCCATTTGGTAAGTGATGTCTGGTTTTTATCTTCAAAACTTCTGGTAGTAAAATTAAGTCAGTTTTTTTTTTTTCATTTGGCAAGTGGTGTATGGTTTTTCTTGTATTTTATTAGTTTTAGTAGAGTTGTTATGACATATTTTTTTTATCAGATACACAAATATATTTAATATGTATTTATATTTCTTGTATATTAATAGTTTTTATCTACTAAAAATTAAAGAGCTTACCTATTTTAAGTACATAAGTTTTTTTTTGACCAAAACCAAGTAGATTAGATTTTAAATTTATCAAAAGTTTTCGAGTTCATAGATCTCTTTATAAATAATCTATTCAAGTTTATGATTTTATTTACTTTTTATTGACTATGAAAGAGAATTGTTGTTTTATTTCTTCCTTGTTTTTGGTACAAAATATCTTGACGTATTTAAAAATATTTCATCCGTATTAGAATTCTCAAAATTCTACAAATAACTTTATGATTTAGCATATATTCTGATATTGTAATAATCAACATATCATACTAGTTTACTTCAGTGCTTTCAGTACATCGATATGATATCGTGTTATTTAACATGTTTTGAAGATAAAAGATGTTATAATAATCTAAAGTACTTATATATATATATACCCATTAAACATTTAGTTGCTCTTCAATATAGTAAATTTAATATGGTATCGAGATACTAATTAAATCATATAAATACATATTATTTAAAAAATAATTTTCTAATTTTTTTAGTACCATTTTCTTCTTTTTGTCTTTTTAGTAAAAAACAATCTTATTACAATTTCTATTTAAGTTTTACCAGAAAAAGTTTTAAGAAGAAAATAAAAAAATAAAAAAATGAAACAATTGTAAACTTTATTTTTCAAAATATTAAACGCACTATTTAGAAAATAAATCTTTCATTGGAAAAATGAGATATTTTTTACCAAATATTAGTGACACTGTCAAAGCTTAAATTTTTACTTAACAATACATGTATGCAATATGGAAATACATGTTTTGATTATATAATTAAAAAAAACATTTGAAAGAAGATTCTTATTATCAACTTAAAAAGAGATATTTGACCAGGACATATCACATACTATTTACCAAAAATATAATTATTTTCATTTATATTTTCTCAAAAAGATAATTTTCCAAATTTTCATTACTATTCTTTTTTTAGTAAAAAATCTTATTACAATTTCTATTTAAGTTTTACTAAAAGAAAGTTTTTAAAAATCAAGAAAATGGAAAAGTGTAAAATTTAATTTTGTGAGCTAAAACTTGTGGAAAAAAATTCAAAATATTAAGTGCACTATTTAGAAAAGGAAACTTAATTGGAAAAAGGGGAATTTAATTGATATTTTTTTACCAAATATTAGTGACAGCTGTCAAAACTTAAAATTTACTTACCATGTATTGCAATATGGAAAAACATGTTTTGGTGATATACAGTAAACACAAAGCTATTTCAAAGAAGATTCTTATTATTAACTTGAAAAAGTTATTTGACCAGGACATATCACATAACGGTTAATGTTTTGAGAATCCAAAAGAAATCTAACTAGAGGAACAAGTAAACTTGATATTAATATATTTGCAATTTTAATATAAAATCATAAGATTAAAAAACGAGAAATACTAAAAAGAAAAGATAACCTAAATGAGGTAGAAGTATGAAAGACATAACTAAATCGAAAACGAAAGTTGCATAAATGGTGAATTACGAAAGAGCGAGAAAAACGATACCGCACAGACATAAAAAAAAAGTTATTTGACAACAACGGTTATAAACATTCTTTTAAGAAAATTCAAAAAAAAATTAAAATAATTTTGATAAATAAGAAAAAACGACTTATTGTCTTATACTAAGCTAAATACATTTTTTAGTTTATTATCGCGGGCCCATCCGTTGAAATGTTTGTAACTTGATATTATTAATTTACTGTATCTGAATAGTTAGCATAAGAGGGCGTTTGGTCTAGTGGTATGATTCTCGCTTAGGGTGCGAGAGGTCCTGCGTTCAATTCTCGTCTTTATAATTTTTAAAATTCCTTACAGGCCAATATATGTCCCTTTTACTTTTCGTATTAACCTGAGCATAATGACACGTTGATAACAGTTATTACAGTTCTTAACTACTAAACGAAACTCATTTACACAATTGGACCTTAAGTAGCTAATGGGCCCCAAGGGGCCTTCTTCACTTTCTAAATTAAGTCTCAAGACTCTCCTCTTGTTGGACTTATAAGAAGAGCTTTTCCTGTCTTAAAACTTCACAAATCATCATCTTCACTTTCAGTTTTCATTTTCTCTTATATAAGATTAAACAGAAGGATTAAACTCCAACAATTTTTCTTACATATACCATTTTTATTCTTTTTCGTTTGAATTTTAAAGAGTTGCATTTTTAATTCAACACACAAAAAGAAAGTGGAGTTATATTACATCTGCTTCGTCATCATCTACACAGGCATATAAATGAAATTATTTAAAAAAAAATCCGTTATGAAACTACAATACAGAGAAGTAGAACAGAGAGAGAGAGAGCTTACAATGTATATATCACAAAGATACAAAAAAAGAAAGAAACTTTGAGAATGTTTTTATCTGGTCTGGAAGTTGAGAGTTCTGATGCAGAAGGCAAAGATGAAGGCAAAGAAGACAGTGAAGCCGATGAGAACTGCAGCAACTGGTCCCATAAAGTCAGATTTGAAACCATAAGTATCATCAATGTATTGCTTAACAGTGAGACCAGGAGCACCACCAAGAACAGTAATAGGTGTCTCAACATCACCATACTGTGACACAATCAATCCATAGACAGTCCAAGCAACAGGGCAGATCCAATAGTACCAAATCCACCACTTTGGAATCTTTGGTCTTGGGATGAAGAAGCCAGAGAAGAGATTGAAAATACCGTAAAACGCTGAGGCGAAAATCGAAGCGACTTGTTGGTTTGGTGTGAGGGAAACAGTCATCATACCGTAGTAAGTCCAGTAGAGGAATGAGAAGTAACTAACAAAGACGAACCAGAAGAACTTTTCCGCGGTCCATTCGAAACCAACCATGGCGTAAACGATGAGTGAGTAGTAAAGTGTTTGAACAAGAACATAAGGAAGCTCACAAGTGACTTGAGAGATTGCATATGGCATAGCTGAGTACATTCCTGCTGCTCTTTCTCTGTAGAAGACAGTTCTTTCAACTGCAACCATTGGTTGAACTGTTGAACAGTTGTTGATTCCCACGAAAATAACCGCAGCATATAATGCTCCTATCACCATTGTTAAGTCTCCTGCGTTCGATCTGTTACCACCGATTTGCCAGAAGATGCTTCCAATCAATAGAGATGTTAATAATGTGAAGATGAACCGGACAAGATTGTAGTCTGGTGATCTCCAATATGTCCACCATTGTTTCCATAGGCAAGATTTGAATTGTCCCCATGTGTTTTGTGAGAATTGTGTAGCAAAGTAAAGATCTGATGCTCCTTGTGGAGGTACACTGAGTTCTTTAACCAAAGCTTTGTTTCTCCTGCATTGTTTGTTTTTGATTAGTACTAATACTTAAATCAATTAATCAGATGTAATGAGACTTGGGAAAAAAGGAAGTTAAACTTACTGGTGTAAAGCGGATTGCTTGTAGAGTTCAGCAAAGTCAACACCAAGCTTTAGTTCTGCAGCGAGTGAGCTAGCTTCAAGCATCCAAGTGGCTGGGTTATACTTTTCTGGAATCTTGGGAACTCCGGGGAAGGCTTCGAAGTATTCAACCACCTTGTGTGAGTTTCTACCCAATGGACCCCCGTAGATCACTTGTCCTCCTCTCTTCATTAGCATCAACTCATCGAAAGCTTCAAAGATATCAATGCTAGGCTGATGGATGGTGCAGACCACGGTTCTTCCTGTGTCAACTGTGTTTCTAACCGCTCTCATCACAATAGCTGCTGCTCTAGCATCAAGTCCAGAAGTTGGCTCATCCATGAAGATAATAGAAGGGTTAGCTACAAGCTCAACCGCGATTGTAAGTCTCTTTCTTTGCTCCGTGGAAAGCCCGGTAACACCAGGTAAACCAACAATGGAGTCTCTTAAACTATCCAGCTCTACCAATTCCATAACTTGATCCACAAACATCATCTTTTCTTCTTTACCAACTTCTTTAGGAAGACGAAGGAAAGCAGAGAAGATCAAAGATTCTCTAACTGTAACTTGTGGGGAATGAATATCGGTTTGCTCACAGTATCCTGAGATTCTAGCAAATGTTTCTTGAACCTTTGGGAATCCTGAGATTCTCACATCTCCTTCAATGTATCCACCGGTCTTCCTTCCGGCTAAAACGTCCATAAGTGTAGTCTTACCAGCACCACTCACTCCCATAAGCGCGGTCAAGACTCCTGGCCTAAATGCACCAGTCACACCTTTAAGAAGTTGAAGTCTGTTATCTGTAACTCCTTGCTCTCTCATTTCCTGTACCATCAAAAACATATGTTTAATCCAAGTGTTTCTCATTTGGTTTGGTGTGAAAGATTCAAGTGTAAAGATGGTTAACTTACCGCAGGCATGTCAACAAAGTATTTGACATCGTCAAAGGACATAGCTAAAGGAGAGAAAGGAAGAACCATTCCTCTCTTATTGCCTGCACCGCTCGATGCTTGAGCAGCTGAGTCTCTACTCATTCTCCCCATTGCAACTTCTCCTCCTAATAACAAAGAGCAAAATGAGACAAAAGAGTAGAAGAAGAAACAATACATCTAAGTAGAAAAAAGAAATGTATTTACTTCTGTTCCCATCTGCAGTAGACAAAGATCTACGCATTGGATCTCTCATCTGATCCGAGTCTTCATTTTCTTCTTCTGGAAGTAAACCAGCCTTCTTCCCAAGAGCTGTAGTTTCAAAGGTTCATTATTATTGGTCTATTATTGTTTTAGCTTGCGTAAACGAGTGATGCAAAATATAAAAGGCGAAAGAACTTACGGTTGAGATAGGTAAGTGCCAAGGTGAAAAGAATGTTGAAGAGAGCTGTGAAACCAAGCAGGGCTCCAACTGAAATCCAGTACCAATGCTTTTCTTGGTAGACATCCCAAGTATTAAGCACAACTGTGCCAAGCCTCATTGTGGGGTTAGAAGTAGCCTGTAGTTTTCAAAAAGTGAGACTCAGAGGCAGCTTTAACAATGATATATGTTTGTAAATGAAGAATAAGGAAGTAAAGCACACTCACATTTTTGTTCATCCATCTAGGAGCAAACATTTCATTGACGACTAGACCGTTGAAAGCATAGGTAAGAGGAGATAACCAATAAGCCCATCCCCACCAGTCAGGAATCTCACGTTTCGGAAGAAGGAAGCCTCCAAGCAAGAACACAAGAAGTAGAGTAAGAGCACCACCGGTATTAGCAATCATCATGGTTCTGCACACTGAAGCAATCAGCCTAAAGATTGCAGAAGCCATTTGTTGAATGAGAAACACCAGGAGAAACTGCTTGAAGAAGCGGCCCGCGTCAGGTGCAAAACCAATGGAGTAATAAGTCACAACCATCCATGCTGTAGATTCAAATATCGAGGTCGGAATCCCGAGCAAGAAAGTAGGAAGTGTGAAAGTCCAAGATGGATAAAACAAGAGATCCCTCTGTTTGTAAAACACAGGGAGTCTTGAAACCATCATAGCCATCTCCGCAAACCCATTAAACATGTTGATGATCATTCCAAATAGCAATGCTCCTATGTAGAGGTTAGCATCAACCTCGTTTCTTGTGTTCATTTCGGTTCTGAGGAAGAGTGTGGATGTGATAGCAGCAATGATGATGATCTGGACAGTCTTGAAAACGTAGAAGAACGAGTTCCTCTGCATAAGAAGCCACTCTTTGTCCCAACAACTCTTGAGAAGATCCTTCTTTGAGACAGAGTACTTATCGAACACAAGAGCCGCTTTGTGACCACGAGACTTATCGAAAGGAACCGAGAGTTCGTTAGAAATCTGCCTTCCAACATGGAAGTTCTTGAATCTGCTAGCAAACTCAGAAACTGGAATGTAACGGTAAGGTCTGTTCTGCTCCACCCAATACTGTTCTTGATCTTTCTTGGAAGTGACTTCTTGCAAGAAATCAGCTGTTCCTTTTCTCTCAGGACACTTGAACCCAAAGCTCTCAAAGAACTCAAGAATGTTGTCTCTAGGTCCTTCGTACACGATCTGACCTTCTGACACCAAGACGATATCATCGAATAGATCAAAGGTTTCAGGAGCAGGCTGGAGAAGAGACATGAGCACAGTGGCGTCTGTAAGGTGAACGATTTGTTGCAAACACTTGACGATTTGGAAGGTTGTGGAACTGTCAAGACCAGTGGATATTTCGTCCATGAAGAGTGTCTTTGTAGGACCAACAATCATTTCACCAGTTGTGACACGTTTCTTCTGACCTCCAGAGATACCTCTCATCATGTCATCTCCAACTATGGTGTCTTTGCAAATGTCAAGCCCCAAAATCTGTTCCAAGGCCAGAGTCAGTATTATACAAAAAAGACTTAAAAGACTCAAAAGTCTATGAACAACTAGAAAAAGTGTCTACGACATTTACAATGAAATTAACCAAAATAAATGTTCAAACCCATATACTAACATTTTTGATAAATAACATTTCGGTTCGGATTGATCCAATTTCGGTTTTGGTTTGGTTTTAAAAATGAAAAATATAAATCAATAATAATTTTAATGAAATGTTAAAACTATATATATATAACTAAATATATATAAATAATAATAGTTTGTAATACATATATAATATTAAAATATAAATGTTAATGAATTTTGGTATATTCGGTTTGGCTACACAAATATCGGTTTTAGGTTTGGTTTCTAAAACAGTGACAACTATTATAAACAAATTTTGTTTCGTTTTCGGTTTTTTAAATAAATGGTTTGGTTCAATTCGGTTCGAGTTTTTTGGTTGCTATTTTCTTACTTTTTTTTCCACTAAACACTTTTGAAACAAAATACTCAATATGAGCTAAGTTGTAAAGAAGAGGGTAAAGGGCTCACCTTGAGAGTATAATCAGTAATGAGACTGCTCTTAACACCTTGAGCAGCCGAAGCTTTCATAAACAGATCAACATCAGCTTCAGGGAAAATCCCAGCATCTTTTTCTCTTCTCGCAAGCTCATTCAACAAATCTACAAAAGAAGGATCAAATCATAAACAAAACTGAATCTTTTCAAAACTCAAAAATCTTTAAACTAAATCAAGAATGAATCTTTACTCACCATAACGAGTACCAACACCTTGACACCTCGCAGAGAAATCAAGAGTCTCCTTAACAGTCATAATACCAACATGAAGATCATTCTGACTAATATAAGCAGAAGTCTTTCTTGGAACAAACTCATCAAGACGATAACCATTATAGGTTACATCACCAGTAACTTCAAGAGACTTATCAAGTTTCCCAGCTAAAGCCAACAAAAGTGTTGTCTTACCAGAAGAAGGAGGACCCAACAAAAGTGACATCCTTCCAGGTTTAATAACACCAGAGATATCTTTAAGAATCGTAAGCTGAGCTTTTTTAGCAAATTGAATCCCAATCATACCCAAAGCTGATTCTCCCATGTTTCTTACAACATTAAGAAGTGTAGGAAGAGATCTGTTTCCAGTATAGCAATCAGCTTTAATAGTCAAATGCTCATACCTTACTTCAACTGTTGGTAGTTTGATTCCAACTCTATCAATTCTGTTTCTTAGCTTTGTCAAGATCCTTTCATTATCTTGTTCAGCTACTTTGAAAACCATGTCAATGAACTTTTGACGATCTTCACCATCGAGTTTTGTTACATCTACTTCTTTGCTCATGAGTTGGTTGCCATAGACATCGTCTTCGACCACTGCGTTCATGAGAGTTGTTCGTAGACGGTTGTACGTTGGAAGCTTCTCTATGGCAGCCCATTTAAGAGCTTCTTCATCGTCGTTGACTGATTGTGTTCTTCTTGAACCAGATGAGAAGATATCTTCAATGTTTCTACTCGCTCTGCTCATACTTCTGCTTATGCTTCTTCTCATACTTCCACCACCACCTCCTAAAGGAGGAAGATTTGGATTGTAATCCATCTTTTTTCTTCACCAAGAAAGTTTGAGTCTTTAGATCTAATCTAGTGTAAAAGTTTGGTCTTTTGAGAGAGAGAAGAGAGAGAAGAGAGAAGGCTGAAGAATGAAGAATGAAGAATGAAGAATGAAGATTGGAGGGTGGGATTAGAAAATGGATAAATAGGAGAGTGAAGAACATCAAGGTGGACTTTTCTTTGGTTGGTCTTTGGACTATTCTTTTTTTTTTTACTAATCTTTTGTTGAAATGATCAATCAGAGAAAAATACTAATAAAGTCTTTGTTTTTATTGTGCAAGATGGCTCCATTTAAATTTTAGAAGAAAAAAAAATGAAAGAAAGAAGAAGGTGGCTTTAATATTCAAATGCGACGGCTCTTGTACGTTTGTTTATTTTATTAAAATATAATATTTTGTAATAATTGAAGATTTCATATTCAAAGTCAACAAAGGATGACCCACAGTTAGTTATCGCTTCTAGTGGAGATTTGGTTGAGTCTTGTGACTTTTTTTAACTAAACGTTTATATTTAAGCAAAGAAAGACCGGAGTTGGTGAGTAAGTCATTGTGTTCTGGAAACATGAGAAACTAAGTATGAAGAAGTCGTGAATACATTCCAATTCCACACGTTTGTGGAAGACTAGTAAGTAATTAGCGTTAGTGCCTCTTTTAATTCTGCGTTTTCCTGAAGCAAACATTCTAATCAAAGACCGGAGTTGGATGTTAAGTCATTGCTTTTGAGAACCAAATAGTTCTTTGCATTTTGGTTTCTTTAACAAGAAATCTTCTTTAGACAGCAAGTTTCATTCTTCTCGAGCTCTTCAGCTTCTTCAATAATGCTCCTCTACATGTTTTTTTTCTTTTTGTCAACAAAGCTCCTATTTTCCAATGAGAACTATTCAATCTTCTTGCCTTTGTGCTCCCTAGCTTCTTGAAAAATGGTCTGAATCCACATAGTTTTCATTCACCTTTGACAATTGATTAAAAAATCCGGTGGATTAAGTCGTTATGTTCTTCTGGAATATGAGAAATTGCGGATGAAGTCATTCAATACATTTGTAGAAGACCGGAATTAACCATAGTGTGTTGTCTCTAAGTCTGCGTTTTTCCTGAAGCAACATTGTATTAATGACCCTTTCTATGTGGACCTCTCTTTTCTTGAATAGTGCTCTGAATTTTCGTTTCTTTATCAACAAATCTCCCATTCACTGCTGACAACAAGTCTTGAGTCTTCTTCAACCAGCAAGTTTCATTCCTCTGAGCTCCTCAGCTTCTCCAATAATGATCCGCATGTTGGTTTGTTTGTCAACAAATCTCTTATTGTCCATTGATTTGTTCAAGAAAACAAATTTCCATTTCTTTGAGCTTTCAGTCTTCTAAAAGCGATGATCTTTGGCTCGTTTTCTTTGTCCAACAAGCTTTCTTCAAATTTCATGCTTTCATTTTCTACTTCTCCAACTCTTTCCTACAGATCCTTAGTGTCCTTCTCAAGTTCCTTAATTTTCATACTCTTTGTTTGTTGCAAAAGCTTCATTTTACTCGAGGTTAAGCAAATTAACCTTGCCAAGTTCTTCCTCTGCAGAGAAATTTTCATCACACAAATTATGAAATGAATTTCTCGCTGTTCCCATTTAGTCTTTAATACTCAGTTTGGGAGTTCTCTAATCTCTTTTTCAGGATATCAATAACGTTTCTTGCATCTCCAATCATTTTTTTCCATACTTTCCATTTGTATCTTCTGCAGCCAACTTCAAACTTTTAATCTGGGCCACAATGTTCAATCTACGGTAGACATATCAAGGACTTTTCCTCTGCTTTAAAAGATACTTCTTGCAAATCCAAAGATAAGCTTTACGTAGCGTTGTTGCTTTTCTCTTCTCTTTCTTATACTTTTCCACCCCAGTTGCAAATTCCATCTTTTCATTCAATAGGTTCTGAAAATGAGATGCTGCAAAGCTCTAACCTTTTCCTCTTGGGTGGTTTCAAGGTCAACACGCTTTTCAAGCTTAGAAGTTTCTTCATTTAAAATGAAAGAAGAGACAAGAACTGCAATGTCCAAATCAAAGCTAACCTCTTTCTTCCAAAAGTTTTTCGTTTTTGTGAACCGTGTTAATTCCCTCTTCTCAGTACTCTCCTCGACATGATGCTGAGCTGCCAATACCTGTCTGAGTTTCTCACTAGCTTCCGTTGAAAATTTCTCAGTAGACCATCAAGAGCTTTAGCTTTAGCTTTCTTAAAAATTGCTACTTATTCATTAGCTCTCCTCAAATCAACGTACCTCAGGTTCCTTCCTTAACCATGACTCCATTGTCTGAAAATGGCAAAAAATAAATGATGATCAATAATCTCTCAATCAGAAGCAGGCTTGAAGTTAACAGTTCATGTTGGTCTATTAACTCTTGGTTTTGCTACATAAACCAGTTCTTATATCAGAAAAGATAAACAGCAATGTCACAATCACATCAATGAACAATAATTGAACAAACAGACCATCATCACCATTAAATTGGATCTTTGGATCTAACTAACTCCACACACAAGCTTAAAACTCATTAAACTTAAACCAGTCTATCCAAATAATTCAGTCTTGGTTTGCACAGAAAGTTTCATGATTCAACTGCTCCATCTCAATTTGTAAGGATCTAATTATCAAAAACTAAATCTCTAAAATAGATCATCAGCATCTAGATGATTATAGATAGATAGGTACAATACTTCTCCTATAATCCAAAAACATATTCTTCCACCATTCACCGACTGATCACACAAGTAAAAACATGTTTACATTGCAAAATTCCTATAAAAGTAACATAATAGTTTGACATTAATTGTTCCACACTGGCTCAGACTCAAACTAAGACACAACAAAATCATCAGAAACAAGAAAAAAACAATTCTAAAAATGCAAACATACATCATCATCATCACCAATCCACATACAACTACATTCAAACGAAGAACCATATTCATAAGAGACACACACGAATTCAAGACCCATAGAGTTCAATTCAAGCCAAATTGGCTCAGCCAGAGATGTCAATAGACTTAACTTGAGCCTTCTTCTTCGTCTCCACCTTTGGCACAGTCACAGTCAAAACTCCATTCTCCATTGAAGCCTTCACTTGATCCATCTTCACATTCTCCGGTAACCTAAACTTCCTCGAGAATGTCCCGCTCGACCTCTCTACACGATGCCACGTGTCCTGCTTCTCCTCTTTCTCCACGTGTCTCTCTCCGCTGATCTTAAGCACAGTGTCGTCCTCTATCTCTACTTTAACCTCCTCTTTCTTCATTCCCGGTAGATCCGCCTTGAACACATGCGCCTCCGCCGTCTCTTTCCAGTCCACACGTGCGTTCACTATCGCCGATGACGATGAAGAAGCGGACGACGGGAATTGTAGATCTTTGAATGGATCCCAAACTTCGAGTGAGAATGGATCGAAGATGTTGTTGCTTCGCCTGTTGTTGCCGAAGAAGCTTGGAATCAACGACATTTTTTCAACTGATTTCGAAATTTGAAATTGCAGAGATAATCACAAATTCTCGACGAATTCGATTTTCGACTTCTGAGGTAAGCAGATTGATCGGAGGAATCTATTTATAGTAGTGACAAAGAAATCTCCAGAGCTTCTAGATTGTTCTTAAAACTTCAGACCGCAACCTAATTCAGAACTCGGAAGATAGGAGAAAAGATGAGCTGAATCCAGAAAAGTCTAGAGGCGTTTGAAACCTCAAGTTTTTGTGTATTTTCTGGGCCTTGATTTACTTGATAGGCCCACATATATATTTTAACATGAGCCTTCTCATGCTAAACAGAATTTTTAGTTTGGTTTTCATTGATTTCATTCTGTTTTTTTAACCTTTTTTTTTTTTATAACCGCTAGAGATTATGGACCAAATTCTGTTAATTAATTGCTTAACTTAATAAAGAAAACTGATTGACTTATTGTTATCTACGTTGAAATCCCAAAAGCATGATAAGTTTGTTTGTTTATTCGTTTATTCAGTGTGTGAGTTTGTGACTAATTTAACATATATTTTAATTGCAGTAGCTAAGAAACATGATCGAAAAGAATAAAACATGTTATGGGAGGTGCAGAAAAGTTAAGGAACAAGAGAAAAAGAGAAGAAGAGACAAAATCATTAGCTAATTCATTGTTGAGGTTTGTAACTAAAACTCCTAAAACTGATGAGGAGGAGAATGAGAATGAGAATGAGAATGAGAATGAGGAGGATGAGAATGAAAAGCAGGAGGAAAATGCAGCAGCCGATGAGAATGGAGAGGAGGAAACATTTAATGTTAAGGAATATCTTATAGATGGGGATGTCAATGATCCTGGAAATTGGGGAAAAATTGACAATAGATTAAGAGATTTTCTGGTTGAAAAGGGTCCAATAATAAAGCTTCCAGTTGATTATCATTTTCCCAGAGATCGTATTGGCAGATGTTTTTCTCATTCATCTTATACAAGAGAAATAAAAAATGGAGAAAAGCAAGATAGGA
Source organism: Cardamine occulta (assembly GCA_028015245.1). Taxonomy (NCBI): domain Eukaryota; kingdom Viridiplantae; phylum Streptophyta; class Magnoliopsida; order Brassicales; family Brassicaceae; genus Cardamine; species Cardamine occulta. The sequence continues at coordinate 3,175,461 of CM051368.1, forward strand.
GGTGGCTTGTTTACTCAAAAACTAAAGACATGATCTTTTGTTTTTGTTGTAAATTATTCCAGAAAGAAACAAATGTTTATCAGTTAGCAGCCAATGGATACAATGATTGGAGGAATATTTCAAAAATGCTCAAGGAACATGAAAAAAGGTCATAGGCATATTATATGCATGACTCAGTGGATGGATCTAGAAGTGAGACTGCGGACGAATCAGACTATTGATAAGCATATTCAAGAAGAGATTAACAAAGAAAAAAACATTGGAGAGATGTGTTATTGAGGATTATTGCATTGGTAAAGGGTCTTGCACAGCGGAATATAGCATTTCGTGGAAGCAGTGATAAGATTCGTACGGATGGGAATGGGAATTTTTTGGGCATGATTGAGGTTTTTTCAGATTTTGATCCAGTGATGAAAGAACACATTCGGCGAATTGAGAAAGGTGAAACTCATTATCATTACCTAAGTCACAGAATTCAGAATGAGTTGATAGATATGCTTGGGAATGAGACAAAAAAAATGATCTTAAAGAAGATCCGGTGTGGAAAGTATTTTTCAGTTATTCTTGATACTACTCTTGATATCAGTCACCGAGAACAAATGTCTCTAGTTATCCGATGTGTGGATATTTCTGAAACCTCACCAAAGATTGAAGAATTTTTTTTGTCATTCTTAGAAGTCAGAGACAAAACTGGAGAAGGGCTTTTCAACACCCTTCAGGATGTACTACTTGATCTTGGGTTGAGTATTGGTGACATTAGAGGACAAGGTTATGATAGTGGGTCAAACATGAAAGGAAAAAACAAAGGAGTGCAAAAAAGATTGCTTGAAATTAATCCAAGGACGGTTTACACACCATGTGGTTATCACAGTTTGAATCTTGTACTTTCAGACATCGCTTCCTCATCGGACATAGCAGTATCATTTTTGGGATTGTTCAGCGTATCTATCGTTTGTTTTCCTCTTCGACAAACAATTGTGACGTTTTTAGAGATATTGTGAATGGTATTATAGTCAAGCCATTATCACAAACTCGTTGGGAGAGCCGCATAAAAAGTGTTAAAGCAATACGATTTCAAGCTCCTCATATCCGAGATGCTTTGTTTCATTTGGCAGATAACAGTGATAATCCACAAACAAGAAGTGATGCTGAGGCTCTGGCAATGAGTGAAATCCATGGAATTGGGAGTTTTGAGTTCTTGTTTGGAATGGTTATTTGGTATGAGCTTTTGTTTGTTGTTAACAAAGTAAGCAAGATCTTACAATCAGAAGATATGGATATTGATATTGCTATTTCTCAACTGGAATGACTAATAGCTTTCTTTAAAAGCTACAGAGAGACTGGTTTTCAAGCAGCAAAGGTAGAAGCTGAACGGATTGCTATTGAGATGAAAATTGATCATGCATCCTCTTGTAAAGCAAAACGTCGCAGTAAAAGGAAAAGATTTCATGATGAAGAGCCTGAAAAGAATGGAGAAGATCTTATATTGACAGCTGAAGAAGATTTCAGGATCAATTACTTCATCAAAATCGTGGATCAAGCTTTGGTTTCTCTTGAGAAAAGGTTTGATCAACTTCAAAGTTATGAAAAGACTTTTGGGTTTTTATTTGACTTGAAGAAGTTGAAGTTAGCAAATGATGAAAAGTTGATAGCTTCTTGTGACAACCTTGAAGGTTTTCTGAAACATGATGATCATTCAGATATTGATGGTAGTGATTCATTTTTGGAGATAAAGCTTCTAAGAGGAGGTATACCAAAAGAGATTGAGAAGTTAGTCGAGATACTGGATTATCTAAAAAGGATGGAAACTTGTTATCCAAACACATGGACTGCATATCGAATAATGATGACAATTTCAGTTTCAGTTGTCTCTGCAGAAAGAAGTTTTTCAAAGTTAAAGCTGATTAAGTCATATCTACGGTCAACTATGTCACATGAAAGACTAAATGGGTTGTCAATGTTGTCGATTGAAAAAAGTATGACTGAAAAACTTGACTATACAAGTTTGATGAATGAGTTTGCTGATAAAACAGCAAGGAGAATCATATTTCAAGAATAATATATTGTTTTCTCATGTTTTAAAGTACTTTGTAACTTTTATTTGATACATTCGTTATTTATTTCGTAAGTTTAAAAAGATATAAAGCAGCCCTTTTTTTTTTTTAGTTTGCGGTCCTATAAAACTCAGGACCGGCTCCGGCTTAAGAGTTCGGTTTCCATTGATTTCATTCTGTTTTTTTTTTTGATAAATCGTGGAAGTTTCAGATTTTTTTTCTATAATCTCTTTTGGTATCCGAAACCAGTTTTTAGTTCATTCCGATTTAAATAATGTCTCTTCATTCCAAAAGGGAATTGAATCCGAAGAAAAATAAATCAACTCTCGTGTACTACCATTATATCACTATTCCTTTGGTAAAATATGAAAATTTCATTATGTTTCTTCATCTGTATGTTTGTAAATACTTTTAGTGTCGACTTGTCGTAAAATAATGTACGTTTTTTTTTTGTGTGGCTGTATCGGGTGCAAAAAAAAACTTAGGAAAATATTTTAGAATTTCTTACGTTTAATTAAATTATTTTTTCTGCGTTTGGGGTTTCTCGAAATAAGGAAGTACAAACAAACATGTTTCCCATAAACGTTGAGGGGTTCCTATGAGAATACATGATGACTCCCATTACATGCATTCCTCTCTGCAAATAGAGAACTTTTCTTTGTCTTGGAATTGGATTTGGATATACTCATATTTATTAAAATCAAGAATTTATCAATATTAAATTTAAGAACTTATAAAATTAAGATTTGGAATACAATCTTTTTTTGAGAAAAGTATGATCTTAAGATTTGCTTGTTATTAAATACAAATATTTAGAACAGTATGTATCATCCTAATTTTGAGTAAATTTGAAAGAATAGTTCATTTCACGTTTTGTTACGTGTTAAAAAGAAACCGTGTTTGCTTGACTTGCTCATCACATGTGTAACATTGTGGATATAGTAGTTTCTTTCTTTTGCTTATAATAAAATAATAACATCTTTCCGGAATCTTTTTGGTTTAAAGAATGATATCATTATATTTTTATTTTCTTAATTGTAAAATTCAATTTCTTTTTAATGCTATGCTTTCATTTTTAATTCAGTTTTACTGTTACCAAATCATATATTTCAATCACACTCCTTTGAGACTTTATGTTCTTTCTTTAGTTCATTCATTTTTTTTGCTCACATTCCAATTTTCTTCCAAGTGATATTTTGTGACATTGAATTCCTTATACACTCATTGATGCTTATAAAGCCAAGAGATTTAGAGTTAAAATTTGCAATCAGATTATAAAAAAATCCTAAATCATACTTAGTCACGACACTCTGATATTATTTCTAAGTCGTAACATTTTCCCATTAACAAATAGAGAATGGACTTAACTATTTCTTGTGCACGTTAGAATCTTTGCTGGTACTGTATATTGAATCTACTTTGATGTACAAAGACAAAGAATTAGTTTAAGGAAAAACAGGAGAATCAAATAAGATAACAGAAATTTGACATATTCAAACGAAAAAGAAAACTTTTGGAATTTATAAGAGAAAAAGGAAACTTAGGGATTTTAAATTGAAGTGAATGTAAAATTTTGTTGTAGGTGGTGAAAATTTGACAAGTTTAAAAGGCAAGCCAAAGACGTTCTTGTTTAAAAGCCACGTACCAACCGTAACAGTCATCTTCATTGCCTTTTTCTGCCGCCAAATCATAATTTCTCAACAAAAGCTTTTATTCTCTCTTTCCATGGCGGATTTCTGAAAAAAAATCTCCAGTAATCTCATAATGCCTTCCGTTCAAATCCGTTCTTCTCCGTCTCTTTCACCGCCGGCGACGATGGTTACCGATCTCAAACAGCGAATCATCGCCTGTCTCAATCGTCTCTCCGATCGCGATACTTTATCTCTCGCCGCCGCTGAGCTTGATTCAATCGCTCTTAATCTATCACCGGAGAATTTCTCTCTGTTTATAAACTGTCTCCAGAGTACAGACTCTACTGCGAAATCTCCGGTTAGAAAACACTGCGTTTCGCTTCTCTCTGTTCTCTCTCGTTCTCATGGCGATTCTCTTTCTCCACACCTCTCTAAAATGGTCTCCACCGTTCTCCGCCGTCTCCGTGATCCTGACTCTTCCGTCCGCGCCGCTTGCGCTGCTGCTTCCGTCGATATGACTACAAACATCACCGGACAGCCATTCTCCATCCTCTTCGGTCCAATGATCGAAACGCTTATTCACGATTGTGATCCCAACGCACAAATAGGCGCCGCCGTGTGTCTTGCAGCGGCTGTAGACGCGCTGGATGAGCCGTATGTTGAGCAATTACAAAAAACGCTGCCTAAGATTGGGAAATTGCTAAAATCAGAAGGTTTTAAGGCGAAACCGGAACTTTTAGGAGCCATAGGGAGCGTAATTGGCGCCATTGGCGGTAGAAACAGCGAGAAGGCAGTGCTAGATTGGCTTATACCGAACGTTTCGGAGTTTCTAAGTAGCGACGATTGGCGTGCAAGAAAAGCAGCCGCGGAGGCGATGGCTAGAGTAGCTATGGCAGAAGAAGAGTTAGCTCCTTTGTATAAGAAAACCTGTGTAGGTATTCTTGAGAGCAGAAGATTTGATAAGGTAAAGTTTTGAAAACGTTTTGTGTTAAGATTCATAAGTAAGTGATATTAATTTCTTCTTTATCTTATTCTTCAATCTTATTTTTGTAGGTTAAACTTGTTAGAGAGACAATGAACCGTACATTGGGTTTATGGAAGCAGCTTGAAGGTGATTCAACAGAAGTCTCAGAGTCTTCTTCCAAATCAGCTTCTTCTGGTTTGTCTGCGACTTCGGGAAAGAGAAGCAGCATAATGAAAGGAAAAGATAGGAATTCGAACGCACCAATAAACTCAAAGTTGAATGATGTTGAGTCCTTAGATCGTAGTAACACTCGTAAGGATGTTGAGGAGTCGAAACAGAAGCGGAATCATTCGACATTGGGAGCTAAACCGGTTCTCGTCCCAGCAAAGACGTCTAAGGTCAAAGAGAATGGGTCGAACAAGTCACAAGTTGTACAGAGTAGTGATGAGGAGAGTGCTGAAACTGACAGTGGTAGTAGCAGTTCCTCTCCGGCAAAGAATAATGCAGACGAGTTGAATATCATAAGAAACCAGATTACTCAGATCGAAAAACAACAGTCCAGTCTATCAGATCTCTTTCAGGTTACTTTTTTTCTCTGAACACATTGATTTTTTATTAACTTTAATAACATCCAATGTTGTGCTGACTTTTGTTTGAATCCTCTCTCTTATTGCAGCGGTTCATGGAGAGCTCACAGAATGGAATGCAAACTCTGGAGAGACGAGTACGTGGTCTAGAAACATCCCTCAGTGTAATCTCCACTGATTTGTTAGTCTCTCGCACCATAACACGAAATGGAAACCACAAACAAAACGCCTGTCTACAGAATTGAAATATCCAAAAGCTCATTTTACCTGACACAACACTTCAAAGCCTTAGCTTGTGAAGAAGATTCATAGGTTTATCTTGAAATACATGATCTCTAAGATTGATGCATAAGTGTTTACTTTAAGATTTCTGAAGCTATTTTTACATTCATTTCAACTTTGTGGTAACCACGTGATCACACAATAAACAGTTACCTTTAGTGATCAATACATTATCCGTTTCCCGGTCTGGTTGCTTTCAATCTGTTACTCGGGAAATCTCAGCGGAATCGATAAAATATCTCTCCAGTGTTGCATCTAGCTTCTCCCCAATTGAAGAAATCCAAGCCTAGATACAATGAGCAAACTTAGTCTTTGACTTGTTCTGTTAATTTTTCTAAGTCACAAACAATATAGAGAAAGTTAAAAATGGCATTACCTGGTCTGAAGATGTGAAGCCTCTAATCGTGTTTCCGCCAATGAATGTGATTCCTTTATCTCCAAGTGGCTGCAAAATCACCGCCTAGCCGATAAAAACACAAACATTCATCACACAGTTTCATTATTCCTTCACTCAATGGAGTAATACTCGAACAAACCTGTGTATTCGCAGGCAGAAATGGCAGCTCTGATCTCCCAGGATAAAGAGAAAGATTGGCCAAGTAACTCTCTGCCAAACAATCAATGTTCTTTTCTTAGATTAATGTATATACTTTCACAAAAAAAACATGAATGAAAATCCGTCCTACTTACGTGCTTTGGATTTCATTACGCCTTGGTAAACTGATCCTTGCATGAGCTTATCAGCGTTTACTATAACTGCTTTCTTATCTTCTAGAGATTCAGTAACCATCCCGATTTGAATAAGGCAAATGCCATTGTATACAATAACTAGAGATTTACAACATGTTGCTACCTTAAGAGATTCCCAAGCCCTGTGAAAAAAATAGATCTTTCTGTCACAAGAATTGTAATATATGCAAGATACGAAGCAGAACATTACCATAACAATTCGGAAACTATCGATGCAGAAAGATCTGATTCTACAACTTTGCATTCTACACCTTCAGGTTGTACCTAATACACCAAACAAAACCAATAATCACATTGCATTGTCAAATCCTCCATGATTTCAGAAACACAAACTTGGATTAGCAATCTTACTGGTGTTATGGACTTAGGTCGAATCGATAACCAAACTAAACCGGTCAATAAATTGGTAACGGCTAAGCCAAGCGCCAATAGATCTGCTCTAGACTGCGAGCTACGAATTACAAAATTCACTAAATGAGCAACAAAGTTCGATCACATCGAAACACTAAAGCAATGATCACATCAAATTTCTGAAACTACCGAATTGGAACTCGATTTGGATACTATAAGTATATCAAGATAAAATCAGATCAGTCAAATTTGTATAATCTCAGATTTGCGGAGACTTTTGGTCTCCGGTTTGATTTGGATCGAAGATAAAATTACCTGCTAGCATCGGCAACAGGAGCAATACCGGAAACAGCGCGATTAAAGAGAACGGCTAAGAGAGAAGCGCCTCCGACGTAGATCGGTAAGCTTCGAACTGAGTCATCGTTTCTAGAAACGTAATCGGCTATCAAATTCTTGCTCGGTTTGGGACCTTTGTAACTTCTCGGCTTCTGGTAACTCGGAAACAATGAAAAATTTTCAAAAACAAAAAGAGAGAGGAGAAAAGACATAGAAAGAAATAGAGTGAGAACCTGTGAGGTTGAAGAAGAAGCTCTGATAAAGCGCGGGAAATCTAGAGGACGACGAGAGAGTTGGCGATTAGGGTTCCAAGGGATTTGAATTTGGAGGATGATTCTCGCTTCCATTGTAGATGAAGGAAGTGACGTTAGAGACATGAAAATTCGCCGTTAGGAGAAATCTATCTACATACGACGACGTTTGGCTGAAGGCTCATTTAATTGGACCGGCTGGTCCGATAAAACCGACCGGGAATCGTCTATCAAGTCGAGTTTGAACTGACCTAAAAGCTTTGAGTTGAAATCGACCAAAATCTGTTAAAACCAGAAACATTTGTTACCAAAACTACCACTTCAGGCAAATAAATGAATTAAAAACACATCCATAAATATTTTAAACTCGGTTAAAATTGTAAAAATATGGATATACCATTTCAATGGGACGATGAGGTTAATGTAGAGAACCCTAGAATAATTAAAACGTTGTTTTGTGTGTTATTTGTCAAGTACCTAATTAATTCAGCACATAATCTATTCATAACTTATAATCAAGACATAGATTATTGTAAGTGCTAAATATAAAGAAACAACACAGTTGTTAACGGGGTTTGGTTTTCCTACAGCTTCGGAACCTTGTCCAGAATAAAATCCACTAGAATAAGAATATATACAAATGCTCTTGGCATACAACATCCAACCGTGCTGTCATTCTATTCTACGTGATCTTACAACAGCCAAAGATTTGTTAAGATAATCTTTACCCAAATTATACTTATCTGTGTTATATAACCCTAAACTCCAGTTAGCTTGTCTCCAACTAATCCCTGGCAACCTTCAGAGATCTATTAAGCTAACCCCCTCCTAGATTATGCTTAATTGGTATCATACAATCCTAACTCCGGTTTAGCTTGTCCCTGACTAATCTCTAGCTAAAGGTCGGCCTTCAACTCTCAGCCACGCCTCAGATTGACTACGGCCTTATATTTTAGTTCCACAATGATGATCTCACCCTCACGTGAATCTATAGAACGAATACTCTCTTCTCAGCTAACTATTTTAATAGCTTCGAAGTTATTGATCTCTTTCTCTATAGGCTCTGAGTGTTAACCACTTTTTGTTGTCTCTCAAACCTATATATACTCACGCCTAAAACCCTACTTCGAAGGATCTTGGCGAATCTCCTCAAAGAATAAACTTGTAGCTCAAGTTTATCCTTTCCTTAAATGGCTGCAAAGAATATTCTTCAAATCTTTGCAACACATCCAAAATCTTCAGTGCCAAGTAAGCCTACGCGTCCTTAGTCTTGTCATATCATCCACTTCAGCTTTACCATGTCAGCTTCCATTAATCCTGTCAGCTTTCGCGTCCATATCAGTTTGCAGCGTCCTGATGTGTATGATGCAGCTTTCTGATCCAAACAGCGAGTTGTGTCTAGAATTGCATCATGTCAAGGTCTCTACTTCCTGATACAAAGTCTGCTACATCCTCTGATGTATCCAGCTGTAAAGACCTTGTCTGATCTATATGATCATTAATAAAGCAAGATCGTCATGCTTTACCCCAGTTGTTGCAGTCAACTTCAATCTCCACGATATGATACATTCAACTGCATCTGATACATCATGCTTCTAGTGCATATTCTGATTAATTTCACAAAGCATCAATGATACTTTTCTTAAGTTAGCCATCAATACACTTACATATGAGATGATGAACTTGTGCAGCTTTTATCAACACACGATCGCCAATATATGCTCTCCTCAGTTCCTCTAGGAAGGCTTCGGCAAAGTTAGTTACTTAAAAGTTAGTGTAACTAGTGGTAGAGTCAAAATTGTATTTTATCGGGATTAGAAAAAATATACTATAAATTAGTCTATAAATTACTAAAAACTACAATTGTATTCTACTTATTTACTCATAGCTTTAATTTTTTTTTATTACATCTTCAAATAACTTTATTTCCATAAAAAAAACTAGACAATCACTTAAAAATTTATCATTAATGCAATTTCGTAAGTTTTTTACAATTTTCATCCCAGAAAACATCTCTCGACACCAAAACAATATCTTTTAACAGTTGTAGTAGCAACATGCAAAATCAAAACTAATTTAAAAAGACTATACACCAAAAAATGTGAATGATATTTCTTAGTGGTTCATAAACTCACAATCTAAACATGAGTCCAACTCAACAAAATGGAATACAACTAATTTTTATTTATTTTATGTTTCCAAATTAATTTGTTAATTGGGTCAAAAAATTATATTTGATGTGGGGTCATAAAATTATATTTTATGTGGGATCATAAAATTATTCTTTAAAAACATAATTTTTTTTTTAATTAGTTGGATCAGCTGATTCCACCTTGCTCTTACTGCATGCACGACCAGAAAATCATAAATAAGAACAACAATTTCTAACAAATCCAAGTTAAAAGAAAAAGTAAATAACCCTGAATTCTATAATATCAAATAGTACATTTATAGAAATTTGTGGGTTTAGTCACGTAGTCCTATGAATTCAGGAGTCGAACGTTGAATTTGTTAATTTTTCTCAGATTCAGCATTTTTAATCGTTTTTTTTTGTTTTTGTTTGCTTAGCCCTTTAGTTGCAAGAAACCTTGGTATATAGTTGAGTATTTTATAATGAAATCTTATATAGAATTAAAATATAATTTTATTCATTATCTTTAATTTAGTTGAGTAAAGTTTGTTGGTAATTTTGATAAAATAGTAATTAGGTTATAAAATACTTTTGTTGAGACCAGCATAATTAGCTTACAAAAGTGTTAGTACAATAATCTTAGTTTTATTTCATTAAATTTATTATTAAGAAGTTGAAGAGCAACAAATAATATAAGATTTATCTTTTAATATATTATAAGAGAAAAACATAATGCTCAATTTCTAATTTTCTAGGACATTGTGGTGTTATTATATTCCTTATAAATCTAACAAATCGCCAATTACTTGCAGGATTATCGATTTCTATTAGACGGAGCAACAACATTGATCTTTTTTGAGTTTATCACAATAACCATTTCCATAGTTTCGTTTGTAACATTCATCGTCACAAACGCTATTTCCGTAAGATTCATGACATGCCGGGAAATCAAAGCAATTGTTTGCTTCCTCGATCGCTGTAATTATATAACCCAAGTTTAACATATGTGTGTGTGTAAGAAATTCAATAAAAGAACTTATATATATATAATTACATTTATATATACACATATAAATGACTCTTACCAATTCAATATTTTATGAAGATAAAATGTTCAACCATTGCACTTTAAAATGATTTAGAAAAAAAAAATTGAAAAATGATAACCTACCCGACTTGGCCAAAATGTTGTTAGAAAATAAAAATGTCAATATTACTACAAAGAAAATAGTCACAAATGTTTTCATGATATCTATTATATTCTTTTCACTATTAACTTTTTTGAGAAATAGATATTTTTAGTTTTCTAGATCTTCATGAAAGCTCTATTTATATGATTTTTTGTTGAGTAAAATCTCAATTTTCAACTGAAATTTCATTTTTATTACTGCCATAAATGAATATTTTATATTTATTAATATGAAGGTTACTAGAATTTTTATCTATCTTAATTATAAGTTTGACTAAAATAACTTTTAATGTATTAAATTAAATAGATAAGTTATATGTAACATATATACAAGAATTTATTATAAAATACTTACTATATACCGAGGCTTCTTACAATGAAAGGAGTTAACCAGAAATAAATAAATAGACCAAACTTTTTTTTTTTTAACGAATAGACACAACTAAAGGACTAAAAAAGACTGAAAAAGACAAACTATATGAAAAGGTAATGACACTCTCCCTCCTTCTGACACGTCGGACTCTCATGTCTCAACACCTGTCCACCAAATTGTTTTAAAACAAATTAACCTCTGTCGTCTCAGCAGTCTTTGTTCTTCGTTCCGTCTTCCTTCTGATTGCTTTTCTTTCTCTCGGACCATGAAGAACATGAAGAAGAAATCCTAGACTAATATTGTAACATCCCGGTTTCTGAGAAGAGGTTAAAAGATTTGATTTGGCTACCTATATCACAAAAGTGCACTTATCTTTTCCGTCACTTGTCCTGAGAGAACTCCAGAGTTAAGCGTGCTTGGACTGGAATAGCACTAGGATGGGTGACCTACTGGGAAGTGATTGTCAGTACCGTGTGAGTGAGGCCAAAACACGGAGAAAAAACGAGCCACGTTCCGTCTACAGGAGCAGGCAGAAGACACCTTCTCTGAGTTTGTAGGGTTCTCCAGACCCTTCTCTGTTGGGTTCCAGTTCGCAAATCTTATAGGTTCTGATGCTGCCCGAGTAGAGAGACAACTTCCTTGAGTATGGAGGATCTGTTCAAAGGGGTGACTAAGAAGATGAATATTTCAGTTGCATTGCCATGAAACACCTTCTTATATGTTAATGTCCCAAACACATAGAATTCCTTAGATAATTTTACTTACAAGGGTCCATATTAATGTTCTCTGTGACCATGTTTCAGATTTTGAAATCTAAAGATTGGGAATTGGACAGTTAATATGAAGATGTAATGCTGCAAGCTAGTCATTAGCCAAATAGATTCATTAGAATTTGCTTTTTCTAGCTGATGTTATCAGTAATGCAAATTAAAATTCAGCAGCAAATAAAATGCATCCCTCTATATCTTTACATTTAAAACTTACGACAAACCTGAATCACCTTATGCTCTCTCTATGCAGAATATGTCATAGCGTTGCAGTTTTTTCTCCCTTGAAAAGCTTGATCACAAGTAAGCTTGATCACAAGTAAGCTTGATTGGTTTGCTCTTCAGTCCAAAAAAAGAACACTTGATTGGTTGTTGTTTTTTGTACAGCAAAAGCTTAGATGCCCATTGATTCACAAATAAATCTAAGGCTAATTCACTTTTCTATTGATTGGTTGTTGTTTTATATTTGGATGATTAGATTGATTTGGTTACATGTTGATTCGGCAGCGTCACTGACCATTTGATTATCGCTTAATAGTTTATTACTCAAGTATCTATGATCTGATAGAAGTTTAGTCCATGGTTTGAGATTAGGATGGAAATTGATTCAAGATAGCTTGTCCTTATGTGAATGGTATATTGTTGAGGAGCTTGCTGTAAAATATTTTGACACTAATATGTTAATTTCAATTGACTGAGTGATCTATTAAGCGATTGTTCCTACGTTCCTAACCTCTTCTCTTCTTCTCTCTTCACTAAGCGACGGAAAAATCTCGAGAGATTCGTCGTGGAAGAGATTGATTTGGGACCTCTGATTCATAGGGGAAAGGTAAGTGAATATGTTTATCGCAAACCCATCATACCACATGGACGGTTAATTCACTATGTCAATTTTCAGATATAGTTTTGTTTAACTCTATTTGGATGATAAAAAACAATGAGGTTTGATAAATTGCTGTGCATATTTTGACAAGCAGAGCGAGTTATAAGTGCCTAAGAAAGAAATTGAAGAACATTAATGGAAGTGATTTGCTTTGGCAGTGACCATGTTAGGATTGGAAGATTAAATCCAAACTCTGAAGAAGGTTGACTTGATGTGATACAAGGAGGTATGTTCCCCCTGCCTATTTTGCCTCCATTTGAAAAAATGAGGTCACTGTATTTTCAATAAAATATGTTAAATTTTAGGTATCTTATTGTAATTCAAAATTGTAGTATTGTAGTCAGAGGTGGTAGTGCTTGACGACGGGTTCAACTGGAGAAATTATGGGAAGAAGATGGATAAGAACAGCCCAAATCGAAGGTAAGGAACAACATTTTCTCAATCCTTACATTTTTTAAATTCAAACCCTTCAATACTCTTGTGGCTAAAACACTGAAAGATCAGTCAGTCCCCATGATTCTTAAATTACATGCCATCCAAAAAATCAAATACACCAAAAGCAACAATGGTTCTATGTAACGATTTCCATGTAATTTGCAGAAACTACTACAAGTGTTCAGTTGATGGCTGTCCGTGAAGAAAAGGGTTGAAAGAGATAGAGATGATTCGAGCTTTGTGATAACAACTTACGGGGGCTCCCACAATCACTCAAGCATGAACCAAGGCTCAAGGCAAGAAATACATTGCCTGAGAAAAGATAGTGAAACCAAGGTATTCAGGGAATTTGCCTTATGAATCGGTTATTGACTCTGCTGCAGAGGTATAGGTATACACTTTGTCTATTTGAAGTTATCAAATTACATCTTTTTAGGTTGTCAGATAAGTGTTTTCGTCTTCTTAGCTGATGGGTTTAGATCTCATAATTTATTCTTCATTCAAACAGAATTACATCGGAAAGTTTGATGATGGGTTTAAAATGATGAATATCGAAAGATTACACACAATAAGAAAGCTTGCAGGTACACAATAAACACCCATTGAAACATGTTTCCATGATGACTTTACAGTTTGTTGTTCTTATTCATGTTAGATATCTCTATCAATTTGATTTCTAAATGTTTTGGAGTCGGAAAAAACCCATCGTGCATACATATTTTCTATATCGGTTCTGATTTTTTGCCAAAGATGAGTAATATGTTTTTTCCAGATGACTGCTGAGCAGAAGTTTTAGTTATGACCAGTTTCAGTGACCTCATACAATAGATCAAGTTTATTTATATCTTTTACGCAGTAGGAAACTGTCTTTCATGATTACTATATTTCCTTAGTTTTGGTATTTAACTCCTCTTTATAGTTAGGATTGGTAAGAGCTTTTGGTACACTTTGTTGTCTTCGTCTTCACTTTTAAAATTGTTTAGGATCTCATATTCTCTTTAAATACTTATGGTAGGTTATATGGAATTAATTATATTTATTAAATCCTTGAGAGAGTTGACCTTCGTGGTTGGTAAGCCTATCAATCCCCTTTCTTTAGGACAAAAACATGTTTGAGCAGGTCAGGTGAGAAGCACCATTACACATAGGGAGACAATATATCCGGAGAGTAGCTTAACTCGATCTTTCAATGTGTGAGACAAGGTAGATGTGGTGGAAATAGAAGCATGGGGTCGGTGGTACTAAAGTTGGGGTGTGCTTGGAGTGGGTGTATAGGTACAAGTTTTCTTTCAAGTCGTTTGGTGTCTCGTAAAACTAGAGTAAATGGTAAAGGATAATTTGTTTTGCTTTTTTAATGTTATTCGAGATTTGTTGTATGAATGAAATTGCGTAATATGTTTCTGTTTTTTTAATGAGGTTATTGTCCCCAATAATGTTGACTGGTTTTGTTTTAGAATCAATACATAGACCAAACACTTGGGGAGGGGGTGTAGGTGTATTGAAACTAGAATTTTAGGAGATTTTGGTTTTTTATGAAAATCCCCAGTTATTCGACTTGTAATTTTTAAATCACTTCTCAAATTCTATGTTATTGAACTTGGAATTTATATAAAAGCATTTAAAGTTACTCAAAATCTTTTATTTAAATAAGAATTTGTAAAAGTGATATCAAATCTCCTGTTATTCAAAACGAAACAATATTTTTTAAAAAAGTAGGCAACGGTGATTTTAGGAAATTTTGGATACCTTTTTGGATTGACTGCATCAGGCCCCCTCTAGAGTGCCGCTTCTGCTTGGATACCCCCAGACTCTCAAATTCTTTATATTTCTCCCCAGAGTTTGACATTGCTTTGTATTTACCCCTAAACTATTTTCGTCTGCGCAATTGCACCTGCGTTTCCCCAATTGCGATCAATTTCAATAAATAGCGATTAGTTTCACAAAATCGCGTTTAATCAAAACAGTGATTGCGGTTATCCCGATTCAATTAAATTAAACCGGTTCTAAACCTGATTGAAATCCAATTAACCCAATTAAATCAGATTTCAATCAATTCTAACCGATTTAAACCAATTCACCCAATGAAATCAGATTTAAATCAATTGTAACCGATTTAAACCAAAAACCCCCAAATTGATTTTACACTTTATACCCAAATCGATTTGGGGATTTAGGGTTTGTGTTCTTGGTTGTTGGGTTCGACAGATTGGGAGAAAGAGAGCTTGGGAGATTGAGAGATTGAGAGCTCTCACCTTCGCGAGATCTCGGCTTGAATTCGCCGAATCAGACTTGAATTTGCGAGTTCTCACCTTGCGACTGTCACTGCGCGAGCTCTCACCTTCAGGGAAATTTTCAATCACGATTTTGTAAGCTACAGAGAGGTTGAGAGATTGAAGTTCGAGATAAATTTGGGTTAGTAGCTGAAGGTCTGAAGCTCAAGGTCATAAGCTCAAGCTGAAGCTGAAGATCTTGATGGAGACAGAGGAACCTAGCGATGGAGACCTACCGATGGATGAAGGAGCCATTGTTCTGAGGTAAGCTCATCCTTACCTGTGTTTATTCTAGTTTATAGTTTGAATGATGAAACATCCGATTAAGTGTTACTATTGACTAACTGCTAGAACATTGGATTAAGTAGTATGTTTGAGAGTCTGGGGGTATCCAAGCAGAAGCGACACTCTGGAGGGGGCCTGACGCAGTCAACCCTACCTTTTTAGTTGAAAAATTGGACTGAAAAAATCTCATCTCAATAGATGGTAGTTTGAGGAATATTGAAAAGAAAAAAAAGAAAAAAATAACAAATTGACAGAAACTTAGTTATCGTCCAGAAATAAAAATTCTTTCGTTCCCAGAAATTTCATTCATCTCATCGTTTGTCAATTTCTGTCACCAGAATAAACAATTTCTGTCACAAACAAAATCCAAAAACACATCAAGAAGAAACGATCAAACTGTTCCATATCTGAGTAGGGATCATAAAACGGGAAAGCTCGATGCATGTAACCACCCAGAAATTCAGAAGAAAAAAACACATAAACAATGAACCAGATTGGCGAAAAGTAAGACCCAAAAGCCAAAATCAAAACTTGAAGACGATTTCTCGGACTACGTGTGGCACTCACAAAGAAAAATCTGCGAATTGGAATATTAATGGGCTGCTTTTTTGGAATATATTTTGGGCTAATCATTTTTTTTGTTATTAGGGTTAGTTGTGAGGCACATATATACTCATGATTAACAACTTTCTTATTAGAGAGCAGCTTACAAAATTGTTTTCCATACTTCACCGGCTCATCTTATTTTCTATCAAAGTAAGTATTCCACGTTTTGTTTCAGTTTTTGTGTTGCTTTCATGTGTTTGGTATGACTTTGACTATTGTTATATAATTGTGAGTATTTTATTCATTGTTTAATCACATCGAAGGGTGCATATCACAACCATCTGGTATAAGTTATTGGTTTTGTAATCACTTTAAAATCTGTTTTTAATTTATTGATTTGAAGAGAAGTGTAGATTGATTAATGTTTGTTTGAAATCAGTTGATGGAATAAATCACAACTTGTATATTTTTTTAATTGTATGGCTAGTTATCTCCCCATTACTACGGGAGATCCACAGAACGTGAAAAGTAAGGGTCCATATGAGCATTGGTCTGAACCTGAAAAGAAAATGTTAATCCGTCTACTAGTGGATTCAGTCAATCAGGGTTTTCGCGATACTAGTGGTAAATTCAACAAATTGACGGTGGAGACAAGAATATTAACAAAACTAAACAAAAAGGTTGGATCCAAGAAAACCTACCTGCAGTATAGAAATAGGATGAAGATCTTTAAGCAAAAGTACCAAAGTTGGACAGATCCTCTTTGCTTTAGTTCAGGGTTTGGGTGGGACCCTGAAACGAAGAAATTCACAGCTCGAGATGAAAAATGATAACCTTATTGCTTATATATATAACTTATGTTATAGTGATTTTTTTAATAGGCTCATCCAAATCATACAAGTATGCGTGATGAATCATTTCAAGATTTTGAGGATTTAAGAATCATATTTGGATCAGTTATTGCAACTGGTCATAATGCTGTGGGATTAGGCGATCCCATTGATGCAGATACCTATCAAGCTGGTGAAAAAGAGGGGAAAGATTATTCAAATTTTGTGCAAATGGTGGATGATGCAGATGGAATAACAATAGGAACACCTGAGCATGTAGGTTGGTCTTTTTTTAGGAGAAGCATGAGTGAAAAGCTTCACCAAAGAAAGAAAGCTAGAACTAATGCATTCACTACAAGAAATCTACCGCAAAACCGACGGAATTTCCGACGGACAATAATTCTGGGAATCCGTCGGAAATTTCTGACAGAAATCCAAGCCGTTATATTCCGACGGTTTTTCCGACGGCGTTTCCGACGGAAATTTATATTCCGATGGATTTCCGACAGATATCCATGCCGTTATATTCCAACGGATTTTTGACGGCTTCTGGAAATATGTCGGATAATATGAACGTTAATGTAGCCATTGAATTTACCATTGTAAACCGACGGATTTCCGACGGAAACGAGTTTATATATATGTTTCTCCCTTCCTCCATCCCATTACACAATAATCTTAATTTCATATATCTCTCTCATTTCTTGTTTACTTAATACGAATTCTATAAAAAAGTGAAAAATATGTCTAGATATTTTCGATCATGGATGGACGAACCATTGATGGATCCGGAGACAAACAAATTGAACGAGGAGTATGCACCAGGCATATACGAGTTCATGGAAGTGGCGGGAAAGCAACCGCGTGTTCAAAAATCAGGTAAGTTAAAATGTCCATGTTCAATTTGTAGGAATTCTTGTAATGTTGCGATAGAGATAGTTTGGCATCATTTGTATAGTAATGGGTTTACGCCGGGTTACAAGATATGGTATTTACATGGAGAAACAAATGTTGAGTATGATAGTACTAGTGAACCAACTGTCTCAAATTGTTTAGGAGGTAGCAAAGAAGTAGATGTAGGTGTAGGGAGCGTGCAGATGGTGAATGATGCGTTTAGAGAGAATGTCGAGTTTAGCGGTGAAGAAAGATATAGGTTCGAAGAACCTAATGTAGAAGCAAGAAGATTTTTTGATATGTTAGATGCTGCAAAGCAGCCACTATATAAAGGGTGTAAAGAAGGTCATTCGCCTTTATCATCTGCAAGTAGATTGATGACGATTAAGACGGATTACAATTTGGCAGAGGAGTACGTTGATGCGATAACAGATTGGGCGAAAGATTTATTGCCAGAAGATAATCTTTTACCTGGATCATACTACGAGGTACAAAAACTTGTATCTGGTCTTGGGTTACCATATAAGGTAATAGATATGTGCATCGACAACTGTATGCTATATTGGAGAGAAGATGAAAATCGCAAAAGATGTAGATTTTGTCGTAAACCACGGTATCAGGAAAGTAGTGGCAGAATTCAAATTCCATATAAACGTATGTGGTATTTACCAATAACAGAGAGGTTGAAGAGGTTATATACTTCTCGGTACGCAGCGAATAATGAGATGGCATGCAGAACATCGTTAAGATGGAGATATTACACATCCTTCAGACGCAGAAGCTTGGAAACATTTTCAATCATTGTATCCGGATTTTGCGTATGAGCGAAGGAATGTATACTTCGGGTTATGTACAGATTGTTTTAACCCATTTGGGAAGCATGGAAGAAAGTATTTGTTATGGCCCGTAATTGTAACCCCTTACAATTTACCTCCATCTCTGTGCATGCGTAGAGAGTTTTTATATCTCTCGATTCTTGTTCCCGGTCAGAGCATCCGAAGAGATCACTTGATATATTCCTCCAGCCATTGATCTATGAGTTACAAATGCTATGAGAGCATGGTGTGGAAGCGTACGATGTTTCAACCCAGCAAAACTTTAAGATGCGTGCGATGCTTATGTGGACCATAAGCGATTTTCCAGCATATGGTATGTTATCTGGATGGACAACATATGGGAGATTATCGTGTCCGTATTGCCAAGACAACACTGATGCATTCCAACTGAAGCACGACAGAAAAAGTTGTTGGTTTGATTGTCATAGAAGATTTTTATTGAGTGATCATCCGTATCGTTGTTCGAGAACAATGTTAACGAAGGGTAGGCAAGTTTTTGATGGTCCACCGCTTGAGATAGACGGTGAAATTTTATTGGAGCAGTTGAGAGATTTTGGTGCTGAGACGACTCCTTAGTGTGGGGGTAATGGACATGAACCTATTTATGGTATCGGTGAATTTCATAGCTGGCACAAGAAGAGCATATTTTGGTATTTGCCTTACTGGAATAACCATTTATTGCGGCATATTCTTGATGTGATGCATGTGAGAAAAACTTCTTTGAGAACATCATGAACATTGTCTTAAACGTCCAAGGGAAGACGAAAAATAATATGAAATCTAGATTAGACTTGCCAGCATATTGCGATCGAGGTTTTCTTGAAGTGCTCCCAAATGGTCAATGTTCATTTCCATTATACCGGTTAGAAGCAGCAAAGAAAACATAAATTTTTGATTGGATTCACGACGATGTTAAATTCACTGATGGATACGCATCTAATCTGCGTAACTGCATCGATTATGGAGAAGGAAAGTTTACTGGAATGAAGAGTCATGATTGTCACGTTGTGATGCAGAGGCTTCTTCCATTCACTTTTGCTCATCTTCTTCATAAAGACGTCCACCAAGCAATTGCAGGAGTAGGTGCTTTCTTTCGCGATTTATGCACAAGAACACTTACTGTTGACGGAATCCAAAATTTACAGGCCAATATCCCGGTGATCCTTTGTAATTTGGAGAAGATATTTCCACCATCTTTCTTTGATGTGATGGAACATCTTCCGATCCATCTCCCACGAGAAGCAGAACTAGGAGGCCCAGTTCAATACCGTTGGATGTATCCATTTGAGCAGTATATGTTTCATCTGAAGAAAAAGGTTAAGAATTTGAGTAGAGTAGAGGGATCTATTATCGCCCAGAGCATTAACGAAGAGGCCTCACAGTTTGCTGAATATTACTTCCCGTCAAAAGTTCGTACGAAGAGTAGACGTCCTAGTCGCCATGATGATCGTGGTGAGAGAGCGATTTACCCCATCGTTGTTCCAGAGTTATTTTCCCAAGTTGGGCGAGTCAGTGGCAAAAGAAAAAGGCGTAAATTATCTCAAGAGGAGTTTAAACACTTGCATACGTATATCTTAACCAATTGTGAAGAAATTACGGAATACGAAAGGTAAACAAAAATTCATTTGTTTCATTTAATGTATAATTGATTATTTTTTATGTTTTTATTAACTTGTCAACAATTGTGGTTTTCGTACAGGATTTACATGGCCTTAATACGCGGGTACTATATGGATAAGACAGAAGACGACTTCAAGTCCATAAGGACGAGGAATTTATGCCTTGGTTGCAGTTTTACGTAAGTGTTTAAAAACACTAAATCATTTAATAAATATTTTTTTAATACTAATTTGTAACTTATTTTTGTAGGTTTCAGAGAAGAATGCGGACGACATTTCCCACATGGTTATTGGAATTTGTTAATGGTCCAAACTACATTGCAACTTCTTATCCTAGATATTGCAGTCGTGGATATGGGTTTAGGGTTCATGACGAGAGAAGGACTACACAAACTTCAGATTCTGGTATTTCAGTAAAATCTGGTAATGATGTTTACTACGGCGTTCTTCAGGAAATATTGGAAGTGCGGTACCCAGGAATGTTAGACTTGAGGTGCATTGTTTTCAAGTGTGATTGGTATGATTCAACACTCGGTCGTGGGCTTCATGTGGACCAATTTGGTGTTACGTTTGTTAATTCACTTCGGAGACTAGAATTGTATGACCCATTCATTCTAGGATCACAAGCTGAGTAGGTAGGGTACAAATATTAGTGTAATTAATACTCAATTACACTATTTTGGTATAATACTTACAAATTAATATGTTTTTTTAGGTGTGCTATATTCTATACCCTCGAGTTACACGGCAGACAGATCCTTGGCGCACAGTTACTACAATGACCTCGAGAGGAAGAATTTATGGACTTGCAGAACACGATCCTTTACAGCCAGCAGAAGTTGTTCCAATAGATCCAGTTGAGCCTTCTTGTGCTCTGGATCTTGTTGTTGATTTCACACAATTTGGTTTAGTTTTTTCTGATTCAGAAGAAGAACAAGGTGAATTTTATGAGGATTCAGACTCAATTCCATCTGAGGGATCAACATCATCATCTAATGAAAATTAGTTATATATGTGTTTTGTATTATTTTTTATTTTTACAGAAAGGTGTAAATAATTGTTTTTTGGTATTTTATTTAATTTTGACATTACGGTGTAAACTTCAGCTTTGTTTATTTTTACAAGTTTTAATAAAATAAGATTTTGCCAGAAATATATATTCCCTAAACAAACACCTTAACAAACCCACAAAACTCATTAAACCACTTTAACATTAAACCACATATAAACCCAAAACCGACGGATTTCCGACGGAAAGATAATTTAAAACCTTAAACACGGACACGTGTCTTCGTAAAAAATACCAATATCCGTCGGAAATCCATCGCAGTTTTGGGGGTTATTTTTAATTTAATTTTTGTGGACACGTGTAACCCTAAAACCGTCGGAAATCCATCGGTTTTTCCGACGGATTTCCGACGGGTTTGGGGGTTACATGGTTAAATTGTAATTTCTTGTACATCAAGACAATGTTAACAACAAACTTTGACAAAATAAACTAAATTATGTGATATATAACATATTTTCAAAAGTTTCCATTGGTCGACATGGTTCGACCGAAAGTGTTTGATAGATAAACGTATACTTAACATACAAGTTTACCAAAAATGAATAATCTTATAAACTTTTGAAATTTGACAAATGAAAGATTTCTATAAGTTATTTGTGTTTGCAATCATGAATTTACGGAAACGGTGCGTAAATAACCACTAAAACCACAAACCCGTGTCCCCATTTAAGGTTTGACTGGCCAATAAGAAGACATGCATATTTATATTATCCGTCGGAAATTTCCGACGGATTTCCGACGGATAATGAAAATGTAACCGCAAAAATCTTTTCGTTTCCCGTGGGGCCTAAATTTTTGCGCGTCCGTCGGAAATTTCTGACGGATTTCCGACATATGCACGAAAATTTAGGCGCAAACGTTACCGAAACCTTATCGAGAACGTGCGTGATTTAATTTTTTTAAATTATGTCGTAAATATCCGTCGAAAATATCGTAATATAAGCAGACATCGTCTTCTTCCTCCTCACTTTCGCAGAAACTCAAAAAATCTTCAAAACTCGAAAATTCGCCAAATCTTCCGGATTTCCATCGATCCATCATCCAAATGTCTCAAAATCCTCCAAACATGTAAGTTTTTAAGTTTATATTATGGATTGTTAGGTTTTTAGTTAGATTGATTGGTTTAGAAAATTAGAATTGTTAGATTTAGGTTTGTAATGTTAGATTTAGGATTTGGTTTGTTAGTTTTAAGATTTACCTACTTTATAACATGGATTGTTAGATAAATGATTTTGATTTGGAATTTTAGATTTATTAGAATATGTGGTTGAATTATTATGTTAATTAGTATTAAGTTTTGTTAATTTATTTAAATTATGTTTATTGAAATTATTTGTTTTGTTAATTTATTTATTTATATATTTAACTTATGTATAATTATTATGTTTAGAAAATTATGATAATTTAAATAACAATTTTTAATCATGTTAGTAATTTATAATTATTTTTTTGAATTATTTATTCTTTTATAAATCATGGATTTCCAAATTTATAATTGTTTTGGAATTAATACTTATAAATATAAATTTATGATGATTTTAGTAATTTATAAGTATTTCCATCAATTATTCATTATTTTATAAATGTATAATTGTTTTGGAATAGTAATGAATTTAAAATATTTTTTTGATAAATTTTTAATCATGTTAGTAATGTATAATTATTTCATGTAATAATCATGTATTTACAAATTTATAATTGTTTTGGAATTAAAACTTATAAATATAAATTTATGATGATTTTAGTAATTTATAAGTATTTCCATCAATTATTCATTATTTTATAATAGTATAGTTGTTTTGGACTAATACTGAATTTAAAATATTTTTTTCATATTTTTTTATTATTTTGATGATGTAGAATTTTTTCATATACTAATTGATTTCTTTTTTAATTTTTCTAGGGATTACGGTCGGTTTATCCATTCAGGCGGCGGTGGACGTAGTAGTCGCCGGAGAGGTGGTGCCGGTTCGAGGAGTTCTCCTACACCGGAGACACATATCCCGGAGACAGCGCCTATGTCGACGCCTTCACCTACTGTAGCGACGCCTTCACCTACTGCACCGACGCAGATGAGCGTCGAGGACTTTGTCGCTCAACCAGGATGAGATAGATTGCCTCGTCTCCATCCGGATTGCGTCGGCAGAGACACATGGTCAATTTTTGTTAATTTTAAGAATTTTAATATTTTTTTACTATTATTACTTTAGTTACAATTCAAATTATTTTGGCTTAATTTCTTTTGTAGGTTTGGAGATTCCAGAAATGGGATTTTCAAGTCCATTAACCGGATGCTCAATGGAATGCTTTGGCATCCGTACCCGACTTACAACCAAATGCCGATGGCGGATCAGGAGTTGTGGTTTCGCAAATTTGCGGTAAGTACCTCATATTTTTAATTGTTTTACTTTTATTTAATATAGTTTATTTTAATTTAATTTTTGATTTGCAGCAAGAATTTACTTGGGACAGCCACATGATCGCCTCGGTTAGACGATGCTTCGATAGAAAAGCAGCGAGAATGTATTCATGGAAGCTGAATGAGTGGAAGGAGAAGTGGCACAAGAATGATGTCCCAAGGGAGTTGCTTTCTAACCCGGGCCTACGGAGCGGGTTATGCACTTATTGGAGTGAAGAACCGAAGAAGACAAGCTCCACAACTCATTATGCGGGCCGAAACAGCGATCGCAAAGGAAAAGGCAAGGCGACGCACAATCTAGGAGCGGTTAGTTTGGTCACACGGGCCAAACAACTGGTAAGTTTCTTATTTAATTAAAATATTGTTATTTTAGTTTTATAATTTTATATTTTACTAAATTTTCATTTTTGTAGTTTCGGCAAGACGGAGTCCAACCTTCCGCTCTCACATTACTTAAGGATGCGCATACCAGCAGGAAGAACCATGAAATCCAAGATCCGCTGGCTCGGGAGATCATTGACAATTATGAGAAGATGAAGGAAGACTTCCTCCTTTCTCAGCCACTCATCGAAGGAACGCCTCCAATGACCGATCTTCTGTTCGAGAAGATTAACGAATTCGTCTATGAGGTAAGTTAAATATATATTTAAATTGTTTTTTTGTAATTTCTATTTTTTAACAAAGTTTTCGTTTCTTACCGCAGTGTACTCCGAAGACCAAAGGTCGTGTATTTGGTCTTCCGGACGACGTATCTTCTTCTGCAACTTCGCGTTTCTACGGCGATTCTCCCGATATTAGGGCACAGCTCGCATAACGAGACGCTGAGATGGAAGCCATGAAGACGCAGCTGCAACAGTTCGCAGAACAACAAGAAGCTGAGCGCCTCCAACGAGAAGCGGATCGCCTCCAACGAGAAGCAGATCACCTCCAACAAGAAGCGGAACGCGAGAGAACCCACAAATTGGAGGCGGATCACCTGGTATTGCAGCAACGCATGGAGGAATTCTTATCCCGATTCCCGCCATCGTAGTTTTAGTTTGTTTTAGTTTTTTTGTTTTTTATTTGAATTATTTTTAATTTATTGAATTTTTATTTGAATTATTGCATTATTTTATAATTAGTATTTCTTTAATTTTAATTTATATTATAAAACAAAATTTAAAAATTAATAAATTTATTTTTAAAAATTCGATTATATAATTAAAAAATATTTAAACAATTCTGTCGGAAATCTGTCAGTTTTTATTCCGTCGGTGTTCCGTCGGTTTTATATCCGTTGGAATTCCGTCGGTATTGAAATATTAGACATCTGTCAAAAAAATCCGTCGGTTTTAAAGCCGTCAGAATTCCGTCGGTTTTAGATCCATCGGAAATTCGTCGGTTTATAATTATCAGAAATCCATCGGTTTAAAACCGACGGAACACTGACGGATTAAAAACCGACGGATTTCTGATGGATCTTTTATTTCTGACGAGATAGAAGCGACGGAAAAAACCGACGGATTTCCGATGGATTTTGCTAACTCCGATGGATTTCCGACAGAATTGGCCGTCAGTTTTGCGGTTTTTTTCTTGTAGTGATTCAATCCGAATAGTGCTTTTGATAAAGAGAATTCAATGACAGAAATTGGTAATCAGATCTTTGGCATGATACAAAAAAGATGGGAAAAAGAAGCTGAGGATAAAGAGGCGGAGGACAAAGGAAGTACTCGGTATCATCTTCAAGACTTTAGGGGACAAGGAAAAGATCCTGTAAATCAAAATGAGTTTTTCAACCATCGTCATTCTAGCTTACGAAATGTAATAGAGAGGATTTTCGGTATCTTCAAATCAAGATTTCTGATATTCAAATATGCACCACCATTTATTTATAGAACGCAAGCGGAGTTAGTACTTGCATGTGTTGTTTTACATAACTATCTCCGTAAAGAATGTCGTTTGGATGTGTTTCCTCCCGAAGAAAGTGGTGTTGACGAAAGAGGTGATGATGAAAATCATGTGGATGAAGAGATTCATGGTACTGAAGAACAACACAGGGTACTTGCTAATGTTTGGCGAGCAGCAATAGCGGCAAATATGTGGACAGATGCTATGAATATGGGATCTTGATATCAACAGAATACTATGTTTTATCTTTAGGTTGTTTATTTATTTATTTTGAAATTCAAAACCTATAAAACTCTTCTCAGTTTCAAGTTCAGAGCTTGGTCTATTTTCTATAATATGCTAGTTCTCATTATATGGAACTATATAATGAGTTGAGAGAGAACTGGGAGAGACTTTATTGGGATGAAGGTATTCTAAGAAAATCGCAACTGATCATGAAAATTATGAATCCACTGAAGAAGACAATGAAGATTTTAATACTTGATAATGGTATTTAGGTGTGGATGGATGGTTTTGTGATTGGTTTATCTCCTTGTTCATTGCAGGAATAGGCGGTCTTACACCGATCAAGCAAAGGTAACAAATTAATGATGAGTTTTTTTGGGTGGATATATACGAGCCTGAGTAAATTTGAGATCTTGTTGTATTCTTCATTCTTTGTTTTCAGACAGTCTCTTTAATATGCTTGGAACAGACTTGAAACAGTTTCGAAAGGACAAAGTCTGTTTAATCACCAAAACAGACAAAGTCAAAAACCAAGACAAAACCTGTAGCCAAGAGTTCATATATTTCCATCACAAAAAATAAGAAGTTGCAGGTTCCTTTTCTTTAACTGATTCAAAAGAAAACCAAAACAAAACTTTTCAACCCCAAAAACAGAGCAACAAGAAGTTTTTCGTGACTGAGATCTTCTGCTTTCTTTTTTTGTTCTAAAAATCTCCCAAAATCACCTAAACAATTTTGTTTTTTTCTCACCAAATCACAGGAATTTTTTTTTTTTTTTAATTAAAAATCTAAACAATTCCACCAAATATCCAAAATCGCACCATAAATCTCTCAAAATTCCAAATATCTACACTTCCACCAAATCTCCTAAAATTATAGTTTCAATATACCCCCTTAATAATATCCATTTCAGTTTTTTTTTTTTTTTTTTGACAAACGAAATTGTAGTAAGTAGTTGACTTTGCCGAAGCCTTCCTAACAGAACTGACAGGAGCATGCATGGGTTATCTTGTGTCGATCAAAACTGGGTAATTTCATGATCTCATCGTCCTATTGCACTGATATATCCACATTTTTACGATTTTTAATCAGGTTTCTTAATATTTATGGATGTGTTTTTATTCAGTTTTAAGTGATATTTGTGGGTATTTTATTGTATGTCTTTTTACGTCAAATTTGCGAACATGACGAACAGTCGAGTCAAACTGTAAAAAATATGAGGTTTGGTCAAAAAAGCATTAAATGAACAGACTGATCCGAGAACCATCAGCTGAGACTAGTTCATTCTTCAGGACTTCATACAGGTCCCAAGGAGCATCATGGGGGATAAGTCCAATTTCCTTTTTGTCTTCCATCACCTGATTCACCTTCATAAGACTAGTTCTTTTTTTGACAGTCATAACTCTTAATGACTAGTTCTGAAAACCGGTTTTGACCTAAAAACCATGATCCTGGGAAAGCAAAAATCTTTGTAGATCGAATCGAGAGACCGAATAGAGCATTCCTTGAACTATGCCAGTACATTCTTCTATACACCTCCTCATTCTATTAGATCATACTGAACATACCGGTCCTAGTGCTTTCATACGGAATCTATTCCCTAATTTGTTCTGGACTTTCCAATAAACCTAGACCTATAAACACTAGTTATTAGCCCCTTGAGAAATATTACAACAGACGAAATAGCTTTTCTTATTTTTGTTTTTGAATTTTATGAAAAAAGATCTCAACTATGTATGTATATTATCATATAAATTACCTCTTCATGGGAGATTATATAGGTTCGTACCTATCTTCTCAATCAATCAATTCAATTTGTTTTAGGGATTTTCGATTTCTCAAAGATTATTATCTTACTTGTTAGATCTGTGTGTCTGGTATAAACAAAATTCAGATGTTATGAAACCCTAGAGATTCAGCAACCATCTCGATTTGAATAAGGCAAATGCCATTGTAGACAATAACTAGAGACTTACAACATGTTGCTACCTTAAGAGATTCCCAAGCCCTGTAAAAAAATAGATCTTTTTGTCACAAGAATTGTAATAGTTATATGCAAGGTACGAAGCAGAACATTACCATAACAATTCGGAAACTATCGATGCAGTAAAACCAGAAACATGCATTTGTTACCAAAATTTGGTTTACAGGTCAAATTCTTTTTTTACTATTTGTTTTTATAAATTTTAATTATTAAATATATGGTAGTTGCTGCTCTTCCGTTTAGTTACGAGGTAAAATAATATCAAAATATTTTTTTTACACCTAAGTAATTAATTGATTTCAAATCGAGTACAAAACCAATAAGAATCTATACTATTAATTGAGAAGTACATTTTATAAAAAGACATTTAAAATATAAACAATTACACTTTATGAATACCATTGGTTTTTAGTGTTTTAAAATAAAGTCATTAAGGGTACAAAAGTAATCAAAAATTGATATAATTAAATTGAAAATTTGTAAAAGATATTTTGAATAATTATTAGTTTCCAAAAAACTAAACTCACTTTCTCTCTCTTCATAATTATGGACGATTTTTTTAAAATGGTTAACCAATTAGAATTGTAAAATAAAAATTTGAGATCTAACAATAGCATATTATTATTATTTATTTTTTTAATAAGAATGGAAGATTTAAATTTATGACTATCCAATCATCTTTGTTTGAGCTTATATTAAATTTCCTTTGAATTGTCATATAATACATAATTAATAAAAATATAGAAATTTTTTTGGATAGGTTGTAATTCGAATTTTAAAAAAGATATATATCACTCAATTGTTGAAAACCATGTGTTCAACGTCCCACATCGACTAAAATTTTTGGACAATGGTTCACAGCCATATTATAAAAAAGATCAAAATGATTCCAAATCCGAATAAGTATGAAGCTTCACTTAAAGACTTAACAAACATCTAAATTTAAAATTTTTATCTGGTTTAATCTGGTTCTTTAGTTGAATAGATAGTTTTACTTAATATTATAAATTTTATAAATATTTAATTTTTTAAAAGATTCAAATATTATAAATATTCAAACCTTATAAAAATCAAATATAAATAGTATAAAAATTCTACAAAATTTTTAAAATATTATTAATATATGAAAAACTTTACAAATATTTTAAAGTTTAAATATTATTAATATTTAAGCTTTATTAAATATTAAAGCGTTATTATTATTATTTTAAACTATATCAACAGTTAAAAAGTTAAGTAATATATATATATATAATGATTATTTTACTTAAATATATACCATTATTTTTATAATTTATTATTATTATTATTTTAAATAGATTTATATCTGCCATATTATATAAAAATTTGAATTTGTTTTTCTTTTAATAAAAAACTCTATATCAAATATAATTATTTAAAATAAGAAAATAATACATTATACCATGAGCTAAACTAAGAAAACATATATCAAACTCAATTTTATTTTAGAGTAAAATCTTCTTCAATCCTACTCAATTTCTAACTCTAAAATGAATTTTAAGCAAATAAGAATAATCATTTAAATGTGAAACTCATTTTTCAAATTCAAAATCCACCCATGAGTGGTCTCTCCCCTAAGTTCCAAACGGGGATATCTGACCTTTAGTCAAACTAGCCACTTTGGACTTCAATTTGTAATTCAAACGAATTCTGTTTTTTAACATTCCAATATACCACCACGTAGTGCTTGTGACTATGATTCAATCATGCCAAACTAAATAAAAAAAATCATAGGTTCATAGACCTTTTCTATATATTTATGAGAATAAAATGTTCAACAACATTTTACGTATATTTTATGAGGTTCATATGTATATATATATATATATACATACACATATAAATGGCTGTTACCAATTCTATATCATGAGAATAAAATATTTAACCATTACTCTTCAAATGATCAAAAATAAAGACCTATCCGGTGAGGTCAAAATGATGTTGTTAGAAAATAAAATTGCCAATACTACTACACATAAAATAGTCACCAATGTTTTCATAATATCCATTATATTTTTTCACTTTTAACTTTTTTTGTGAAATAGAGTTTTTTTTGTAGTTTTATATATCTTCATGAAAGCCCTATTTATATGATTTTTATTGTTTTTACAGTTGCCAATTAAAAAAAAGTTTTATATTCCCTTAGTTTAAGAAAAAATGTTGTTTTGACAGATTTCACATATATTGAGAAATTGTTAAAATATACAAATATGCTCCTATTTAATATATCTTTAAGCAAATCAAAAGAATTTATATACATATCTTTTTATATATAAATGGGAGGGGGATAAATTTTGAAATTAGTTAAAAAAAACTTTCATTGCAAATATAGTACATTTTTTCAAAACAAAAATTCAACTTCAGAGCAAGACTCTTTATGAAACAAAAAGAGTATTTTTTTTTACTAAAGAACTAACGCTTGGAAATTAAAACTATAAGCAAAAAATTCAACATATGTTTCATTTTTATGCCGAACCGTTCGGTTATGCTAACAAATAGCAAGTAGCCAATGACTTCGCAAGATTAGAGCTTTGTTTCAACTTGAATAGGTGGCTATATATGAACTAGAAACGACAATGAGTTAAGATATATGAACAAGAAATGATTAACTTCTTCAAGATCAAAGTGGTCGTCCCTAGTTAAGTTTAAAAATGTAATTTTAATCATTATATTTTATTTAATGGAGTAATCTCTGTTTGTAATTCTGAATAAAATTGTAACTAGGTAATAGTATATAGATGTTGAGACCAGTATAATTAGCTTACAAAAGCGTTAATATAATAATTTTAGTTTTGTTTCATTTAATTTGTTATGAAGAAGATGAAGAGCAAATTCATCTTTTAATTTATGATAAGAGAAAAAACCATCTCAATTTTTAGGAAATTGTGATAATATTATATTCTTTAGTTATAAACGTAACAAATGGTCAATTACTCGAACGAGTATCAATTTCTATTCGTCGGAGCAACAACATTTTGGTAGTTTTCTACCTTTAAAAGTAACACATTATCCACTCTTATGTTTTAGATTTCGACATTCGTTACCACAAGCAGCAATTCCATAAGATATCGGACAGTCTCTAATCCCAATGCAACCATTCGTTGACTTGATCACTGCAAATATACAATCCAAGTTAGTATATATATATGTGTGTAAGAAATTCAACTAAAAACTTTTACACATATAAATGGCTGTTACCGATTCTATATTTTATGAGAATAAAATGTTCAACCATTGCTGTTCAGATGATCAAAACTAAAAACCTACCCGGCATGGCCAAAATGATGTTGTTAGAAAATGAAATTGCCAATACTACTACACAGAACATAGTAACAAATGTTTTCATGATATCCATTATATTGTTTTTCCTTTCAGTTTTTTTGAGAAATAGATCTTTTTGTAGTTTTCTAGATTTTCATGAAAGTCCTATTTATATGAATTTTTTGTTGATTAAAATCTCAATTTTCAACTGAAATTTAATTTTTATTATTGCCATAAATGAATATTCTATATTCGTTAATATGAGGGTTACTAGAATTCATGATCTATCTTATATGTTTGAATAAAATATCTTTTATTGTATTCTTTTGAATAGATAATAAATCTGAGCATAATTGACATAAATTAAATATTTACAAGTTTTAATATACTTTAAAATTTTTAAAAATTAGTTGAATATGTACATTTCAAATTTATATGTAATTAATGATTTTACAGTATCTAATTTATATAAAAAGTTGTATATTCCCTCAGTTTAATAAAAAAATATGTTTTGACACATTTCACATATATTGAGAAATTTTTTAAGTATACAAATATGCTCCTATTTAATATATCTTCAAGCAAATTAAAAGAATTTAAATACATATCTTTTTATATATAAATGGGAGGGGGGGGAGTAAATTTTGAAATTTGTTAACAACTTTCATTGAAAATATAATACATTTTTTTGAAAAAAAAAGTTCAACTTCAGAGCAACACTCTTTATGAAACAAAATGAGTATTTTTTTTTACTAAAGAACTAACCCTTGGACAATAAAACTATAAGAAAAAAAATCAACATATGTTTCATTTTTAAGCCAAACCCTTCGGTTATGCTAACAAATAGCCAGTAGCCAATGACTTCGCAAGATTAGAGCTTTGTTTCATCTTGAATAGGTGGCTATGTATGAACTAGAAACAATAATGAGTTAAGATATATGATCAAGAAATAATGAACTTCTTCAAGATCAAAGTGGTCGTCCCTAGTTAAGTTTAAAAATGTAACTTTAATCATTATCTTTTATTTAATGGAGTAATCTCTGTTTGCAACTCTAAACAAAATTGTAACTAGGTAATAATATATGGATGTTGAGACCAGTATAATTTGCTTACAAAAGTGATAATATAATAATTTTTGTTTTATTTCATTTAATTTGTTATGAAGAAGCTGAAGAGTAAATTCATCTTTTAATTTATGATAAGAGAAAAAACCATCTCATTTTTTATTCGTCGGAGCAACAACATTTTGGTAGTTTTCTACCTTTAAAAACAACACAATATCCACTCTTATGTTTTAGATTTCGACATTCGTTATCACAAGCAGCATTTCCATAAGATATCGGACAGTCTCTAATCCCAATGCAACCATTCGTTGACTCGATCGCTGCAAATATACAATCCAAGTTAGTATATATGTGTGTGTAAGAAATTCAACTAAAACCGTTTTCACATAAAAATGGCTGTTACCGATTCTATATTTTATGAGAATAAAATGTTCAACCATTGCTGTTCAAATGATCAAAAATAAAATCTTACCCAGCAGGGCCAAAATGATGTTGTTAGAAAATGAAATTGCCAATACTACTACACAGAACATAGTCACAAATGTTTTCATGATATCCATTATATTGTTTTTACTTTTAATTTTTTTGAAAAATAGATCTTTTGTAGTTTTCTAGATTTTCATGAAAGTCCTATTTATATGAATTTTTTGTTGATTAAAATCTCAATTTTAAACTGAAATTTAATTTTTTATTATTGCCATAAATGAATATTCTATATTCGTTAATATGAGGGTTACTAGAATTCATTTATCTTATATGTTTGAATTAAAATACCTTTTATTGTATTCTATTGAAATTAGTTAAAAACTTTCATTGAAAATATAATACATTTTTCAAAACAAAAACTCAACTTCAGAGCAACACTCTTTATGAAACAAAAAGAGTATTGTTTTTTTTAACTAAAGAAGTAACCTTTGGAAATTAAAACTATATGCATAAAATTCAACATATGTTTCATTTTTAAGCCGAACTATTCCGTTATGCTAGCAAATAGCAAGTAACCAATGACTTTGCAAGATTAGAGCTTTGTTTCATCTTGAATAGGTGGCTATATATGAGCTAGAAACAATAATTAGTTAAGATATATGATCAAGAAATGATGAACTTCTTCAAGATCAAAGTGGTCGTCCCTAGTTAAGTTTAAAAATAAAAATTTAATTATTATCTTTTATTTAATGGAGTAATCTCTGTTTGGAATTCTGGAAAAATCGTAACTAGGTAATAATATATGGATGTTTAGACCAGTATAATTAGCTTACAAAAGCGTTAATATAATAAATTTTAGTTTTATTTCATTTAATTTATTATGAAGAATTTGAAGAGCAAATTCATCTTTTAATTTATGATAAGAGACAAAAATCATCTCAATTTTTAGGACATTGTGATAATATTATATTCCTTAGTTATAAAGGTAACAAATGGTCAATTACTCGAAAGAGTATCAATTTCTATTTGTCGGAGCAACAACAATTTCCACCTTTAAAAACAACACCATATCCACTCTTATGTTTTAGATTTCGACATTCGTTATCACATGCCTATTTCCGTAAGATATCAGACAGACTCTAATCCCAATGCAACCTTTCGTTGACTCGATCGCTGCAAATATACAATCCAAGTTAGTATATATGTGTGTGTAAGAAATTCAATTGAAAACTTTTACACATATAAATGGCTGTTACCGATTCTATATTTTATGAAAATAAAATGTTCAACCATTGCTGTTCAAATGATCAAAAATAAAAACCTACCCAGCATGGCCAATACTACTACAGAAAACATAGCCATAAATGTTATTATGATATCCATTATATTGTTTTTACTTTTAATTTTTTTGAGAAATAGATATTTTTGTAGTTTTCTAGATCTTCGTGAAAGTCCTATTTATATGATTTTTTTTGGTGAGTAAATCTCAATTTTCAACTGATATTTAATTTTTTATTATTGCCATAAATGAGTATTCTATAATCTTAGTTTTATTTTATTTAATTTATTATGAAGAAGTTGAAGAGCAACAAATAATACAAAATTCATGTTTTAATTTATAATAAGAGAAAAACACCATCTCAGTTTTTAGGACATTGTGATAATATTATATTCCTTAGTTATAAACTTAACAAATGGTCAATTACTCAAACGAGTATCGATTTCTATTCGTTGGAGCAACAATATTTTGGTAGTTTTCTACCTTTTAAAACAACACAATATCCACTCTTATGTTTTAGATTTCGACATTTTTTTATCACAAACCGAATTTTCGGAAGATATCGGACAGTCCCTAATCCCAATGCAACCTTTCGTTGACTTGATCGCTGCAAAAATACAATCCAAATTAATATATATGTGTGTGTAAGAAATTCAATTAAAAACATTTATACATATAAATGGCTGTTACTGTTTCTATATTTTATGAGAATAAATGCTCAACCATTGCTGTTCAAATAATAAAAAATGAAAACCTACCCGGTGTGGCCAAAATGATGTTGTTAGAAAATGAAATTGCTAATACTACTACACAGAACATATTTATGATGTTTCTTTTTGAAATTAGTTGTAGGATTGTGTTTGGAATTAGTTAGTGTTGATATTTTTAAAAATTAAACCTTAAACCCTAAATCCGTTGAAAATTTACAACGGATTTCCGATGGATCACATTAAACACATGTTTAATATGTGTTATATGGGTCCTAATAATATATATTTATATTGACTATCAGAAACCTGTCATAAATCTGTCGAAAATTTAGAACAGAATGTTTTTGTCGAAAATCCATTAGAAATTTGTCAATTTGCCGTTACGGTAACTTATCCGTCGGAAATTCCGTCAGTTTTCCGGCAGCTCTCTTGTAGTGCTGTGTCATAGAAGTCAATGATTCCATAGCCTGATTTCATTCTAAAACAGGGCTTTATGATGTTAAATCAGGTTATTTTATTCAACATCAGATTACTAAGGAGCAGAAGAAAGACGAGTCAACACCAATAACTGAGCTCCAGAAGCAACTATTTCGGGACCTATGCATTGAATGCTTGTCACATGTGGAAACAAGCTCACTCAGAGTTAAAAGAGGAAGATTACATCCTCAAGAATGTATCTCAACATCATACCAAACAGGATCTTTTAAATTCTAATTCTTCTTATATATGTTTTGTAGATGCGTCCTAGATCTCTTCAGATCAACCAGCAGTCATAGCTAGGAGATTGCACTTGAAAACTGGTCAATGCATACTCCAAGGTGAATCTTCGATTTCCCCTGTCTCTACACCTCTTGAAGCAGAAATAATTGCCTTATAAATGACAGTCCATAAACTTGCCAAGCTACATTATTACAATGTTCAATTTGTTGGTGATTGTCAAATGCTTTACACCTCACTGCATGATCTTATAAGGAATAAACGAAGATCATGGTGCCAGTTCTAATCCAAGGCGAAATCCAAGATATATGTAATATGTGTTTAAGTAAAAAATCTTATCAGTTTAAGTATGTATCTAGGGAGCTTTTACATGCAGTAGACACTCAAGCTGTTTGCAAGAAGATGTAATAGCTCCTATGCTGTAAAATTTCCTTCAGTTTAAATAAAATACAATGGTTGACAAAGAAAGAAAAAATAACTCAAAACCAAATACAACAAATTAGCCACCTGTCGTTTCCTTTACAACCGGTTTGAATCCTAAATAAATACTTCCTCCATTCCTTAAAGATGAATGTTTTAGAAAAAAAATTATTTCACAAAGTTAAATGTTTTGTATTTTCAATACAAAAGTTATGTATAATTTCTTGTTTTGCCCCTAATAATTAGAGTTAAAGTAAATAAAATAATTAAAATTTAATAAAAAGATAGAGATATTTTAGGTTATGTAAAAAGTTTCTTAATATGTGTGCAAAACCTTAAAAATTCATTTTTAAGGAACGGAGGGAGTATCTCACATCAATTTTTTTGTTCAGAAACATTTCACATTTAATAATTTTGAAGAAAATAACAAATTCATTTTTTTTTGGCAACATCAAAATCATTTGTCTTAAAAACAAATACAAAAGCCAAATAAATATATCCTTTTTTGTGTGATGAACCGAAGCCCAGAGTTTACCTTTAACTCTTAAAACCACCGGCGACTCGTCGTCCTCCTCCACCGTCGCCGCCGTGTTTTATTTGAAACGATTGGGTGACCGTTCGTGAGGTTTTAGATTAAAGGTTAAAGGAACGAGATGCCGTCAAACGGGGATCTCGACCGTCAGATCGAACAGCTAATGGAGTGTAAACCATTAGCTGAAGCAGACGTGAAGATCCTTTGTGATCAAGCCAAAGCGATTCTTGTTGAAGAATGGAATGTTCAGCCGGTTAAGTGTCCGGTTACTGTATGCGGCGATATCCATGGTCAGTTCTATGACCTAATTGAGCTTTTCCGAATCGGTGGTAATGCTCCAGATACTAATTACCTCTTCATGGGAGATTATGTAGGTTCGTCTCTCTCTTCTCAATCAATCAATTCAAACCTTGGTTTATTTTTCTAGGGATTTTCGATTTCTCAGAGATTTTTATTTTACTTGTTAGATCTGTGTGTTTAGGATGAACAAAAATTTCTGAATTTGCTTCTGTTCGACTTGTTCAGATGTTATGAAACCCTAATTTGATCAGTATTTATTTGATTGATAATCGGAAAAAAAGTTTGATATTTGATATTTGTAAGATTGCTTGGGCTAAATTGTTTGATTTTATTTTGCTATATGGCTATCATTAGGCTTTAAACATTATGATGTTCATTTTCATGAAGTCACTTCCTCAAATTTTAAATTTTCATGTAGGATTGCTTGGGCTAAATGTTTGATTTTTTCAGTGCAAGTATGGCTGATAGTGAATGTCTCTTTTGATATATTGCTGTCTTGGTTATATCTGTGTAGATCGTGGCTACTATTCAGTAGAAACAGTCTCTCTATTGGTGGCACTGAAGGTGCGTTACAGGGATAGACTCACGATCTTGCGAGGGAATCATGAGAGTCGTCAGATTACACAAGTGTAAGATTTTTTCTTCGTAAGAAAACTTGTATTTCATTTGCTTCTGACTCACATTTACATAATATCTTTTTGTGCCCTTTTTACTTTTGTGTGTTCAGCTATGGGTTTTATGATGAATGCTTGAGAAAATATGGAAATGCAAATGTATGGAAGTATTTCACAGACCTTTTTGATTATCTTCCTCTTACAGCACTCATAGAGAGTCAGGTTCGAGCTGTTCTCATTGTTTCAACCGTATTTGTTTCATTTCCACACTTTGCTTCATCAACTGTAATCCGTTACAGGTTTTCTGTTTGCATGGAGGCCTTTCACCTTCTCTGGATACTCTTGATAATATCCGAAGCTTGGATCGAATACAAGAGGTATTGACAATATTTTGGCTATAGAGGCATTATCTTGGACTGAGTATCTGTAAATATCTTCTTTTTTTCCTGAGAAACAGATTCTCTCTGGCTATCAACTCTTTGAAACCTCCGAGTAATTATTAGTGTTGGCTGAAAGAGCAAGAATTGGTTTTTACAATCTGATATAGTTTGCTCTGGGATTGTAGGTTCCACACGAAGGGCCAATGTGCGATCTACTCTGGTCTGATCCAGACGATCGGTGTGGATGGGGAATATCACCTCGTGGTGCTGGTTACACATTTGGGCAGGACATTGCAAATCAGTTTAATCATAACAATGGACTGAGTCTGATATCAAGAGCGCATCAACTTGTAATGGAAGGATATAATTGGTGTCAGGTATTATAAATATACTCATAACATCAATTGACTTGTTTCTCCAATCCGTTTCTGGTTGCAAATTGCAAAAATGCTGAATCTTTTGGTGTGTATGTAGGAAAAGAACGTAGTGACGGTGTTTAGTGCACCAAACTACTGTTACAGATGTGGAAACATGGCAGCAATTCTTGAGATTGGAGAGAAAATGGAACAAAACTTCCTACAGTTTGATCCAGCACCTAGACAGGTCGAACCCGATACCACTCGCAAGACCCCTGATTATTTTTTGTGATTTCTCTACCACTTCAATATTTTTTTTCTAATGTTTGTTTGTTGCTGTATCATTGTAGATGTGTTTCTGTTTTTTTTTTAATTGTTTTATTGTGTTTCTAAATGGAATTTGATACCAAAGACAAAATCCCATCATTTTTTTGTTGTTGTTGATGCTGAAAAAAGTTTGTAGAAGAGAAGCATCCCTCTATTATAGAAAATGTCTTCTGATATTATCTAATTTTATGAGATTACGTTTCAATTATCTGAATGAACAATATCTTACACATTTGGTTTATAATTGTACCAATAGCTCCCGAATCATTCAAACTTCATTAAAAAGTCCAAAACAAGAAGTAATGTAAAGTGTCCTCAAAGGTGTAATAGAATCAAATAATATGTACATAGGGAAGAAGTATTGGATCCTAATGATTTGCCTCTCCACATAAATGGAGCTCTAATAAATGGCGTTTAAGTAAAACACAGACGTACAACAATCATTAGTAAAACATCTAAAAGTACATTTTCTACATATATTTTAAAAACTAAAGCCCTAACAAACCCCCCCCCCCCCCCCCCAATTGGATGAAATTGCCTAAATGTACAAGACAATTAGCAATAGTATATATATATATAGATTGGTTCTACTTCTTCTTTGGTACCTTAGGCCGTGACCTCATACTGGCTCTCCTTGCCACATCCCACGCCTTCTGGGGAGCATAAACACCTAACTGAGACGCAAAGAAAGATTCATAACCTGGTGAATCAAATGCAAACCCAGTGTGTTTTGAAAGCTCCCGAGGTAATTGGGATATCGCATAGCTTCTCGCCTCTTGAGGTGTGAGCTCATTCTCTATCTCCAGTTGATCTGCCTTGCTTGCATCAGACTCATGCCTGTGTATTTCTTGAACGATCTGATAATCGTATGGGAAGAACCATCTCTCAATCCTGCAACAGTGAAGAAACAGATTCGATTATGTCATAATCCTTAAAAGACATTGCATGTACGTTTTTATTCAGGTCCAAAACTTAAGTGTAGGGATCTAAATTCACATATAGAAATTCAGTGATCTTTCGCAAAATAACCACATGTTAATCAATGTCAAAAATGTGTTGAAACTGAGTTCAACTTACCCTTGGAAGATGAAATCGCCAAGAAGAGAGACAATGGGAACAAGCAGCAATGTGAAGTAGAAATAGAATGTACTCATCAGGACGTATATGACAAAGTAGACATTTTCCTGCAGAGACGAGAAAAGAAGGAAATCAGATTTGCCAAGTTATAAACCAAAAAAAATCATATAACCAAAGATATACTCAGAGGAAAGAAGCGCAGATGTGTATAAACAGCTTACATTTCTATCATGTGGTGTCATAATCCCGCAGTATATGAAAGCAAAAACGAGCCATGCAAGAATGCTTCCACCAACTGTAATAGAATGCCATCTGGTAATAGAATTGCTCATCAAAAGAATGCGCACATTCACAGCAATCACCAGGCATGTGAAGACCATTGTGCTAACATCCCAGAGACCAAATATTTTGCCTGATGAATTGACAGCACCAAAAGATGAGGTAGTCACGAAGAGATAGCAGACAAGAGACTGATACATGGCAGAAGAAGCCCATACTGCTACAACTCTCCACTTGAAAAATGAGTTACGTATTCCCTCTCTATACAGTTCTGGATATCTCTTTGAAAGAGATGCACTCACATCCTAGCAAGAGCACGACACAAGATAGTTCGAATGGTTACGTAATTTAAGATGTATATTCTTTTGTATAAAGTAGAAATCGAGAAAAGCCAGTACCTTCTCAAACAGCCCAAGGACAATAACAGGAAGAGCTGTAAATACAACGTTATACAATGACTGGAACCAATCATCGTAGAACCTTTGTCCAGAAAATCCAGTTCGAAATGTGAACCAAAACTGAGTCAAAGTGAAGGTAAGATTCTTGTAGAAGAAATACATGACAACCTGCCAAGAAAAAGATCATTAGAACTGTCAAAAATAAAGCATGTTTTCTGGCAGAAGAGAAATTCACCTTGCAGATTCTAATATATGACCACCGTCCATGGACAAGAAGCAAATCTGTAAGAAATCTGAACTGAGCAATGGCAAAATCACTAGCCATCACAGCTTGCATTCCCTCCATCCCACTTATTCCTATGCCAACATGAGCGGCTTGAATCATGCTAACATCATTGGCACCATCACCAATACTAAGTGTAATCTTTTGTGCTCCTTTTCTCACCAAGCTTGTCACCTGAAATTGGATCACAAAAATTAGAATTTAGAAGCCAGTTCAAAGAACACATAGACTCAAGTTACTCATTGGATATGAATTACGTGACAGAATTCAAACCCAAGTATAAATGTGATCACCAACTTCGCAACCAAAGCCCCAGAACGATAATATAAAAACTATTTTAAAGGCCAGTTTGTACGAATTTATTTTGAAATTACTCATCTGAAATTACCTGGGCTTTCTGTAACGGAGAAACACGACAGCATACAACTGAAGTACAGTTCAAGCTCAAGCTGAGCAGCGTCACACGTAAACTCGGGTCTAGTGCATACATTAAACATTTTCCATCAATAACGAGAGCCAATTTTGGTCCAGCTACAGTATTCAGAGAGTGTTGAGCTTCTTCAAGGCTCTTTTTCAGCTCCTTCTTTACTTCTTCTTTGATAACACGAGCAATCTCGACTTGATCACCCTATTATAAATGCTTTTATTAATAAAAATAACTAAAATGATTGTGTTCCTTGAAAATCCTACACAAGAAAACAAGATTTACAGTAAAACAGTTACCCTTTCCTCAGCTTCCCTGATTGCATCCGTTTCAGAACTTATAATAAATTGTTTCATTTCATTGTTGATCAAGTTGCATGCTGTACATAATAGAATCAAAGAGCACATATTAAAGTGGTTGAAGAAAAAATAAGATCTAAGAGAAAAAGTTTGAGGCACACCCTACCATATGCAATATTAATAGCAGTTTCCATTTTGTCCCCTGTTAGCACCCAGATCTTAATTCCAGCTCTGGATAAGGTCTCTATGCAGGTAGGCACCCCTTCCTGAAGTTTATCTTCTATAGCAGTTGATCCGATGAGGATAAGATCCTTCTCAATAAGTTCCGCCACCTTCATGGATCAAGGCATCTCAAATTAATCAGCTATAATCGTAAACTATTTCCTGGGGTTTCGAAAACTATACTTGAGGATACAATCATTCTCACTACTTAAGAACATAATCATATAATCATTTTTATTCCTGTAGAGCAAACAACTTTTGTTGCTCCTGGAAGCCATATTCAACCTTTCGAATTTTCTTGAAAGTCATTTACTCATGAGAATGTTACCTCGAGCTTTGAAAAGAAAATAGGTAAGAAATAATAGTATACCTCATCTAACTTCTTCTCACGGTCGCGTAATGCAGATTTGGCCTGGATGAACTTTTCATTCCACCTATCATAGGTTTCAGGGTTTAGATCTCTATAGGCTAGGCAAAGGGTACGCAATCCAGATGACCCAAAATGTTCCAAATGTTCTCTTGTTACTTTCCTAACATCGTCCATACCATCAGCCAATCTCTCAAAGATTACATTATCAGCACCCTGTGGACAATGTTCGAAGCAATGATCAAAATTTGACCTGGAAGTACACAGAAAACCAAGTACTTAAAGAACTATTACCTTGCAGTAGAGTACAAGCCTTCCATCTGGGAAACGACATACAACAGACTGGCGCTTCCTTGTACTGTTATGCATTGTGTAAAATTTCAGTTGTATGCTTAAGCCATGACAAAGAGAAAATAAAAAAACATTACACTCTAATATAGACCTGTTGAACTCGAGAACATTAAGGATCTCATAGGCCACATCTTGGATCTTTCCCATCTTCTCGACATGAGACTCACGAACATGCACCATAGTTGGAGTACGCCTGAAAATACATAAAAGTAGTCTCAAACAAACTAATAGAAATTTGAGAAACAACAGTACCTACAGAAGAAAATCTAAAATTAAGAACTAGGAATCATGGGAAAGTAAACTAATTCCAAATTTCTCTTGTCAGAATGCCTGCAATTTCAACTTTTCTTTGGAAATTGAAATGTAATGAGAATTACTTGTAAAAGAAGAATCCAAAATTCTTGGCAGCAGTAACTAGGGCAGCTTCATCTGGAGATGCAGCTTGATAAACAATCTTCTCAGGGGACTCATCACCTTCAGGAAGGACTGTGTGGCAGATGGCCAGGCATCTAAAAAGTTCCTACAAATATCAAAAGTACAATATCTTAAATTAGCTTCATATTAGCAACTACATCTGCATGTGCGTGCCCAAAAATAGACACAGCAGAAATCTGGAACCAAAAGCAATGAACTTAACGAAACCTCGATTAAAATTATACATTGACAAGTTCAAATTTTTTAAAAATTTAAGAGGCTCTAGTCAGAACAATTCTGTAGTTTTTAGTATAAGTCTCCCAGAACAAAGACCTAGCCAAAAGACTAAAGCAAAAGAACCTTTCGAATTATAACCTTACAAGTTCACATCTCACCATCTATCAAATACATCATACACCACACTTTCTCACAACAAAACGCAAGAAATCTTGATTAGATAAGCCCTATATCTCACCATCTATCAAATACACCATACACCGCACTTTCTCACAACACAACGCAAGAAATCTTGATTAGATAAGCCCTATAACCCAGCACCTCTTAGCTACTACTATTCTTGAACGGATTGTGAGCCAAATCCCTAGGGAATGGAAGTAAGGTACCTTGCAAAGTTCAGGATTAGGTTCGTTTCTCCAAGCTCCCCGCATTAGCCTTGGATCATCAAAGTTAAATCCTTTTTCTCTTATTGCACCAGTCGACCTTTCCTCCTGAGAATATTTGTAGCTGTGCATGTTAGACATGTTTCCATTCCAACATAAGGCATGGAGCAACTTTCCAATCAGAAAAGAAATAATACCTCTTGAACTTTCAAGCCATTACGCTGAGCAATTCCTCTTTCTATTTCAGTGACACCACACCCATAACTTATTCCTCCAATTGAACATTTAAAGAACTCCATCAGATTTCTTGTCAGCGTTCCAGTTTTATCAGAAAATATGTATTCCACCTGAATGATCCCAATACCATGGTAATTGCGACTGACGTGAGAACAATACCAAAGTATCTATTTAAAATAATTCTTTAGCAACAGTTAAAATACGAGCAACAAAGCGGATATCTATATCAGACAAGTAACCATTTTTGGCATGATTTAATAGAGGCAACAAGCAGAATACTG
The DNA here is from genome assembly GCA_028015245.1 of Cardamine occulta. Lineage (NCBI taxonomy): Eukaryota > Viridiplantae > Streptophyta > Magnoliopsida > Brassicales > Brassicaceae > Cardamine > Cardamine occulta. The sequence goes on from CM051368.1 coordinate 3,218,968, forward strand.
ATAGCTACCTGTCCAAGTTCCTCGTTTAAATTGGAAGTCCTGGCCGAGGCAGGGGTATCTGTTTCAGCATGATACATATTAAGATCTCTGTTGATAAACTGAGTCGACTGGATGAACTTGATCATCTGGATTCCATTTAAGGAGAAAAAGCAGAGATCATTAAATTGCTAGTTCTTGTATTGCAGATAGTTGGAATAGGATACAAGGAAAGACATACCTCAATAGAAACATAAAGGGAGATTGGTATAATTGACGAGAACAGGGTGACTAGAGTGAAAAAGGTGAAAAACCCTATCTGTGGCAGCAAACAGAAGCAGTGTGGTAAAAATCAGCAATCCGGAAGTAGAAGGAAATAAACTTCAACTACACAAAGCTATTTACCACGAGTCCATTACGGTATTCCCAATGTGACTCATGAAGACCCAAGTATTTGTCCTCACGATCCGTCACAATTGAACTGCAAAATTGACAAATATATGACAATGAACCTGGAGCATAAAACAATGGAAGCAGGAGTTGATAATTCACAAGATTGACGAGAAACCACACCAGCCTATAGCTCCTATCAGACACATCGTGACAAGGACACAAAAGATTGTAATAATGAGTTTGTCAAGCTTCTTTTCCAGCGTACTTCTTTTGGAAGGCGCATTCATGGCATTCATCATCACCTACATATGCAGAATTCACAATAGAATAGCATCAGATCACATGCATAGCAACTTATACAATGAAGTAGAAACCATAGAATGGTTTTAAAATACATGAATCCTCTAAGCTAGAAACACATGTTTGCAAAGTTATTTTCCCATAAAAAAAGCTTCAGAACTGCTTACCTTCGTCTCATGGCCAGTAAAAACTACAACTCCAACTATGTATTCTGTGTTCCTAAGACTGCATCCCTAAAAATGTAGATATCAAACGTTTCAAAATATTATTAATTCGAAGGATATAAAACTCTGCACCACAAGCATGGAAATCTGTTCAGAATATTGTTATAATCTAGATCAAAAATTGCAAAAAAAAAACTCAAGAAATCTCTTCAGTGGACGATCATTATGGTTTAACCAAAAGGAATATCATGAAATTGCAAAAACAAGGCAGAAAAGGAAAAACAGCCAAAAGCAGAAACAGTCAATCATACACGCAATAAAAGCTGGTCTGGAGAGAGAGGTAACGTCTGCTTTTGAACTACAAGATTCCCAGTGAAAGTGTACAGAGAATTGTTTGGTTGCTCACACTGAATTTCACCTGCATAGTAAAAGACAGAAATGTTGGAGAAAGTTAGGACATGTGTTTAACAGTTACACCACAATCATACTAAAATGAAAAAAAGTTAAATAAAATGGACCATCAGAACAAAGATAAAAAAAAATTTCTACGTATATATACAGAAGAAAATGGATAATCGACAACAAAATGTATCATCAGTCAGAGAGATGAGCTACAACAACACTGTCAGAAAGATAATATTAGAAAACTTCTACCAGAGATTTAACAATAGCTTCTCTCTTTACAAGAGCCAGAAAAACATCTAAACAAATGATAAATCGACAGCTATGTAAGACTCTGCTTCCATTAGTTCTGGTGATGCTTTGGTCCGTACATCAGGATGCGAATCAGATGTGATATAATAAAAGGCAAGAACTTGGCAGGGTAACTTAAAAAGTAGCCTGACCCAGGTGAACCTTTTACAGTCGAATTCTTTTTTTTTGTTGCCAGAGGGTGATGATCCGATGTATAACAATTAAAAACATATAATTGTTTCTCCCACAAAAAGTTATGCCCAATCACCTGAACCCACTAACTTTATTTGCAATCTAATTCATAGCAAGTTAAGTCCTATATGTCACTACGACAGGTTCACATCTATCTATAAAAAAAAACCCCTTGAATGATTACAAACAAAGCCATAGCCTAACCTTTAAACTCATAAGCTTTCTCTGGTACCAAGTAATCCCATGTCCTTTCAAGGGCCTTTCTTATTTTCAAATTTGTTTCTCCATCTAGGTTTGCAGTCTGCACTCACAAGGAATTAGCAAATGAAAAGAGCTCTAGGTAAGAGTACATTCTTGAATAGCAGCTTTGGTCCTGGACAAAGAGAAAGCAATATAATTTTTGAAAGAGCCTGTCAAAGAAGAAGCACCTCAACGTAGCAGATACCATCAGGATTAGTGCTGGACAAGAAAAGAATATCTGCTGGAAAAAATCCATCTTTCTTTATCTGCAAAATCAAGAAACTTATTAACAATTATAGATTTTAATTCAAAGGTAACAAGTTTTTGAAATCCTGCTCTATGCGAAAAAAGGTATGCAGGCAGAATTGTTAATCCCATGAACGTAAGTAATTATATATATTACAGTATTACACTAGGTAACTGAACTCTATCAGAATAACTATAATGTGGGTAGTACAAACTACTAAACATGTGTACCAACAACAAACTGAAACACACACAATATTGAATAAAACAGGTAATCAAAGAGTAATTAGTCTAATCATGAATAGATTCACCTCTGTTAGAACAGTAAAGGACTAACCTTGACAATATCTCCAACTTGCAACTTTCTCCAGGGAATAGGTACCCACTGTTGATCTTGTAAAATCTCCACTGTGCTATTATTTATGGACATATCATTTTGAAACCGTTTCTGCACCAAATTAAAAGGATTTAGAAGTTGAGAGGCAGATGGGTCTTGAGACTCCAATGCATCTTCTAACTTGAATAGACTATTATAGTGCTGAAACAATTTTATTCTAAAACAAGGAGAAATGAGATATTTCTGCAATGGAAACAAAAGGAAGAACAGATAATTATCCCTTACCCAGTCTTCGAAAGCCTCTTTAATAAGAGAGACGAGAAGCACCATTGACAGTGGAGCTACATTTGTTATTGGACTCACAGGGCTGCAGGACAAACAATCCATATAGTTAATAACTGTATCAATCATGCACAATTACACCCAAACATAACAAGGGTGTTCGACGTACAGAATGTCAAATAAACACGAGGCAACTTCAAAATGCCGTCAAAATTAGACAACTGCCATCAAAGCTAACATACCTTATTGGTGTCATCGATAGACACGAAATTCCAAGAAAGTATATGTTTGCTATGCGCCTAAACTGTCAAGAAACACATTATAACTAAGATCACAACAAATAACAGAAAAGTCTTGAGGGAAAGAACTACAGGTGTTAGAAGTGTTGACAATATACATCAGTCATCACTTCAATTACGATTTTGATCCTAATTCCATACGTAAAATCCACACTAATCTTAAAACATAGATGTTTTCAACTCTATTGTAGATCCAAACAACAAATATTTACCTGTTCAAACAGACCCTTGGGCAGAAAGGTGAAAACATTGTACTTTGTTGTAGAAATCGAATTACCCTGAAAAAAAATTTAACCACACATTCATCAGAATACTAATTAACACACGCAAATTGATTATATCACAAACTCAAAAAATAAAAATAAAAATCAGACCGATGAATCCAAAAAGCACAAATTCCAATGCGCATATTCCGTAATCGATTCAGAACAATACACGATATCAATCAACACATATGCCGCGCCAAAAACACTACTATAACTCCGGCGTACCTTAAACCGGACGGGTTGATTAGATTCCCGATCATTACAATAAACGGTACGATAAGTCGGAGCCTGTGGTTGTATATGACCCAACGTCACCGTTCGAGACGGTTTCCGTCGATGACTCTCTGACGAATCAACGCTTAAACTACCCGATCGAACCATATCGGATTCACCCGATCCAATCCAATCCAACAGGTGTTGTATCGAACCTTTCAAAATTCGAATATCGACTTCACTATTATTCGCGTCGTCGTGATTTGATTCGATGAGGCGAGGTAGAGAGATCTGAATCGACGGTAGAAACTAGAAACAGAGAAGGGAGCAAGACCAGCCTCTCTTCCGTTTCAACCTCTTCCGGAGAGTAATGTCGTTCGTCGTCTTAGAAAGTCGCTTTTTCTTCGGCTTGCAATAAATTAAATTAAATATTTTTGAAATTTTTCATTTCTCTTATACGTATTCGGTATTTCTCTTTCGAATTTTTCTACTTCTAGAAAAGAAAACAAAAAAATTTATCCGCGTCAATGTAAGAAAAGGCAAAAATAAATAAAAAGTTCCGCGTTGAAGAAATTCCCACGCGCGATTAGGTAGCGTGATTTTCAGACACGTTCATCTGGGACCCACTTGGTTTGCTAGTAAATCTTTCTATTATTCGGACAATGTTATAAACAAAATAATTTTATATTTACATTGGATATTACAATAAATGCCATTGAAAAATCTTTTTAATTTTTTTCAAATCCTATTAATGATCATAATAATTATATATTTAGTTAGTCAATTCTCTAATAAATAGCACAAAATCAATATATAGATATTTCAAATTCTAATTTTTAATATATTAAATTTAAATCTGTTTATTTATATTTAATATCTCCTAAATAAACATGAATGTTTTAATCAGAATATTTAAACAATATAGTATTAAATATTTTTAAATAAAGTCATTAAGAATACAATAATAATCACAAATTAATATAACTAAATAAAAAATTAGTAAATGATATTGTAAATTAGAAATTTTCATATAAAATTAAACTCAGTTTTTTCACTTATTAATTATGGACGAAAATAAAAATAAAAATGATTACCATCTAACTTAAATATCCGAATCTTCAAATATTTTTATTTTTATAAAAATAATCTATAAATTTATAAAATATATATTTCTCCTCGCTGCGCAACGCGAGTTACTATCTAGTAATACAATTAATTTAATATCACCCACAAATTAGCATTTTTGTTTTCAAAAACTCACTTTGTGTCTAATACAATAGTTTTACTAATGTTGTTAACATGTTATATTTAATAGATTATGTTTTCTAATGATGATGTACAAGACAAGTACATTTTATAATGTTGACAGAAAAGTAATGGTGTACTAATGTCTGAATAATAATAAAATTATATACATAAACACACAGACAATAATTTATATATGAATTATTATATCAACAAATCTTTTGATTTATCATACATATGCATTAATATATGATAAAGACTATGTATTTGTTTAAGAATGATATAACTGAAATAATTATTTTAAACAATTAGAAAAAAAATAGATTTTACACTTTTGATATTATTTTATCTATCAAAATACTTGATATAAAATATCTCAATAACCAAAATATTCATTTCAATTTGCCCAAAATATTGTATTTAAATGATAACAGTGTAGTTATTATCCTTCAATGTTATATTTAAATGATAACTGTGTAGTTATTGTTCTTTAATATAATTTAAACAACATCAGATTAGTCACAAATTTGTTCGGATTTCATGTACATTCTCATTCGTTGTTTACCAAACTACATTTTTATTTTACTAAAAGACAGTTAAATTGAAAATTAAATAAAAACCCCTTCTTATAAATGGATGTTCTTCTCATGAAATAAACTTTCTAGATATTACAATTGTCATGTTCTTGTTAAAATAATCATTTAGATAAGTAGTAATGTTGTTGAAATGTGCATCTATTGCGACAGTCAAACTAATAACCTAAAGATAATTTAGATTGTGTTAGCTTGCACTTATGATGATTTATAGGAACAAAAAAAAATTGAATAGCTATCGATATCTTCTACACATATCACCACCATTTTATGAAAATCATTAAACACTATCTATTTCTCAAGAATTTTTTCATTAAATATTGAGATTTATGTAAATAATTATAAACTTTTTTGACAAATATATCCACTGCAATATGTATATATTTTATGTTTTTCACTATTTTTTTGTCTTGAAATGTCAAGTCAATAGTATTGTAAAATATCTAGTTTTACAGAAATTTTTGACAAATACCATTTTCTGATTCTAATTTTCAAAAATATCACTAATAAAAATTGTTAATACTATTTTATAACATGTTTTATAGAACTTTATAATTATCTTTAAAAGAATTATATGCATTTTATATTGATGTGTTATAAAAGCTTATAAAATTGTATAAACCTTTTTGTATTATGCTCTCCAAAATTTTATAAATCTGTATTTTCTGATACCTTTAAAAATAGAGAAAAGAAAATAGGATTTTTGAAATCCTCCCTAGTTTTTAGACCTTATGTGATCATTGTTTAAGTATCCCTTAAATAATAATTACGGAAACGAGTATATGAACAAATTTCAAAAAGGAATATGTATAGTCTTCGCGTTTTATAGATTGGCGCGTGAGAATTTAATGAAATTCTTATGTTTCTCAAAACCGCCATGCTGGACTAGTTCGTGATTTTGGCTGTAGAAACGCTGTCGTTTCAACAGTCCTCGTCCTGACGTGGGCATCATGATTTTTCTCAAGTTTAATTGGCTGCTTTGAGTTAAGTTGTTGAACGACCGATCATGTGCACAAGCCCACAGATCATGGAATGAACAAAAAAAAAAAGCAATTATTTACATAATACGAATAACAAAATAAATTAAGCTGGAAATCAAATATACCAATTTAAAACTTTCTGTTCTTTAACCGGTGAACAAGTAATTTACTAACTTCTCTTGTCAAAATTTTGAAACTTGATATTATTTAATCTCGAAGATAACGTTAGAGACTACAAACAAGAGTTTGACCAGAAATAATAGCGCTATTAAAGGTTTCATGTGGCACGATCAAGACTGATAATTTAATGGGGGTGATATTAGTTAAATGGCATGAGACTATAGTTTATACTTTAGACGATACATGTGAAAGTTTTGATGTTCGACGAAATTTCTAACTTAGATTTGATTTTCTGTACAGTTTTGGTCAGTGAGTTTGTAGAGAATTTTCACGAATTCTGGCATGTAAGCTCATATCTGTACTTTTTTTTTATTCAGAGAGCTGAGGCAACTGTGTCAATTGGATCTTTCAGAAGCTTTGGGAGCTCCTGAATCAAGAATCTGAATATTCCGCAGAGAGTTTGATGAGCAAGTTACTGGAATACAAGATCATATAAGAGAATATTAAACTCTTTGATGAAAGATGCAAATTTCAGGAAATATGAAAGGGAAAGAAAGTTTGATTCACTTGTTGCATGGGGATGTGATTCACAACAGTTAGCATGAAAATATGTTTGGCAAAAAAACTCTTGTGGACCGAATTAGGAGCATAGAACCATTACAGATGACAGAAGATCGATGAACTCAAAGCTGAACTAACTTTTCAGTTGTTGGAAACTAGTAAATTTTGAAAATCGGGATGCCTCAAGCCTTAAGCCACCCACGAATCTGAGTATCCAGAACATTGCCAATGTAATTATAGGTAGCTTCCGATGGATGAATCGAGTCAAAGAACCAAAAGTCCGAGCGATTCTGACATGTAGGAGAAAAAGCATTACACATGAAGCTTGTCTCTATGTATCCTGTTCCACAACATCCTCTCTTCGTTTCTATAAACCCTGTTTTGATTCCACACACACGAATGATATAATCAGTATTGCTCAATATTATATCATGGTATAACTTGCGGAACAAGAAAAGATATTTCTATGTATACCGTATTTGCTAGGGTTTTGGATCATGTCCATCATAGGAATAGATCATAGACATTAAAGTAAATGATCTTGCTTCCTTTAAGAGATGCTTCGATCTGAGGTAAGAGCTTCTGAAGTTTCTGATTGTATAAAACAGAGTCTCTGTTCACTTGTTCCAAGCAAAACCTTAGAACGTTGCGGAATTGAGCAGTCATTTGAATCGGTAAACATCCCATTGGCGGTAAACCTCCGACCACAATTTTTCGGCAACCTAAACTGTAAAGATCCTGTACACACACCGGAAAAAAGATTCAAGAGATTAACAAGACTAATTTTCAAAAAAAGGGGTTAAAAACCAATTGATAAATTTTCAGTCGTGATCAACATTCTAAAATAATAAGTAACTCTTAGGCCACTGGCGTGTCTAGCCTCCAGAGTTCGAGAGACGACTCGGGAGGAGTGGTATTCCCAAAAGAATAGGGTAAAAAAAAAGAGAAAAATAAATTTCATTCCAAAATCCTAATTTCTTGTAGTTGAGGAAATATTTTAGACATTACCCGCAGGAAATTGTTAAGCCTCTTTTAGCACAAAATTTTGGTAACCGGAAATGCTAGGATAGTCAAGAAGCCATGAGGGAACATCGTAATAATTCAAGATGAAATCATTAGGTCCTGCACTCACAACCACCAAAGCATTGTTTATGATCTTCGTACCTTTCTTGTCACCTACGATAGTAATAAAACTCCTCAACTAAAGATAAATCGTAAGAAAACCTCTCAACTATACATTTTAATGAAAAAAACCCTCAATTTTTATTCTGTTAATAAAAAAACTTCGCCGTCTATAGTACCGTTAAAACTTAAAATACAACATTTTTATTTGTCAAAAACGACACGACATATTCTAAAATGAAAAGAGTTTTTAGTAATAAAACCCCTCAATTATACATTTAATGAAAAAACTCCTCAACTTTAAATCTGTTAATGAAAAAACCTATTCATCTACAATCTTGTTAAAGATATTTTTTTAGGAACGACACGACATGTTGTAATGTAAACGACATATTGTAAAATTAAAAAAACAACATTCTCAACTGAAAATGTTATTCTAAAATGAAAATGACATATTGTAAAACGACATTCATTGGATGGTATTTGGTCTCTTTGAATGTCTTCCTGGAGGGGATCTGCTCACACCGCTTAACACACGTTGTAAATAAGGAATTAATCTTATAGGGATGTATGGTTCCCTTGTATTCACCATTGTTATTTAATACCTCGAAATTCATGATATCACGACATTCTCATTCAGGTAAATCTTTTCGAAATTTTGGTATCAATTTTTGTTATAAAGATGCTTGAATTTTATCTCCCTGTGACAAAAAAAATATGCATCAATAGTTATTTTTTTCAAACAGATGCAAACTAATTAAATATGTTTGAAATTGATCAACATAGAAAAAATCAACGTAGTGACGGATGTGTGAAAAATGATTTAGAATATTGTGATTGACTTAATTAGAAGAATTTTTTTTTTTTTTAGTTTGCTTTGGGCGTAATACCATTTCATCCACCAGAATAATTTTCATGTCGAGAATTGATTCAGGTTTATCTTTAGGATAGAAATCCCAAGTCCGAGATATTAGAGCTCTAATCTTATATTCTTTTTTGGAAGAATTTAGTTCAAAAATTGAACTAAACTCCAAAGGCATCTTAAACTTGATGGATAATAGAGGATTAGTATAAAATAGAGATGAAAGAAAGAAGAATTGAAAGGATTTAGAATGGAGAGGTTACAGAGAAAGAACAAAATAAAGAGAAAAGAAGTTATAGATCGTAAAAAGTTAAAAAAAAAATAGTGGCATATACTTGGCCAAATTTACAACATGTAAAATTTGTGATAAGATGTAATAAAACCCCTCAACATCAAACCATTTTGTTCTAATCTAGTTCACAAGATTGTAGATGAAGGGGTTTTTTCATTAACAAATTTAAAGTTGAGGGGTTTTTTTCTTAAATGTATAATTGGAGAGTTTTATTAAGATTAATTTTTAGTTGAGGGGTTTTATTACTAAAAGTTCTTCTCATTTTAGAACATGTCGTGTCGTTTTTGAAAAATAAAACGCTGCGTTTTAAATTTTAACGGTACTATAGACGGAGGGGTTTTTTTCATTAACGGAATTAAAGTTAAAGGTTTTTTTCATTAAATATGTAGTTGAGAGGTTTTCTTACTATTAATCTTTAGTTGAGGAGTTTTATTACTATATTCCCTTATTTAAACAACATTTTATGAAGCGGTTAACTATTTGGAGTCAGTTTTATGTTACCTGAAGGGATGTATTCAATAAAACATTTAGAATTATTTGTGTTAAAAAGAAAAAAAATCTCATATTATTCAATCATGATTTTTTTTTTAAATATGGTGTTATTGTTTATAATATTTGTAAATGTTTATTAAAATCCATGCTTATTAGCAAAGTACTTTCAAATCTGTTTTTATTGAAATTGTGTAGTCATTGCATTTATAGGAATTGTACTTTCAAATCCAATTTTAATGATTTCAAAGTGTTTTAGAAAAAGATATTTGTTAAAAAATACAAAGGCCCAAGTCCAACTTATATGGTTTTGAGGAAGATTGTAAGAGTTTTAATAACAATTTGTAACAGCTTTTCTAAATTCACATAAAATCATCAAAACAATTTTAAAACCTAACAAAACTAAAATATTCAAGTGGAATAGAACCCCTTTAGTGCATAGTTTTCTCTCGAAAAATCATTGCACTTAATACTTGACTTAATTTTTACTGCCACTTAATATAGTAGTCCAACTTCTTCCTACCCGATTATGAAATTTATTAGGTTGGTGTACTCGATTATAAAATTTATTATCTCCCTAAGAGAGGGAAGAAAGATGAATAAAGTAGTCTAAAAAATTATTTATTATGATGATAGTACACCAATAGTTTGTGGGTGCGTAACTACTCCTTCTGTTTCAATTTATTTGTAGTTTTAGGTTTTTAAATTTGTTTCATTTTAAATGTTGTTTTGGATTTTTAATGCAAATATTTGATGAAAGTTTTACTTTTATCTCTATTATTTTAATGTTATGACCAATGAAATAAAACCAAACATACATTAATTGAGGGTAAAACAGAAAAATTAATTATTTTTTAATATATGTGAAAAAAACTTAAAACTACATATAAAATAAAAGAGAGGGAGTAATTTTTCTTGGTGAAGCCAATGGTTACGATCACTCAAATAAAAAAAATAAAAAATTAACACATGCGTAAAATTAAGTAAGGAATGTTTGACAAAAATATGGATGCAGAATTCAATTAAAAAAAAAGTCAAGACTGGATTTCGATTAAGCAAATAAACGATTAATTAAGTCGTGGTTGGTTGCGGAACTCAGTCCAAAGTGGTAGTTTCGAAGAATCATGTTTCGTTATTCACAGTCACACATGCTAATTACTTTGATTTGATTTACACATGCATATTATATAGTATTATAGTATTTTGACTGTGTGCATGTCGTAGACCCACGAAAGAAATAAAAAAAATCTCATAGAACTTTTAAACTTTTAACCGAATAAAAATGAATTAAACAATTTTTAGCAACTAAAGATTACAACCGTCACAACCTCTAAAAACAGAGAGAATCATCACAGTTTTGTCACTTTTTAAAACGTTTAAAGAACACTAAAATACACAATAAAAATCACCAAATGCAATTGACAACTATTCATCTCTTTAGTTTTTCTTTTGGAAGACATTTCTTGTGACGGAATCATAAGGAACTATGAACAGTTGGTTTCACCTTTAACCGGAGGAGCTCTGTAGTATGCATGTACAGTTGCTGGTATCAAACCAGGGCCATCAGTTCAAATACTAGAGACATCAGTTCAGAAATAAGGTTCTGATAAGGAGTTGGGCCATGAATCAAGTCAGCCCATTACACAACTCAAGCCTATGAAGAAAACAGAGGAGCTTAAAAACCTGCAACGGTCTTCTCTGCATCAAGACAAAACAAAAGGAAAAGCTAGGATGGAGGATTGCCGTACATAGATCACAATCGAGACCAAGAACCGATTTAATGAATTGACAGCTATAGGAAAGTGTTAAAGCAAAGCTAACAGCTGTAAGAACCTTATCCTCAAAAGATACTGTTAGGGTTTTTGTAACGTCTATAAAAAGGCTAAGAGTTGTAATAAGTTGTTTTAAGAGATAATGAAATAAGAAATATCATATTCATCAACTTCTTCCTCTGTCCTTTTAATCTCTTCATGGTATCAGAGCTATGGCTCTCGAACCTTATTCTCAGCCTTCTCTAAACATTGTTAACTGTGTTACCATTAAGCTCACAGAGAGAAATTACATTCTCTGGAAGTCTCAATTCGAAACCTTTCTCTCTGGACAAAGCTTGCTCGGTTTCATCAATGGATCTCTACCAATACCAGAAGCAAGGCTTTCAGTTCCAACCATTGGTGGACGAATTGGAGACACAACAAATCCAGACTACCAACTCTGGATTCGAACAGATCAGGTGGTGAAGTCTTGGTTACTGGGATCTTTCTCTGAAGATATTCTGAGTATGGTGGTTGAGGGTTCTACTTCAAAAGATATATGGTCTGCTCTGGTAAAACACTTCAACAGAATGTCATCATCAAGACTCTTTGAACTGCAAAGGAAGTTACAAACAGTCTCTAAAAACGACAAACACATGGCTGTGTATTTGAAAGAAATAAAAGATGCATGTGATCAACTTTCATCCATCGGGAATCCAGTGTTAGAGAAAATGAAATTTTTTGCTGCTCTTCATGGTCTTGGTAGAGAATATGAGCCTATCAAGACAAGCATTGAAGGCTTGATGGATACATCACCACATCCATCCTTTGAAGACATCGTTCCAAGGCTCACAAACTTTGATAACAGAATCCAAGGTTATGAAACAGGGCTTACAGTGTCACCACACCTTGCCTTCAATGTTACCAGATCTAATAATTCATCAGGGTATTACAACAGTAACAATCGTAGAAGAGGAAACTCATATGGAAGATATAACAATGACAGAAGCAGAGGCTTTTTCTCTACTAGAGGACGCGGCTTTCATCAACAAATTTCATCATCATCTGGGCCACAAGGCTCATACAACAATGATGACAGACCAATCTGTCAGATCTGTGGGAAAATGGGACATCATGCTCCCAAATGTTGGCACATATTTGATAATAGCTGTCAATCTGAGGATATACCTGCTGCTCTTGCTGCACTACATATCACAAATGTGACTGAAAGATCAGGAAATGAATGGTACCCGGACTCAGGAGCCACATCTCACATCACCAACTCAACTCAACGACTGAATCATGCTCAATCATATCACGGGTCAGACACAGTTCTGATAGGAGATGAAAACTTTTTCATTATAACTCACGTTGGTTCAGCTAGCTTGGCATCTACCTCAGGTAATCTGCCTTTTGAGGATGTATTAGTATGCCCTAAGATTGCTAAATCATTACTCTCTGTGTCTAAGCTCACCACAGATTACCCATGTTCCTTTAAGTTTGATGCTAATAAGGTTCGTGTTAAGGACAATGAAACAAATAAGCTCCTGACATTGGGAAAAAACTCTAAGGGATTATATGTCTTAGAGGATCCTAAGTTTGAAGCTTTATATTCAAATCGACAACAAGCTGCAATTTTTGAAGTATGGCACAAAAGACTCGGTCATCCCAACGACAAGATCTTTCTTCAACTATCTCAGAATAAAGCTATTAGCTTGAATAAGCTCACCCACAACATGTGTGAAGCATGTCAGTTAGGAAAGAGCAATCATTTGCCTTTTTCATCTTCTAGTTTTTCTTCTTTAAAACTTTTGGAAAGGATTCATTGTGACCTGTGGGGTCCTTCACCAATAGTGTCTTCTCAGGGGTTTCGTTACTATGTAATCTTCATAGATAACTTCTCAAGATACTGTTGGTTTTATCCACTCAAGAATAAAACGGATTTCTTTCCAATATTCACTATGTTTCAGAAAATAGTTGAAGCATAACTTGAATCCAGGATTGGTATTTTTCAGTGTGATGGAGGAGGATAATTCACAAGTAAAAGATTCTTAACACACTTACAAGAATCAGGTATAAGACAGTTCATCTCATGTCCATATACTCCGCATCAAAATGGTCTTGCTGAGAGAAAGCACAGGCATGTTACAGAACTCTGTCTTTCAATGATGTTTCAGAGTGGAGTTCCACAAAAGTTCTGGGTTGAAGCTTTCTTCACTTCAAGTTTCTTGATTAATCTGCTTCCTTCATCTGTCTTAGAGAATCAGAAAAGTCCTTATGAAGCTCTAAATGGAAATATTCTAGAAGATGCATATTAAGAACTTTCGGGTGTGCCTGTTACCCTACTCTCCGAGATTTTGCATCAAATAAATTTGATCTGAAGTCTCTCAAGTGTATCTTCTTGGGATACAATGAAAAATTCAAAGGTTACATGTGCTTATATCCTCCAACAGGTAGAGTTTATATCAGTCGTCATGTTATGTTTGATGAAGACCAGTTTCCCTTCACTAATGTTTTTCAGAAACTGGAAGCATCAGCAACTACAAAACTCTATGATGTATGGCTCAGAAGATCACCAGCTCAGAACTCAGAAGAAGTCTCACAAATTGACAACACAGATTCTCAATACCAGAGTTGTGCGCAGTCAACTATGAACATAATGCCTGCAATGGAAACAATGCAGAGAAATGTCAATATTCAAATCTCAGAGTCTTCTGTTTCAACATATCAAGATTTACAGTCTTCTGCATCATCAACTCAGTCTTCAAACTCTTTAAATCATGAGACATTACCCACTGGTGAGAGAGAAATTCCTGAATGTATACCATGCTTAGAACTTGATGCCATAGGCAATAGCTCTCTTAGCTCATCAAGTGGAACAAATGTTTCTGGTCTGGAATCTACAGAGTCAAATTCAAAACACCCTATGGTGACAAGATCCAAGTCTGGCGTGATCAAACCAAATCCAAGGTATACCTTACTGACTTCCTTTTAGATTGTCATGTATAGAGGTATGAATTTTGCTCAACAGAAACTTGTGTTTCATCTTTATATCTTTGAGAATTCGCGTGAGAATGCTATATTATATAATGAATAATAAATCATCTGTAATTTGGTCATAAAAAGCGATTCTAAACGAAAACGGTCCTACAGAAAAAGAGTTCCTCTGTAATTTTGATCCTTCATCTATTGCTTTACATTAAGAGTTCACTAATAAGTTGAAAATCTATGTAACTAAATTATACTACTAGAATTCAGTGTCCGAGAAGAAATACAAGAGATAGCTAAGCAAATCATAAAACCTTGCGGGAGAGTGCCGTAGACAAATATCTGAGAATAAAATCCAACTAAGGGTCTGTTTGTTTCCTCATCTAGCATTTCCATCCAAATAGTTCATCCAAATACTTCATCTAGATAGTCCATCTGAATGTTGTTTGTTTCCATTTTGGGATATTCATTTGAATAATCCATCTCAATGAACTTTTGTTTGTTTGTTTAGTTTTTGTAAATCTCATTGTCCATCTAGATGCTTTTAATAAGAAAATGACTAAAATACTCATACTTTATATAATCTAATCATATTTTAACCTTAATTCTTGATTTAAAATATATTTACAACTAAATACTTTTCAAATTATTATTTTTGACATTTATAAATTGATTTTGGTCACATAAATTCATATAAATTTATAAATTCCAAATCTGCATTTATAAATTGGTTTACAAAAAAAAAATTACAATTTAAAAATTTGGAGTATTGTAAGATCTAACTAATAATTTCACGATCTGGAAAATTAATGTTATTGAATGCAATAATGTGGTAACAAAATAATGTTCATTTGTTTACCATTTATAATTTGATGACCTAAAAATTTTAAGAAATATCTAAAAAGAAGCTAACACAAGAACAAGTCGGAACCAATGCAACAAGTACCCACTAGTCAGGTAAAACTGTTTCTTTGTTTACTCGACAGAACAAATTACCCACATACATGTTAATATGGAAGTCTAGTTCCTCTCGCCATCTCTAAAGTATGGAACATGCTCAACATTTTCATCACCATGCTGTTCATAAGCTTCCACTGTTTCCCAATATGCAAAATCACAATCTTCTTGCTTTAGATCTTGGAGAAAATTATGGAGAGCCGTTGTTGCTGTCACAATCTTGACCCATTTCTTCAGCTCATACTTGGGATATTTCCTGTCTAAAGTCCTCTATTTAGCCTTCCATACACCAAAGGTTCTCTCAATTACCGATCTCAAACTAGAATGCTTGCGGTTAAACAATTTCCTACTGTTAGTCAGTTGTCCTCCTCTATTGAACTGATCTAGGTGGTATCTAGTTTTACGATGAGGGCCTAGGTAACCATTTCTTGTTGGGTAACCTGAGTCGACTAAGAAGTACTTTCCAGATGGAGGATGAGGAAAAGAATATTCTTTTGTAGCACAATATGTTAGGACCTTTGTGTCATGTGCTCTCCCGGGAACCCCAACATAAGCATATATGAATCTCATACTCAAATTACACATAGCTAACACATTCATAGTTGCCATTAAAAAAATAATGTCTTACTATTAAAAGTTAAAAAAATTTATAAAAAATAATTGCCATTAAAAAAATTGTTTTCACACTAATCTTTAGAAAAAATTTACAAATCACGAAATTTTCATTTCATATAGAAGTCTGTAAATTCTTATAACCTATATAACTAATTTTGACCTATTTTCAACTATGATGCACGGGGACGGCAATATGGACTACGTTCCCGTACCGGGGACGTTTCGGAGACGGGGACGTCGGCGGGACGGCACGGAAACGTCCCCAAAACGTTTCTGCAAATCGGGGACGGTGAGGCGGTGATGGGGACAGCGTAACCGAAACGTTTCGGTAAAAACCATGGAAGATAAAATTTGGATTAAACTAGTGAATTACTTATTTTGAGAATTGACCTATTAATAATTTAAATAATTACATATTTTTCTTAATTGTTTTCACTTCGAAACTTTATATTAGAAAACCTATAGATTTTTTAGTCGTACTGCAAAGAGAAAGAAAAGAAAAAAGGTAGACTATCTTTTAAATTAAACTAAAGAGTTTTTATTTTTATGTTGTGACTAATGACTATCTTTCTTTCTTAAACTTATAGATATTTTTCTTATATTATTGTTGCCGTACCCTTGCCGTACCCGTTTCCTAAAAATTTTGAATTTCCCGTTTTCCGTCCCCGTGCCGTCCCCGTTTCCTGTCCCCGTATCCGTCTCGGTGCAACCTAGATTTTCAATAATATTTAACGATTTATCAACAAACTTTTTCTTTATCCAAACTGATCGAAATCACCACAACTTATAACTATTCGGTGTTTAACCGGCCGGTTATCAGGTAAATTGGCTGATTTTGTAGAACATGATTTATAAATAACATATAAAAAATACTTATTTTTCGACATGGACAAAGTAGCAAAGTAGCTTCCGGTTACAAAATATATATTTACATAAAAATAAGTTTTGAAGTTATGAGTTTCAAGAAAGAGCATTAGCATTTGTCATGCATGCTTTATTAGTATGTTTTTGAACATTTCTTTAATTTCTCAGTTTACCAGTTGTCTTCTATATAGGCTTTTATCTTTTTCTTGTTTGATTTGGTCGTATTGTGATCCTTTTTTCTTTTCTGAGTTTTGTTCTCTTCTTTTAACATCAATTTTCATGTTGTTGACATTGAGCCAAATTACAATCACTACTGAAACCATAAATTTAGAGAGGACATGAATCTTGTCTACTCCTTTAAACATCTTATAAGTGCTTTAAGACGATGGTTTGCCTATACAACAACTAAGACGACATTAGCTGCTAGCTTGTGTAACGGTCGCTACAGTGTTGCATCCTTGGAAGAACCTTAGATTTTGGCGATTCTGATACAACTTTTCTAAATACGTACGTCTGCATAGTTAGAAGCCCATTATAAGTATAGTCCAATGGGCATTGAGGTTCCTATGGACGAAATTCATTGCACATTGGTAATTATTAGCCTTCTCTGCATTTAGTTTTATATACACTTTCGAGATATAAACTCAATGGTACTCAAAAGATGGATAGAAGACTTGCCAAAAACAAGCTATAGGTGGAAGTGCAACAACTTGATTTTCAAAAATAAAAAAACGTCTCTTAACACTTTTTACATGTAAGACAAAAAATTACTTCAATCAATTCAATTGTTTACCATATTGTGTTTTACACTAAATGTCAGTCTCTTTTTCATTTAGCAGCAATTTTCATGTTGTTGACATTGTAAATGGTATAATATATGAACGATATTTTGGATCTATAATATATAATGTCAATTTTTAGAATTATTTAGAATTTCAAATAATTTTAGGAAACTTTGTGCGTTTATTATAAATTTAAAAATTTTGTATTTTAATTTTTGGAACTTTAAAGACTTTAAAATAGTTTTAGGAATTTCCTTTTGTGTTTTTTTTGAATTTTTAAAAATATTTTATTTTTATTAAAACTAAGAAAATTTGAGGGATATTATTTTCAGTCAACTCATGGATGGTAAGTAGATACAATTTAAAAGTTTGCATATTATAATGGAAAAATAAATTAGTTCATGAATTGTTTTTAGTATCCAAAAAAAACTCATGTATTTTAGCGGAAATCGATAAATAATTGGTGTATCTTTATGAAATTTTCCCAAAACAAAAATATATACTTAGGATTCATTTCTTCATTTCTAAATTTGATATCAAAATGCTACTAAAATTTTTCCCATCCTCTAAAATAAAAGCAAAAAACTAAACTTCCAAGAAAAAGATTTAAAATAAAACTGAAACTTTCTTGTTCTTCGAGTTAAGTAAGAACAATAAGATATATGTATCAACATATATTATAAAAGACCACCAAAACATAAAAATCCTTCCCTTTTTGTATCTGCAAATTGTAATTTATAGTGCAGAAAAACTCTCATACGGCCACATTTTCTCATAAAAGCCCAAAGAGTAAAAAGAGTTTTCTCTTCAATAGAGAGACATAGATCTTAAACAGTCTTTGTTCTGAGAAAGACCAATGAGTTTCTTTCATATCATGTGAAGAAGCTCTTCTTGAGGGAATGATCCATTTGATGGAACATCAAGAAGAAGATCCTGATATGAAATATCATTATCTTCATAGCTAAACACCAGAGATCCACCTCAACTCATAGGTTTAAAGAAATAGACATTCATTCCAGGATTGTCTCAAGATCATTCATTCCAAGAAGAATAAAATTGTTATGCATAAAGCATGATGAATAGGTCATCTCAAAATTTGTAAATGCAACTGAAGAATAGTCCATTAAGGATGCAAGTGCAGGGTTTAAAATTGCATTTGAAGACAACGACAAGTGAAGATTGTTGTCTAGTTTCATCATAAGAAGATCAGTTTAGAGAGTCTTCACAAGTGATTATTTGCAGAAATTTCAAATGAGTTTAGCACCATGGTTGAAGCGCTTAAGAGGAGCTGGTGTGTGTATGTGAAGAAGATAAAACTGATAAGCATAAGAAGAAAAATCTTGATCAGGTTTAGAGATGCTATTATGATGGTGTCAAAGTGTTTGGTGGAATCCTAATACAGGAAAAATGTTTTAGGATGGTTATAAGGCTAAGATTGATGTCATGTTCTAGAGGTGACATCCGGTAAGCTATTCAAAAAGAGTCTCAAGAAATCAAGGTTAAAATTGATGTGAGACGGGTTGAACAAGAAGTTACTGTCAAGCATTTGATGGAGTATCTGAGTTATCGAAAGATTGAACGAAGATTTGTGTCGATAACAAGGTGGTATTAGGAAGATTTGTGTCGAATGATATTGCAGCAAAAAGAGCCCCTAACTCTATGATATTTCTGCAGATTGTCGAATAATCATTATATTAGAGTTAGATCAAATATTTCTAATAATAATAATAATAATAATAATAATATAATAATAATAATGTAATAGACAGAAAAAAAAAACTTTCAATTACATATAAAGTTAAAAGATATCCCACAAAAACGCCCCTAACCCTATTATATTTGACCTATTTAAGCACCTCTTCCTCTTCCGTAAAACCCTAGCTGATCCATCGATCTTTTTCTGTCTGCTTTGGTAAAGTTTCAGATTCTCTTTGTGATTGTTATCGGTTAAGAATCCATGTCGAAGCTTTGTTTAGATTTGGGGATATAAAGATTCTAGTTTTCCTCATCATCTTCTTCTTCGAGTTTCCCTCATCATCTTCCTCTACCTTCTTCTTCTTTCTTCTTTGTGGCTTTTTACTTCTTGTTTTTTTTTGTTTTCCTCACCGCTTGTAGGGATTTTATGGCCGATTTAGTCGTTAGAAAATTCTGATTACTTGAAAGAATTTACTTTTTTTTTTTCCATTTTTCCCTTGTGGTGTTAGGTTCTGGTAATCAAAGTAGGAGAAATGGATAATTCTACCTTTGGTAATCCTAAGCTTAGGTCTGGTGATAGACCTCTCAAGACACGCTCTCTGATGCAGTGCTCTCTGAAGCAGAAGTCAATGGCAGCAGATGATGAGGATCCAACCGTAAACAATTAATCTGTTCAATAATTTATTTTCATCTTATGCAATGCAGCTATACTTGAATGTTTTTTCGTTTTCCTCTTTTGCAGCAATACTTGGAGAACAGAATGAAATATGTTGAGGCAGAGATGGCTAAGGGGGAGAATCCATACCCTCACAAGTTTTTTGTGTCAATGTCAATTCCTGAGTATATTGGCAAGTATGGTAGTTTAGGCAATGGGGAACATTTTGAAGATACTCAAGTCTCTCTAGCTGGTATGTTTCAACCGCTGAATGCCATTTTCCTAATTTGTACTAGCCACTGAAAAGTATGTTGTTTCGTTTTTAAAACTTTGTTATGGCGGATAATGAGCAAACGATCTTCCTCTTCCAAGCTCTTCTTCTATGATCTACACGGTAATGATGTCAAGGTCCAAGTTATGGCTGATGCAAGGTAAATGTGTGTTTACCCGATTCTCTCTTTTTTTTTTTAACTTAGTGCTCTTGAAGAGATTCTTACTTAGAAGGTATATTGCAATTTTCTTGTCCCAGTAAGTCAGGATTGGATGAAGCTGAGTTTTCAAAGCTCCACGCGAATGTTAAGCGTGGTGATTGTGTTGGTGTCACTGGTTTTCCAGGTTTGTGCAGCCTCTCTCTCTCTATATATTCACTCCCGTAGTAGCCTATCCTTTTTCACTTTGCACAATTACTCTTTACATTTCAGGAAAAACGAAGAGGGGAGAGTTGACTATCTTCCCGCAATCATTCATTATTCTGTCACATTGCCTCCACATGTTGCCAAGAAAGGCCGATAATGTCAGTTCCAACTGGGTTCCAGGTGAACCGAGAAATCCTGAAGAATATGTTCTGAAAGATCCGGTAGGATCAGTTTTTAAGGGCTATATATATTGCTGAAGTTGGATCAATTGCTGTCTGTATTTCATGTTGCTGATGTTACTTTTCTGTTTTTTTGCTCTCAGGAGTCTCGATTTCGCCTGCGTTTTCTTGACATGATGTTGAACGTGGAGGTTCGCCAGATAATATTGGCCAGAGCTAACATCATTGACTACATCCGTAGTTTCCTGAAGAATAAAAAATTCTTGGAGGTTCTATGTTTTCTCATTTTCTTACAAAAGACATTTCACTCCCTTTAGATTGTTGCTCTGGTTCAAGTGTACTTTTCCCTAATTTTTTTTTTTGTAGTTTGAGACACCTATGATGAACATGAATGCTGGTGGAGCAGCTGCCCGGCCATTTGTGACACATCACAATGATCTGGACATGAAACTCTACATGCGCATCGCACCAGAGCTTTTTCTGAAGCAACTTGTTGTTGGTGGATATGACCGCGTCTTTGAGATTGGAAAGCAATTCAGGAATGAGAGTATTGACATGACCCACAATCCGGAGTTCACTACTTGTGAATTCTATATGGCTTATGCAGACTACTATGACTTGATGGAAATGACCGAGGATATGCTGAGTGGTATGGTAAAAGAACTAACAGGTGGTTACATAATCAAGTATCATGCTAATGGGTATGATAAGGAGCCAATTGAAATCAACTTCACTCCTCCATTTAGGTTTGATTAAACCTCAACCATTCAGGGTAAATCTTTCAGTAAGAGCTTATCTGTGGTAGGTAATAATCTACATCATTTTTTGTTTTTGTTTTTTTTGGTAGGAGGATTGAGATGATAGGAGAGTTAGAAAAGGTGGCTAACCTCAATATACCAAAAGACTTGGCTAGTGAAGAAGCTAACAGTTATCTGGTTGATGCATGTGCGAGGCTTAATGTCATATGCCCTCCTCCTTTGACAACAGCTCGTCTTTTAGATAAAGTAAAACTCTTCTGTTTCCCTCCTCCCTGTCTGGGACATCTAGGATAGGATATATAAATCTTAAATGTTGTCTTTTCGCAGCTTGTTGGAGAATTTCTTGAAGAAATGTTTGTGAACCCAACTTTCATCATCAACCATCCAGTGATCATGAGTCCCTTGGCAAAATGGCACAGATCAAACAATGTTTTGACTGAAAGATTCGAGCTTTTCATCAACAAACATGAAGTAAGTAAAAGCTGATGATGAATTTGACTCATCACACTTCCTTTCTTTAGAGTTTTGTTTGACTAACATGTTATATCTGGACCACAGCTGTGCAATGCCTACACCGAGTTGAACAATCCGGTGGTTCAGCGCCAGCGTTTTGCTGATCAGCTCAAGGATAGACAATCTGGAGACGATGAAGCAATGGTTTTAGATGAGACCTTTTGTAAAGCTTTAGAATATGGATTGCCTCCGACAGGTGGTTGGGGTTTGGGAATAGACAGACTTACTATGCTTTTTACTGACTCCCTAAACATCAAGGTCAGTCTTTTACTGCAAAGTTTTTTTTTTACTGTGAATGATTTAATTTTTTTTTTTGACTAAACTCATGAATCGAAACATTGGTGCAGGAGGTTATTCCATTCCCGTTGATGAGGCCACAATACAAGCCAGCATCCGCTTAAGGTAGAACTAATAGGTAACTTAGTAATAATCGATTGGAGAATTTTCCTTAAGATTGCAGTTTTGAGTCTTTTTAATTTTATTTCATATATATATATTTACTTTTTTTTTCTTGCAGTTTGTTTGCATTCAAACAGAGAAGTGCTAAGGAGAGTAGAGCACAACTTTTATTTATTACGCTTTCTAAGTTTGGTAGAGCACAACTGTTCTTAAATTACTGCTTATTGCAATGAATGTTATTTTTAAAACCAAGAAAAGACACTTATTTATTATCAAACACTTTTGTTAGACCATTTGGTACCGTTGATTATTTTTTAACCATGATTTCTCTTTTTAGTATTGAAGAGCTTAATTTTTTATTTTTTATTATTTACATGATAATTCTTAGTGTGTGCCAAAATAATCAACAGTCACGTAAATATCTATGTCGTTGTGTACTAGATAATTATCCATTTTATATCAATATCTCGTTGTGTACTAGATAATTATCCACGTACGCACGTGGTGGGTTTTTTTGCATTTATATTTCTTATGTGTGTTTATCTCACATATAAAGAAATTAATATACACATAAAATGTCACAATTCATTTTGAACTATTTAATTAGGAGTGGGACGGATCCGGATATCTGTTAAAATTAAGGATATCTTGATCCGGATTTTAAATATCTGTCAAACTCGAATCCATAAAATAAAATAAAATATTAAAATAATAAAATAATAATAAAATTAATTTTTATATAATATATTTGTAGAAAAAATAAAATCTGGTATTATAAAAAAATTTCAAAATTTGTTTTAATCAATTTTAATATAAATCTCTATATTATACAATACCAATATAGTACGAAAACGATTTTAGTAAGACCATTTGGTATAGTTGATTATTTTTTAATCATAATTTTACTTTTTAGTATTGAAGATCTTTATTTTTATTGTTTACAATTCACATGATATTTTTTAGATTGTGCCAAAATAACTAAAAGTCCCAAAGATTTTATATCAATAAGTAAATATTTATGTCGTTATGTATACTAGATAATTATCAACGTACACACGTGGGTCTTTTAGCATTTATATTTGTTATGGGGGTTTATATCATACTAGAATCAGATCCGCATGTATGTGCGGCATTTTATTTATAAGACAAACTTATTTGATATTTAAATTTAAAATATAATATAATTGTAAATGTTAAGTGATGTTACATGTGATGTTACGTGTATAGTTTCTAAATTAATCAAAACATTTCTAACAATTTAATTAGAGGTGATTAATCAGATTTGGATTTGGTTTTAGTTTAACTTATTTCAGTATATAACCTATGCATATATATTTTAGAATAGAAAACCGTCATGTCCCGTATCCATTAGAAAATTTCTGTCCCATAACCGTTTTTTTTTAAATAATTACAGGTTCGACAATGTTTATTATAAAAGATTAGGTAAGGGTTTTAGATATGGTACATGTATTCCCCGTTTGAATAATTAAATTTTATAAAGTTCATATAAATTATTCAAAAATTTATAATTCTCAAAAATTCTTTAAATATTTTTTAAAAATAGTCAAAATTCTCAAAATACTCATCTCGAAGGGAATCTGTATCCGTCTCATAGTCAATCCTTATCCAAAATAGTGAGAATTTGATAATTAAATTTACTTACCCAAAATTCTCGATCCCGTACTGTTATCCAAAATTTTTGTCCTTTTTTTAATTAAAAATCGTTCGAGTATTGTTTTTATTACCCAAATTATCTATTTTCGTTCCATACCCGAATCAAAAATAATTCTGAAATGATTTCTTATATTTAGATTTAAATTAATATTTATATATTTTGGAACAAAAACCATCTCGTCCGTATCCATCAGAAACTTTTTGTCCCATGACCGTTCTTGGATAAATAATTACATGTTCAACAATGTTTATTAGAAGAGATTAGGTAAACGTTTTACATATGATACCCATATTTCCCGTTTGAATATTTATTTTTATAAAATTGATGAAAATTATCCAAAAATTTAATAATTTTCAAAAATTCTCTATTTTTTTTAAAGTTACCCGAAATTTCCAAAATACCAGTCTCGAAGTGGATACCCATCCACATCCTATAGTCAACCCTTATCTAAATTAGGGATATTTGGGAATTAAATTGACCTACAAATGTTTTTTAATCCCTTACCGTTTTCCAAAATTCTTGTCCATGTTTTCTAAACCAAAAATCGTTCGACTAATATTTTTTATTACCCAAATTATCCATTTCCGTTCCATACCCAAATCAAAAATAATATTGAAAAGATTTCTTATATTTAGATTTAAATTAATATTCCTTTATAGTTTATTTTAATTTCATTTCAATTAATAAAAATCTTTATCTCAAAACATGAAAATTTCAGATATTTTAGTTAAAAATAATAGTTCGCAATGTAAAATTATTAATAATAATTGTTATTACTAAATTTTATATATTAATAATTTTAGTTATATTATTTTCATACGAAGAGACATATTATTATTATATATATTTGTTATATTTTAAATATTAATTTCTTTTATTTATAAATCTATTAATATTAATTATTTAAGTAAATAATTCAAATTAAAAAACAAAGAATACTACTTAGCTTATTATTAAATATTTGTTCATAATTGTTTTATTTATATTGAAATATTACTATAAAAGATTTTATATGGAAGTTAATTGGATTCAGTAATTGCTTCTCTTTGTTTTTTCTTCTTGTGTTTTTTGTTGTTGTTGTTTTAAATACAATACAAGGTTTGTCTCAGACTCTCATGAAGGAGTTGTTAAAATGAATTTGTTGTTCAGTTTTATTTCGGTATGAAACTTGCCTTTGTTCATCTCCCGTCAATGATACTGGACAATTTCATTTATGTTGGAATATAATGATGGATGATAACATGAGGAGTGGTCTAGTGGATGATGCAGTGAACGTGTTCGACAAAATGTCTTAGTGAGCTTTGATCTCCTGCACAGTTTTGGTCTGTGATGAGTGCACCAATAAATCACTCTTCTCGCTTAGTCTTCTTCCTCCTCAGCCTTATTATTCATTCATTTGCTTAACATATTTGACTTGGTTGATTGTTTGGATATTGTTTAAAATTGAATTAGGCTTTATCAGAGAATGCTATGACGGCAAAACACACTATACGGGTTTTTCAGATACTGTGCTATATACATATGATCTCTTCTTATTTCAATTCTCGGTTTGGTTATCTTTATCTAGTTAGTTCAAATCTGCGCATATATGATTAAACTTTGTTTGACCATTAATCAGACCAAAAGATTAATTGCAGAATCTAGTGTTAGTTGGACTATCAGAATCGGAAGAGTGGATAGTAGAAGAAGACTCCATGCCCCTTCTTCATACTCTCTCTATCAAATATTGTAAGAAGTTGATGGAGCTTCCTGATGGGCTGAGATTTATAACTTCCTTGAAAGAACTAAAATCGCCAAATGTAATTTGGAATTTAAGGAGAAATTGTCTAGAGGAGGAAAATATTACTACAAACTGGAGCATATTCCTCTTGTTCAAATCACATCGGAGGAAGAATTCGAATCCTCAGAAAGAAAATGAGGATGAGGATGGCTCGATTCCATTGTTGTTTGATGCAAAACAAATTTTTATGTGTTTCGATTTCAATCAAACTTTTGGTTTCTGTTAAAACAAAATTATTGTTCAGTTTAATTTTAGATCCTCAATGATACTCGATTTATGGGCAATTTGATTTATGGGTATACTCCTACTTGCAATATAATGATCGATGATGACATGAGGAGTGGTCTAGTGGATGATGCAGTGAACGTGTTCGATGAAATGTCTTAGTGAGAATCTCATTCACAGTTTTGGTCAGTGAGTTTGTCGAGAGAGAGAGAGAGAGAGAGAGAGGGTTTTCACCAACTCTGGTTTGAAAAACTCATATCTATACACCTTTGCTTATTCAGAAATCATATCATTATTGAATTTTTAGTATATTCTCTTTGTGTTGTCTGTTATATGACCACATCTTGCTTTGCCATTATTACTCTTATGGTCCTTTTCTAGAAATCTATTAACTCTCAATTTCCATTGCTACATGCAAAGCCAGAGGCTCCAGGGTACAAGGGGTTTAGATTTTGGAGCTCTGCTGCGTCTTTGAGGACAAGTTTTATTATTTAGTGATTGATTTTTGTATCTGATTTTGTGGGATGAATTGTTATGGTAATTAGAGAAGTTTATAACTATTGGGACTATTAATCTGTTTGACAAGACACATATCAGTTTGGTCATATGCTTTTTCTTTTAAAAGCAGAAAATGTTATTTTCTTTTAATCGCATTTGAGAAAATAACTATTTTGACAGCTTGCATACTAGCATCAGATGCTCTCTTGGTCTTTCTGAAGCTGCATAAGATGTTTCTTTTTTTCTTTCTTTAATTTACTTTTAGATGTCATGTAGTGGTAGAGGTAGTGGTAGTGCCAGGTCACTAGAATGGAAAAGTCTATTTGATTGATAAAGAAAATGATTTGGATAGACGTTCTTGGTGCCTGTTTTAAATACTCTATAGGTTAAGGAAATTTAAACAGTTGATAAAATACATGATGCTTATAAGGAAATAATATATTTACAAATATGTTCTTCTCATCACATCCCTATAATAATGCTCTTCATTATTATTGTAATATTCTCTTTCTAAATGTATTATACAAACCTCTATATATATAAAGAGGTTTTTTCACATTAAATAATATACACGATTCATTCTTACAAGTCAATAATGCTGAGTCACACCATAGATTCATAAAACTAATGTTTAATAAGTCTGCCACGAATATACAGATAGATACACATAACAAATAAGCATATCTCAATTCTTCAAAATGACTCATCCCTTCTCACCCAACCAAGGAACAAATGAGAAATCCTCACTAGGAAAATATGATTTTAAATTCGTTCCTAGCTTTCTAGAACTCTCTTTCTAATACAATTTGTTTCACTTTGTAAGTCTCATGTCTATAGTTTGACTATTGAATTGGCGACACTTCTCCTGCCACATCTAGAAAACTGAAAATAATTTTACTGGAGACTTAATACTATCTTCTTCGCACGATATCCAAGAATCAACCCCAAACGAAAACTTTGCTACTCAACGTTTGTTTAGTATAATCTTCAATTACTTGACGATACCTATCACGAAGCTGCTGTGAGTAATCGGGTTTCTGGGTGCACATATTGTAGACAGTCCTATGAATCAAATAAAAAATTAATCACTGTGGTAAGTACACGTACAGAACTATTAATTAAAAACAAACATAACATAAGAAGACCTACGTTAACAAGGTTTAACAAGTTTCACTATCGATTTTAACAAGTTTGAAACGCTTGAAATGACAGAGTTAATAAGTTGAAGATGACATGCGAAGGAGAGATGGTGACTGGTCCAACTAAGGAGCAAGTTTTGATTTTATCTACCAAAGGCTCATAATCATGTTTCGTCATTGATTTTGTACGTAGTTAAGGGAAGTCCAAGATAATGAATAAGCAAATAGTGTTGATTTGGATACATTTTTGCATATCCTCAAAATTTTAGCAAATATATTAAAGACAGCCAGCGTACCTCGCACCAAACCAGATGAACCATTCGTAAAAACCATTATGTCATCGGCAAAACTCAAATGAATAGCTCTGTAGCTAATAACACGTTTTCAAGTAGCAGTCTTCCCTTCACAAAAGTACATTGATTTTCCTCAATAGCTTGGGGAAAGAAACCTTCAGCCTTTTGGTCAAAATATTGGAAATCACCTTATACATCAAGTTGCAGCAAGCAATAGGCCAAAACTCAGTCATTTTGTTAGCATCAGTAGATTGAGAATCCTCCTGGATCCACCTTGACGTTTTGCGAGAATAGTAAAATGATGCATGAAGCTTTCAAAATTCTGTTCATAGTTCCTATCCCATTCTCAACATAGATATCTAATACGTTTTTCACTGGAACCCTATCAATCTGGCATACAATTAACTTGCCATCGCCAACCATAAACTAAAACTAGACTACTAGTCTGCCCCAATAAGTGTCAGTCTCCTTGTACCATTCTCATTTCACGGTGGAGGATATATCAAAGTCAATGCAATAAGTTGATGTATATGACATTGAACCTCCACAATTGATCCGGGAGAACCCAAGTTTTAGCTTCTTACTCACTCATGAAGAAGGCAGTCTAGCATAAAATGGCATAGATGTGTTTGATGCTGTCCTGCACTGAGGAGTGTATTCATTTTTTATTTATTTATGGGATGGATCTTGTTTTAGTTATTCATATATTTGCTGGTTTGGGTGTTGTTGCAATAAAAAAAACTACCTTGTCATTTCTTAGCAATGCACGGACACCTTGAGTGCCCATTTTCTAGAAGCTGTTTTGCAACAATTACCAGAAATTTATTTTCTACTCTCTGCATTCACAAATAAAAAAACAAACAAGTTAGTAACTATAAGTGTTATATATATATATATATATATATATAGAAAACTGATAGTTATTAGGCTTGTTTATTCATTTCTTTGTGAATGCAGAATATACAAAATAAATTATTGGTGGTGGACCTGTGGTTGCAAAACAGCTTCTAGAAAATGAGCACTCAGGGTGCTGTCCTTTGCTAAGAGATGACAAGGTAGATCATGATTTCTTGACTTGTGGAGTGTTTTTTTTATATAAACAAAAAATCTTAAACAAATTATCATCTTAAATTCTCTCTTCTAACGAGAGCATTGTTATATATATATATATATATATATAGTACTTTCAGATGGATGATTTCTCGAGGATGTACAGGGTTTATCAACCAATCCCTCAAGAGTTGGAATCTATTGTAGACTTATTATCAAGCAGGTTTATTTTTATTTTGCATATATATATATATATATAACAATATATATCATAACCAACCTCAACTAGTTTGTGTTCATGGTTGAATGGAGATAGTCAGTGACTCTGTCACTCTCTCTCTCTAGACACTCCTCTGACTGCAATATAAAATTATTAACGTTATAATATACATTTAAATACTTTCCTGAAATCGAAATAATAACTGGAAGAGACATGCCTTTAGAATGTAATCAGGACGAGAATCCTCCTGGATCCACCTTGACGCTTTGCGAGAATAGTAAAATGAAGCATGAAGCTTTCAAAATCCTGTTCATATTTTTTCATTGTTCCCATCCCATTCTCAACATAGATATTTAATACGTTTTTCACTAGAACCCTATCAATCCGTTCGCCCTCACCCTCTTTCTGAATCTGGCAATACAATTAACTTGCCATCGCCAACCATAAACTAAAACTAGAATACCAAAAGAACAACGACAAGATGAAACATATCGATATTGATTACGCCAAAAAAACACCAAGAAAGAGAGATCCACGAATTTGAAAAACACTTCGAAAGCACGACCAATCTTTTGAGTAATCAAGAACTGCATAGAAAAACGACAAATCAGAAGAAGCCAATGTAACCCTAAATCGAACCTGAAAGTTCCGAGCAGTACCAAATCCTCGAGAAGTGCGCGAATGAAGGAAATATGCATGCCTAGATGAGAAAAAGAAGAGATATACATATATATAATGTAGAAGTCAAACTCTTCTTTCTTTCTTTTTCAATATATAAAAATAAAGAAAGAAAACACTTACGGAAACAAAAATCTGGTTGTGAAAGTCAAATTTGTTATGGATAAGAAAGATAAGAGAGAATTGTGTCTTATTCCATTAGAGAGTATATATAGGAGTACAAAGACTTGGGGAGCAAGTAGTCTTAGGGAACAAGTAAATTTAGAACATTCTAGAACATAGGCTTATGGGCCTATAATGGACATCCCAATAATTGTCCATAACACTCCTTTTTAGATGTTTATTATAATGGAATAGTTATAAAGCGCATAAGATGCTGCCTCATTAAAAATCTTACCACGAAAGCCCTGTGGAAGAAACCATGGTTAAGGAAAAAAGAGTATAGCATGAATTTACTCCTCCTCATGAATACATCACTGATCTTTGAGATGACGTGATCCAATCTTGGTGAACTAACATCTTGAAAGTGACAGTTTGGAACATTTTGATAAATAAGTTTGTAAAATCTTCACTTGAACGAATCTTTATTCCACGTACATCATTGTTTTTATGCAATTCATAGGTCTCGTAGATGACTCATCTTAATCATTCTCTTTTCGCTTCTCGCGATCTCATTAATGTATGATAATGACCTTAAAAGAATGATAGACCTTCATCATTTGAATTTCTCTTAGGTGTCTATCATTTGTGTGTTCTTTGTTGTCTCATTAAAAATCTTTTCATGCAAAACCCCAAATGGGACAAAAACCATGATAAATAAAAAGAGTACAACCACACATATAATCATATTCTTTCTCTTGGAAATATCATCTTCATGATATATTTTCTGATCATATACATAATCTTTTAGGAATTGCTATAAGTAAATCATTATGCACTAACTCTTATTATTGTCATATAATCTCTCGAGTTATTCGACTTCCAGTCCATAACATCATTTTCACATAAAAGATTATATCTTGTCTATTTGGACTTCCAACCAAATTTCTTTTTACATATAGTCTTTCAAACATTTTATCCTCTTCTTGTAAGAGTTACTATTTTGTTTTCCCTTTTAGCATAAAAATCACATCTTTTATTTATGAAAGAGATTAATAAATTGCTCAAGTAACATTTTAAGTATGGTACATCCAGACCAAACATATGCAAACATCTCTTAGGTAAAATGCTACAAGGATCTCTGAAATAATATATCTTTTTATTAGATGTTCTATTTAAAATACCTGAAGATAATTATATCTTTCATATGTTCTTTACCTCATATTATTCTCATCATATCAGTTGCAATAACTCTTCAAGAGTTTCACTGATGTTCAAATTATTGATATATTTGATATGTGCAAAAGTAGTGCAGACTAAGAGCCGTGCAAAATTCGAGTATAATCAGATCCATTTAAATACAGAATTCCTACAGAATTTGGGTTATACAATACCAGCATAATCTGATTTGTGCAAAATATGGTTGGTGCAAATTTCGGGCATCACCATATACAATATCTGCATATGTCATGAAGACTCATATTTATACAAAACTCGTGCAAAATCCGATTTTGCATTTACCAGAAGAATGTTTTCATCTCATCTTCTTTCTTCAAATATTCCATTGAATATGAAATCTCTCCAAGAGTTCTAATAATCGCACATATACCTTTATACTTTATATAGTATATATTGCATAATACTCTTCTGGTAATTGAAACATTTTTTGAGCTACTTCTAGTATTTTAAACTTTTATGCATGCTTATAGCATCTTAAATCCCTTATGCCTACTTCTACCGGTTTAAATATTTCTGAATTGCTTCTAGTAATTTAAATCCATTTGGGGCTACTTCTAACAATTTAAATCTTGGGACCGCTTCTAGCAGATTAAATCTTGGGACTGCTTCTAGCAGTTTAAATCTTGGGACTAAATAAGTGATATCTTTTACTGTCAGACTATTTAAGAACTTAAACATTGTTGCATCCATCATTAGAGATTTATAGGTCTTTCTCAGAACCTTTATGTATCTCTTATAATATCATTGATTTTTTTTGTTCCTTTTGTCCCACTAATTCTACACATTCACGTGTACGGAATACTAGTCTACATACTTATCTCTGCAATAAATTATTTCCATTTACTCTGGCCAATCGTCACTTTGTGTACACCTTTAATAATACTTATATACTGCGGTTTATGATCCTCAATTTTCGTCTTTAACATCAACTACTATATTGCATGCAGAAATCTTATCGACGTCGATTTGTTTTTCTGGTTCCATTCCAGAAATCTTATCGACATCGATTTGTTTCGGTTGTTCAAGGTCGATTTGCGCTTATTTCTCTGAGATTTATGTTTCCACCTTAGTCCACGATGAGCTTCTCACCTCGATGTTCCGGCGGTTTCAGATGGCCCTCTTCTTTCCCACTATGAAGCTTATTTGGCAGTTCATGTCTCTGCTCCTTCCGGTGGCGGTGGTTTTCGGTGGCTCTTGGTCTAGAGCAGTTCGACGATCTCCTTTGAGGTGGCGGGTCACCATGTTTTTAAGGTTTTCTAGGCTGTCTCTCTTTTATAATCGGGTGTGGTTTAGAGCCAAACCGGATCTCTTGAGGCTCAGTTTAACGTGATTCCCATTTTAATTTTATGTTCGTGTGTTGTATCAAAAACCAAAAAAAAGAAAAAAAAAATCTTTAATTTAAGAAAACTCTTTAATAAAAAAAGTTAATTTGTTGGACTAAGTCAAATATTTACACATTTGTTTTAGTAAATAATAATATTTACACATTGCCCTCTCAAAAATGGGATAGACCCACACATGATACAGCATCAAACCCGACTAATCAAATTCGCTTAAACCATGAGAGATCTTCCCAATTCTTCAATCCGATACCGTTCGAATCAATTTTAGAGAGCAGAAGATCCCATAAACCTTCCACCAGATCCTTCAAATTCGGGTCTGAGATGTTGGTTTTGTCTGAAACTCTAAGACTAGAAACGAAATTAAGCTGGATTGAAGGAGAAATTGGGTAAAATGAGTCAAGCCCATCGAAATCGAGCATTCCTCTTACCCAATTTCGCCTTCAAATCCAACGAATTTGGCATCTACCGGAGATTCATCGGCGACATTCTTCATCAACAAAAAGTATGACTCGTAAATTTTTCTTATAAAGTTGTATAGAATCATGAATTGAACTTCCATGTTTGGTTTAATCAGTTTATCTTTTAACCATGATTAATGATTTGCAGTACCATATACTTTGATAATCTCATACTACATTTTACAAGTAACTGGTAAATTTAATGGTTAGTTTAATGGCACAACATTTGTGTGTTTTGCTTCATTCCACAATGTACTGGTAACTATTTAGGCTTTTACCCTTGTTTATTCTCATTTTGGATTGAGTTTTTTTTTTTCTCATCTGGTTGCTTTAGACCTCCAAGCTTAAGTACCTTTTTATCTAACATATGGTCTCTGTTATCTTGCATAATGAAAAATGTCTTACTGATTCTGAATGTCTTTCACATAGACATCAACATTATACAAAAGTGATCTTTTATGAAAGTCTTGTAAACAATTGTCAAGAACCCTCTACAATGAACTTAACTTATTGGTCTTTCTGAAACTGCATATGCTTTTCTTTTTTCTGTTTTGGATGTCATGTCTAAAACATTATTTCATTCATAAGGAAAATCGTTTGGATAGTCCTTAGTTTGACGGTTTTGCTTCAATTTGCAGATAAGGGTATGAAAATGGTGGACAATACTGAAGTTTTGGTCTAAAGAAATGAAAACACGTGTTCGAAGCCAACATAGTGACTTCAATGTAGACGATTCTTGCAAATATTAAGAATGATGAGAGATTATGATTGGGAAGAAGTATTCTTGACTCTCATGGAAATGATATATGATGCAGATGCATTTATATAGGAATCGAATTAACATAATTACTCTAATAAAATCATATTAACATAAATGCAAATCTCTAGAATATATATTCACAATATATTATCATTAATAATATGGATTCTAGATCCTTGTATAGCAAAGTCCTACATATTTTTGTGTTAGAATTATGGGTTGTGAAAGTGCTGAAGTATAAAGGCACAGGTAAAACTGTTTCGTCTCTTTTGATGAAAATTCCACCGAGTGAAATTCTTTTGATGTAAACAATTGTCTTTCACTTTTTTGGTGTTTCTTCTTTTCTTTTCAAGAGCTTTTAAATAAAAATATGAAGTAGAAGAACAATCAAACATACTGTACTATTTTTCCACGATGTAATATTATTTATTGTCAAAGTTGGAAGAGGGATATGGATTAAATATTCGTGAGGACTGAAGAATAAATTAGTAAAGTTGATTTAGTCATCAAACTCAAATAAAAAAAAGGGACTAGCTTTATTAAATAAGGAAAGAAAATTCAATTGAACCCAATTGTTTTGTGTTATTTGAATTGTTTAATTTATGTGAGTAACAACTTAATCAGAGGACATTAAGTTGAGGTTCATAATTCATTTCTAAGAACAATTCCTTCATCCAAAGGTCAACGACTAAAAACTGCATTGGAGAGGTGAGTCAGTTTGTATGTTCTTTTTTTCTGGGGATATCTGTACATTTGCTGTGGTTAACAACAAGCTCTTTGATCTGTGTTTGTGATTTTGAATATCTGATTTGTGCTATCGAATCTATTGAAGATTATTGTAATTTAAACTAGTTTAAAACAAAACCTTTTTAGATGCCAAAAAACAAAAAAAAACCTTTTTATTAAATCATAAGATCATATACTTAAACAAACTTGAATCGTCTAATTGAACTCTGAAAACCACTTTCAGTAATGTTCAAAAAGAAGCATGTATGCTAAGAATGCAAAAAACTTGACAATAGTATACATAATATCTATAATTTCTCATCCTACCAAAGTTAGCAATTTTATTGTCTCTCGCTTGTAAGATTGACTTTCAGAATCAGATTAGCAAATTCAAGTGTCTATTTTTCTTTTCTTTTCTTTTGTTTACTGGTTTAAACTTACAATTGATCCTACTTCCTTGCGAAGACCTCTATTAATCTATACAAATTTTACTCCTGTTGTCGGACTACTTGAGCAGGAGACTTATGGCTGAGACACTTTTGTCGTTTGGGGTTCAGAAGCTATGGGACCTCCTTGTCCGAGAATCTGATCGAATTAGAGGAGTAGATGAGCAACTCAATGAACTCAAAAGTGAACTAAATTTTTTGAGTTCCTTCTTAAAAGATGCAGATGCTAAGAAACATTCACTTGCGTCGGTGAGAAATTGTGTGGCAGAGATCAAAGAAGTTGTTTTTGACACAGAGGATATAATCGAAACATTTCTTCTAAAGGAAGAGCCTTCAAAAACAAGTGGCATCAAGAAACTTATGAGCAGATTTTCTTGCATTATATTGGATCGCAGGGAACTTGCTTCGGATATGAGAGGCATAAGTAAGAGGATATCCAAGGTGATCCGCGATATGCAGACTATTGGGGTGCAACAAATGATTGTCGATGGCGGCGAGTATTCAGATCCTCTACAAGAAAGACAAAGGGAGATGCGAAAGACGTTTCCGGTCGTCAATAATGAAAATCATCTTGTGGGTTTGGAGGAGAACGTTAAGAAATTGGTTGGTTATTTGGTGAAGGAAGATCGCATTCGAGTAGTTTCTATAACTGGGATGGGTGGTATTGGTAAGACCACGCTTGCTCGACAGGTCTTTAATCACGAGATGGTAAAAAACCATTTTGATGGGGTTGTGTGGGTGTGTATTTCACAACAGTTTTCAAGGAAAGATGTGTGGCAAACAATCTTGAAGAAGCTTAATTCAAAACATGATGAGCAAAGAGACTCAAATATGACTGAAGAAGAGCTTCAGGACAAACTCCGTAAACTGTTGGAAACAAGTAAGTATTTGATTGTCCTTGATGACATGTGGAAAGAAGAAGATTGGGACAGAATAGAGCCTGCGTTTCCATCAAGCAAAGGTTACATCTTATGCTACATCTTATTTTACATATACTGTTTATGAAAATAATAGAACATGATAAGGCATTCATGTGTGATACATTTTCTTTTGTTTAAAATATCTTGCAGGATATTGGAAGGTACTTCTTACTTCTCGGGATGAAAGAGTGGGCTTCCATGCAGATCAAAACTGTCTCACTTTAAAACCAAAGTACCTAACCATTGATGAAAGTTGGACACTTTTCCAAAGTATAACATTTTGTAGTAAAGACACAGCAGGTATGCGTTTAAAGGAAGATCGTTTTTTAACGTTAATCAAAATTTAAAACTTCTTTCATGCTTATTTACAATCATATATTGATTTCAAAGCCCAAATACTACATGGTTATGTTGTGCAGGATTTAAAGTTGATGCAGAAATGGAAGAGATGGGTAAGGAAATGATCAACCATTGTGGAGGTCTACCATTGGTTGTTAAGGTGTTAGGAGGTTTGTTAGCTGAGCAACACACATTAAGTGATTGGAAAAGGGTATGTGAGAATATTGGATCTCACATCATTGGTGGGAATAGCTTCAATGAAAAAAATCTCAATTCGGTTTATCATATCCTAAATCTGAGCTTTGAAGAGCTGCCTTTTTACTTGAAGCAATGCTTCCTCTACCTTGCTCACTTTCCAGAAGATTATGCCATAGATGTGGAGACATTATCTTATTACTGGGCTGCAGAAGCAATACCAAGGCTGAAGGGTTACAATGGAGCGACCATTCGAGAGGTTGGAGATGGATACATAGAAGAATTGGTGAAGAGAAACATGGTTATTTCTGCAAGGGACAAGTTGACTTCGAGATATGAGACATGTCAGTTGCATGATATGATGAGAGAAGTTTGTTTGCGTAAAGCTGAAGAAGAGAATTTCGTAGATATTGTTGGTACTGCAAACTCTCAGTCTTTTTGGAAGTCTCGCAGAATCGCAGTACATTGGCGTGATGAATCATATGATCCAAAGGGGATGATGAAGAATCCAAAACTTAGATCTCTCTTGTTTATCAAAGGGATCCCATCAGATTTATTGTTTACAAGGTTACAGTTGTTAAGGTCGTTAGATCTCTCTTTTGCCAGGTTTGAAGGAGGGAAGTTACCCTCTAGCATCGGGAAGCTCATCCACTTGAGATATTTGAGTTTATTTTGGGCAGAGGTAACTCAACTACCTTCTTCTATGCGGAATCTGAAGCAGCTGCTCTATTTAAACCTACATGTATATCCGAGATCTCCATTCTACATGCCCAATAATGTCTTGAACGAGATGCGAGAATTGATATACCTCCATTTACCTTCGGTTATAGATGATAAGGTAAAGATGGAATTGGATAATCTAGTCAACCTGGAGACATTGGAGTATTTCTCAACAAAGCATAGCAATGTGAGGGGTCTTCACCAAATGAAAAGGCTCCAGACTCTTTCAATCCACTTCAAAGGCGGATGTACAATGGAAACTCTATCTTCATCTCTAAGTGAATTGAGTCGCTTGGAAAATCTTAGTATAGATGGTGACACATATGGTGAAGGACTTGTTTTGCATTGCGTTCATCTCAAACATCTGACGTTGAGGAACATATATATGCCAAGGTTACCTGATGAGCAACATTTCCCTTCTCACCTTACAACCTTAAATCTAGAAAATTGTCGTTTGGAGGAGGATCCAATGCCGGTTCTAGAGAAATTGCTTCAGTTGAAAGATGTTCGTTTATATGATAAATCTTTCTATGGGAAGAGAATGGTTTGCTCAAGAGGAGGGTTCCCTCAGTTGCAGAAGCTAGTGTTATATGGACTAGAGGAATGGGAAGAGTGGAAAATAGAAGAAGTCTCCATGCCCCTTCTTCATACTCTCTCTATCATATATTGTAAGAAGTTGAAGAAGCTTCCTAATGGGCTGAGATTTATCACTTCTTTGAAAGAACTGAATATCCACGAATGTAATTTGGAATTTAAGGAAAAATTGTCCAGAGGAGGAGAAGACTTTTACAAAGTTCAACACATTCCTCTTTTGAAAATCTCAAACAAGGAAGAATCTGATTCCGAATAGACAAGCAGGTAATACATACTTTCCCACATAAAGAAAAAGAGAATGGCTCAACTTCATTGTTTGATGCAAAATATATTTGATCTTTTGGAAATTAAATTCAGAATTTTTTATTTTTTCAACAGGCCAATCCCTTCTGAAGCGAATATCCTTCTATGTTGGATTGTGAGACTATATGTCCTTCTAATTTAAGTAATCATCTCTTTAGCATTTGTTTTTATGTGTGTTTCTATTCCCAATCCAACTTTTGGTTTCTGTTAAAGCGAAATTGTTGTTCAGTTTAATTTTAGATCCTCAATGATACTCGATTTATGGGCAATTTGATTTATGGTTATACTCTTACTTGCAATATAATGATCGATGATGACATGAAGAGTGGTCTAGTGGATGATGCAGTGTATATGTTCGATGAATTGTCTTACTGAGAATCTCTTGCACAGTTTTATTATTTAGCGATTGATTTTTGTATCTGATTTTGTGGGATGAATTGTTATGGTAATTAGAGAAGTTGATAACTATTGGGACAACGTACAAGGTTTTCCAGAAAGTGCAAGACTATTAACCTGTTTGACAAGACACATACACATATAAGTTTGGTCTCATTTGGTCATATGCTTTTTCTTTTCAAAGCAGAAAATGTTTCTTTTCTTTTAAGGGATCGCATTTGAGAAAATAACTAGTATCAGATGCTCTCTTGGTATAAGATGTTTCTTTTTTCTTTCTTTAATTTACTTTTAGATGTCATCAGGCACTTGAATAGAAAAGACTATTTGATTTGTAAAGAAAATGATTTGGATAGACCCTCTTGGTGTCTGAGTGTGTGTGTTTTAAATACTCACCCAACCAAGGAGCAGATAAAAAATCCAAGTTAGAGACAGATTTTGTTGTCTTTTGCAGTTATTACTAGTGAGAACATTAGTAATCTTGTTTATTGCATTGTCAAGGCACTCACTGTTATTCAACATTGCAGGCAAGAGAGGGTGAAAAGCAAAATTCTTTGAATTCTAAACCAAGACTTTTGTGGACACATTGAAACCTAAAACAGTTTTTTTTTTTTTTGGTTGTGTGAATTAGGAACGTGTTAGTTTATTTTTCTTTTGTTGCAGATTAGGATACGAGATTCTGGATTGCACCCAAATTTACCAAAAGTATAAAATACTTTTATTTACAATTGCATCCAAAATTACCAAAATCTAAAATATCTTTATTTTAAATTTCTAAAATTTTATCATTTTATACTAAAATAAACTAAAAATTTGCACTACAATTATAGAATAACACTCTTGGAATTAAATTTTTCTCCGCCAAAATAGTAAATCCTGAAATTTAAATTAATATCATAAAATAATGTTCTTTCATCAAAAAACCATGAAATCATGATTTTAGTTGGGAAAATTTTAATCGTAGTTTTGGTAGAAAAAAAGTTCTACGATTTAAAGTTTTGATGTGAAAACAAAGTTTTATAGTTTTAGCAGAACGATTCCATGTATGATCGAATATTTAAATTGGAAATTTAAAAATTTATGAAAAGATAAAATGTTTTATGAATTTTATCAATATTTCATTGTAAGTATTACTTATATCATAAAAAATTATTAAGACAAAAAACATGTTCTTTTTATTGGTCGCTAGATGCACTTAGATAATAATAACAAATGAAACCTTCAATAGCTTCATCACTCAAATTTCTCATTTGCTCCCTCCCTCCCCGAGGATATTGAAGAAAGTATTTCTGGACTGGATTACATGCTGACGATAGTAAGATACCAATACTTACGAGTGCTATAACAGTTTTAGTGGCATTGTACTGCATCTCAGGATAAACCTGAAGTAAATAATTTGCATGGACAGTTACAATTACTTTGAGGTACGTAGAGAAACATTATGAGCTATAGGAATGTATGACAAACCAGATCATGGAAGCATGTCAAGCCAACTTCCCTCAGTCGTCCCCGATAAATGGAGTATGATCGGTTCAAATAAAAGAAGAACCTAGTTAACCTAGTTTTTTTTTGGGTTGTACATAATTTTCTCAGGATAAACCTCAAGTAAATAATTTGCATGGACAGTTACAATTACTTTGAGGTACGTAGAGAAACATTATGAGCTATAGGAATGTATGACAAACCAGATCGTGGAAGCATGTCAAGCCAACTTCTCTCAGTCGTCCCAGATAAATGGAGTATGATCGGTTCAAATAAAAGAAGAACCTGGTTAACCTAGTTTTTTTTTGGGTTGTACATAATTTTCTCAGGATAAACCTCAAGTAAATAATTTGCATGGACAGTTACAATTACTTTGAGGTACGTAGAGAAACATTATGAGCTATAGGAATGTATGACAAACCAGATCATGGAAGCATGTCAAGCCAACTTCCCTCAGTCGTCCCCGATAAGTGGAGTATGATCAGTTCAAATAAAAGAAGAACCTGGTTAACCTGGTTTTTTTTTTGGTTGTACATAATTTTTTTAGGATAAACCTCAAGTAAATAATTTGCATGGACAATTACAATTAATTTGAGGTACGTAGAAAAACATTATGAGCTATAGGAATGTATGAAAAACCAGATCGTGGAAGCATGTCAAGCCAACTTACTTCAGTAGTCTCAGCATATATTCATCATGCTTCTCCCTTAAAGACGGCAACACCTAACCACACATGAAAGTATATATTTATATATATTAAACTTTTTGTTTAATTTAATAAACTAAATGAATATGTCTTCTTCGCACGATATCCAAGAATCTATCCCAAACAAAAAACTTTGCTACTCACTGTTTGTTTAACATAATCTTTTTTTTTTTTTCAATTACTTGACGATACCCTATCACGAAGCTGCTCTTTGTAATGTTTATTGGCGCACACATTGTAGACAGTCCTGTGAATCACATAAGAAATCACGGTGATATATATAACTACACCACTTTTAACAACAAACATTACATAGGAGAACCTACGTACGTGTCAATACTCATATAATCTTCAGATTCAAATGCTGGTTCAGGCTCACCTTCTAGAATCCTTATCAGCTTGGTGACACCTTTCTGTATGTCAGACCAGCCTCCCTCAAATGGAATCTCTCTTATTAAAACCATATTTCTAGAATCCGTTTCAAGTTCTCTCTTTTTTTTTGGGATCAAAGTTCTGTAAAGAAATTAAGAATTTAGCACTTGAGAGGTTATGCTCATATTCGAAACTAATCTCATAGTTATCGCCAACCACAAACTAAAACTAATTAGATTACCAAAAAACACAACTGCAAGATGTACGCATCGGGGGTGATTACGCCAGAAAAAATCACCAAGAGAGCAAGACACCAATCTTTAAAAGTAATCATAACTCGATCAAAATCGTATACATAAAAGCACGAAAACCTAAGACATACCGACATTAGCTATGAGAATCGAGAAGTATGCCTAGAAGAGAAACAAACAATAATAAATATATATATATATATATATATATATATATAAACATATTAAATTGAGAGTGCATTAATTATTGACATATCTCCATTTATTAATTGCATATATAAAGTCAATTAATTTTAGTTTTAAATCATATTAAAATATTTAAACATAAATATAAATCAATTATATATGAATTGAAATTTAGATTTCATTAAGTATAAACATTAAATAATG
Organism: Cardamine occulta; assembly: GCA_028015245.1. NCBI lineage: Eukaryota > Viridiplantae > Streptophyta > Magnoliopsida > Brassicales > Brassicaceae > Cardamine > Cardamine occulta. Next base: position 3,260,918 of record CM051368.1, read on the forward strand.
GGAGATTTGAATTTTTTCAAATTTTCATCTTCCGTTATTGTGGAGTTTAATCATCATTTTCAAGTAATATTATCTTATCCTATAAATAAAAAATAAAGAAATTCTTTATTGTTTGAAATTTTGTTATTGGAAACCATATAAAATTTTGACATATCACCATTTATTAATTTCACATATATATATATATATATGTAATCAATTAATTTCTGTTTTTAATTATAAAAGTATAAATATAAAATCAATGAAATTTGAATTGAGATTTAAATTTCCTTAAAATATAAACATTAAATAATACGAAATTTGAATTTATTTCATCTTTTCATCATCCATTTTGATTTTGGTGGAGGTTAATCATCATTTTCAAGTTATATTATCTTATCCTATATATAAAAATAAATGAACTCTTTATTGTTTGACATTTTGTTATTGGAAACCAAATAAAAATTAATATATCTCCATTTATTAATTGCATATATATATATATATAATCAATTAATTTTTTGGTTATACTAAAAAGTATAAAAGCATAAATATAAAATAAATGAAATTTGAATTGACATTTAGATTTCATTAAAATATAAACATTAAATAATGCAAGATTTGAATTTATTTCATCTTTTCATCTTCCATTTTGGAGTTTAATCATCCTTTTCAAATAATAATATCTTGTCCTATATATAAATATAAAGGAACTCTTTATTTTTTGACATTTTGCTATTGGAAAGTGGAAACCATATAAAAATGTAACATATCTCCATTTATTAATTGCATATATTAAATCAATTAATTTCAGTTTGAAATTATATTAAAAGCATAAACATAAAATAAATTTGAATTTAGTTTTAGATTTCATTAATGTACAAAAATTAAATAATGTGAGATTTAAATTATTTCACTTTTTATCTTTCTTTTTTGGGTTGTATTATTGTGTTCCAAAATGTAGATTTCTCTCCGTTGAAATTTAGGGCACTTCGCTTTATCTTATATAACTACTACGTACTATTGATTTTGTAGAAAGGAGCTTAAAAATTGTTTCTTTTTCTTTGGATATTTCTGGGATTGGTCAACTTTAGTGAACTCAAATGCCTTTGTTTCTCTGTTTGTTTGATCTGCTAAGTGCTAACTTGGTTTAGGTTCCTTTGAGTTTTAAAATTTAGAGTATTTTTGATTTATCTCTACTGTTACTATAGTGTTCCAAGCGTTTCTAAACGGAAATTTAGAGTATTTCGACGGTTGTTATTTGATCTTGCATAGGTTTGAAAACAGTATCACTCTTGCATGTTAGTTTGTTTTATTTTAACCTAAACATTTAGAGTTATTATTGTCCTCCTCTAATTTCTTCAAAAACCACAGAAAATATAAGAAATGGAAGATGATAACTTAGCTTTTTACTGTTACATAGAGGGTTAAACAGATAAGTGGGTATGGTGGTTTGAAGTACTACTAAAAAGCTTAATTAACTTAGAGTCTACTCTTATTTTATGGAGCCCAACTAGAGCCCATATCTTCATATCACGATCCTATCAAGCATAGATAGGTTCCAATCTAGGATTTCATTTCTCTTTCCGAATTCAATTTGCCTCATTCTTACAAAAGCAGAGCAAAAATATCTGAGCTTTTTAGGGTGAAGCCCTAATCAAAAACTATTTTGCCTGCTAAATTTCTAAGCTTTTAACTTAACTCACCTGAATTGAGTTTGAAATAGCTACAATTTATCTCCTTTCTTAGGTTTCTTGACCAACCAACTTATGCTTTAGAATCTGGTTCACAACGCATGTCTGAGGTTGTGTGTGATTGCTATTGCGACTAGAACTTAAACATTGATGTTGTTTCTGTGATGTTTAGGTGACTTGAATCAGCATTGATAGCTAACTACTCAGATGGGTTCGGTGAAGAGAAAATCTGTGGAGGAATCTTCTGATTCTGCTCCGTCACAGAAGATTCAGAGAGAGGAGGAATCCACACAAATCATCAATAAAGAGCTAGTTGGTTGCGTTCACGATGTTTCGTTCCCTGAGAATTATGTTCCTCTTGCTTCCTCTGCTCAAGGAGATAGCAAACCACCGGCTAAAGAATTCCCCTTTACCCTTGATTCCTTCCAGTCTGAAGCTATCAAGTGTCTTGATAATGGCGAATCGGTCATGGTAAGCTAAAACCGATTTCAAAGCTTTAAACTTTCCTGTCATTATGGTACAACCGGTGTAGAGATAGATTATACACTTTATTTTGGTCACTAATTGGTTAATCAATCGGTAAAGTTTACCTCTTTGGTTTCTGTTGATTCAAGCTGTGGACTTTTCAATGATTTTCAATGAATTGGTTATTGTGTAGTTCAATTGAAAGTAGAAAGAATAAAAAAATGAATGCATGGTTCATGTTCAGGTTTCAGCTCATACATCAGCTGGTAAAACAGTTGTGGCATCCTATGCTATTGCCATGTCTTTGAGGGAAAACCAGAGGGTTATTTACACCTCACCTATAAAGGCACTCAGTAATCAGAAGTACAGAGATTTTAAAGAAGAGTTTTCAGATGTTGGTTTGATGACTGGGGATGTGACTATTGATCCTAATGCCTCTTGCTTGGTAAATATTCCTATTTCTGTTCATTGCCGTCTCAGAAATTGATTTATTTTTACCTGTTCTTAGTTTTTTTTTTCTAATCTTTGTTTTCAGGTCATGACCACAGAGATTTTGCGTAGCATGCAGTACCAAGGGTCAGAGATTATGCGGGAGGTTGCCTGGATTATTTTTGATGAGGTGCATTACATGCGTGATAGTGAAAGAGGTGTGGTATGGGAAGAAAGTATTGTAATGGCTCCGAAGAGTTCTCGGTTTGTGTTTCTATCGGCAACTGTGCCCAATGCCAAGGAATTTGCAGATTGGATTGCAAAGGTAATTCACTCTTGACTTCTAGCTCTTTTGTGGAATTGAATTAGTACAAATATATGCTGTTTATTCTCTCTCATATCAGCTTTTGATTATGATTTCATAGTGTTTAATCTTTTATTTATTTTGGAGGAAATAAAACATGTCTTGGCACAATGCAATGTAACTTTCATATTCATGGTGTTTCTTTGAGTAGACATAATAACTCAGCTTGTTCAAATGAAAAGAATATCGGAAATTTTATTTGGTTTGGTTGCTCTGGAGATGTGATTTTAGAATTGGTATTGTAGGTTCACCAACAACCATGCCACATTGTTTACACTGATTATCGGCCAACTCCACTTCAGCACTATGTCTTTCCTGCTGGAGGTAATGGACTTTACTTGGTTGTGGACGAAAAGGCTAAATTTCATGAGGATAGCTTCCAAAAATCTCTTAACGCACTGGTTCCTGCTAATGAGGGTGACAAGAAAAGAGACAATGGAAAGTTTCAGAAGGGATTAGTGGTTGGAAAAATTGGTGAAGAAAGTGATATCTTCAAATTGGTGAAAATGATAATTCAGCGACAGTATGATCCTGTGATTTTGTTCAGTTTCAGCAAAAAGGAATGTGAGGCACTTGCTATGCAGGTTAGTTTCCTTATCTTCTGGGTGTCTGGTACAAGTGAATATATCATACATGCATCTTGCTCTGGGACTTTGTGGCGTGTCCAGTGGTGGACCCAGAAATTTTTTTTACCGGGGTCAAAAACAAAATGGGCTTTGGATCTTGCAATTGTTGGATTTTTTTTAAAAGTAAGTTAATGGATTCAAAAAGTAAATAAGCTAAAAAAAACCTAAAGTTTCATGGGTTCAAAATTGATTTTCAACAAAAAAAAAAATTTATATACACAAATTTTTTTTTTTTTTATTATGACCCCACTTTCATCATATCCGCCTCATGTGTCTTGTTTTATGTGTATTGTTTTATGTGTCTCATAGTATTTAAAACGTGATTGTGATGCATGTCTGTTTGTTCAACAGATGTCTAAGATGGATTTAAACAGCGATGATGAAAAAGATGCTGTGGAGACAATCTTTACTAGTGCAATTGATATGCTTTCAGATGATGATAAGAAGCTACCTCAGGCAAGTATCCATTAAAGCTCTTTCTAGCATGCCTGAGAGTTTGTATAATGCGCCTTTACCTATATCTTTTGTGAATACTATCCTCGTCCACAACTTCTTTCTAGCATTCCTGAGAGTTGTGTTTTAATGCTGTGAGCTATGGGCTAATATGATCCTGTGCATGTATTTGTAGGCATTGCTAGTATTTTTGGCTTAACTAGTGGTGGATTTCCCAACCTCTCTCTGTAGGCTATTGCTAGTATTATCGGCTTAACTAGTGGTGGAACCATCCTTACCTCTATTATCTCAAATTTTATTTTACATTTTGCTTGCCTTGTAGCCATCCTCCTGCTCAAAAGTTGAGTTTTCCCTCAATTTATGCGTGTCATGAACATGTAATAGCTTATATTCTTTACTCCTGATGTTCCATAAAGGGTCATTTTGGTCCTTTTTTAGTTGATCTAGTTTCAGATGCGATTTGGCTTGTTGATGTATTTGTTCTGCGGGAAAATTGACATGGTTCCTGGCTTCATGTACCACAGGTGTCAAATATATTACCCATCTTAAAACGTGGTATAGGCGTTCATCATTCAGGTCTGCTTCCAATTTTGAAAGAAGTAATTGAGATATTGTTTCAAGAAGGTCTTATTAAGGTACTTCAAGGCGTACAGCTATAATTTCCATATTGTCAATTCTTGCTATCTTTTAGATCTGGTTGGCATGTGATTTTGTGGATGTTTTCCTTTAGTCTCTTTGGCTTGCTTCACTTGATTTAAGTTTCTCTAATTTTCGATTGTGTCTACACCTTCTCACTTTGTCATTGCCACTTAAGTTTGAAGTGTTTTCTTTTAGTGTTTGTTTGCAACAGAGACATTTAGTATTGGACTGAACATGCCGGCAAAAACGGTTGTGTTTACAAATGTACGTAAGTTTGATGGAGACAAGTTCCGGTGGCTATCAAGTGGAGAATACATACAGATGAGTGGTCGTGCTGGACGTCGAGGTATTGACAAACGAGGTATCTGTATCCTCATGGTTGATGAGAAGATGGAACCTGCTGTTGCCAAATCAATGCTCAAAGGAAGTGCTGATTCTTTGAACAGGTACAATTGTTATGTATCGAATATTTTAAATCCACAGTGTAGAAATTATCAACCTGATTGTTAGTTCTGCTTTAAGACCTTTAGACTTCTTGACAGGTTTATTGACCTATACTGTTTTGTTTCCATCATCTATCAGTGCCTTTCATCTGAGCTATAACATGCTTCTAAATCAGTTGCGGTGTGAAGAAGGTGATCCTGAGAATCTTCTCCGCAATTCTTTCTTTCAGTTTCAAGCTGACCGTGCTATCCCTGATCTCGAGGTACAGTTGCAAACTGCTAAATGTTAGATTTCTTGATTATAGAATGTTCATTTTATGTAAATGATCTGGTTATGGTCTGGTTATGGTCTGGTCTGTACAGAAGCAAATAAAAGCCCTAGAAGAAGAGAGAGACTCTATGGTGATTGAAGAAGAAGAAAGCTTAAAAAATTACTATAACCTGATTTTGCAATATAAGAGTCTGAAGAAGGATATACGTGAAATTGTGTTCTCTCCAAAGTACTGCTTACCCTTTTTGCTACCAAACAGAGCTGTTTGTCTTGATTGCACAAATGACAATGAAGAGCCACAATCATTCAGCATTGAAGACCAGGATACGTGGGGAGTGATAATGAAATTTAGCAAAGTCAAAAGCTTATCTGAAGGTTAGAACTCGGAGAATTTACTAGTTAATTAATGATATTAATTCCTTTAAGCAGTAATGATTCCATCTTGACATGAGCAATTCATCCAGATGATGATAATAAAAGACCAGAGGATGCAAACTACACCGTAGATGTATTGACTAGATGTACGGTAAGCAAAGATGGCGTCGGCAAAAAGAAAGTTAAGGCTGTGCCATTTAAGGCACGTGGTGAGCCTGTTGTGGTCTCTGTTCCTTTATCGCAGGTAACATGTCTGCTCTATTTATTTTTTTCTTTTCTCGTCTTCATAGTCCTGTATAATGTTATACACATTCTTAAGCGGCTTATCCTCGGATCCTGCTCCTGATGATCTTATTGTTTTTCTTTATTATCATGGACAGATTAAGAGTTTAAGCAGTGCAATCATGAATATACCAAAAGATCTTGTACCTTTGGAAGCTCGAGAAAATGCTCTGAAAAAGGTTTCTGAGTTGCTCTCTAGACATCCCGATGGAATACCCCTAGATCCTGAAGCTGATATGAAGGTTTGTTTTTTTTCTCAAGTACTTTTCTACTTCTGCTCTCTTTCATATGTCACAAGAGATGAACACCACTTTTACCTTGTTAGATTCGGAGCAGCTCTTACAAAAAGACAGTTCGTCGGCTGGAGGCTCTAGAAAACCTATTTGACAAACACAAAATTGCAAAATCTCCCCTCATAACACAGAAGTTGAAAGTTCTACACATGAAGGAAGAACTAACAGCCAAGATCAAATCACTTAAGAAAACTGTCCGATCCTCAACAGCATTGGCGTTTAAAGATGAACTTAAGGCCAGAAAGCGTGTTTTACGAAGGCTAGGGTAAATATTTGCTAAATTTACTACACATTCTAAATATTCTTATGAAACCAACTCAATTTTATATGTCATCTACATCTGTGTTCTGTCCTCCTCTTTAAGGCTACAGGGCTGTGATTTCATTGTTTGTTTCGTTGATACCTCTATAAACTTCATTTTTATTATTTTGTTATATAAATGCAGATACATCACAAGTGATAATGTCGTGGAGTTGAAGGGGAAGGTTGCATATGAAATCAGTAGTGCAGAAGAATTGACATTAACCGAGCTAATGTTCAGTGGTGTTTTCAAGGTAGCAAAGGTGGAGGAGTTGGTTTCTCTCCTCTCTTGCTTTGTGTGGCGAGAGAGACTCCCCGACACTGCTAAACCCAGAGAAGAACTCGACTTGCTCTTCATACAATTACAAGACACAGCCAGGCGTGTTGCTGAACTTCAGCTGGACTGCAAGGTACTAGCCAACACATTCTTTTTCTCTGTTCATCCAAAAAAACCTGACCACTTGAAGAACGCTTGGTCAATAACTGTCTTTTATCACAATGTGACAGGTTGAAATCGATGTGGAGAGTTTTGTGCAATCATTCAGACCAGATATAATGGAGGCAGTGTATGCTTGGGCAAAAGGGTCCAAATTCTATGAAGTCATGGAGATTGCTCGTGTTTTCGAAGGGAGCTTGATCAGAGCAATAAGGAGAATGGAGGAAGTTCTACAACAGCTCATAGTAGCTGCAAAGTCTATAGGAGAAACACAGCTTGAAGCTAAACTAGAAGAAGCTGTTTCCATGATCAAGAGAGACATTGTTTTTGCAGCATCTCTTTACTTGTGATGCCCTTGCTTGCTTAATCCTGGCAATAAGATTGGAAAAAAAAAATTTATTTGTACTTTACTTTCATTCAATTTTGAATTTTAACAAAGTTTTATAATGTGTACTAAGCAGAGAAAATAAATTTATTTTTGACCATGACCATAGTTTGATGTAGAACAAGACGATAATCTTAATTTCCACATTTTCCTTACAAAAACTACATAACTCCTCAAAACACTTGCATCTAAGTGAATTCATAAGACCTTAAGACATAAAACTTCATTGCTATACACAGACATCTCATTAAAGCATAGCAGTGATATATTCATCTTGATCCAGCCATAGATGATGACCTGCCCTCTGTGTTCCCGTTTTCCTCTGCATCAGTTTTGGTCTGCATCCTCGCATTGAGTGTGAGTTTGTTCTTGGGTGAAAGTTTCTTCACTTCTTCAGGTGTGTAGATGAATATCTTTCTCACCATTCCACAGAACTCACTGCATCACAAAACATAAAAAGAGAGGACACATTACAGTAGATGATACTCTACACTTGTAAACAATGCTGTGTTTCTTTCACATATGCACAGCTCTCTTGAGATTAAAACAAAAACTTGAATTTTAGCCACAAATGCACTTACTTCCATGGATCATCACCAACCAACATCATGTCATCTTCATCATCGGTGTAGACAACTTGCCATTTTTTGGTAGATTTTAAGAGTTCGCCCTCAATGTCAAACATCTCTTCCAACTTCTTGAACAGATCTTCGTAGCACACTGACCTTGTCAAATCAACAGCTCTACTTACTGCACTCCCTTGCATGTGCACCTAAATCAAATTGCCAAAAACGTTCTCCTTTTAGTCCAAAGCAAGACAGTCATGGTAAAATTTCGGACAATTTAAGACCAATATTGAAGTTGTGACCCAAAAATATTTTATTTTGATAAGAGCAAACGATCCAAGAGGCTAATAATTACCTTTGTGCAGCTACGTATCTGTCTACTTTGTGATTCTTGAGGAGACCTCAGAGAGGATTTCTCAGGATCACCACTCCCCGAAGGAATATCAAATTGGTTAATATTTAATGGCTCAGATTGCTGGCTGGAGTCAAATTCATTAGATGGGGCAGGTTGATCTACAGAAACAGCACCGGACACAGAGGCAGCAGAAAAACACTCATCCACATTAACATTTTCAACTAGCTCAAACCCAAAAAGCCTGCAGACATTTCCATTAGTTTGCTTCTTTTCAGTAGATTCGTTGTTAAACGCTGAAGTAAAGGATTCAGCTGCACTATCTACATGGCTGGGCCAAAAAGCTGATCCAATGGATGCTCCACCAAATGGTTTGCTCACACCATGACCCAAATTAGTAGCCTTGGCAGGAGGAGGGAGTAATGGCACCAAGGAAGAAGTGTCTGCCTGGGATTTCCACACAGCATCTGGAGTAACTGAAGAGAGCATCAATTAAAAGAGCTGGAGCTACCACAAGAAAGAACAGTACAAAAGAGAAAAGAACACAATACCAGGAGCAGATGGACCGGTGGTTGGTGAAGGCAAACCAGGAGGTCTCGGTCGTTTGTTCCTCTGTGGAGGCTGAGGTTGTGAAGAAGGGGTACTATTTGCAACTAGGGGCTCAAGTTCCCATGGTGAAACTCTTTCAGGACGAAACACAGATGAGGGATCATCCCATTGAACCTGTAGCATTATCAGATTGCCGACAAGCATATTAAGCTAAAGATATACAAACCCACAACTTACTCCACTGCAAAGTATAACAGTAGAATATTCTAACCTTTAGCGATCTCCATTCAGAATCATGCCAGACCGAAGACTTGTTCTCCTGAACGCCAACAATTGTGCCACTGAACCTGGCATTGTTAAAACACAAATGAAAAGGAAAAAAACTAGAAGTTATATTGCATTCAGCTTTATAAGCAAAAAGAAAACAAGTAGTTAGATCTGATACCTTTTCTCTGGAGCTTCTTCACCCTCAAATCTCATCTTGAAACGCATGCCTACAGACAGCTTCTGGTTCTTAGCTTCGAGATACCTATTGATGCTCACAATAAACTCTGACCTACTTGTCCTGATAATAGAAGATATGTCAGCCTGGATTTGCAGCCAAATGATTATCATAAAGCATATGCAGGAAACAGTGACTCAAAGGCGTAAGACGCATATTTGCAAAAAACATGGCTCATGTCTGTTCCAGACCGGCTAGATACATCTAACATAGCAAAATTTCAAGTTTTCTAAATTAAGCTGACAGTCCGATGCAGCAACTGATGTGTCTTGGACCATTTGATGGCATTAAAGTGTTTTTAGGATTTTGTTTTTCCCAGTCAATGACTCAATTAAACTAAAGTAAGAAAAGTAAGACCTTGGCTTGTAGAAGACAGAAAAGATTGTTCTTGTTGTAATGGCATGAGCTGCAGTAGCAAGAACCCCAATGTGCATGCTATGACTTGAAATAACAGAGGATGGGACATTAGTCTGTTGTCTCATGTGCCGCCTAACACCAACTCGGAGCTCTTCATTCTCACCCCTGAAAGACAATACAATGTCACATGCTTAGCCGGTTAAAGGCAAAACTAATATCAAGACAAAATGAAAGAATGAGGAACTTGCCTTAAGAAAATGAAAGCATCTCCAGCCACTAATTTCTTCGAGCTAACAAAAACACTCCATCCAGTTGTTAGCAAATGGCGCCTTGGTTGGCCTGTAATCCAAACATCATGATATTTTAATAAACGTGAAACAATAACATTAATGCAAAATTTTGTAAAGCTTCAAAGGTTCCCCAGTAGCAGTAGCCCTGGAGTAAAGGAACCGCAATTTAAAGACCATCTCATAATAAGGTAGCAAGTGTATTACCTCGGAAAATATGCCTAAAATGCCATTCGCAATTGTGCAAATCAGTTGCAACCAATTCTTGCCATGGTGGTTGTTGGGACATATCCTAGAGAAGAGAAGAAATCAAAGTATTAAAAAAAGAAAGCAGTTGGAATTGTTTCCAAAAAGTAACAAGAACACCCGAAGCAAGTCTAACCAAGGGTGGAAGACAATCATCTGCATGTCTGCGTAGCACAGAGAAACCACCATGTGTGCTTGTGTCCGAAGCAGTTAGTGTCTTGCAAAATGAATGTACTATGCATTTTTCAGGTTCTTGGACAGGGGGATCGGGGCTGATGGGTTCACTTTGCTGTTGAGCAAACACAAAAGTTCCACAAAAATCAAGAATAGGCCAAAATAAAAACCGTACTTTATAAACACCAAACCATCAAAATTTAGCTTATAATAAACTTACATCCAGTTCTGGCAATAAGGTTATTTGCGCATAAACTTCGTCAGTCTCCGGTTCTGCCTGAGCTTGCAAAGTGAAGCACAACAAAGCTTAAAATTATTAATACAACACATTTTCATAAAGCAGAAGGAAATTCTATCATATATCAGGGAATTCAGTGTACCCTACGCTGTATGTTGATCACTTTACAGAGAATCTTAGATGGAAGATTGAAGGAAGGCATCTGTTGCTCCGAACCTTGGTGCATTGATGCCTCGAGCTGCATAGGCAGTGATAAATTAAATACATAAATGTGATAATCAGAAAAGGTGAAAAAAACTGTCGGACAATTGACCAAGTGAAATCAAAACAGGTAGTATAGTTCATCTCTTCTATACAACAAGACATGTTTTGAGATTTTATTTTAAACTAGAAAGCATCATTAAGGCAATTTGAGTGTCAATATGACACAGAGAGTAAGAACAGTCCAATTAACATAACCGTTAGCAAATGAGCATGGTACAGTTTATCACAATGTTAAGTGATTCAAACTGGAATACCTGCTCCATGTGACCTTCAGGGAAATAATAAACTCGTTCCTCTTCACGAGGTAGGGTTACAAGAGGTCCAGCACAGGCATGCCATAACTCCCTACATAAAGCATCACTTAAAACCCCTACAAAGAAACAAAAAACGATTATCGGATGCAATATGATATCTCAAAAAACACAGAAAGGGTTGCAATAAGTGAATTCCTCTCAATTCATAGTTGCTCCAAGGTTTTAAAACCCTTATCCATTTCTCAATCAGTCATTCCAAGTTATATATAATCCCCAAACAATCCTAGAAACCTGAGTCCCAGTAGAAAAATACCAGACACAGTTGACAGAATGGTATAAACACACAAAAAAGATTCAACGAACCTCCCGGTTTTCCAGATGAATGATTCGTAGCTGCCATTTAGAATCCACTTAACTTCGATAAATTTACCTGAGGAAAAAAAAAAGAAGAAGAAGAGAAACTATAAGATTGAAATATCTTTCTGAAAGAAGAAAATAAGATGGACCTATCCTCGTCTAACTTAGACAAACAATACTCTGATAGATATCATTATGTAGCAACCATTTAAAACCCTTTCTTAAATTTACTGACAAAATGTGGGCCATTTATGTAACTGCTTTGTTCTACATTTTGTCTAAAGCACACCACAAGACTCAGATTCTCAAATTTTATTACCCAATATGAAGAGAAACCCAATGGCCAGCTCAAACAAAGGGGTAAAATAAAGAACAAATAAGGCAAAAGCAAGACAAGAACCTACTCACATACATACCAGAAATGAACAAATTACAGTTCTTAACTTCAAACTTTACAAAACAAAACTGTTACTAAAATCATATCTATAATGGCAAAGATTTAATCTCGAAAGCTAAAATTATCAGATAGAATCAAATCTGTGAGAAGAGAAAACCTATTGAAAAAGCAAAAAGGGTACGCTTTGAAAACAAGATCAGGAATTGGAAAAAAGAGTTGAAATTGGGATGTGAAACGAAGTGTAGATTCTTGATCTAGATTATCCCCAAAATCAAATCCAGGTAAAATCGAGAAAAAAAAGCACAAATCTGACTACGGATCCTCAAAAGTCTCCTCATTTACTAAGCAGAACCAAGCAAGCAAGCAAACCCAGAAATAAAAATCGAACCTTTACTTAAAAACCTCTGGATCCAAACAAACCAAAGCGAGCTAGGGTTCAAAGAAAACCCAGAAAGAAACAGATGAAGATGAGAAAGAAATTTTGATTGGGGGGACAGTGAAAAATCTAGAGGATATAGAAACTAAAAATTGGTGTCAAAATAATGCAAGAAAAATAAAAGAGTAGATTGATTTATACAATAGATGTGAGATAAAGCTTGTATGTAAAGGTGTATACACACCGTCAGTGTTTGGTTGAACCCGACACGAACCCTTTGGCTATGGCTGCCTCTTTTTCTGTGCTTCTCTCCCTTTTATTATTTTAATTTTATTTCTTTCCTCTCTTTGTTGGTTTTTTTCCACCACAAGCATTATAACATGCTCTCGAGTCTCTTTTACTTTGAAAAAGGGCATTTTCTAAGGAAATTTCAAAGTAGCCATGGTTAACAAAAACAAAAACCCAGATTTTTGGGGGTTTAATTATTGATTTAGTGATTAGTGAACCTCTCTGACTCTAAGGAAGGTATTATTATTTACTTATTGTAAACTAGTAGTCATTTTTAATGAATTTTTAGAAAAATTTGGTAAAAAAACCCTCACTTTTTCCAAAAACATTTAAAAACCCTCATTTTGTGGTTTTTAAATCTTCACTTTTTAATAAATGGTGAAATAACCCCTAAGTATTATAAAAAAACTAAGTAAAGCATTATACTAAAATAGAAGAAAAATAATTAGTTTGTGATTTATTTATTTTTACAAATTTGAGTTTGAAATTTTTCCAAAATTGAGTTTTTTTAACTATTAAAAATTACATATTAGCACATTCAGTTTTTTTGTTCGAATTTTTTCGAGTTTTTTTTTCTGAATTTAAGAAAATTGATTAAAATTATTACCAAAATTCAGATTCGAATTTGGTTCAGTTTTAGATGAAAATATAGTTAAATAATGATTAAATAACAATAATTAATATTATATTTAATATTCTTTTAAAACATTTTAGTGTTGAAATTTATGTACTTCCGTAATAATACAAAATTTTGTTTGTGTTTATGTTTATATTAATAAGTTTGTGTGATCGAACCAAATAAATATTTATTAATATAAATTCATATTCGGTTCAACATAAAAACTTATATATCGCTCGTACTATTAAAAATTTGGTTTAGTTTCACATTTATGAATTTTTGTAACCCAAACGAATACATCTTCACTAATTAAAATTTTCAATTAATATATATATATATATATTAATTTAAAAATATATTCAAATATTATACATATATATATAACATAAAACAATCAATTTTATATAAAATCGAATAAAACTTAAGAAACACCGAAATAAATTTTGGATCCAGTTTGGACATGTTTTCCTAAATACGAAATTGATTGTCCAAGCCAATAAATTTAAATAATTTTCATAAAAAAATTGCTATAGATAAAGAAACTTATTTACTATATCTAAACAAAATGTTGAACCACGATCTAAGGTTTCATATAAGTTTTTTTACATTATAACTTAAAGATTTCTATTTGGGAAAACAATTTGTAAAATAGAATTTAGGGAAAATTTCTAAAATAAATTGTTTCTATTTATTTATATTTTAATATAATAATTTGTTTAGTTTTAAATAGGGTTGATTGATATTGGAGGTTATTTCATCATTTATTAAAAGGTGAGGGTTTTTAAATGTTTTTGTAAAAAGTGAAGCTTTTTTTACACATTTTTCCTAAGTTTTAACATTATGAATACTGAATTGAGTCGTGCTCTTTTCTTTTTTTTCATTTGAAGTTTTATTAGAATTTTAAAATATTGATTTGATTTTTAGATTTTTAGTTTTATGTGTTTCTCTTTTGTAGGATTTTATTTTGGGAGAAATCTCGTTTTCCACCGATTTTGTATCAAAAAAATTTAATTAAATCGTGCTTATGTTGCAATATTATCCATTTTAGAAAATTATATGAACGATAAAATGAACAGTTGGCTTTTGGCATATGAATTTTATCTAAAAGATTATATCTTCTTAAATAAAGTTTGATCTTCTCACCAGAGTTTGACATGTGTTAAATTTCACTAGATGAAGATATGTATCAAAACAAGATTAAATTTTCAAGTAAAGAAGAAAAAATGATATTCAAAATAATTTGAAGTATTGGTAAAGTAGTATTAAAACATCACTTTTTTAAAGCCAAAATTATAAACAAATCGTATAGAACTCAAAAGATAAATGACTAAAAAGCCATTGTTGAAAAAACAATGAATTCATTGAAATGAATTTTACATACTTAATGAAAAATTAGCTTATTTGCACTTTCATTTTGTTATATAAAGTAAACACGTTTAATATAAATGTGAAACGAGTCAACAGTATTACTCATGAAATTACAGCATATGCTAAACATGTTATTTTTAAAGTAGTGTTATTTTTTTCAAATTTTCAATTCTATTTTTTAACTAAAACTATTTTTAACTTTTTTATTTACATTTTTGAAAAGCTAAATATATATCTATATTCACATAATTTAATATGATTTACGTATTATTTTGGTATGAAACTTATGACTCTTATTGATTGATATGGAATGCGTGGAGTTGAAATCTGATTTGAGTATGATAGAGGAGGTAATTAGGTTGTATTGTAGTGTAGTGTTGAAATCCGGTCTAAAAAAGAGTTGTCAAATAGAATTAAAAAAAATTATGAAATTTACCAAATTTTAAATATTCACATTAATATAATTTAAAGTTAATTTCTTATATCCGTGTATGTATGCGGGTCCTAATCTAGTAAAAGATAAAAGGAATCGGTAAATTAAAGAGTTACCATAGTGGTTGATTGATTAGAAGAAATGATAGCCAAAATTCAAAGAAGCATATTTGGGAGAAGTTTTTAAAGAAGAAGAAACTCATTTTTGTTAGAGGAAAACTCTTTGAAATGAAATATTTGGCATTTTTAAGATGTCTCTAATAATATTTAAATCCTACTCCAAACTTTACTATTCGAAGTAAATTATCTCTAATGGTATATTCTATATCTTATTCTAAAAATAAAAAGTGAATGGTGTTATTCTAGACCCACCAAGCTGGATATTAAAAATGTGCATAATGAAAGAAAAATGTGAACCTACTTAGGTATTCCGAAAATACAAGCAACTCAAAAGTGTAAGCTTTCCACGTTTGTGAAGGATTCCCTTCAAAGTCGAGTGAATGGTTGGTCATCCAAATGGTTTTCCAAAGAAAAGAATGAGATTATAATCAAATCAATGGCCCTAATTCTTCTGACTTATGTTATTTCTAGTTCCTCTGGACATCTGCTAATAACTTACATGAGCTATCATGAGGTTTTGGTGGAGCTCTAGTTCTAAATGGCGTGGTTTCCACTGGACAACTTAGAAAAATATTTAATTTAGAAAAATTCAAATTGAGTAGTATTAGATTCCGTGCAATCCTAATTTGGCGTTGTTGGCTAAACAATTATGGCGACTCTTACAGTATCATGATTCCCTCTTGGTTAGGATGCTAAGGGGCAATATTATAAATATAACTCACCGCTAAGGAGACATTAGAGGATTTATCTCTTATGGTTGAAGGAGCATAATAGCGGTGAAACCATTACTTTCTTTAGACATTAGAAAAAAGATCTTCTCTTGCTTCAACACCATAGTTTGGGAAGATCCTTGGATACTGACCTTCCTGGCAAGACCGGAACGGACAAGGATTATAGTGGTTCATCCATTGATGATCATCAGTGACCTTATTTCTAAAGAGAATATAGATTGGAAATATGAGTTTTTGGAAAAATTTGTAAAACCAGAAGATTCCCTATATTAGGAGTCTAGCTATAGGCCAAACATTTCACATGGATGAATTTTGCTGGCCATTCACAGAGAAAGGACAATATATTGTAAAAATTGGGTACTGGGTTGCAAGGAACTTGTTGACACAAGGCGATATGGAAGGTTATAGGAACCAAGTATATATGAGGTGTAAACTCATTCATGGACTTTAAAAGCTCCTAAAGATACACAAGATGATATTGCAAATCATGTCTAGACACATTGTTGTTACAAAAAAAAAACTAACACATAGGAAAATGAGATGTGATAATCATTACATGTGATGCGGAGCATCGGATGAGTCATCTAAACATGTTATCTTTGAACGCCATACAACATTAAAAACTTGGTCTTTAGTCCCTACTCCAACCCCATTCATTATATTTCCATCAATAGGATTATTCACCAACCTAGATTACCTTTTTGGAAAAAATCATCTGACGGATCCTCGGACAAGGATGAAGACCCTTAATCTTGGATCCTTTGATTTATATGGCAAAGTCGAAATGAGAAATCTATCAAATGCATCATCCTCAAGATGCCCGATATTTAAGTCATGCCACAGCGGAATATCATGCTTGGCATAAAGCACTCTAATATACACTTTTGACCATAAGCCATAAGCTTACAGAATATTTGTCTTGTTGACGGATCTTGATACTAGAATGCACCAAATAGTTGACTTAGATAGATTTGGCTAGGCCCAAATGGAGACCAACGCCTCCTAGGAGTCCAAAATCAACCAAGAAGATTATCACCCCACACATAGAGCTTCAAGCTCTCATCTAGGTGATGTGGAGCCTAATCCCCTCAGCTCGCACCAAGCCTTCAGAATAGATTGCCAAGACATCATCAAAATGATTAGCAAACCATAAAACTGTCTAAACTTCACAGTGGAACTTAAGGAGTTTTTACACCTTTAAAGACGTTTTAATTTTTTGCCATCTTCTTCATTCCATGAGTACCAAATTTTATTCATCATCCTTTGGTCAAATTTTATGATAATATATAACAACTTGAATACTATTCATTCTTTATGCTTATTTAGAAGGCTTCATCAATGAAATGATTTCTTGTTTATTCTTTCGTTTCTATCTAAACAAATCCATCATACAGAAATGAAACCTCGTAATATCATCTAAGTTTTCTTAATATTTTCTTGAAAACTAATTTGGTAGGAGGCTTCACCAATGAAACGATTTTTACCTTATTTTCTCTCTGGCATATTCCTTTTTCAAATGACATGGGCATACAAACTGCTTATACATTAACGTAAAAACAAAAATAAACTTCACTAATCTTTCATGCTCAAGCTGCACAATCACTGAATTTTATGACATAAAGTTCATAGTTCTTTTGAAAAACTAGGGGTTCTTTGTGTTCAACCAGATTTGATCTCTCACATATCCTATGATTATTACTGATCCATGTAAAATTTTATTTATTCCACAACACCCAATATCTCTCATATATTCATGGCTATATGGGTTTTAATAAAGTGTAAGTAGCAGCACTGGCTATATTCATCAGCCAAGAGTATATGAAATATTTTGAGTGTTGTGGACACTACAAGAAATTAGACCTACAACATCAGTAATAACGTATCGGATAAACAAACAACATTAGTTAGAATCACTTATTTAAAAATGATATTAAATATATGATTTAACATCAATTAGAACAGTTGATGTTATTTTGGGTTTTGTTAACATCAGTTAAATAAAACTAATAGAAATTCATATTCATTTGTATCACTAAGACAAAAACAACACAGAAAGTGATGCCATTAATAATTATTTGACATCAATTAAATTAAATTGATACTAATATATTTTATTTTGCATTACTTAAAAAAAAGATACAAAATAAAAATTAACATCAACTGTTTAAATGATAGAATGTTTTTATCAAATTTTGTTTATTTGATGTCAAATAACTAGTAATGACATCACTTATTGTAACTTTCTATCATGTAAACAATTGATGTTGATTTTTATTTTGTATCTTTTATTTTTAAATGATACTAATTAAGATAAATTAGTATCAATTTTATTTAATTGATATCAAATAACTAGTAATGACATCAGTTATTGTTACTGATATTAATTTATAAATTTTGTATCGACCACTTATAAGTAACTCAAATTAATATCATTTGTTTAATTGATACAACATAAATTTTTTGTAGTGAGTAAATACTAATACTAATAAAATCTGACATGTTGTAAAATATTATTACTCATCCAATCACGTAAAGACTAAGGCACCAAAATTTCTATTTTATAGGATTTAATAAATTTTTTTTTTTTGTCAACAATTATTTATTTATTAAAACGGTTCAGAAATCCAAACCGGAAGAACAAAGTTTACATGAATAACAAAATACGGATAAAGTCTAGCACTGTGTGCTAATTTGTCCGCTTTGGAATTTAAATTAACAGAAATTAAAGAGAGCGAGAAAAATACGAATAAATTATTAACCCTCACAAGATCTTCAAAGTGTGTCGAAAAATAGGTCAATCTGCCGGTGTAGACACCATCTTCACCAATTTTGAGGAATCCGTCAGGAAAGCTATTTCTATTTTTTGTTGTGCGATCAAACTTGTCATGGTCCAGATAAGAGCTTCTAACTTGGCATGCAAAGGAGAGACGCACCTACGAGTGTTACATGCCCCCATAATTGTTCCCTCAACGTCATCTTGAGAATAAAACCAACCTAATCCAGAGAAATTGTCTGTCTCTTTCCATGAACCATTTATATAACAACAAAACCCTTTATAAGGTTAAGTCCGAGACAAAGGTAAAACAGCGGTATTTTGAGAGATTTGATTAGTCTCATCATTATCTATATATTGTGCTGACTCCCAAGCTAAAGGTTTGGTTTCCGCTAATTTAAAAATTTCTTGCGGGTTTCTATCGATGTTTTTAAAGAATTTATCATTTTTTGCATTCCAAATATACCATAAAATCCATGGAAAACTATCATCCTTGAGAATTTCAGGAATTCTCCAGAATAAATGATCCATATTTGAGAACAAAGAATTTCCTGAAAATCTAATGGCCGATAGTATTTTTGATAACACACATACTTGTACTACTGGTGGACATTCAAAAAGAGTATGATTAACTGTCTATTCCTCCGCTCCACACCGAGCACAGTGGATATCACAATTTATTCCTCTTTTCCAATATTTGAATTAACCGATAAACAACCTGTAACAGCTTGCCATATAAAATGACGTATTTTAGGGGAAGCATTTTAATTTCCATGTATGAGCTTGTAGAGGCCGAATATCTGGGCCATAGTAAAAAGCTGTCGTACCAAATGAGGGAAAATTATGTTCCGTCTAATATCCTAATTTTACCATATATTTTCTAGATTTTGTAAAATGCAAACCAAAAGTATCTTCTTTAAATATTCTACTGATTAGGATACCTCGAATCAATGAAATATCTTCTGGGTCAATGATTTCATTGATCAAATCCATGTCCCACATCATGGATGTTAGGTCAATTAATTGATTGACCGTCAGATTAGGGTAAAAGTTTTGTCCTTTACATAATGATGGCCTCATAAGATCAGCTGGTATCCATGGATCATTCCAAACTAAAGTGGAATGCTCAGAACCAACTCTTTTAATTAGTCTTTTTTTAACCAAAGGTCTAGCCGAAATAATACTTCTCCATCCATAAAGGGAGAGTAGGACTTAATTAGATCCATTGGATTTGTTTTCCGATGATATCTACCTTTTAAAACTTTGGCGAACAGAGAGTCTAAGTATTCTATCAGATGCCATAGGTTTATCCTTAAAAGTACTGGATTGAATTCTTCTATGATTTAATAATATTTCATTTGCGTTTTAATAATCGAGAGAATGAGACGACAAAAAGTGTTTAAAGTCACTACAAAAGAAAGTGTGGTACATCACTTATTTTATATATTTTAAACTAACTTTGCATCATTTAAGTAAGTGACTCTCGATGCAATGATGCAAAATATTTGCATCAGTTGAGATATATATTACATTATATTTTGTAGTTGATGTTAATATGTATTATTTACAAACAAATGATGTTAAATGTGCATCAGTTACAAACAAATGATGAAAATTTGCATCAGTTAATATAAATGAAAGTAATATTTGTTACATTTCTAACAATTGATGCTACATAATTGTATCATTGGTTCATGATTGATGTTGTAATTGCATTGGTTGTAAACAAAATTAGTTAATTTTTGTAATTAAATTTAATTAATTAAAATATTATTAAATTTATATGATAATATGTAAATTTATTGACAAAGCGTCACATATTATTTAGGATTTAATTAAAATAAACATGTTAAAATAATAATTACTTGGTGAAGTTTAGTCATCTAAACTCTTTCTAAGCTTATTATAAAATTATGAGTTTATTAATAGAATAATTTTCTCCTCCCAACTTCTTTTGGCCATGTGGAACAAATGTAAAAAAATAAATTGCTTCATTTTTTAAATGATACAAATTTTCTATCATTTAAACTATTGATGTTAATTTTTATTTTGTATCTTTTATTTTTAAATGATACACCTTAAGATAAATTTGTATCAATTTTATTTAATTGATGTCAAATAACTAGTAATGACATCACTTATTGTAACTGATATTAATTTCATAAATTTTGTATTAACTAATAAGTAACTCAAATTAATATTAATTATTTGATTGATGCAACATAACCTTTTTGTAGTGTAATAATATATATATAATATTAAATTAGTTATTTTCATTTTTATCCAAAGATGAAACTGATCCCGCAAAGAACAAAATTTTTTTAAAAAATATTTACAATATATTGAAAACACGTTAATTTTCTTTGTATCATGTTAAATAATAGAGAAAATACCATAAAAACCTTTAACTTTGAACATTTTTCCAACTTAAACATCCAACTTTTTGTGTTTCCACTTAAAACCTCCAACTAAATTGTTTTTCCAAAACAAACCTTCAAATAATCTAAAATGTGCATAAGGTTGGGTTGACTAACGGTCAACATCTAACACCGTTAACAAAAATCAATTTATTTTGTTAAAAAATTATTTTTTTCAATTTAATTAGAAAAAACAAAAAAAAATGTTAGATTATTTACCATTAACAATGCTACCAAATAAGAAAAGAAAAATAAATTAATTGATTATAATATTAAATTTTAATATTATAATAAAACTTATTTTATCTAAATAAAAACTATTTTCTTAATATATATTTTTAATATAACAGTGTTATTATTTTGTGAAATTACGTTTGTAAACATTTTTTCCAGTTTATACTATCAATTATGGAGTGAGTTTCTAATATTAATATGTGGTTGGTAAAAAAATTAATATTTTTATTATTGTAAATATAAAATTTAATTAATGTAATATTCATTTTTGTTTAATAATTTTTACTTAGAGAAAATAATTTTTATTGTTAATAATAAAAAATATTATTTTTATTATGTTAACATTTTTTAAAAAATATTATTTTTTTGTTTTATTTTATTTTTACATAGTTTTAGTTTTTTCGTTATGATATTTTTTGTTTTTTCTAATTAAATTGAAAAATAATAATTGTTTAACAAAATAAATTGATTTTTGTTAAAGGTGTTAGATGTTGACCGTTAGTCAACCTAACCTTACGCACATTTTAGATTATTTGAAGGTTTGTTTTGGAAAAACAATTTAGTTGGAGGTTTTAAGTGGAAACACAAAAAGTTGGATGTTTAAGTTGGAAAAATATTCAAAATTGAATGTTTTTTATGGTATTTTCCCTAAATAATATTAGTACATCATAAACAACATTTATATGTAAGTCAAACATAGGATTCAATGTTTGTTATTTATGTGTGGGTAACATGATATATATTTTAGAAAAATATTTCACAAACTAATATATATATATATTATTTTAATATAATCTAAATTAAAATTGTTAATTTAATGTTCAATTAATGATCAATTTTCATTTATTCTACTTAAGAAATGTAGGATTCTATCAACAAATATATTTTTGTGAAAGGTGATCGAAGTTACTCAAGGGTTCAACATTTAAATCCAGGTGTTGACATATCATGTATATATTCAAATTTAGAATGAAGCATATTTACGTCATATGCCTCCATTTTTACCGAGCCATCTTACCACTTATATACGTAGAACTAATTTGAAGATTAAAATTTTGATTATATGAAATTATTGAATTTTATTAAAATTTAATTATATAAAATTGTGTGAATGGTAAAATTTTTACTTTAAAGATATATATATATATATATTATGCTACAATATTAATAAAAATTAATATGAATGTTCTATTTTTAACATAAATAATCATTTCAAAATAAATAACATTAAGGCAATGAATGGTTGGTAGATTCTAAATGGTTCTTGGTTTTTAATTTTTAGTTTTTGGTTTTTGGTTTTTGGTTTTTAGTTTTTGAGTTTTTTGGTTTTTGATATTTTGTGTAGATTTTAAAGAAGAAACAAGTTTATTGTGATTTTTAGTTTTTCTTTAAAAATTAGAGAAACCATAAAAAAAACTAGTTTCTCTAACTTTTAGGGAATCTACTTTTGTAAAATATTGAATGGATGAAAATTAGATTTTCAAAAATCTAAAATTAAAATCTGTTTCAAAAACTATAAATAGTCAAGGCCTAAAAACCTGGTGCACACGTATGGTTAAACCAGTGAACCACACCACATTTGTTGTATTACTTAAGAGGTGCAGTTTCCTTTTCTCTTTATATTTTTGAACCGTTTCTGCTATGATTTGATGTTATTATTATTTATTATTGATACACAGAGTTTTAACCCAAATAAATTATACAAGTGCATAAACAATCGCAGTAGTATATAAGGGATCGAATCCACAGAGACCAAAGTTACATTATGAAATTATGAGATTTGTATATAAAATTAAGACAAAATATGTGATTGGTTTCGTAACAGAATTGCGAATAAATAAAGCGGTGTAAAACTAATAAAGAAAAGCACTAGATCAGGGTAATTCGCCGGTGATTCAGAGATGAAAACTTTAGCAACTATTCAGGATCTAATTCAGCACAGGTCCAGAAGTCAAACATAAAATAAAACCGACCCATTCTCATGGCGCCGACAACTTTATCTAACGACTTAAATACCTAAACTCTCGTTTAGACCTAGAGATGCAGATAAGCATTAACGAATGGGTTCAATATGTTCACACTCAGTCGTACCAACTCTCGTTACCTACGGTCTGATTGCTCACCAATGTCTTTTCTAGCAAGCTAAAACACTCTCGTGAATAGGTTTAACCTAAAATCATAAACTAAGTGATCAGTTTAGCTTAAGCATTAAATTCAACTAGAGGTGAAGACAGAATATATTTATGCATCCTATTTGTGTTCAGTTTATCATCTCATGAATACCTTTGAAAAACTCTAATCTAGTTAATGGACTACTCAAACATGGAAGAAGAAAACACAACAATAAAGTAAAAGGAATTCATGAATAATATTGAAAGTAAATAAGGTTTAGAATTCTTCTCAAAAAAAAGTAGTGGATGATTTTCAAGTCTTAGAATTGAAACAAAGAAGATGGGAACAAAGAGCTAGGCAATGGTGAACAAGGAGGAGAATGAGAGAATCTTTAAGCAGCTTCTGATTTTTCTCCAAGGTAAGAGATGTGTCCTTTAAGAAAGGCGGCTTAACCTATTTAATCTCGCCAAAGTAGGTCAACTCGGACTCTTTATTTTTCTCTGGCCGTGGAGCATGTGCTCCCGTGAAAGAAGCACGTGCTCACCGGTAAATTCGGCCCTTTTGCTTCAAATCCACTTTTTTCTCCAAAAGCTCATTTAGCTCCAGTCCATCCAATCTATGCTCCAAGACTTCATTCTGACCTGATAAGACTCAAAAATGACTCGAAAGACACTAAAAACGACTAGAAAACATTAGTAAATATGGGCCAAACACAAACATTTGTTGTTGAATGGTAAGGTCATCTTCAATGGGACTCCAAAACATCATTTTAATGTAATTATTACACAAAAATCTCTTCAAAGAGATGCTAAAATTTACACCATTTTAGTGTGATGCTACACGGTTATACCAAATTTTGTGTGATACTATTCACAACACTAAACATTATTTATTTATTTTATTAATAAAATAACAAATTAAATTAAAAAATTAATTTTTAAAATTAGATATAAAATGAGAAAAAATAAATATTGTTGATATGGTATGTTCTTAATGTAATATAGTTATATAATAAAAAATATTAATCAAAACTATTAAATAACAAAAAAAAAATTATTTTAATAATAAAATAATATATAATATTATCTTAGTGTGATTTTTAGTGTTGTGGTTGAAGAAGACAACTTTTTTAGTGTTAAAATTATAAAAAAAATAATGTAATATCAATACCAAAATGGTTATAAGGTTGGAGATGCTATAATATAATTCGTGAACCACACTTTAACCACATGGTTCCGCGCTATACATTCACAACTATACTATAAACTACTCTCTCTTTGTTTCATAAAATTTTATCATTCTGACACATTTGGTGAATTAAGAAACTTGTCAAACATACAAATATACCTTTGTTTAATATATAATTAACTAAATGATAATGTTTTGTTTTTAACTTTTAGTAAAAGGTAAAATTGGGAATGCATTTGAAAAGTTATTTTGAACGACAGTTTCTGTGAAAAAAATCTAGAACGTCACACTTTATAAAACAGAGGAAATATAATAAAGAGTCAAATGTCATGATGATATATATATATATATATATGATATTCAATGCAATTACACAAATATATTGTTATCAACAAAAAATTACACAAAATATATTCATAAAATAAAAAGCATAAAGGCATGCGTTGGCAAATGGAAAATAATGCAAGCTCACCGGAAAATCCTTACAAGCTTCAGTGCTTGTCCCCTGTGGTGGGCACTCGAATGAGATTCACGCGCTGTAAAAGAAGCATCCCACTTGGATTAATTAAAGGGTTTTTTTTAATTAACTAGTAACAAAGCAGAGATTTAGCCTACAAGTAATAATAAATGTATGCTTAATAATTGAGTTGCTTTGTCTTTGAGAGTACCATCACGAGCTTGACTTGTTTTCTTCTCGGTAAGCAAGGACCTGTCTCCTTTGTCTCTAACCAATCTATTTATTCTCATTTAGAGTATTTACTCTCTTCTGTTTCTTTTTAGTTGATATTGTAACATTCCATATCATTGTTTAATTTATCATTTGTTAACAAAAAAATTTACGGCATATCAAAAATATAAGGGAAAAAGAATCATTTGGTGTTAATTTTTATATAGCTTTGTGAGAACAACAATTATTTTGAAACTAAAAAAATCTAAAACATTAACTAAAAGAAACGGAAGGAGTATAAAACAAGACTAGATTGTGTATGACAATGCGTCAATGCGCTCCACAACACAAGCATGAGGAGAGTTCCATAATCCCCCTATAAAACCCCGTAACCATCCTCCAAAAATGAAGCTAAGTTATTGTTCAATGATTATGTCCTGTCAAGTTTTATCTATGTAGCCAAGGGAAGTTTCCACATACTAAAGCCATATTTCTATGATCTTGCCCTCCTGCTTTCGACTTTTGAGAGCAGTGTAAAGAAGACCGAATGAGAATATCAGGGCAAGAATTAAGACCATTGGGACTGATACACTAGCAATCTTGGATCGTCAGATTTTGGGACAAGAAACTGACCAATATTTTGGAAACAAAAAAACCCTCTTTGAGTTTTAAAATGTTTAAATGACTTTTGGATGACTTGTACCATGTTTAAATTACCAATCAGAACCTTAACAGCCTCTTGGATAAAAAGAAGGGTTATGAGCATTCCAAAGAATTGTTTGAAACTTGGGACACAGGCAAACAGGGCCCTAAAACAAAAAGAAGGTGGAATAGATAAGGTACAACAAGAGTTGGAAAAAGTGTATCATTTGTTTTATAAATAATTAAACGCCCAGGAATGGGAAAACGAGAGGTGAAGGATTCGACTCTATTCTTAAGGCTCTCCAATCTCTCTTTCAATGGGAACTCAGGAGAAGTCACCAACTCTGTGAAGTCTTTAATCTTTGATCCCAACACAACCTTCTTCGCTTACTTGGTTATCTCCACACCTTCCTTGATCAAGTCAGCAACCGCCACAAAGTCTTTCTCTGACTGTCCTCTTGTTGTCATTGCAGGCGATCCTATCCATATTCCCCCTGGAACCAAGGCACTTCTCTCCCCTATTTCACATTTCACAAGCAACATACATATCAAGCATTAATAAGAGTTATGTTCTACAATTTCTGCTTATATATTTCATTTTGTTTCTTGATATTGTATCCTAAAAGGGAATTTTCTCGGGAACTAACTAACATCTTTTCAAACGGGCAGGAACTCACCAGGGACAGAGTTCTTGTTGAGAGTGATAGATGCCATGTCTAAGATTTTTTCAACCCGAGCACCATCCATGCCCTTACCACACCAAAAATGTCAGATTGATATGTGATTCTACGGTTTGAGAAAAAGTCAATTGATTCAGGACATAGATAGAGCTTGTAAACTTACCAATGGTCTTGACGAGGACCAGATGGTTATCGCTGCCACCAGAAACCAGCTTAAACCCGAGTTCAACCAACCGGTTAGCTAGAGACCTACAGTTAGACTCAACCTAAACAAGCAGCAAAAGATTGTTATATAAGTTAAATTTACAAACTTTAAGAAGAACTTAATGATCAAGTAAAAGGTTGACTACTCTTTTCTGGTAAGCCTTGAATTCCGGTGATTGTGCATGTTTCAAGCAGACTGCTAATCCTCCAATTGTGTGGTTATGAGGGCCACCCTACAAATATAGAAAATTTAATGGACACTGAAAGAAGAATTATCTAAGAGAGCTAGAAGCAATGGTGAATATCTCAACCTGCAAACCAGGGAATACAGCATTGTTTATGGCAGATTCAAGATCCACCCCATTAATTGGATCTTTCTTGAAGAAGATCATGCCACCTCTTAGACCTCACAAATACTAGTAACAAAAATTACAAAAATCATGTGACAAAGCTAAAGCTTGTAAAATCAGAGCCTCCTCACTTCGAACCATTGACGGAGAAGACCCTCAAGTCTATGTGGGGCTTTGTAGTTCAGAGAAACTATTCGGTTCTGCATAACCTTGTCAATTGTCCGACCAAGCTCCTTCACCGTCATCCATCTTCTTTGGTTAATTTGGAAGTTCTTTCCCGCCAAATATGATAGATTGTAGTCTCCAGCCCCAAACAAATAAGCACAAAGTCCATTGTGTTGAGGTTCACTGAGAGTAGGCTAGCAATTGTTATCTCCCAGTCAGGATTGATTAAATTCCCAAGAATACCACCTGCAATTTCAAATCAAACTGGGAGTGTGTAGGGACATGCGAAGAAAAGATGTGCTCGTGATTCCTCAGGCTCACTACAGAAAACACATATTTGTTCCTGACCCGACATATGCATACGATCTCCAGTAGACAATCAGTTATGTAATGAAAGCCAAGTGATAAAAGAGAATCTCAGGACCCCTTGGCTGAACCACACTAACCGAGCCCAGACCGCTTTATCTCTCCGCTTGCGCAGTTACTCCCATGTTTGAACCGCTGAGAAGGACTCTCGGTAGTTGCTTCACCATGTTTCCATAGAACTATATCCTTACCTGCCGCAGAATCTGGTAATGGGGCTGCTTAGATTTGAGCTACAAGAGGATGATGATGTCGAATTCTACGACATCTATGCACAGCCCATGCTGTGATCGAAGCGGCATCCGCTACCATAGCATTTGAGAGACACCAAGATATTGAGTTCCTGAGCTCCCTGTTAGTAAACTTCTTAGCAAATGGCATGCATATTTTTTGTCAATAAGATAGTGGAAATATAATGATGTTGCTTGGATATCTTTGGATCTTTGATAATACAACAATTGGCATAACAAACACAATTGCACAAAAAACTCAATAATAATATTTTTGGATTAAAAAGAAGAGTAATCAATACAAATTAATTAAAATCTACTAACTTTTGGAGTTGATAGAAAGTAGGATCAATGGCTCATATGTCCCTGAAGTCAAAGAATTTTTCTGTTATGTCCCTCTTTTTTTTTATTATAAAAAGTAATAAAATTACGATTTTACCCTTAATGAAATCTGATTATTGACCAAATTGGATTATATAGTTGTAATTGTAAGAGATACCAAGAAAAACACAGTAGCTCATATGGTTTAAACTTACGACGCACGCCTAAGCTCCCAGGGTTCGAATCTGGTATTTGTGGTACAATCAGTACAACTGGTATTTTATTTGGTACAAGTAGGTGCAACCAGTACAACTGATATTTTATTTGGTACTACTACCCTTAGTTGTACCCTAGTGTGTGATACAACGAGGTACAACTTTGAACAATTATTCGAGAAATCTAAGTACATATATTTGTAATTGTAAATAATACTAAGAAAAACATGATAGCTCAGATGGTAACGATTCTTGTAAAGAGGTTGAGGGTTCGAGTCTTACTTTTACATTGGTACAACAACTAGGTAATACTTGGTACAACTATATTCAAATTTTAATTTTCAAATTGAGTGAAGGGTATTTTTGGATTTTCACAAATATTATAAAGGAGAGGGGATATAAAAATTGAAGAGAGACATAAAGAAATTTTTTTTGACTTGAGGGGCATATGAGCCATTGATCCTAGAAAGTAACAACTGCTAACTTTTCTAATTTTAATTTAAATGTTAATATTTAATAGCAGAAATTAAGCATATCTTAAAATCTATAAAATATTCAGATTCATAAATAAAAACAATAAATAATTTAGAATACAATATATGAATTAATGACATATACATCTTGATATTAATATTTTTTTGATAAACTTTAAAAAACAAAAGCTAATTTGATGTATTCTAGAAATATCTTTTTAGAATTAATAAAGATAAATAAGTCTTTTGAAATAAATAAGGATGTTGTTGAGTTTCTACAAAAGGTTTAAAAAAAAAAAGAAACAGAGCAAAACAATCTGGTATTTTCTAAAAATAAAATTATACTTTGTAAAAAAAAAAACTATTTAAGTTGAATTTGTCATAATGATTGAATCCATAGCCAAAACAAACCATTGACTCCATTCATTAAAAAACAATTATATATAAACCCATAATTGTTTTCCATCTGCATATGTATACTTACTAGATAAGAGTCTATTGTGTGAAGAACCATGTCTCATCTGAAGAGAGTTGCAAAAATGTATGAATCGTCAAATAAGCGGATAAAACTCTTAGAATCTAACAATCTTCCTGAAGATTTAGTAGTAAGCATCTCATTGTTTCTTCCCATTCAATCTTTTTTTTTAAAATCGTACAGTGTCTAAAACCTTTAGGCACACAATGATAAAATCTCTCGATCTCGATTTCAGTGGAGTATTTCTGTGAGGCACAGAAAATTAAAAGTTGTAAACAACATCGAAAACACTTTTAACCAACAAGAAGGATCCAAGATCAACCGATTTGTTTTGATTCTCAATCATATCGGTGTGGAGGATATGATAATATCATGAATCAATACGTGTATTGGTAAAAAAATCCAAAAACTTGAGTTAGATTTCTCAAAATCCAAGAAAGTTCTGAAGATCCCGATCGATTTCTCGGCCATCGAAACACTAACAGCCTTGAAGCTACAATGGTCTAAGTTTGAAATACCGGATAACTCTTCCAAAGGTCTGAGGCGCTTGAAGACACTCTGACTTAAGCAGACTGAGGTGACGAAAGAGATGATTGATGCAATTTTCAGCAACTGCATCCACCTCGAGTCGCTTGAACTAATCGAATGCCGAATGTACAGGATATTGAGTATATATGCTCAGAATCATGAGAGGTTCAAGTCGCTGGTCATATCTTCTATGCCAAATATCTTGCACATCATTTTGAATGTACCTACTCTCAAATATTCAAGTATGATGGATACATCAAGAAGGTTATCTTTTTGAGAAGATGTGCAGTTGAAGAGGCAAATCTCTTTTATAAACAGAGTCGGCGTAGTTACGAATCATCTGATCTTGTGGTTGCTAACATGATAGACAATATAGAAGAAGTTCATTCCCTCGAAACAACAAACATCTTCCTTGAGGTACATTTTTTCGAATAATGATAATTTGTTGTTATGACCATTGACAATTATTTTTGCAAAAATCCTTTAAATTTTTACAAACTATATCTTCCTTTTTAAATGTGTATAAATTAAAAACCTATAGAATATGGTGATATGTGATGTTATGATGTCATAGTGATGACAAGATGTACGAGATTAAAATGAACCAGTGGAACTTGGAATGCAATATACTGACGGGTCACTGCAGTCCATTAACCGGTTAACAAGCCTAGTGGAACAGATGGGTTACATGGACATATTGGATGGGTGTACCTAGTATTGATGTGGAGATCTTGTTGTGGACAAGAGGAAAATATGTTTGTTATAGCTTTTCATAGTGATGTGGGCTATATGATTGTTGTGTCTATTTCTATGTGTTTGATGATAGTTGTATAGAGGTAGAATCATGTTATCGTGCTTTTCCAGTGGGCGGAAAGGATCTTTTTACTGAATAATTCATTATTCACCATTTTTCTTTTTTTCATATAAGAAGTTACAGTTTGAAGTTGTTCGTTGGGGAATGTTTTAAAAGAAGTGTTTTGGCGTGAGTAGATGATAATATATTGTCTTGCCTTGTGTGGTGGGATGGGTGTTATATTTAAATTAGAAAAAAATAACTTAAAAAAATTAGAAAAAGAGAAATTTACAAAAATAAATTTAGTGTTTTTGCTCACAAGAATTTATAATGAATAATGT
The DNA here is from genome assembly GCA_028015245.1 of Cardamine occulta. Taxonomy (NCBI): domain Eukaryota; kingdom Viridiplantae; phylum Streptophyta; class Magnoliopsida; order Brassicales; family Brassicaceae; genus Cardamine; species Cardamine occulta. Next base: position 3,292,000 of record CM051368.1, read on the forward strand.
AAGGTTCCCCGGCAAAAATTTACAAGAAACAATCTCAAATTTCACCAATAACAACTTACAACAATCAATCTAGAATATTACCAACAAAAATTCCAGAGTTTCGCCAACAATGAGTGAGTGAACTAAATCAAGCATATGAAAATTGTACAACAAATAATATACAGTTTTGCCGACAAGATTTTATAACAAATAATTTAGGATTTTTCTGACAAGATGTTACAATAAACAATTTAGGGTTTTGCGGTAAGATTTTACAAAAGTAAAACAAGGATTTCGTTGACAAGATTTGACAACAAACAAATCTAGCGTTGTCCCAAAAGGATTTTACAACAAAAAAGTTAGGTTTTTTACTGACAAGAATTTACAATAAATAATCTCTGATTTGTAACAAATAATCTAAGGTCCGACGACAAAATTTTCCAACAAACAATCTAGGATTTCACCAATTAGAATTTAATGCCAACAATCTAGAATTTTGCTAGGAAAAATTTACAAGAAACAATATAGAGTTTTGGCGACGATGATTGAGTGTCAAACTCAAGCGTATAAAGAATAAAATGTTTTATGAAGATCAATCCTAAGTTATCAAATATGACCGATGATTGAATGCTTTTTGTAGCCCAGTGTTCCGCATGTATTCTCATTCAGAAGATCACAACATTATTTTAAATAAAACCAGTAACTTTACACTACAATTATCTAAATGAATATGTATATATTGTATTATTTATCATTCCTTCAAGTATATTTTAATAGTTTCAAATATTAATCAAATTGTTAATAAAGTGAAAATATTTGATGAATTATAGCACAACAAATAAGAAAGCAAAAAAAGAAAAATTGTGTGTTAATTAACAGCAATTAAATAATTCCCTTTATAAACATTTACAATTGAAATAATTTTATCTTAACTTGGTAAAATTAAAAAAGGAAATGAAAATAAAATGGAAAATTGAGATTTTTTTTTTTGAAAATTATTGAGATATTTTTCCATCCATGTAATTAATATAGATATATATATGGAAAGAGATAATATAATATAATATATATATAAAGACACTATCTTCCTGTCTTGAACCTCAAAGCAAAAATTAATTAACATAAATAAGTTTATTAATATATAAATATATGTGTTGTCGAGTTTGCACATAAGGTTAAAAAAGACAGAGCAAACCAATCTGTTTTTTTTTTCTAAAAATAAAATTCTCCATAATAAATAATTAAATTATATCTTGTAAAAAGAAAAAAATTTATAATGATTTACTCTAGATTTCCTAAGCAAATCATTGTCTACATAAATTAAAAAAAATACATAACAATATCCAAAACCCATATTGTTTCCATCTAAATATAAAACAGTATTGTGTGAAGAATCCATATAGCTCTTCCAAAGAGAGTTGCAAAAATTTCTGAATCCTCAAATAAGCAGATAAAACTCCTTAAACATCTTCTTGAAGATTTGGTAGTGTGCATCTCATCGTTTCTTTCCATTCAATCTCTTTTACAAAATCATGTTATGTTGTCTAAAACATTTAGGCACACAGAGATAAAATCTCTCGATCTCGATTTCAGCGGGATATTTTCTATGAGACAAAGAAAATTAGAGATTGTATATATTATCGACAACATTTTTAACCAACACGAAAGATCGGAGATCAACCGATTAGTTTTGATTCTCAATCATATTGGCGTGGAGAATATGATAATATCGTAGATCGATACTTATCTTGGTAAAAACATCCAAAAACTTGAGTTAAATTTCTCCAAATCCAAGAAAGATATGGAGATCCGATCGATTTATCGGCCATCGAAACACTAGCAGTCTTAAAGCTATGATGTTGTAAGTTTGAAATACCGGATAGTTCTCCCAAAGGTATGAGGCACTCGAAGACACTCTCACTTAAGCGGATCAAGGTGACTTAAGAGATGATTGATGCAATTTTAGCAACTGCAGCCACCTCGAGTCGCTTGAACAGTTGAACTAATCGAATACCGAATGTACAGGATATTGAGCATATACGTTCAGAATCATGAGAAGTTCAAGTCAATGGTTGTATCTTGTATGCCAAATATCTTGCACATCATTTTGAATGCATCCACTCTCACAAGAGTCACCAACCACTTTGATTTTTTTATTCTATGAAAATTGAAAACCAAGTTGCAAATATCCCTGAATGTATATTGGAAAAAAAAAACGTTCTTCTAAATTGATTTGCAAGTTGGACAGACCAAAGTTGCATGCACTAAAATTTAATGTTGAACTCAACCTATGGTTAAGGTTTCTCTAAATTCAAGCTATGAGACGGTGATATATGTCACTTCTAAAAAAATTTTAATTTCATCATTTTTTTAATAATTACTACAACTCTACAACATTTAATTACTATAATCATCATAAAAAATCCTTTAATTTTCTCAGTTTCTCAATAGTTTATACAATATCTAATTTCTATAATATTTTAATAACTACCATAAGGTTTTTGGGAGACAATTTATGGAGTTTTGGTTAGAAAATCTAAAAAGATTTCAATTTTTATTTTTATTTTGGAGACAATTTTTGGGGTTTTGGTTAGAAAATGAGAAATTAAGAAAAGAAAAATAAAGGTCAACACAAATAACACTACTAATGAAAGAGAATTAAGACTAATAATCAAAGATAATTAAGACTAAAAATAAAATCTATTAAATATGATACAATAAGTTATTATTATAATCACCCTAAATAACCCTTTAAAAATAATTAAATATGATACAATCAATCATTACTATAATCACCCTAAACAACTTTTTAATTTATTTTTTCAATAATTACTACGATATCTAATTTCTATAATATTTTAATAACTACTATAATTTTTAATTGGAATTTAATTTAATTATGATTTTTGGGATACAGTTTGTGAAGTTTTGGTTAGAAAAATTTGCATTAGATATTTGAAAAATTCTTATAAAATAGAACAAAAAATATGGCTAAAACTAGAAACAATTAATTAAAGTATAATAAAAAAATTAATAAAAACATGAAAAATGCAATAATAAAAATAATATTAAAATATATATATATATATATATCTGGAAAGTGTAGTAAACAAATAAATATATATATCAAACATGTGCAATGGGTAGGACTTATCCTAGTTATATATATTAGAAAGGTGAATATCATATGCAAATTAAAGAGCTGTTGGATAATTTCTATAGTTTTAAGATTTTCTGTTTATCAATATCTGAGTTTAACATAAATTCCTTACAAAAACTGAACCTACTTTTTTTTTTTACATCTTTCTTCTTTTCCCATTATAGATAGAGATTTTGAATAAAACAAGAGAAAACCTCTGATCATTTCAAATTAATCGGTATAATATATTTTCATTTGGCATTAAGAGTGAGTTTTCTATTCTTTATGCAAAAAAATATTATAATTTCATTTGGCATTAAGAGTGGGATATTATTTGTTTTAAAGCTTTTCAAAATAATATATATGCATTCATAAGTCCACTCATGAGGCCCAATACAGGCCTTTTATAAAACTTGTGAAATTTACCTACCATATTTTTCACTATGAAATTCAAGAAGCCTGTGATGCTTGGTAGATAATATACTACGATTTGCTGTAGAGTCGATTATAAAATTAACCAAAGTGACTATAAAAGAGAAGATAGAATAAGTACACAAAACCTATAGTAGAAAAAAATACTTTAAAAGTCAACACTTACACGATACACAACAATTAGGAATCATGATCACAAAATTATTTAAGCAAGTTACGAGAATAATATTAGAGAGAAATTCAAAATATCATAATTAATTTCAATTTAGTATCATTATTAGGTGTAAGTAATCAAACCATATATTAAATACTAAAGACTATTGCATGATGCTAAATGAACATCAAGAACTAATTAGAACTTACGTCTTAGAGATAACCAACAAAATGAAGTTTATCAAAACTTTTTCATTTTTGTGATAAACATCAAACGCTTAATACACCATCACCAGTTTGATATTTTAGATAACCGAGTAATTATTGTGTAGTTGTATTGTACCCAATAAAACCCTCTACCTAAGAGAGAGGCTCTGTAACAGTATCATATTATAAAAATAACAAACTTTTTTCCTCTTTTCCTTTAATTTTCTCAGTTCATTGTAACTAAATTGTATTAAAGTCCAACTAACCAGCTGAACGATTTTTTACTTCATCATTACCCGTTTCATAGTAGAATTTTCGAGATGATTTGTTCTCACTCCATCTTGAGCATACATATTATAATGTCTAACATCAAAAGTGAAGTTTTATTTAATACCAATTGTTTTTAAAATGAAAATCCATAATTTCTAAAAGTATTATTTGGTAGCTCGCGTATAGATTTATAAAATCGATTTGTTCATATAGATATATCAAGTTGATTTGTGCATAACTCATTTTTTTTTCTTTTTGCATTTTACAGTATGTTTTATTAGAAATCATCAAAATAATTCCTCTTAGTAAAAATAGTTCATCAGGTTCGAAGAAGACTCAACGTCATTATAGTTTTACTGACATAATTCAAAAATGAGGAATCAACTGTTAAATACGCTTGAGCAGAAAATATATCTGTACAAATAGTAAGAATCGCATTTCACAAACTCAAGAGCGGCAGGAAAATTATAGAAAAGTATCACAAATTATGAGACCCACTTCTTGTAATAACTCTATAGTTGAAGGAACTGTGTTGGGTGGGAGATTGTACTAATGCCATTAAAATGGGAGACAAGTTGATGAAACATTTTAACCAGTAATGAGTAAAGTAAAGTTCAATATAAAGAAACTATTAATACATAGTGGATAAAGGGAGGAGGAATCAATCTTTAACACCTAACATGTTTCAGACATGTTTCTTACCATAAGATTGCGTCCAAATTGAGAACATCATTGCAGGAAAATAACAAATCCATCACTTTTCATCGTGTTCCTCTTTTTTTTTCCCTTTCTTTTTTCTTTTTAAATTTACATAGATAACTTTTGTGTGAAAGACAATGTTGGTGTTGTTTTGTTTGTGTACTGTGACAATGATTCCGTAAATTTTCATATAGAACATTCGAGTTTTTTTTTTTTTTTTTTTTTGGTTTTTATCTCATATTAACTAGTTTAGTTTAGAAAATTTCAGAATTTGTTGGGAAAATGAGGTAAAAACCTTCACTTTTGTAAAATAACAAACTCTAACCTTTTTTAAGGAATTTAAAAACCATAAGCTTTTGAATTTTAAAAAATAGAACAACCCTCAGTGTTAACAACATCTAAGAACATATGATTGTTAACACAAACCAAAAAAGCACATAATTTCTTTTACAACACACGATTTCTTAGTTATCTTTACCATATTATGTAACACTATATAGATGATCAGTACTTGACAACGAGAAAGAAAAAGATAAACTCATTCTTATATATATATATATATATATATATATTTAAAAAATTATTGCATATTAATGGATGTAAGGTTTATGAAGTTTCATAGTGTTGCACACATAGCCGTATTTTTCTCACTTATTAAGAGTAAAGATGTCCATCGTAGATATGGTGAAGGAACGTAGAATCAGTGTCGGCCCTGAGATTTCGATAGGTAGAGCTACATGTCATGGACTTTTTTCTAGAGTCGTTCGTCATAATCGTATATGTTAATTATAAGTAGTTAGATTTCATTATTTGTAATTGAATAAGATCAAATATCTCTAATGATGATGCAACAAACCATACAAATTTTAAATAATTTGATTGTAGCACTTACGGTTGATCCGTTATGATCATGATCTTCTAAGTGAAAACTGAAAAGACATAGGCATGCCCCCACATGTCAGTGTACTCTTAACTCCAGCTTGTCAACTTTTAGCTCCCTTCCTTCACTTGAGAATATGACCCGTTTATGTTCTTCAAAGATGCAAACTCTCATATACTGAATGTGATTATCTATTGGATTTCGTTCATTCGTGACCATAAGCTTCATGCCTTCTCACTCAGGTGCTCCAGTCTATAATTTAACAATTATGTCTGGTGCATTTTTGACTACCGCAAATGTATTCTTATAAGTTTTCTTCATGTAAAGATTGTCTATTTTGAGACCTTGAAAAACCACCACTTAACCCCTCGTCACTCTCCAGGCTCCACCACCAATGTTGACATCGTGACCCACATAATCAAATTTTGCACATGTATGCATGACCTTTTTGTATTTTTCACAATTGTTTGACTGTCTTGCTGAATTCATTCATGTTCATTACCATGGAACCACCTTCAATCTATGTTTAGTTGAAAAAACTTATTCATAAGAAATACTTAGTTAATGGTCAAAAGCTTATCATATATGTATGAGAAAAACTTCAACCCTTCCATAGCTTTATCTTTTGCAATATTGTGACTGATGTTCTTCAATAATATTATCAACCTAATAATATTCGTATCTGCATATTGAGGAAATTCCACTATGCATGATCTATCTTTTCAGTCTTCTTTCTAAGTGGTTGACAAAGCGGGTAAGGTAAAAAGGAGAAGTAAGTTGTAACCTATAAATTATATGTATTATCCTTAATAAACAAATCAATTCGACTCCTCCACAACTCTACACAGAGAAGAATAGTATAACACTCTATAGTATGCTTTATTGACAATATAAATTTTTGTTTCATGTTTTCAATAAAAATATAATTATAAAATATGTCTATAATAAATATATATATATATATATTGAATAAATTTCATATTTCACGAGTAATGTATATTCGATCAGAAATAATAATATGATATTTTATCATTAAATGTTGTTCATAAATGTATTGGTATAACAATTATTTCTACGTACTGTTATGTTTTGTTCATAAATGTATTTTTTTCAGGAAAAGAGATAAAAGCAGAGATCCGGGAGAGACCGAGAGGGACATGTCATGTCCAGTTGTCCACTCCTTTTTTTGTCTTTTCATTTTTATATTTTAATTATGTTTTATAAGTGATAAGACATAAGAGTCGGTTGAACCAAAAAAAAAGTGATAACAGTAACAGTGTAAACATAAACGACTTTTTAGTTACATACTTTTAATTTAATGTTATTCGACAAATTTTTAAGCAATTTTGGTGCTATTATATGTTTGGTTTTAAATGTAAAATTTGGTTTGGGTTTTTCTTTAATATACTTTAACATGTGATAAAACATATCATCGTAAAAATACAATCAAGGTCATATTCAACTATATTACAAGAAAAAAAGAGTACAAGAACTGAGACTATATATGAAATCAAAGGACTAATCCAACAACTTATTCATATTAATTATATGCTGGAGAGATTTTAACAGGTAATATAATATGTATTGTACATTTTATGCATCAAGCTAAATGTTCTCATCATCTCCCACCACATTAGTAATGTTGCTTCTAGAAGACTTAATGTTCCAACGAGAGCAAAAGAGATAGCTAAGAAAGTTCAACAGACTAAGAACCGCTAAAAGCCAATAAAATAGATCGAGCCTGTCTTTATTCAGATCGTTCTCCCCAAGCCATCCTTTGGAGTCGACAGACGTCGAAGTGATCTTGTTCACGACCGAAACGAGCACCGAGCTCAAGTAAAATCCGAAGGAGTAGGAACAATAAGTCAAGGCCATTAAGAATGATTCCATACCCTTCGCAGATTGCTTGTAAAAGAACTCGATTAATCCAACGGCTGTAAACATCTCGGAAACCCCGAAGATCAAGAACTGCGGCGTGATCCAGAAAATACTCAAGATTCTACCGTCAAGAACAGAAGAGTCTCTCCGTTTCTTCTCGAGCAAGGCAGCTGAAACCATGGAGAAAATGGAAAGGAAGAGTCCGATTCCTATACGAGTCAATGGAGGAATGCCTGAGTTATGTCCCGTCAGCTTACGCGCAAAAGGGACGAAGAAAGAGTCGTAGAGAGGGACGAGAAAGATGAGCATTATGTAAGGGATGGCTTGGAGCGAAGCCGGAGGGATGTGGAAAGAATTTGAGAGACGAGTGTTCATGGAACTTCCTTGTTGAACCGAAAACGTTTGGAGCTGAGCCAAGATGGTGTTGAAGACGATGGTGCTTGCGAATATTGGGACAAGTGAGATTAGCGTTTTGACTTGCTCTACTTGTGTTACCGTGCAGAGCCTCCATGGACTCTCCTTTGTGTTTGGGTCTTGGATTTTGATGCATGCCTTGTCCAAGAAGCTGCTCATACGTTCAAAACACACAATCCTTAGATTTTCTTATATTCTTTATTGATTTCATGCACATTTGTGATTACATGCATGTGACGTTTTTTTTATTAGTAAACATTATCTAAAATTTAAAATTTTATTTTCAATAAGTTATGTATATGTGTAAAATGTTCCTTCAACTTACGCGTTTGCATTTAAATGAATTTAAACCAAAACATTATTTTTTTTATAAGAAAACATTAATAAAAGAGACACGTGTAAACCTGGACACAAATGTAAACAAAGAACCAAAGTTCTGAGTCTTTCTGTTGAAGTTTTGGTCTAGTCTGATAAGAATAGATAAAACTATCTTTAACTGATCAAATCAAAACGACCAAAAAGTGAAATATGTATGATAGAAAAAGTGAAATGATGAGTTCAATGTATGACCTGAGACGAGGAGTGTGTGGTAAAGTGGAGGAGGGTACGACGTCGTTTGAGATATGGTTCTCGCCATTAAGCATTTTTGGGTCAGAGGGTGACACAAGCTTTCTTTTTAACAAGGCAGCCACCAAAACCTGAAATGCAGAGACCACTACATATTATTAGTATATATATACATACATATTTGTTGTAAATTTATGAATATGATATGTTAATGACTACTGACTAAATAAGTGGATATCAGTTTTTGTTTTCAAAACGCATAATTATAATGTTTTATTCAAACAGCAGCTTTTCTTTTTCTTCATATGAGTCAGCATGGACCAAAATGTTCTAGCATTCTCTTGTTTCACACGTGACCACAGTTCCTCACTTTGAATATATTATATCTGTATATTAATTTTATTTCTCTAAAGAAGCCAAGTGGGTCGAATTCCTTGGCATATATAGATTTGTACACATGTGAATGTTTTTTTCTGGATAATATGTTATGTGAAACTTTATTTCTTATAACTATGGTAAACTTTCTAAATCTGTGAAATTTCAGAAATTTTCTTATAAGTTTTTCGGGATAATAGAAAATCATGAAGTAAATATTGTTTTAATGGTGTAGAATGCTAAATGATTGAAAGTCTCACATTTTAAAAAATATTTTTCCTAAATAAAATATGTAATTTGCTATATAATATATATATATATATATATTCTATATTTAGAATATATATATATTCTTATAAATAAGCCTCTAATTAATTTTCTTTTGAATTCTTTTTTTATGGATTTTCTTTAAATTATTTTTTATTTCATTTTAGAGAAAATTAAAAAACAAATTCTTGTATATGGACTAAAATTCGGAGGGTCAAAAGCCATAATAGTTATATTTAAATGATGATCATATATCTAGCTGAAAACCATAAATCATAGATCGTAAGTTTTGAACTTAACCGAACGAAAAAATTGTAAGTTTTGAAGAAACCGTACTCGCAATTTTTTTTTCATACTCGCAATTTTATGAAGACAGGAAAGAAGACAAAAAGAAATTATCAGAAAAAAGAATAAAATAAAACCCCCCAAAAAAAAGACAGAAAAATGAAAAAAACCATACTTGCTATTAGTCAACGATAAGGGGGTCAACATTGGTGTAATATATGTAAAGTGTTATTTTCTTAATGTCTATATGTAAAGTGTTATTATTCCTTTGTTATAGTAAAAATCATAATAAACTTATTTCAGTATTTGATTTTAATCATTGTCCGGTAGAGCAGAAGTCAACTCTATTGTTTATATAATTGTGTGCCTATTCTTACATTTATATCCATATAAAATATGTTCACGGGTTCAACTTAATTAGATGGACTTACGTATATATACGCATGCAGCCAAAATTTGAAAAACACGTCTACTTTCTTTCTTTTTTGCCTTTTTTTCCAAACGTGTCTTCGTTTATTTAAATATATTTGTTCTTAGAATTCAAGTATTTTGGTTGGTGAGAAAGTACACGAAAATGATTTTGTATCATTTTCATTAGTAAGCATACTAAACTATGCATTGCTATGTTACTACTATGTAGCGGAGTAAAATTAGCTAAGGATTTTATCTTTAAAAAGAGTCATTATAAATAATTTCTCTATAGCTACCGTTGAAACTATCATAAATCTCAAGATTTTGTTTTTAAAGATAGTATATTGCTCTGACGTAAAAAAAAAAGAAAAGAAAAAAGAGAGTATACTGCTCTGTTAGAAAAAAGTTTGATAACTTTTAAAATAATTTGTTTTTTATTATTATTCGAGGTTCTAATTGTCCTAAAATGAATCAGTATCTCCCTTTCGTAAAGTTTAAATTTTAGTGAAATATCCGTGATGAAAAAAAATCAATAGTTATATCATTATCCTATTCGTATATTTAAGAATTTTGTTTTTGGACTAGTATGAAACACGAATTATTATTATTATTATTTGTTTTTTATTACTATTATACATAAATAAATAAAAACTTACTTGCGCAATGGGAGTGAAGATGCTTCGACGTGGACGTTTGTTACGAAAATACATAGTACCGGAGACTAAGCTAATGAGGCCCATAGTCATGGCTGCAGCAGAGACTCCAAACCCAATGTCCATACCTGAATGAGTTTGGACCCAAATGAGAAGAGTGAGAGCAATAAGCTCGCCCATGGAGAAGGCGAAATAGGCGGCATTGAAGTAAGATGAGAGTCTTTTAGATTGTTTAGGATGCGATTGAGAGAACTGGTCCGCACCGTGAGCTATCATGTTTGGTTTCACACAGCCACTTCCTAAAGCCACCAAGTAGAGTGCCATGAAGAAGATCATTGCCTTGAACCCTTTCGCTTCTTCACATGAGCTTTGGTCTATCAATGGGTTACATTTTGGTGGCTTTAGTTGGGGCAAATGTGCTTGTACGGAAAGAAGTATGAAACCCTGAGAATACACGTGGCAATTAGAAAGAGAAACGAAATCAAATTCATTATTCTAAAAAAGTTTCGGAATGAGAAACTTTGATCTAAAACATTAAATGATGATATTAAATTTGGGTGTTTATAAATTCATGTTGATCACACACAAAAGGCATGTTGCATGATCATACACACACGTAAGTCAATTACGTGTATATATGCACATTATATTTATTAAAAAAACAGATTTTGTTAGCAATCGAAGCCAAAAAAACTTGAAGAATTGCATATACATATATGTCAATAAGATGGAAAGAGATATTGAACATACAGAAAGCTCGACGAAGCCAAAGATGAGGATGGTCCAGAAACTGCCTAAAAAGGCGTCCGAGATGTAGCCACCGAGGAGGGCAAAGATGAATATGGTGCCGACAAAGTTGGTGACAATATTGGCAGCTTTAGACAAGGGGAAATGCATTTCATTTATTACATATGTTATAAGGTTGTTTCCTACTGCTGCTATCCCCATTATCTCAAAGGCTTGTAGTCCTTAAATAAAATAGAATAAAACAACACATATCAATAATTAAGAAATATAGCTAGTGGGACCAAAGGTTGGATAAGGTCGAGTTCTTATGGACCAAGACACAAAAACAAGATGACAGACAAATCTTTAACACTAAAATAGTTTTGTAAGATTTGATATACATATATCTATCTATATATATATATATAAATACACAGCGAGAGAGAGAGAGAGAGTACCAAGAACAAAGAGAGCAGCTCTCATTCCACCATGCTTGTTAGGGTTGGAAGGTCTTCCTCTCCAGTCAACACTTTCTTCTTCAGCCAATTCTGAATTATTCATTTCATTACTAATCTCCTCTTGTTCCCATTTCTTGCTTTGCTTGTTTATCTCTCCCATTTCTCACAAAAATCACAAAGTAATCCAAAGTTTGTCTCTCTAGATCTCTGCTCTAGATGTGCCGGAGAGAGAGAGAGAGAGAAAGAGAGAAGAAAGAAGAAATATTGGGTATTGATTGGTTTGTCTTTAGTCTCTTGAGGACAAATAGAGTTGGGTGATTGGCACTCCAATTTATAATAGAGAAAAGATGAAAGAGAGAGAGCCAAAGTCGTTGACCTTTTGGCCTTACGTATAACACTAAGTGTAGATTCTAGGCAGCAACGAAAACGCCGTGTGTCTCCTCTCTCTATTCCATCTTTTACTAAGTTAAGCCCCCACACGCACTTTCTACAAAAGATGTGGATCTCTAATACACCACAAATATTCCATTTTTTAATTTGATGCCTAATTATGATAGATCGGTTGAATTTCGGAATGTTATAAAGTATTTTATGTATATATATGTATGTGTGTTGTGAAAAATGATGGGCATAAGGGATTGTCAAATAAAATAGATATTTAGATTTTGTGCTTCTTGATGTTTACTTGTTGGTCATTCTACTTTCATATACTTTTTTCGATGTATATACATATGAGTCAAAAGTTTATGTCATTTATATGAATATGATACAGCTCACCATCGTGCATGTTTAAAGCATTTGGTTGTAATTTAGTGGAATTATATATATATCAAGGGCCGTAGTGTATTTGTTGATAAGGATTGTGTTTATTTTATTTTGAGTTGCTTTTGTTTTGTGCTATCATGCTCTGTTTCTTTTTTCACGGTCGCATCATACTTTATTTAGGTCTAAATACATGATACACATTATTATTAAGGTCTAAATATTTCGGAACAAAATTTATATATTCTAGCACACAAATTATACTTATCCCGTTGGCCGTTGACGGAAAAGATTAGAAATGATAATTATAGCAATGCTCCAAATTATACTAACTACTAGCTAGTATAAATAATCATACTATTTTTTTCTAGCCACACATAATTAAAATGTCACTCAATCATAGTATTTTATTAAATTGAGTATATAAATACTATTTTAATTAAAATGGATTTCTTAAAATATAAAATTTATTGATCAACAACATTTAATGTTATTTAAAAAATAGAGAAAAAGGATAATGATAGATGTGATACTATTTAAAATAATAGCCTTATTTAGGGTTTTCCCTTGCTTGAAAGTTGAAACCATCTAGAATATAAAAATTGTGAAAAGTTTTACTTTCTTCAACAAGTGAGGTAAAAACGCTATTTTTTTTAATTTTAATTTAATATTATTCAAAAAAAAGTTGAAACCATCGACTAAGGAGCTAGGTCTCCATAGTTGTTTGAGTAGTGTTGTTGTAGTGATGAGATTCGATTAAGGATCATCTTATCTATTGTTCAGATGAGCTGAACTAGTGGGTGACCACCTTGTTAGTGGTGCTTCCCATTTTTTTTCCCGGCCAGATAAAATAGATCGACGTTTGCAAAAGCAAGCAAATTACGATTAAGTTCAGTCCACTGAGACTAGCAATGACAGGTGATGAAGAGTTTATTGACAACCTGGATTTGTGTGAGAGCCAAGATGCCTAGCTCCGACCAAACCATATACGAGTAAGGACAAGTAAAAAATTGAATGGTTGATACATGCGGGCTTTTAGAAAACAAGAATTAATTATCTTGAACGATATATACCATTTTTAAATTATAATCAGATCAATTTAGAAAGATAATATGTTACTCTGAGAAATTGTACACAAATTTGTCGGGCAATTATATTAGATAGCAATTTTATTAGATTACATGTCACTTAAAATTACATGATTATACGAAATGTGAAAATGAACTAATTAACTCTTTAATTACAAATTTACCATATGCTTCACAGCTTCACCTTAATTAATACAAGTTTATAGTTATTTAGAAAACTCACCCTAAAAATAATATAAATTGAGTTGAAAAAGAATCTGGATATCTTTGTACTATCTTAGGAATACTGTAATTTATGTGTTAAACTAATCTCGTTGAATATCCATATTTTTGGGTTAACTACGTACATCCATTTGCTTTGCTTTGTTTTTTTTTTCTTTTCTTTTCTCTTTTCGTTTGTCTTTTACTTCCTCTTTTGTTCATACTCCTGAAACCTGGTCGTCGATTGCGTTTTCTTAGCAATATTTTAACATTTTCGAGGTGCCACTTTACATTTTCCTCAAGTTCCACGTTCTACACGGCTCTCTTTACAAATATTATCCTCTTTCAAGCTCATTCTATTAGATAATATATGTGCGTACGGTCTGTATCTGATATAGATACATGCATAAGTATGGACAAATATATGCTTTTACAAAGTGAAAATATTAGAAGCAGTTTTTGTGGAAATGTATTTTCCAAAAAGCTTATAGTTATGACTTAAAAAATAGTGACGTGCTTACAGACGATTTGTCGTAGTGTAAGAGTAAGACTAATGCAACTTTAGTTTCTTGAGTGCTTGACGGTAGTGGTTGGTGATTATCTTAATCTCTTTCAAATAAAATTTTCAGAAGTATTTCGATCATAATTTTCTAACATTTTAGATCAAAATTTATGAAATAATGTCTGAAACTTTTTCTTTCATAATTTTTATTCAATATTCCCTTTTTAAGTTTGGAGTATTATTAAAAAAATAATTTATTTTTTAAGAGCATTTTCAATAGAGATGTTTTATTGAGAGAATTTCATTACAATAATAATAAAACTATAAAAAAGAAAGAGAAAGAATGAAAGACGCATGGAAAAAATCTCTCATTTGAGAGACCTATAAGAGATTCATTTTACACTTGTCTCCATGTAATTAGTTCAATTATTTTTTTCTAATATTAGTTTTAATGACATAATTAAATTTTACTAAAATAGTAATATTAAATTGGTAAAAAATTCTTAAGGATATCTCAATGAGATATCATTGATGAAAGTGCTCTAATATTTCTTTCGTCAGCTATCTCTGTTTAGGAGGACATTGATTTGTTTTTCACTAATCGGAGCCAAACAGTGGTGATCATATGATGGTGTTGCTTCTAAAGAATGGGACAGGGGATGGAGGTTTCTTATATCTTATGGTTGTTCCTATCTTTTTTTCTCTGTTTTTTGTAACTCTTCTTAGAGCATGTATCGGCCTTATATACTCTAGAAATGGCACTTTTTATTTATTTTCTAAAAGTACCAAATATTTAGGATGATTTCCTATATAGTAAGAAAGGTGATATTCTTAGCAAACATATTTTTTATCTGGTATTATTCTTTTAGAAATTGGGTTGTGATTAATTAAAGTCATAATCTCTTAAATTTGTTTTCTAAAATATGCTACGACTAAAAATGTTTCAAAAAATTATATGGGACAGAAAGGCAAGAGATCAGCTCCATAATGTTAGGATTTAGTTTAAGGGCTAACGTAAATGCATATTTCGAAGATTGATCTGAATATTCTTTATACTCTTTTTTTTTACGGCAACATTCTTTATACTTTATCATATTGTTTTTTTTTTGACGTCTTCATACTCTCATAACTAAACCATTGTGATTAACAAAAATATATCGAATAAAGTATTAGGCAAATACATATCTCTTCAGTTATTATGAAATATTGACATTGAATAGATAAATAAATATTAGTAAAGCATAAGATAAGAATAATTAAGGTTAGTATACTTCACAACGCATGTACAATTTTTCATTTGTCGGTAATTCAATATAAAAATGGAGATTATCTTGGAAGCATATTGTATTCAAGTTGTTTCTGTCGAATGGAAATAATTATTCTAAAGTTAGATTAAATCTAATATAACTCAGAAGCTATATCGTATGAACGAATCGGCAGGTTAGGTGTTGGAATGTGTTGCACTTATTTGAAGAGAAATGATTAGTTTTAAGGAAAATTGATTTAAGTGTTTTTAGTGTTCTTTTGTTTAAATGCAAATAGCAACACGGTGCTCTGATGTCTGTGTGGGTAGAAACTAGAAACAAAGACAGGGAAGCAAGTCAAAAAGGTTGTCTGTCGGTATGAATGTAATTAAAACCCACAAGACATCATATCAATCTATCATGTTGTTTTTTTTAAAACATTACATTATGGTTTAATTTTCATTAACAAGTTAATGCTTAGTTTTTTTCAACTAATCCTTCAAGAATACTTAAATGCAGCATAAAGCTTTGTCAGATTTCCTATTCAAATTTAAGACCTGCGTTAATTAATTTGGTACTGATTTTTTGATTTGAAACTGGTTTGGCATTAAATTTTATTTGTTTCTACAATTGAAAAAAGGAAACAATTAAACGTTTATGCAAAAAATTTGTACATGGTTACTTCAAAATGAATGACTTGAAAATATTGAGTTAAATCTCATTCAACTCTTTGCACACACAAAAACAAATCTCATTCAACCCTGCCAAAAGTGAGTTAAATGCAAAATAATTGATGAATCATGAATGAGTTGCTTATGTAATTTATTAATTTTCCATTTTTAGTTGAATGAATTAAATTATTTTCCAACTCTTTTCATCTGAAATAATTGAAAATTTTAATTTTTTTTTTATTCAACCACTTTCATTCTTTTAATTCTACTGACTATTTGCACATGGTATTGTCTATATTTGCACATTATTGACTCTTATGTATACATATACGAGATTATGTTGTTCGTTAAAAAGTACTCGTGGAAAAAAAAAAGAGAGTGAAAATATACATCAATTTTGAGAATAACATCTATTGCATTTCTCTATCTACAACATCTCTAATTCTCTATCTTGAAACAAGTCAAATACATAATTGGCACCGTATCAAATTCTTAAACATCAACTCTATCTTGGAACCAAATAAAGTAGTGTTATATCTATATTTACTTTCGTATCCACTTCTGAGTCTATACAGTTTAAAGCATTAGTCACATATGGCCACATATTAACCGTGGCTACCAAGAATATTAAAACTATAGAATGAACCACAAATCGTTTGTGCCCAATTTTATGGTATTTTTATGGCTAACAATGGCCAATTGCGTAGCTAATTTGACGAAACTTTTCATGGTCATTTCGTCACTTATTAGCAACAAAATGATCATATATTTAATCCATACCTCAACTGATACATAATTGTCACTACTCTTCGAGTTACGTACGTTTTTTTTTGGGTAGTGGTGTGTAGCCAATCAGTTGAAAAGTAATAGCCAAAATTGTATACTTATTTTTTCTTTAAAAAAACCAACGAATCGTGTTTTCTCCTCAAAACCACTGAATCAAATTTTACTGTTCACTGCAGAATTTTCTTTTCTCACAAAAATCACAAAATCGTGTTTTTCAGCCAAAGCTGTGGAGTCACATATATAATTGTGTTTTTCCATCAAAACCGAGAATAATAGTTTACCGACAAACTGTGAAAAACCATATTTCATCATCGCATTACGAATACTAAAACCGCAAAATTTAAGAAACTGTAAAAAATAAAAAAATTATTATTGGAATATAATAAATCCTAAAACATGTTATAATCGGGTTTACCCTTTAACTTTATTTAGCTTTATTTGATAAATGAGTCTAAATAAAAAATAATCATATAATGTATCTATTTATTAAATGTGTTTTAAAACCCAAATTAACATCCCTAATTGTTGATCATAGAAAAGCCGTGACAGTCGTGATGGCTAAATAAGTTTTTGTATTTTATGTGGACTATGGTTTGTGTTCATTGAGACCGTCGATGTAAGACTATAGTGCAAGTGTGGCAGTGGCACTAATACCAAAAGTCTGAATGATTTAACATGGAAGAATTTTAGGGTTCTTCATCAGAGGGCAGCTTAGGATAATGCATTAAAGTTCATTGAATAGCCAAGCAAAACATCTTACGCTAACAAATCATAATCACAAGTACATGGGAGCATACCGACGGACTAACGAAATACTAAATATGTAGATAGGTTGTAGCATGATTATGGGTCAATTTCCTTATGATGCACCCACAAAATATGAAAAGTGCCAAACATTGGCAATGATCCGGGAGTAGTTAGAAATATAAAAAGAAAGAAAAAAACACCTAAATGGAGTCAAACTTATTTTATTATCATTTCCAATGTGATACGAAATTTATGAATATAATTTAACTACGGAATATAAATACATATTTTTATAAAATTGCACTGACATACAAATCAAATAAATTAGAAAACTATGCAATAGGCTTTAGGAAATTACTACATGCCCCAAAAACCTTAAGATAAATTATCAAATATGAAACTGCACACCATTAGCAGGCGTACGAATAGGAACATGATGAGTACATGATCCTAATAAAATGGTTCATTTTTAGCTTTGAATTAGTACTATAGTATTTTGATGAGAACATGTGTCAAACTATGAGTTTAATGTCGATTTAAGAGGAAGGAGATTTACACCTTCATATTTATTATTAACAATTGGTTTTAGATGAAGAATATTATATATGGACCTTATAATTTCTGGTAAATTCGTCAAATCTAAAAGACCTTATAAGTTAACTTTTTTAAGAAGAACTAATAATGCAGTTTTGGATCTTTAGAACACGTGGCAATCACAGTATGGTTAGTCGGCGGGAAACCGGAAAATGGTGGAAGAAAAGCATTCTAAGTTCCAAGTGCAATGCATCGGAAATTACTATATAAAAATTTGGTAATTTATATAATACGGTATAACATAAAAGAAGATGAACAGAGGTTGTGTGGGTTTGAAATTTTGAATCCTAAGTACAATGAAAAGAAAGCATTGGCAGCCGCATATTAAAGTGGCTACATATTTTTCTTTAATCCATAGTGGATCAATTTTACATTCCCCTCTGGTCCATATTTGGATCTATTTACTATCCTATCAATCAATTTTTTTCTAAGGTGTGTATGTTTAGTCACGTCCAAAATTATTTAGGTGATCTATGTGTAATTGGGTTTGATCTTGGCTTGAGTATCTCTGGTTTCCGTAGAAAAACAAAATATGTAGGTGAAAAACAGTTTTTTTTTTTTTTTGATAAAAGATTTTGGTGGAAAACAGTTTGAATGTTGGTACGTATATAGACACTCTAACGTTAAAAAGTGCTAATCCCTACGTATTTATCTACTGAAAAGTACTTATCTTTCCTTTTTGTTGTAAAGAAAAAAATAAACTAATTTTATGGGGGGAAATGTAAAAAAAGCATGACCTTATATTTTATATATTTTTTAATTTCTAACTTACGAAATGTCATTTAAATGTCAAAGTTTTGCGTTGACTTTTTTTATTAAATGGGTAACTTGTATTGACTGTGCCATATGAGGCACGACGTTATATAGAGAGACAGAGCATGTTAACAGGATTAAAGCTTTTGTTCACAGCTTTTATTTAATCAAAACGACGTAGTTTCACTTTTACTAAAAATCTTCAACTTTCAAATTATGGACGTTTAAATCTTCAACTTTAAAATATGAACATTTAAATGCCTAAGTTTTTGCTGACTTCATGATTAAATAGTTAACTTATATTGATTATATCATTTGAGGCACAACATTAAATCGAGAGACGAAAAACATTTACGAGGTTAAATTGTTTGTTACCAACTTCCGTTTAGTCAAAACGACCAATATTTTGGCGACTATTTATCGTTTGTCTTCTTTTTCTACTTCCGGCCGGTTCATCGAGATCCAACCATAATGAAAAAGTTAAAAATCTTCTCAAATTGAAATTCGCCTTTGAAGAAACAGAATTCAACGACGTCTTTGTCACTTGAACACATTTGAAATCTCTTGATAATTCCCAGGAAATCCTCTAAAAACTCTCAAGAGATTGAGTTTCTTAAGGGTTAGCGTAAGAGATTCGATTCGCATCCATCAAATTAGTGGTTAAGAAAATATTTAATATTTTTAACATTCTTTAATCGGTTATAGGTTTAAGCATCAAGCATTGGCGATAACTGATTAAATATTTTATCAATACTTATTGGAAAGTCAAATAACCGATAAAAGAATGATAAAACTTTAAGTCCGTAAACGTGTTTTGTCTATCGATTTAACGTTGTGCCTCAAATGGCATAGTCAACATAAGTTAATCATTTAATCATGAAGTCCACGAAAACTAAAGCATTTAAACGTCCATAATTTGAAAGTTGAAGATTTTTAAGTAAAAGTGAAACGACGTCATTTTGATTAAACAAAAGTTGCTAACAGAAGCTTTAACCCGTTAACATATTCCGTCTTTCAATTTAATGTTGTGCCTCATATGGTACAGTCAACACAAGTTACCCATTTAATGAAAAAATCAACATAAAACTTTGACATTTAAATGATATTTTGTAAGTTGGAGATTAAAACGTCTACAAAATGAAAAATCAAGATTTTTTTACATTTTCCCCAATTTTTATGTGAGAGTAATACGGGAGTTCGTAAAATTTTTATTTTTTTTGGTCAAATGCCAGTTTTTAAACAATTAAGTGTTGATCCTAAAATTTTTAATATAATAAAAGGCTATCTGGACCAAAACCAACCTAACTAATTCCTTTAAGTAAGTGTGACCGTTGAATAGAGTACTAAAATTTTTAGTAAGTCTAAAATGTGGTTTTATATGGACTAGTCAAGTGAAAAGTGAAAAATATTTTAGTAGAATTCGAACCCGAAGAAAGAGCGAGTGATATTGTGCCCTTAAGTGTTTTACCACTTCGTTTATTACTTTAGTTTTGGTCCATAGATTCTACATAAGTTCATCCAAATGCTTATTAGCTATTCAACATTTGTTTAAACATTGTTAACTATTAAACATTGTTAACTAATTTTCTTGATTGCAGCAAATATTTTTCTCGTTTTTACTTTCTGAAATATGTGAATTTTGTGATCGAGTTGTTCATCACACTAAAAAGACTAAAATATTTGTCTTTAGGTGTTATGGACAACTCCACAAAATTTAGACATTAGCCGCAGCAACAGTAACAACGGAATGGTGACTTGACTTGTGAGTATGGCGGATTGATAATATTGGCTTCATGACTTTTACGACTTACTCAAAAATCAACATATAGGGACTGACTTGATGATAAATTTAAAAAATGTATTTTTAATTATACTTTCTTCTTTAAAATTTTCGTTTTTTCTAGTTTTTGTTTTATTTATCTTATTTTTATTTATTTTCTATAAACTGAAGCATATTCAATAAAATAATATATATTATTTAGTTTATTCAAAATACTGTTTTTAAATATCTGTTATATTTCTCAATGACATGTACAGTAATAGTTTGTGCTACTGTCATATCATTGGGATATAATCCAAATTGGCATAATGCATATTATTTAAAAAATAATGTTTTGTATTAATTAAAAAAAGGTAAACTATGTTACTAATTTATTGCAAAATGACAAAAAATATAGTTAAAGATTTAATTGTGGCAAAAATAAAAGTAAAGGTGGATATAATACACGAAATATACGGTTGGATTTGTTAATTATCTCGATCGATTCCAAAAATTTGGGTGAAACGCAAAACGTGACCGGTTTAACGGAGATGGTGATGTTGGCTATGTATTTGTTTTTTGGTACATGCCATGACATAGTTGTTTATTTGTGTAATTATAAATAAATTTTCTTACTTGAAATGTGTAGCCATATATTTTACTACTTGAAATGTGTAGTCGGGTCGTATTTGGTTTAATTGACAAAATAAAACAAAAAAAGGTTTCCTAAAGTATCCGATCGGGTTTTCTACGCACTACGTATTCTTTTCAAGTCTTACAACGGGCATAATCAACAAGTCTTGTCTGAATTTATGAGTGATCGGTTGTGATAGAAAAGTGAAGCCTATGGGTCTACAAGGTTTCAAGAGGGTTATAGGTCCATTAACAGTATCATTTAGGATATTTAAGTCAAGGTTAGTTTAAAACAACAATGTGCAATTACATCTTCTTTTTTTTTAACTGTGCAATTACATCACATAATCTTAGATCATGACGTATATTATTAATGTTCATGATAAATTGATAAAAATAAGAAGGCAAAAGGTGTTTTACAAGAATTACGTTTGAAGCTTATAAGAACAAAGTTACAAGATACTTCCACTTACGTACATAGTGATAGAATAAAGTTTTCTAAACTAAAATATTTACAAATAGATATAATATATAAAAATAAAATAATATATTAACAAATACCTATGGTGAAATATGATCTTCCTATAGTAAAATTTCGATCGATCTCAATTTATAATTATATTCGTTTCAGTTGATCTTGGTGATCTCCCAACGGTTCAGATTTCTTAGGAGCCTATTCGTCTTAATTATTGAAGTTTTGCATGTTTCGATCAAGATATAGGATCGGCAGGTTTCTAAACCAATTTTGGATGGTTACCCAATAGAAATTTATTATTTGTACAAATAAGCCTGACAATAAAACATTTTTAATGGTATTTTGATGTAGAAGCAAGTGGATAGAGCAGTGGAGACGTTACCACTAAAACTAATGCATGCTTTTACTAAACATTGAACATTGACATATTGGATATTTGCTGAAAATGGAGGATGATACAAATCCATGTTGGGCTATAAAGCCGATATTCTCTCCCCTTCGAATGGCTAAAAATCGTTCATAACTTTGGACATAAATTCTTGAAAAGCAATTATAATGATGCGACCTCGTTGCTAAGTTAATCTTCCAATGTGAGTGCTCTCTTAGGGGAAAAAACCATCTGAAGATTTCTATTTATTCCGGAATTTAAAATGAAACATTTATATGACAAGTCTTGCATACCATTGTAGATGTAAATGATGGATTTGCAGAAGTTATCCCTCGTAAGTTATATAATTAGAAAATATTTGAAAATTCAGTTTTTCTATACATCCGAAACATTTAATTCTCTCCATTTTATAATAAGTAATTCATTTAGTATTCTCCGTTTTATAATAAGTATTTCTGTTTTTTTTTTACAAATATCAATTTTATTTATTTATGATGCTTTCTTTTTTAGCAATATATTCCTATTAGTTTAGTTTATTAATAAGAGAGAAAATTCTAAATGTATTAATAAGGGATATATTACTAATTTTTAACGATCTTTAATATGTGTAAAATATTTTAAATAGACACTTTTAGTAATAATGATAAAATATTGTAGTGTCCAGGCGAGTCATATCATTACCTATTCTATAAGAAATGCATTTCTTTGAAAAAATAAAATGCATATTTTTTTAATCATAAAAATTCCTCTTTTGGTCTTAAAATTGACAAACTCTATATAAAGAATTCCAGGACTTTTTATATCAACCCGAATTAGAAAAGTAGTATTTTCAAGGTGTGACATGTAGGGGGCCAAAACTCAAATTTGTAAGTGGGAAAAAACCTAAAGTTTTATTGGGATGGGAAAACATTACTATTGATCTATAGGATTACGTTATTATGTAGCACACTTTCTGGCCCGAAAAGAAGACCAAATATTTTTGTTCCTACACAAGAAAAGATGAAGCAAATGATTAAAACCATTTAATGTGGTTTGTAGTAATTGTTAATCTTCTTTGATACAAATTAAGATCTATTTCACCTTATCAACAAAAGTTACAATACACTAACAAGTGGTAACTGGTCTAATGTCAGTTTTCCCGTTGTTGTGGATTTTTTTTTTTGATGTTCGAAACTGATCGTCAAATTCTGTGATTTTTTTCTTGGTCACAATGAATAATGTAAGTTTATATTTTTTATGAAACTTCTATAACATATGTATCCTTTAACAAAAAAAATAAACTTCTATAACATGTAAACTAGTCTTGAATTCTGGTATGATTTTTTAATACTTTAACAAAAAATATTTTTCAATTAACTAATCAAAAATAAATATGTGATTTATGAGTGATGAAAAGTACATGATATGAAGTCAATTCTCTAATTTCACCATGTCGTTTTGCTAAATGTGATAATATAAGCACGTGAGAATGAATGCAATAAAATATAAAGTTATGACGAAGATTCTAGGGGTAATGGCACTAAATACTAGTACCATTTTCAAAGAGTTGGTGGTGATAACTGATAACTTTTCAAATTAAGTGTTTTTTTGTTTAATGTTTTTTCATTTAGTGTTGTTAAATATACTACGTCCCTAAACTTAATGTGTGATTGGTAGGTCGTATTAATTCCGATAATATGAATACTATTGAAAGCCAAAGTAGTAGTGAAACACTTTGACTTCCATATAGTTCGAAATCGTTGTCACAACAATTCAATCACTTTCATTTAGTCTTGTTAATGTCCATCAATAGGCCTAATCCATCAATTGTTCCTCACCTTACGATTTATGTCACTTTATTCTTTCTCGCAAAGGAAAATTTAATTTAATCCCATCTTCAGTGAGTCAAAATCAATTATATATTTATAGACTATCTACTTTTACTCGTTAGGCAGTATAGTTTTGGGCCTTTTGGCTGTTTTTTTCTTTCTCTTTTTTATCAGAGGATCAATGAGCTAAATGAATATAAACATTTATTTATTTGGCTAACGATAAAACCATAATAAAGGATTATTTATATCTTTTAACGTTTTTTCAATAATGTTTCTCTCATTTCATATATACAAAAAATGTATTAAAATGTTTCTTATATAAATATGTTGTTTTATTAAATAACAAACTGTTGGAAAAAATACATGATTTATTTATTAGGTCGAACTAAACCAAATAACATGATGTTTTTCTAAATATAATGTTATTAGATTTTTTTTCATGCATCATGTATTTGATAACTACCAGCTTCATGCATCTAAAACTAAAGCCTAATAGTGTGAAACAATTATATGAACATGTAAAGTATTGTATTTGAAAGCAAAAGTAAAATTCTCTGAAAATCGTATACTAAAAATTATAATTAAATATTACTTTTTATTTTTTTTCTTCTTTTTAATTTTTATCTAATAAGTAAAAAAAAGTTCATATAATTTACAAGATAGACTAGTAACTCAAGCTTTTTCAAGTAGGGAATCGGCAGTTGGACGCGCCACATCCTATGAAATAGTTTAATGCTTAGTCAGATATGAGTTGGTCGTCACTTTGTCTCGTCTAGCAAATTGTGAAACCTACCTATAACCTTTTTTGTTGGGTAGAATAATTAACCTACCTACATTTTACGTTTTTACAATATCAAATATAATAACCCTCCTTCATCGAAATATATATTTTGTCCAAAAACTTTTCAATCTATAAACAGTTCGTTTCTTCAATTTTATAGAATTCAGAAACTCGGCGATTTTGGATTGAATAGAAAAGATCTTTAATCTTTTAAATCATTATTATTATAATAGCCATTAGTACATTACCATTCATAAGAAAATTGTTTAAACTTTTTTTTTCTTTCGGGAAACCACTCTCTGAGGTTTGACTTTGAGGATCGAGTGATAAAATTAAATAGTTAGATATGAGTTGATGTAAAATAAAAAAATAAAGAATGATAACAAAGAGATATTGACGTGGATACTTAAATAATTCAGTATCTACCATCGAATTATGAGACCCACTTAACTTCAAGTTTGTTTCTATATTTTTTTTCTGGCAATATGATGTGTACATTTGCCTCCAAATTGGAAAAACACATGATATAGCCTTCTATTTCTATCACCTCAAGCTATGAGTTGTAATTCAAAAATAGTTTTTGTTTTTTTTGTTTTTTTTTTGTATATCCTTAGTTCTGATGAAATGAATTTTGAAAATTAGACTAAGTCTAAAATTAGATTATATGTATTTTAATTATATAATTTGTTGGGTTAAATATCCAACAACGACTTCTCTGTACATGACTATGATTCGGGTTAGATAACGCACTCTTATCCGTAAAAAAACCATAAATACTTCTATAGGGAAAATGAACATGTGTTTTGCCAAAAAAACATGTGGTTTTACTTGTTAATCCATTGATGCAAACAACAAATGAAAATAGGTGACAATACTCAAGTGTTTCGAACCTATCCGGCCTGAATTTGATGCGTTATTAGTTCGGCTAGATATTCCCTAAGAACGTTACCTCTATAGTTGAAGAAGATCCAATTGTTTCCCTCTTTTTTCTGAGACTTATTTTTCTCTTTTGATTTACAAAAATACTTGGTTAGGAATTTCACATCTAAATTATGAAAACCTAAAATACCGTGTAAATGATGTGGCTAATCTATTTATTACTAATTGGTTTTGAGATGTAACTAATAAAACTTACCATATTATTAAAGCTCGATGATTGACGTACGCAAGTTGGATGATATAATCAAGTAATAATATGCGGTCGATTCTAAAATGAGATTTTGTTCAATATGGTATATGGACATAATTAGCTATTGTCTTTTGTTTATTAAATAGCTATTATCTTGAAGGAACATATTAAATTTTCTTTTAGTAATAAACGAGAACCGAGTTTTTTCTTTAAGTAAACAGAGAGAATCTAAATTATATAAGAAATATGAGCAAATCTATTTATTGTTAAGTAGTTTAAGTTGAAAGCCTGCAAAACTTGATACACCATCTTCTCATTCTTTAGTCGTCATCAGACCGTCTTTAGTTGCTTTACAAACGTAAGATTATACCAAACCGAGCAAACCAAATCTAGTTAATCAAACTAACCATACCATATAGGATCGAAAGTAGAAAATCCGGACTAACTTTATTAATCCATCAATAAAAAAACTTTCCGAAAGGTTGATTATATGATTCACACAAGTGGAAAATTTTCACAGCAGGAACAGTAAAGGTGGACATGTTATAGTGGACGCTAGATTCTTGGGATTTCGAGTTGAAAAATAATGAAACATGCATATGCAAAAAAAAAAAAAAGATTTGATATAATTATTGTCAAATAGTTTTCTAACCTTGCATGGTTCAGTCATTAATAGTTTGATTTGAAAATAATAAATTACATATACCGTCAAATGTCTACAAAAAACCTAGTGTTTTTTGGGATATAAACTTGTTATATGGTTATACTGAAGCATGCATTCTCTAACAAAATATAATTATAATAACAATTTTTATTTCACTTTCTTAACTATGTCTTACTTTTTTGCTTTTTCACAAATAAATTCTTATTAATATTCTTTGATGAGGAAAGAAAAGAGAAATGCAATTGTGTTGTTTTCTTATTCCGGCCGTAGAAACCAACCATGAGTAAACTTAGATGATCTTGAGAATATTAAACTTTTGGGTATAAATTGAGAATCTTTTCCTTTTCCTTTTTCTTTGATATATTGTAAATATACGTCTACATCGGAAAATTACATGAATGTATAATGTACGTATTGCATACGTAAGCATACACGTAAACAGTGAGACTATTGAGATACATGACTGATTTATGCATGTATGTATAGTGTTTATAACATGCGCACAAAAACCAATACATACTTCATAAGTGGTACTTTTATTCTTTCTATACGTGTTAGAATTCACATGAGAAAGCGAATGTTCAATCTTCAGTGGTCTATACCACATCCTCTTCTTTTTTAAATAAGCTTGACAGTGAAATGTTGGATACGTCATAACTTATGAGTGCAACCTAAAAAGTTGTATTTGTAAGACATCACATAACTAATGACTGCAACCCAAAAAGTTGTATTTGTGAGACAGGGATGAGCATCGTTGACGTTACTGAATGGGGCTCTACTGAAGTATGGGCTTGGGCCCAGCTTGGGCTATTACCATGTACCATAGAACTGAGAGGAGTGAAAGATTAATAGCGAAACATTAGTTGTGCCTTTATTTGTGATTGTTTCTGTGCAGTTGTATTTTGTAAGATGTTGTTAGTTGTGTGACTTGTATCAGTAAGTAACTTTGTAGTTCCTTTATTGGATTCTAGTATTTCACATAATTGTATTTCGCTTGTGAGAACTTTTTTTGTAAGAGTTGGGCTTACAAAGTTGAAAGCCCATACAACTCAAAATAAGTTAATGAGAATCTATTTTTAGAAATTTCGAGGAAGTTCAGATTTATAAAGTTGCGATTTATTTCTGTGGGTAACCAGTTGCAACGGATATTGTCGTAATGTATCATGTATGTTATCTGTTTTATGACAGATCAAAGGGAAAATAGTATTAAAAAACGATTTTACTTAAACATGATACATGTTTTATGCTATGTATTTTTTTTTTAATTTCGAAGGAGACATGCTTAATCTAGGTGGATGATCTTCATCCGTGACCATACCTAATTCTGCGGTGCATTTCAGCAGCAACGTTAAACTTAAGTAATGAAATCATGTTATTTCATTGTGCCTAATTCAACAGTTCATTTGGGCATATAGTAGTCCAAAATTTTAAAACGCTAGAAGTTTTAGAGGAATTTGAATATGTATGTACCTCAGTTTTTTCTAGGTTCTTCTTTGTTTTTTCTTTTGTTGATAACTTCAAAATTTGGACCGAAACCTTAATTTATGTGGGCTCGGAGACAGCTTTTAGTACATTCCTCTGAGAATGCCCATCTTTCCAATAAAAATTGATTTAGGGGCACAATAGATTTAACTAAGTACTAAACCAGTAGCCCACCGTTTTTTCTTGTTGCATCTTGTTCATCATAAAATGTTAATTGCTTTAATTAAGAAAGTCTGTGATTAAATCATTCTAACTTGCACTTGTATTTAAGTCTCTCGTCTCTTCTGCTCCTTTTTTTGCATTGCATAAAACACAGTAACGGAAGATGCAATTAGCAAAACAATAATGTAATCGAAGTGGAAAAAACTAAACTCAATAAATTTGATTAATAAATTTGACATTTCAAACAAAAAAAAAAAAAAAACTCAATGTTACAGTTTGCATTCGGCAAAAAAATAATAATAAAAATCAAATATGTGTGGCATCAATTATCTGTCGGAATTAGTTTCATTTATAAATGGTCGGTTTTTCCAAGAAAAATATATACTTATATGTTTTCCCCACTTTGTGTTTGCACGAATATACTAAATTCTTGTACTACTTTATATTGAACGGTTTTTGCTTAGTAGCATAAAAGTAACTACAGAGGCATTGAACTAATTGTATTCTCTTGCCTAACGAAACAACTGTAGTCACACAATTTATACACATATAAAAAAAAAGAGAGAAAACAATAATAAATTGTATGGGTGACATTTCATGGAATATTTTCCGGATTGTGGAGAAGCATATCAGAATCTTTGCAGATCGATCTAGGAGTGAAGAAATATGTGGCTAGCACTCATACGAACCAATATGAAGTTTTTTAATGGAAAAAGAAAAATGTCACCCAAACTTACGCAATATTTTCGATTAAATTTAGATAAAGTCAAAACGGAATAAATTTAAAGGCAACAACTAAATTAAAAATGATTTTCTTAGATATTCAATGTGATTAGTTTTTTTTTTCTTGTCAACCAAACTTTTCAAAAAAACATTTATCGGTAAATTTACGAAGGAGTAGTTTAGTTTATGAATTACCATGTATTAAGATTTTGTTTAGTACAATGTTGAGAACATCTCCAACCCCACTCTATTTTCTCCTTTAAACTCTATTATAGAGTAATATATTTTCCAATTCTATTCTATTTCCCACATTAAAATAGAGTAATGAAAATATGACTCTATATTTGGAGTAATCCAATTCATTACTCTATTATAGAGTAAAACTTTTGTTATTTATAAAATAGTCCTATAAAAATTTATATGTTTTTATTTTATACTAAAAAATATTATTAAATAATATTTTAGTTATGCAGTTAAATAAATGTCGATAATTTATTTTTTAAATTAAAAAATAGCTATATAACTAAATAAAATTGTAAATAAAAAACAAATTTTATTTATTATAAAACACAATAACATAATAAAAATATATAATGAAATACCAAAATTAAAGAAAAAACAACATAAATTAAACTTAGCACAACAAAAAACATGTGATAAATGCACTGTATGTGTGATTTTACATAATATGATTATCGAGGATGAACGTGATAAATGCACTAATTGAAGTTGCAAGAGAAGTTCCACCTTGAGAGGTCGAAATAGTAGAAGATGATAAACTTCGATTTTAAGAATTTAATGGCAGATATAGGAAGATCAAGGATAAATAAGCTCATTTCATAATTCGAAATGCTTTAATTGATCATTTGTGGGAGAAATATTCTAATGATAATGGTTAAAATTTTTATTATCTTTTATTGTTTTTTTCTTATGTTGTGTAATATAATTTTATTTATGTAATTTTTTTATTTCAATAAATCATTATTTCATTGAATTTTTTTCATAAAATAAAACACGTGGGTTAAGTTTATAATTTTGAGAAATAATGAATATTTTAGAAAATTAATAATTAAGTAGAAAATATATACTTGGAATTTTTTTTAAGAGTAAAAAATAGAGGAATAGGTTAGAGATGCTCTGAGTATTTGAGAATTTTCAAAACCACTATCTTTACTATTTTACTACGAGAGTACCCATGGCTACACAGTGAGATTTTTTAAATTCCTTTTCGTAAGTTTTTTTTTTTATATATCTTTAGATGTGATTTTTAGTATTGTAATATCATGTACACATAACTGGTTTGGAATATTGAGAATTGATGTTGAAAATGTTAACTAAATTGGTGAAATATAGAATACTATAATATAGTCATCCAAAGAATAATTGAGAACAAAAATGTAAGACGGTTCATATAAGTCATTATGTGCATTTGCATATAGCAGTTTGATTTTGTGGTGTACTATTATGTACTTAATAAAATTTAACCACAGAATATAATAAACAATCTAAACCAACTATTTTAGTTTATAAACTCAAGATTATTTTGTAGAAGGAACCCCCTTCTTACCATGTCTTATTGGCTAGTAAAGGCAAATGTATGTATTTTATAATATCTAAACTTTAAAAACTATTATAAATAAAAAAAGTATATGGTTGCATTTAGAAAATTATAAATCTCAGGTTTGACTTTAGAAAATTTATGAAAATTGATACACATTTTTACCGACAAACTTACAAATTATTGTGACCTTTCACTTTTAATTAATTTTAAACATAATATCCAACTGGAATCAAATTCTTTATTACTAAAATCTTGTAAACAATACTTAAGTTGTTTGGAATATTGAGAATTGATGTTAAAAATGTTAACTAAATTGGTGAAATATAGAATACTATAATATTTCACATATCAAAATACAATGACATGGTGTTTTTAGGAAGGTTCCTACAAATTTAAGAAGTATTCCTTTCCTACATGCTTTAAATTTTTATAAAAGTTATGGTAAATTTATAAAAAAAAGGTATTTCCTAGATTACTCATGGATGGGTTTCCTTGTCTGAAAAATGTTTTGTACATGTGATCCCATCAGTTCTAATTTTTTATTAAGAAAAGTACCATGAAAAATTTAACAAAATAAAAGAAGTTTTTCTTTAGCTCTTACAGTTTAACTATTTTTTTATTAATTATATATTTTGAAGATAATTAAAAACGATTTTTTGTACTAATATAGTATAATCAGATTTAAAGGGAAAAAACAATGGAAAATTCTCAAAACTACTAGGTGTTTGTCTTGTTTCTAATAGCACAACAGCTTTCGGAAATTTCGAAAATTTCGAAAATGTATATTTGCATCACAGTCGTTGTAAAATGGTGTATTTTCATTTGATTTGTTTTTAATAAGAATCCGCTGCCCTATAGTTGTTATATTTTCCTTCATTTATATTAGAACTCGATGTAAAAATGGTTTCGAAATATTATTTTTGAATCGGGATCTGAAACCCCCTCCAATATGTTCTGAAGATTAAGATACTCGATCATCACTGAATTGAAATTTTGAATCAAATCACCATTCTTTGTTCCTTAGGATTAGAATAGTTTTGAGTATAAGAGGATGATGTGAAAGTTTATGGGATAAAAGTTAAAGATGAGTACGTGCTTGTCTTGTCCAGTTGCATGTCCCCCCCAATATCGAATAAATGACTAATTTCATATCTTTTTCGATTATTATTCCTATTTTGTGTGTGTTTCCCAAGTACAAAAATGGAATAAGAAAAAGCTTGAGGAAGAGTTTGATGACAGATTGACAGCTCCTTAACACAAACCAATATTCTTTCACACCAAACAACATTACTATTTCCTACGTTTTTATGTAAATTACTAAAGGCATAAGTAATTAGTAACCCGAAAATAGGAATATAACATGAATGTTGATAAAAAACGAAAAAAGGAAGATAACACGAATAAGCAACATATATATAACATCGCCATCAAAAAGGCGGTATGTAATTTTTTCGTTTTGGAGTTTAAATAATTTAGGTTTTGATTTTTTTTCTTCTATTATCAAGAAGTTCCGGACTTTCGGTCTATAATCTTCATGGATCAAGGATAAAAGCGGGTTTAAATCCCTTTTCCATCGCCGAAATTCAAACCTGGCACCTTTGCTCTTTCAGATAAGAGCATTTTTGAATGGTTGCATTGGTTATAATATCAAAGATCGTTTTTATCCACCATTCATAAATTTTTGTTCATAGTAGTGCAGGTTAAATAAATCCGTCATAGGCCAACTGTAAAATATTAAAAATTAAAATTTCTCTGCAACGATTAATTGCCCATCCAATCATATAAAATGATCATGGTTGTAAACGGATTAGTTCATCTCATTTGCTGCAATCGTATAAAACTTTACTTTGATATAGTGGAGAATATTGAGCAACTAAATGTTAACTTAAAAAATACAAAGCGAAACAAAACTGGGATAAACTTCATATTCTTGAATAAAACAAACCAACGGCTAAGCAAGGATTGCAAATATGAATCATATTCCATTGCAACGACTAAAATCTATATAAAGCTCCACCATCTCTTTCTTCTTTTCATATCAACCACAAGCAACAAAGAAGAAATAATTTCTCTATACATACACATTCGGAAGATAATGGGAGCCAATGTTTCATCTGTGCATGATGTTCATTCATCAATGGAAACCAAGAACAGCTTGGTTTTGGAAATCGAGTCAAGAAGACAATGGAGATCTCTCTTTGATTCCATGAAAGGATCAAATAAATTGGTATACATAATCGAAAACAGAGTTTAACGTATTTCAAATTTTTAGAAAACTAATTTTCTCATCCAAGTTGTTCGTAGTGAATCTTACACAATTATTATTTGTATTTCCTAATCTTTTTTTTTTACATGTTATTGAGTTGGTTTTGCTCTTAAGCTAACTAAAAAATTGTTGTGGTTTTGAAGCTAGTGATTGATTTCACGGCTGCATGGTGTGGACCTTGTAAAGCAATGGAACCTAGAGTTAAGGAGATTGCTTCAAAGTACTCAGAAGCTGTGTTTGCTAGGGTTGATGTGGATAGATTAATGGTAATTACTCTCTTTCTTTTACTTGAAGAAGAATCATTTAACGGTTTTATCGTAACCGAAACCATAAATTATAAGTCTTTTTGGTATGTGCATTGCAGGATGTAGCTGGGACATATAGAGCTAATACGCTTCCAGCTTTTGTTTTTGTGAAGAGAGGAGAAGAGATTGATAGAGTTGTTGGAGCCAAACCTGATGAGCTCGTGAACAAGATTGAAAAATATAGGGTTTAAAATGTTTCTTTTTTCTCCATTTGAAAAACAAAAGATTATACTTTTGAATGTGTGTTTTGATTGTTTGAAGTTGGGATTTTGGTTTGTTGTTTTCTCAAATATTATGAATAAAAAATTAAAAATTGTCAAAAAACTATTTGGAAACTCTTGAGACAACACTTACGATTTAGTTAGTAACACAAAATCAGTTAAAAAAAATCTTCTTAGCAACAAAGATGATGTTCTCTTAAGTTGTAATAACATTTGTATGAAATATAATCACACCAAGGTAAGAAAACTATACGATCAAAAGAGTCTCATTTCAAAGTACATATATGATATAGTACATGGAAACATAAATGATTACAGAACATTTTCCAATGGCTTGTTAAAAAGTCCAGAGTGAATCCAAATTAGATAAGCATCAAGAAGAGCTTTACCAACCAAAAACATAAAATTCTGTTTCCTATCTTGCCATCAAGAAATGAGTTCAAAACCGAAAAAAGGATCAATTCTGTATATATACACTGAATTGACTTTTGAATTCAAGAACTTACTTGAAGAAACTAGTTGTCAATTCAGCTTCCACCAAGAACTCTCTTAAGATCTGTCTTCTGTTCCGATGTTAACCTTGAAGGGAAACAGATCTCAAAGTTGATTTTAAGATCTCCTCTCTTGGAAACTTCTTTAGAGATAGGCATTCCTTCATTAGGAATCACAATCTCCTGACCCGGTTTAACGATATCCAAAACCGGTATAGTCAGATTCCTCCCATCTAGTGTTGTTAGACTAAGAGTGATTCCTGTTAAAGCCTCCAAAAGTGAAACTTTCTTGTCTACAATCAAATCATTGCCATCTCTTTTATAAACCGAATGCGGTTTCTCATCGATAACAAAGATAAGATCTGCGGGAGTGACGCCGGGTTCTTGATTTCCTTTCTCTGGGAATGTTATCTTTGTTCCTTTCTTCCAACCTGGTGTTATATCTATCTTCAATATCTCTTCCACTGGCTTTGGCTTTCTGAATATCAAGAACATGATTAGAGAATAACACAATCAAGAAACCAAACTAAGCTTATACAAAATCAAATCAAGCAACAAGAAACTAAAGAATAAGATCTTAAAAATATCAACACCACACATAAAAAAAAAGCAAATTGAACAAAGAAAAATTGTCAAATCCCAATTTTATCCTCAAGATCAGTCACAAAACAGAGCAACAAGAAACTTATACAGAAGATCATTCATTGGATCACACACCAATATGCAAAATAATTGACTTTCTGAAAATCAAGATATCATTAAAGATTAATACAATCAAGAAACCAAACTAAGCTATACAAAATCAAACATAGCAACAAGAAACTAAGAATAAAATCATCAAATATACAATAATTTGTATCAATGTTTCACCTTAATTCCCAATTTTAGCCTCAAAATCAATCATAAAACAGAGCAACAAGAAACCAGAAAATAATTGGCTTTCTGAAAAATGAAGATATGATTAGAGATTAACACAATCAAGAAACCAAACTAAGCTATGCAAAATCAAACGTAGCAATAAAAAACTAAGTAAGATCATCAAAAAGACAATAATTTCTATCAATGTTTCACCTTAATTCCCAATTTTAGCCTCAAAATCAATCATAAAACAGAGCAACAAGAAACCGGAAAATAATTGGCTTTCTGAAAATGAAGATATGATTAGAGATTAATACAAACAAGAAACAAAACTAAGCTATTCAAAATCAAACATAGCAACAAGAAACTAAGTAAGATCATCAAAATTACAATGTGTCACCTGAATTCCCTATTTTATCCTCAAGATCAATCACAAAACAGAGCAACAAGAAATCACAAAATAACTGGGTCAACGTTTAATTTTATTTACCAAATGAAAAAAAAAAACAATAAATTAACGAAGAAACTGATTTGAAATGGCGATTATGGAGAATACTAACCCAAAACCATCAGGAACAACGCGGGAAATTTTCATCTTCCTCCTCCCACCTTTATACAACTCCTCAAGAGTACAACCCAATTTACTTTCAATCGCCGGAGCTTTCCTATTCGCCGGAGTTTTCCTATTATTCTGACTTCCCGCCTCCGCACTTCTAAATCTACTTCCTCCATTTTCACTATTCCTCCTCCCTCCGCCGCCGCCAAAGACATCTCCAGATGCTCCAAAAAACTCAGCGAAAATATCTTCAGCATCACGTGGATAATATCTGAATCCAGCGTCGTTGTTGTTATTGTAATTCCGTTGGTGAGTCGTCGTTTCAGGTACATCGGAAGATTTAAGTCCGTCTTCACCGTATTGATCATAGATCTGACGTTTATGAGGATCACTTAAAACT
The DNA here is from genome assembly GCA_028015245.1 of Cardamine occulta. NCBI lineage: Eukaryota > Viridiplantae > Streptophyta > Magnoliopsida > Brassicales > Brassicaceae > Cardamine > Cardamine occulta. The sequence continues at coordinate 3,327,806 of CM051368.1, forward strand.
TCGTAAGCTTCAGAGATCTGTTTAAACTTAGCTTCAGCTTCTTTTTTACTCGTAGGGTTTTTATCAGGATGCCATTTCATTGCTAGTCTTTTGTATGATTTCTTTAGATCGTCTTCGCTTGCGCTTGGACTGACTTTGAGTACATTGTAGTAATCAACCCCCATTGATTTTTGACTTTGAGAGCTCAAGATCGTTGAGAAACTTTTAATGGAAGTGTTGAGAACTTGAGAATGAGGAGAAGAATCAAAATGAAGAGAAGGTGTGAGGAAGAAGAAGAGAGGAGTGGAGTACGTGTAAGGTAGAACATGACAAGCAGAATGTAATGTGAGACAATTGTATTTTTTTTTCTTGGGATATATTTATTAATGGAAACTTTAATAATGCATTCCACTTTTATGTATTTTTCATCATCTAATGACACATCTTATTTTTGTATTTATTGGAAAGTATAATTTTTTAAACAGAGACTTTATTTTTTATTAAAAGGAATTATTACTTCATATATCAATACAACCACAGTAGAACATCTATAAATTAATATTCGATAAATTAATAACCTCCATAAATTAATAAATTTCTTTGGTCTTGAATTGGATCAATGAAATAATTTACACAATTCGATAACTTCATAAGATAATAATGTTTTGAAAATTTTATGTAAATATATGGTCCCATTAATATCATAAATTAATAATCATATAATTTTATAACATATAAATAATATATTTTAGTAAAGTAAGATTATAGTGTTATTTATTTATTTGTAAATTTGCATTTTTGTTGGAGTTTATCTCTAATTTGTTTTTACTGCATCAAAAACATTTAGTAGTATCGTCTCAAATTGCATCAAATAATTATGAAAGATCTTATATGCGATCATTGTTTCTTAATATAACTAAAACTATTGAAGTATTGTGTTTAATTTTTTACTTTAAATAGATTTTTTTTGAAAAAGTGTCGTTTTAAGCTTTAACTTTTGTTTCAGAAAGAGTGTCGTTTTCTATTTTCAATGAGAATATTTAATCTAAATTTTATCCCTATTGTTCCACCTTATTAATTAGAGAGAGAATCATTTTTAGTGTATTAAAAGAGGGTAAAAAAGAAATTTACATTGTTTTCTTAATTTATGTAAAAATATTAGAATGACACTCTTTCTAAAACAGAGGAAGTAATTATTAATTTATCGATTAATTAATACCCTCTATAAATTAATAAAATACTTCAGTTCCAACATTATTAATTTATAGAGGTTTTTAATACATTTTTAATATTTTAAATGGAAAAAGTCACTTACTTAATTTCTCAACTTTTCTGATTCAGCCATTAAAATATATTAAGTTTAATGGTTCCCAACTCAAAACCAATTGACAATGAGTGGATTGACCCATATTCTTTATATAACAAAATTATTTACTTTAAAATTTAATTTTAGTCAAAAGAAAAGTGTCTAATTGAAGCTAAAATGTCTATTTTATTGTTTTGGTCGATTTTTAACAGTTAATTCTCAAATCTATTCATTTCTGGTTATAAAGATGAAGTGAATACTCATTTTGTCGCTTTTACATGTGCCAAGAATAAGGAAGATCAAGCCATCGACACTAATGGTGTTGGCGGACGATGGCAATACTTGAACAAGGCAACACAATGGTGTTGAGGGAAGATGGTGATGTGCCGATGCTCGAATATTAAAAGATTTAAATTAAACTATACAGAGTAAAACTTATCAATCGAAAACCATACAAAGTTTAGTTTATGATGCAAAAGTATGTGGTGTTCAAATAACAACGGTTAGCGTTTAGTTAAGCCTTACAACGCCTTTTAAATAAAAATTGAGGTAAAATCGATTTGCAAACCAAACTCATAGTCCAAACTTGATCCGAAATAAAAAATTGGAATCAAACCCGAATTGAAATCAGGTTTTACAAAACAAACCCTCTGTATGAACTTTATTTCTTGCAACATCGAAGGAAGTTGAAAGAACCCCGAGAAATCGAAGTTGCAGAGGAAACGTCTCAAGGCCGACAATATAGAATTCTACGAAAATGAAATTGCAAAAGACGAATCGAACCGTACGAGAGCCTCTTCATAGTGTAACTCTCACTTTGTCTCTTTTTAAATACTAATAAAATAACGTCGATTTTATGATACATGACCTACAACTTTATTTATTTTAATAATAAATAGTTTTGAGAGAAACATTTTTTCTGATAATTTGGAAACATAGTTCAAGGTTGTTTTTATTTTATAGTTTATATAGATTATTATTTATGATTCATAATTAAATTTCTTCATTGTTAAAACTTTTGGACACATTAAAATATTAGATATTATAAAATAACACCTCTAACAACAATGCTATTAAAAGAATTTCATAAATCTATACAAATTGTTTTCCTTCTATGTACTATATATACCATACAAATTTTAAATTTCTTGCATATTTTTTTCTCTTAATGGCATTATGATTGTTGTTATTATTATTATTATTATTATTATTATTATTATTATTATTAGTATTATTATTAGTATTATTATTAGTATTATTATTATTATTATTATTATTATTAGTAGTATTATTATTATTATTATTATTATTATTTTCTCTTTATGTTCTTGGAAACCTTTGAGATATCTATTATTTATTTTGTTTTTTCTTAAGACATGTTACAATCTTTTTTTTTCTTTTTTTACAAGCTAAATTATTATATTACTACGTGTCACCTTGCTGTAAGGTTACATAAGCATATAAAAATCGTGCATTTTAGTAATCAAATACTAATAAATGTTATAAGCAGGCCAAAGTTGCAAACATGCAATCCCATTGTTTTAATAATCGTTACTAAAATTCTGAACTTTTTAAGTTTTTTTTTTAAAAAATGGTTAGTTAGTTTTTCAGGAAGCCCGTAAAAGAAAAATTATACCTACAGTTTTACACATTCAGAAAACAGTATTGCGTACATGATGAATTAATTAAAACGTTAATGTAATTTCATTTTTTGTAGGAGGAATATAAATTCAAGTTCGGATCTGCTGATGAAAACGCCAGGCAGAAAGCTCTAGATTATATCGATAGTTGCAGAGGTACACTAACACAATCTAATGGTTATGTTGAGCCAAAATAAACCATTGATATATTAGCTATTACATTGAGAGCATTTCAAAAAGGTTTTAAAATATAAAGAATGTATTTTTCTTTTTGTTAGGAGTTATCAACATATCATTTAATATGGAAAGCGACTTACTAACCGTGATGGGAGAAGGACTTGATCAGGCTAAAATGCAGAGGAGGATAGATAGGTTTTTTAAACCTAAAAAGGGGTTGCTATGCTGTCTTAGTCCCAAATAATGAATGATATGGTGTTTATTTAGGTCTTCCTATTTGCAAAAGTTTTTTTTTTGATAAATTTTTTGCAAAAGTATTTAGAATGTTAATTAATAACTAGATAATGCCTGTATTATATCCGGGACAATATTATTACTAAAATTAATATAATTTTACTTATGTAATTATGTTTGAAAGACTAATATATGTAATGGTTAATGATTTTTTATTAGTATAATTAAACTAATTCAATTATGTATATCAAACTATCAATTATATATTTCCAAATTTTATATTAAGTAAATGCCTATGATATTTGAAATTCCTACTAATATTATATTAAATAAATAATAAATCTTTGTTTTTTCTTGCAGATTTTTTATTGATTCTTGGATCTATAAGTGTTTGAATTTTTTTAATTAAATCAATATTATACAAAATCTAAAGTAATCTGAAAGAAGCTTACAAAATCAGCCAGAAAAAAATGAAATCTGAAAGAAACATACCTTTCTCTTCGGAATGCTCGGCGAAGAAGATGAAACGGCGAAGATGAATATGGTGGAAGATGAAGCAGGAGCTGCCGGCGACGGGAAGAAACGAAGCCGACGACAAGATCTGGGGATTATCCGGCGACGAAAAGAACAGTTGCAAGATATATTTTTTTCTTCTTGAAAGTGTCGTTTAGGTTTATAGGGTTTTTAATTTTCAGAATTTTTAAAAATTTGTTATATTTGTTATATTTCAGAATTTTCAAAAAAAAAAATTCAAGGGTAAAGATGACTTTTACCCATCCAGTTTCTTTCCTTCTTCAAAATGAAGTCAATCTATGCAAATTTCACATTAATATTTGTACTAATTTAGTGATTATGTCATTGCCAAGTTTAAAATTAGTATAATTTATTTTATTTAAAGTCATAATTTTTACTATCACAATATTTACTATTTACCAATCAATTTTAAAGTTTATAAAGCGAAAGTTCTTACAACGAAACTATTAACATATTCGAATCAAAGATATGCATAAACTGGTTGGAAAAAGCTTTTTCAAGTTGTGGCTCAACATAACTCGTCAAGACAAGTGTTTGCCTGAAGATCTACAATTTGTTCGTAACTAGGAGTCATTCATCTCCACAATTTTCAGGGATCCATATACATAGGTTATAAGATCTTAAGAGAATGATATGACAAACATTGTCAAAGATTGCTAACTAAGATAAATAGAAAATGTAAGTTAAATGTTTATCTCTATGACTGTGGTGTTTGTTGGTTGCTTTTGAAACTTTACAAACTTGACATACCAGATTGCACCATCACGAATCTTCTATCATCTTACCATATGTTCACCATGCCATCGTATGAAAGAAGTAAAAATGTTTTAAATTTTTTTAAAGATAAAAGACAATTTTAAACAAAAACATTTCTAAGAAGACTAGAATATGAATTCTAAAACCTGAATAATGCATAATGTTGACAAGAAAAAATTATTAAAAATAACATGGATATTATTAATAATAAATTATTCGAGATTTACAAACAAAAAAAATTAATTGAAATCATACAATACTTTAGTTAATAATTTTTATTTACTATCACTATAATTGTACATTGTTGACTCTCACTAGAGTATTTTTTGCCAAAAACGAATATGTTAATTTTGTTTATATATCTTTGGAAATTAAATATTTAAATTGTAAATTTTATTTTCCATCTGATTGCAAGCTTGTCTGTCATAGGTAATCAAATCAAAATTATATATTCTGAATCCAAGGATAAACATGAAAGCAAATACAAACTAAAAATTGATCACCATCCCAAGTTGAGTTCTTCAGAGATAGAGACAAAACGGGTTGGACTCCAAGAAGTCTTAAAAAGTCTCTTTAAAGTGGCAGAAGACCTCAAGCAAGCCGTCACCGTAGTAGATGAATCAAGAAGATGTTTTATCCCACCAGAAAATAACGTTGCTAGATTGGAAATCCTGTGAGATACTTCACCGGTGAAGTTGGTTCCACCATATTGCTGGTGGTAACTTGCTTTAATCAAAGCCTATCCTTTCAGTCAATAAAATGAAAAGTTTATATATGAAAGATTTGTATTCTATTTTTTTGGTTGGAGGTAGATTTATTTTAAAATAAAGAAATGCATTTTTAATGGTTTCGAATGTAAATGTGTAGATAAACAAATTTACTAGAGTTGAAGTAAATATATAACTTGGTAATTGTTGAAAAAACAAAAACATTTGTAATTTTAGATGAACTTCAAACTTAAAATATCGTTTCACTTCAAACAACGAACATATCATCCAAATGTCTATCAGTCTTCTTCTCCACCCATTATCTCCTCACAATATCCCACCGGCAAATGCTCCCTCAACCTCCGCCGCCGGAACCCATCACCGACGTATTCTCTCCTTATCTGAAACATGCTCAGACATATCTCAGCTCAAACAACTCCACGCCTTCACTCTCCGTACTACACTCCCTGACGAACCCGCCACTCTCTTTATCTACGGAAAAATCCTCCAGCTTTCTTCTTCCTTCTCCGATGTCAATTACGCATTCCGAGTCTTCGATTCAATCGAAAACCAAACCTCTTTCATGTGGAACACTCTTATCAGAGCATGTGCTCATGATATATCAAGAAAAGAAGAAGCTTTTCTGCTTTACCGGAAAATGTTAGAAAGAGGAAGGTCTTCGCCGGATAAGCACACGTTTCCGTTTGTTTTGAAAGCTTGCGCTTATATATTTGGATTATCGGAAGGAAAGCAGATTCATTGTCAGATTTTGAAACATGGGTTTAGTGAAGATGTGTATGTGAATAATGGTTTAATTCATTTGTATGGATCTTGTGGATGTTTGGATTTAGCACAGAAAGTGTTTGATGAAATGCCTGAGAGAAGTCTTGTTTCGTGGAATTCGATGATTGATGCTTTGGTTAGAGTTGGGGAGTATGATTCTGCTTTGAAACTGTTTAGAAAGATGCAGAGATCTTTTGAGCCAGATGGTTATACGATGCAGAGTGTTTTGAGTGCGTGTGCTGGTCTTGGATCTTTGTCACTAGGTACTTGGGCACATGCGTTTCTGTTGCAAAAATGCGATGTTGATGTTGCTATGGATGTTCTGATCAAGAACTCGTTGATTGAAATGTATTGCAAATGTGGGTCGTTGAGAATGGCTGAGCAAGTGTTCCAAGGGATGCAAAAACGCGACTTGGCTTCATGGAACGCGATGATTCTTGGGTTTGCTACACACGGTAGAGCTGAGGAAGCTATGGATTGCTTCGATCGTATGGTGAGAAAAGGCAAGAATGTTAAACCGAACTCAGTCACGTTTGTTGCTCTCCTCATCGCTTGCAACCACCGAGGAATGGTTAACAAAGGACGCCAGTATTTTGACATGATGGTTAGAGATTACGGCATCGAACCTGCTTTGGAGCATTACGGTTGCATCATCGACCTTGTTGCTCGTGCAGGCTACATGACTGAAGCTATCGACATAGTAATGAACATGCCGATGAAACCAGATGTGGTGATCTGGAGAAGTCTTCTTGATGCTTGTTGTAAAAAAGGTGCTAGTGTAGAGCTAAGTGAAGAAATCGCTAGACATATCATTGAAACAAGAGAAGATAACCAAAGCTCCAACGGTAACATTAGTGGCGCTTATGTTCTGTTGTCTAGAGTTTATGCATCAGCTAGCCGGTGGAACGATGTTGGAATCATCAGAAAACTTATGAATGAACATGGAGTTAGAAAAGAGCCTGGATGCAGTTCCATTGAGATAAATGGAATCTCCCACGAGTTTTTCGCAGGAGACACATCGCATCCTCAGACGAAACAAATATACCAACAGTTGAAGGTGATTGAAGACAAGCTAAGATCGATTGGTTATTTACCGGATCGCTCTCAAGCACCTTTAGTGGATGCAAGAAACGATGATAGCAAAGAGTATTCCCTCAGGCTACACAGTGAAAGACTTGCCATTGCTTTTGGTCTAATAAGCTTACCACCTCAGACTCCAATCCGTATATTCAAGAACCTACGCGTATGCAGCGATTGCCACGAGGTTACAAAACTGATCTCAAAAGTCTTTAACACTGAGATCATTGTTAGAGATCGTGTTCGTTTCCATCATTTCAAAGACGGATCCTGCTCTTGTTCAGACTATTGGTAGCAAAAACTAGTCACAGCAAGCATTAGAGTTGGACAATGATATAGGCAGCAAGAATCATTGATCGCTGCAACAAATTTTGTATAAATCATAAATTTGGTAATTAAGCAGTATCTGTAAGTCAATCAATTCTTATCACAACTAACAACAAATCATTTGCAGCCATAGCCTTCACTTCACAGCTCAGCTTCAAACTATAATATATATAGAGAAATAGAGAGAGATCTCACTTGATGAACTCTTCTGCTACTGTTACATCAAACAATTTCAAATGTCAGTGACAAAGCAACGATTTTTACTTGAAATTAGGACAAAAAGAAACTCACTTTTTGATGATTTTGGCACTAAGACAACAGTCATGTCGGCATTGTTAGGTGGGAGTTGAAGACGCAATGGGAAAAGCTTCCCATTCAAAGGACTACGAGTACAAACAAGAACATCTTCCACATTGCTCTCTTCTTTCAATCTCTTAGTCAACTCTTCAACACCATTACCTTTAAAAGTAAACGAGTTTACTTCAACAGAATCATCTTCAACTTCACCATCATCGTCCGCCACATGATAATATATCACTCTCCCTTCCGATTTCGGTGGCGATCCAACCGCCACCGAATCAGTTGACTATCACACACAAAAACATAAGTCAACGAATCGTCAAAAAAAAAACTTGACAAAACTAACTATTCCATGGTTAAGTCAGCTCAGCAGATTTTCTGATGGGCCTAAAGTCGTGACACCATTTTTGTAATTCAAACAAAAAAAACTCACCTCTTGTCTGAAGAAACGGTTGTTATCAGATCTGGAAGGAGATCCAGGAGTGAAATCGAGAGAATCGGAATGATGAAGCGGCGACGGAGGCTGCTGCTGGTGTTGGTGGTTATTTTGATCGGAGTTAGCGGCGGTGAGGATCTCAACGACATCAACATGCCAAAGGATCCATTCTTGAGTAGCCGATCTATGAGGAATATCATGAGTAACGGAGTTTCTCCACGGAGGTAAACCACCGTTACCACGAAGGAAATGACCATAACGAGTCTTAAGCTTAATCAAAGCAGAATCTCTAATAGGTTCCCAAGCAAGAGACGAGTCAAGACGACTAGGATTAGTTTGTAGAACTTTTTTTCCGGTAGCTCCAAGAAGAAACGGTTTGTTTGACGCCGTTAAGTATTTGCCGTAAGCGCTTTTGAGACGGATGAGATTTGAAGAGCCTGGGATTGGCTCAACGATCCACTTGGCTGATCCTGCTGAGCCGTTACGGTCTTGAGTAACGGATTCTTCGTCTTCGTTGGCGACTAGGAATTTTTCGTGGTGGCTCCGTAAACGAACGGCTTTGGCTTTCTGAAAAAACTCCATTGAAAGAGAAAGAGAGAAGTGTCGTTGAGAATGGTGTGAATGTAAAATATATATATGGTAATAAAGACTGAGCTGGACTTGAGCTGGGTCTTGGGACCTTGTCTTTACAAAAATGGGTGTTTATTATTTTTTCTTTAATTACTCACTTTTCATATTGTATATTTCTTTTTGAATTTTTGTGAAATTTTTTAATTAAAGGAATTGTGTATTTTTTTTCTTTTCCTCATTTTGTTATAGTAGTTACAAATTTAAATTTTTAGTTTCCTTCAGCATTTCGTTAATAAATATTTTACGTACTAGATCTCTGACTGGAGAAAGTTGATTGTTTATTCGGTATTGTTTGAGAAATTCAATTTTATTTTATTTTTTCGCTTAATAGGAGCAGATGCAGTGAATAGGGAATGGTAGGTGCCAAGTTGACATTATAGTGCACTAATAATATTAAAAAGAAATGAGAAATTCCATAAAATAGCATGAATTTTTTTGTGCCATTAGTAATTTAGATCACATATAGCATTTTATAACACTCACTCCCCAAATTTTCAAAAATAGCATTAGTAAATATTATATTATTATTTTACCCTTGTAAAATAATAATATTAATTATAATTTCTTACGATGTCAAAGCTTCCAGTGAAGCTTCCGATCTCAGATCTTCAATTAAGTGCTAAATCGATCGCGTGAACCTTCAATCGAGTGCTAAATCGATCGCGTGAACCTTCAATCGAGTGCCAAATCGATCGCGTAAAGCTTCAGTCAAGCGCTAAATCGATCGCTATCATTAATTTCTTTTTCTTCTTCTTCACCCGATCAGCTTCACCAATCGTGTATCAATCCCGACCTCAGATTTTGGGATTCACGACGAAATGGTGCGTCTTATAGGTTTTTATTGATGAATTAGGCGAATTTGTAGTCTTGTGGCTTTTGAATATAGTTAATCGTCTCTTCCAAAATCTGAGATTAAATGCAGCGATTTTGAAAGCCTAGTATGGTATTTTTGCCTCTTGTGGTTTAAGTTGCTAACTTTGTTTTATCCTTAGATTTTTGGTTTGTGTTGGCTTGATTGTATTAGAAATCTTCTGTTTCTCTATGCGTGGAGTTCTTTTCTTCATTTGATCTTTTGGCTTATGCGTTTCAGGAATGTACCATCCACAAACTTAAATCGACTAATCTCTGATGTAATTTTAAGTCTTGTCTTCTGATCATATGAACATTTTGTAGATTTTGGGTGTAATGAACATACTATATGGAAGTGAAGCATATTTGTTGGTGTTAATAGAAATAAGGCATATATTTTGTTGTAGTATACATATGGGGTAAACCATATCACTACAAGAAATCAGCCGGAATCAGACGGAAAATTCCTTCGGAAATCCGTCGGAAAACGGGAATTTCGTCGGAAATCCGTCGGTTTTAGCCGTCTGAACTATGTCGTCGGAATTTTGAAATCCATCGGAAATCCGTCTGAATTTTCGATGGATTTCCGATGGAATCTAGTTTCTGGAAATCCATCGCTAATCCATCGGATAGCGGTCGGAATATATTACGTCGGGTGTCCGTCGGGAATCCGTCGGAAATATTCCGACGGATTTTTGACGGAATTCGATGTTTACGAAAGAAAGAGACCAGATTCTGACGTAATACCGGATTTCGACGGATATAAAATCCGACGGTTTCGACGGACCGCAAATTTTTGTTTTTTATATAATATTTTGAAAATCAATTAATTTGAAGAAAATTAAATTTTAAAAAAGAAAAGAAAAATAAAATTTAATAGTATTGAAAATTAAAATAAAATATTATTGTAATTTTTAATAATTCAAAAAAAAAAAAAAACATAAAATTGTTTATAATCCGAAAATGAAACTAAGCCTGGTGGATGTGGTGGATATTGCGAAAAGAAATCGTTCATCCGTTGGATCATCGCTTGTTGATCAACTTCATATTTACTCATTCGCTTCTCCGGCCTCTTTAAGGCGTTGCATATCCGCCTTCAGCTCCTCCATTTCAGCGTCTTTTGCTGCGAGCCTCAGCTTAAAGATCGGCGCTAGGAGCCCGTAAAAGCGTGAAGTAGCGAGTAAGATGATGAATCGTCGAGAAGACCAAAGACCCGACCTTTGGTCTTGAATCTCATGCAAATGAAAAATTGAATAAATATTTGAAAGTTAAAAAAATTGATTAAAATTTTAAAATTAACTTACGCGTAAGACGAATTCGTTGATCTTCTCGATCGGGACTTCGGTGAGGCGGGGTTCCTTCAATGATTGGTTGACTAAGAAGATAGTCGGCACCCATCGTCTGACATTGCCAACGATCTCCGAGCTACACCATCTTGGATTTCATTGGTGGTCTTGTTGGTGTGAGCAACTTCGATCAATTTGAGGGTAGAAGGTTGGACACCATCTTGCGAAACTACAAAATTAAAAAATATAGTAAATATTTTGAATATAAAATTAAAAAAACAACATAGTGATTAAACCAAAAACTTACAAGTTGTTTCGCCTTTGTGACCAAACTGGTTGCTCCTAGATTGTCGTCGCCTTACCCTTTCCTTTGCGATCGCTGTTCGAGCATCGAGTGGGTTGTGGAGCTAGCCTTCATAGCGTCTTCACTCCAAAGATGCGCTATCAACCCGTTCCATAGGGCCGGGTTCATAACCAACTCCTTGGAACAAGATTCCTCGACCATAACGCCTTCCACTCGTTCATCTTCCGTGAATACATGATTGCCGCTTTTTTGGAAGTCCCTTCGAACCAAAGCGGTAATGTGACTATCCCAAGTAAATTCTTGCTTTGAAAAAATGGAAATTAAATTAAAATAAACTAATAAACTAATTAAATTCAAAGTAAACAATAAAGAAAATGAAAAATTTATCAAAATTGCGAAACCACATTTCCTGCTTCTTCTAACGGCATTTGGTTGTATCGTCGGATCACGGATCTTTGAAGCAATCCATTAAGCATCCGGTTGATAGACTTGAAATCCCATTTCCCGAATCTTTAAACCTTCAAAACAAAATGTTTTGTAGAGTTTAAATAGTTTATTAAAAAATATTTAATAAAATTTAATAATTTAAAATTTGAAAATGAGACTTACCATGTGTCTGTCCCAACATAATCCGGATGAAGACGAGTGAATCTCTCTCGTCGAGTAAAGCAACGAAGTCCTCGACGCTCATTGCGACAGTTTGTAGGGGGTGGTGTCGATGCAGAGGATGGTACAGGTGATGCAGTCTCCGGAATATGGGTAGACGCTGTAGACTGACTCCTCGCAACTCCCCTACGCCTACCGGAACCTCGACGTACTTGGTTCCCAGAACCCTCGTAATATAATCCATAATCCCTTATAAATTTTTAAAGAAATGATTATAAATTTATAAAAATGATTTTAAATATGTAAAAATGATTAAAAACTTTTAAAATGATTATAAATTCCTAAAATGATTAATAATTTCAAAAATGATTAATAATACAAATGATTATAAATTTATAAAAAATTATTTATAAATTTATAGAAAATTATTTATAAATTTATAGAAAATTAATAATAAATTTTAAAAAAATTTATTATAAATTTTTTAAAAGGATTATAAATTCTCCAATATAAATTAATAATGTAAAGTAAATTTAAATAAATAATGATTATTTATTAATAAAAACATTATAAATAACTATAAATATTTAAAACTGAATATAAATTAATAAAAAACAATATAATTTTTTCTTAACAAATATATAATTTTTTCTAATCTAAACAAATTCTCTAAATTAAAAAATTCTCCAAAATAACAAAACAAATTCTCAAAATTAAAAAATTAAATCTAACCACATAAATCTTGAATCAAACACTAGAAAACCTAAATCTAACATCCAATAACATAAATCTAACATCCTAAAACCTAAATCTTACATCCAACAACCTAATTCTAACATAAATCTTAAAACCTTAGAAATCTCTAATTTTTATAGTTTTGAAACTTACAAATTAGATGGAATTGATGGAGGATTGTTAGACATGTTGATGCTTGATGATTGATGTTGAAATCAGAGCTTGAATCGGACGGAAATCGGAAGTCGAAATCGGAAGTTTTGAGTTTTTTTTTTCGTTTGCGGTTCAGATCCGAGAGGAAGAAGATGACTGTATTTATCAAAATATTCCGACGGATTTCCGACGGAATATCCATCGGAAACTTTAAATATTAAATGACACGTGGTCTCGGTAAGATTCCGCCTTAATTTTCGCGTATCCGTCGGAAATCCGTCGGAAAGTTCCGACGGATTTCCGACGGATACGCGAAAATTAAGTTTCCCAGGAAATGAAAATTTCATTTGCCGCGTTAAATTTAGCGTGTCCGTCGGAAATCCGTCGGAACTTTCCGATGGATTTCCGACGGATACGCGAAAATTAGACGCGTGGACACGTGTAACAGATCAATACAAATGAAGTGTAAAAGACACGTGTAACCACGAATCCGTCGGAAATCCATCGGAAATTTCCGATGGCCGACGGATTTCCGACGGATTTCCAACGGGTTTGTAGTTTCGTGGTCGTTTACAATCTGTTTCGTTTGAAAAATGTTTGTAGTAGGATTTGTTACTCATTGTAAGTTATGGTATAAACAAATACATTGTTACAAATGAAATATACGAAATCCAAAGAAATGTAGTTGTTATGGTTATAAATCATCGTTATAAGATATGTATCATGTAGTAACATGTAGACATGATAGTTGAGATTTTTTTTATTTTGATATATATGATACTAACAAGGTATATGTTAGTATTTTATCATTGAAATGAGTAACAAACCCTACTACAAATATATTTCAAGAAAAATGGATTGTAAACGACCACGAAACCACAAACCCGTTGGAAATCCATCAGAAATCCATCAGAAATTTCCGACGGATTTCTGACGGATTCGTGGTTACACGTGTCTCAGTTTAAGGATTGACTGACATTGGCCGATTTCTTTTCTTTTGTTATCTGTCGAAAATCCGTCAGAAATTTCCGACGGATTTCCGACGGATATAGTATTTTTTTTGGTTTTTTTGTTTAATTTAGGATGTTTTTAATTATTTTGGTTTGTTTATGATTTTTACTGTTTTTATTTATTAATGTAAGTTATGGTTTTAATTATTATAAAATGTTATATTTAAATTAAAAATTAAAATACAAAATATAAATAAAAACAAATGTTTGCGGTTCAAATACAAATCTGAATCAGATAATGATCCTTCTGAAGGAATATCGTCTTTGGCCTCATCAAATTCTCCAAGTTCTTCCTCAGATTCTGAATGAACTCTATCATCACCAATTTCCGTCAAATCAACCACTAGGAATGTATCAAAAGAATGCTCGACATGATCCATTGGAACACTTCTAGTTGGTTGTAAAGCATCGTGCTCAGAAACTCCATAAATATTTCCTCTTGGATTAATTGGAGTCACTGTAATCCAAGAATCTGAACGCCGTGTTACCCTAGGATAACGAATATAGCATACCTAAAAAAAACAAATGTAAGTTATGAAGTCAAATAAAACATAAATAGAATCCCAAAACTTTAATAAAATATTTATTAAAATATCCGAACCTGGTCTGTGATGCTAGGGATGATCTGGGTCATACGTAAAGTCTTCTTCTAGAATTCTTGACGTGACTCCAAATTGGTTCACCTTAACCCCACGCCCAACTTCTGGATCATACCACTCCCATAAAAACAATGCACCTCATGTCCAACATCCACGGGTAGCGAACTAGCAATATTTCTTTGAGAATCCCGTAGTAGACAATATCACCAGATTGAGCCGAAATCCCATAATCTGCAGTTGGTCTTGACCTTCCTTCATCGTGAATCCTAAACGCAAATCCCCTACTGCAATTCCTAGGATAGGAGGTCGCAATGTAGATTGGCCCGATTCTTAACTCTACTAACCATGTCGGAAAAACCGAGCCACCTCTAATTCCTTCATTAACCTAAGAAAATAATATCCACAAAATTAATATAAAACACTAACGTAATAATTGAAAGCATTTATATATTACTATTATAGCCTACTTACGTAAAATTGTAGCCAAGTAATATAATCGTTCTCCTTATGCAGTTCAAGTTCTTCTTCAGTCTTTTCCGGAAAATGGCTACGTATTATTGCCATGTAAAGCCTGAAATCAAACAACATTATATAACCTTTGGTTGCTATTACTTATGTAAAAAATAATTTAGTATTTAAATAGATTTAGTTTTTTACCTTTCGTACTCTGCCATCTCCTCACAATTTGTTACGATATACTTATGCAAGTGAGTCCACTCCTGTTGTGAAAATTTGCGTTTCTTCCCTTTTCCACTTACTCGACCAACTTGCGAAAACAACTCAGGGACCACCAATGGATACATGGCTTTCTCACCTCTATCATCATGGTGAGCAGGACGTTTACTCTTCGTACGAACTTCCGATGGAAAGTAATATTCTGCAAAATGTGAGGTTTCTTCGTTGATGCTCTGTGCGACAATTGACCCCTCAACTCGACTTAAATTTTTAACCTTCTTCTTAAGATGGAACATGTACCGCTCAAAAGGATACATCCAACGGAATTGAACAGGACCACCAAGTGCTGCTTCATGGGGGAGGTGGATCGGAAGATGTTCCATAACATCAAAAAAGGACGGTAGAAATATCTTCTCAAGATTGCAAAGGATCAAGGGTATATTGTCTTCTAAATTGCGAATCCCCTCAAGTGTAAGTGTTCTCGCATAAATCCGAAAAAAGCACCAACTCCTGCAAATAAAAAAACACAAATTTAAATATATATAAAATAAAAATATCAATAATTTTTAAAATACACATGAAAATAATTTATACCTGCAATTGCTTTCAAACATCTTTATGAAGGAGCTCCATAAGCGAATGGAAGAAGTCACTGCATCACAACATGACAATCATGACTCTTCATTCCGATAAACTTTCCTTCTCCATAGTCGACGCAATTACGCAGATTAGATGCATATCCATCAGTGAATTTGACATCGTCTTGAATCAAATCAAAAAATTCTTTTTTCTTTTGTGCATCCAACCAGTACGGAGCAAAAGGATATTTACCATTGGGAAGAATTTCAAGAAAATCACGATCGCAAATCTCTTCCAAGTCCAACCTAGACTTCAGATTGTCTTTTGTCTTCCCCGGTACATTTAAAACCGTATTCATTATGTTATCAAAGAAGTTCTTTTCAACATGCATCACATCGAGGTTGTGCCTCAATAAATGGTCCTTCTAGTAAGGCAATTCCCAAAAGATACTCTTCTTGTGCCAATTATGAACTTCCCCGGCTCCGTAAACAGTTTCATGTCCATTACCTCCACATTCAGAAGTCATCGGAGCACCAAAATCTCTTAACTGCTCCAATAATGTACTGCCGTCTTCCTCATCAATTGGAGCTTCAAACACTTGTTTATTTTTCGTAAATAATGTTTTAGACCGCCGATACGGATGCTCCATCGGTAGAAACCTTCTATGGCAATCAAACCAACACGACTTTCTTCCGTTCCTCAATTGGAATGCATCTGTGTTGTCTGAGCAATATAGGCACGATAGTCTTCCATGAGTTGTCCATCCAGATAACATTCCATATGCTAGGAAATCGCTAATGGTCCACATAAGAACCGCCAGCATCCTAAAATTCTGCTGGCGCGAAACATCAAACACTTCAGCACCGTGACTCCATAGCATTTTGTAACTCATAGATCAATGGCTGGAGGAATACATCTAGTGATCTCTTTGGATGCTCAGGGCCGGGAACAAGAACGGAGAGAAATAAAAACTCTCTACGTATGCACATACCAGGGGGCAAATTGTACGGTGTTACGATTATGGGCCACAACGAATACTGCCTTCCATGCTTCCCAAATGGGTTGAAACCATCTGTACATAACCCGAGGTACACATTTCTTCTCTCATACGCAAAATCCGGATACATGGATTGAAAATGTTTCCACGCTTTAGCGTCTGACGGATGTGTAATCTCTCCATCTTGACGATGTTCTGCATGCCATCTCATTTGCTCTGCCGTGCGCTCAGATTGATATAACCTCTTCAACCTTGAAGTCAACGGTAAGTACCACATACGTTTAAATGGAATTGAAACTCTCCCACTAGTATCTTGAAACCGTGGTTTACGACAAAATCGACAACTTCTCCTGTCTTCATCTTCTCTCCAATATATCATACAGTTGTCGATGCACACATCTATTACTTGATACGGCAAACCAAGACCACCTACAAGTTTCTGTACCTCGTAGTATGATGCCGGTGCAAGATTATCTTCAGGCAAAAGATCTTTCACCATATCTGCAATCGCATCAACACATTCTTCTGCCAAATTGAAGTCCGTCTTAATGGTCATCATTCTACTAGCAGATGATAAAGGTGAATGACCATCTCTACACCCATCATATAATGGCTGCTTAGCTCGTCTAACATATCAAAAAATCTTCTAGCTTCTACATTTGGTTCTTCAACCCTATCCTCATCTATTATGGTCGAAGACAAATTCTCTCTAAACGCATCATTCACCATCTCAACGGTACCAACACCAAAATCTACTTCCGTTCTATGTTCTCCTAAGCTATCCGCAACATAGGGTTCACTGCTACTACTACCATATTCAAAATTTCTTTCTCCATGTAGATACCAAATCTTGTAACCCGGCATAAATCCATTGCTATACAAGTGATGCCATACTAATTCTATCTTAACATTACGAGAATTGCGACAAATTGAACATGGACATTTCATCTTACCACTTGTTTTCACTCGCGGTTGATTTCCAGCAACGGCCATGAACTCGCATATACCTCGTGCATAACCATCGTTTAATAACTTCGACTCCGGATCAAACATTTCTTCATCCATCCACGATCTGAAATCTCTAGAAGATGACATCTCTCTCTACACGATTTTTAAAGAATTCTTGGGTAGAATTTTGTTGTTGTGATTGAATGGAGAAGTATGGTAACATATATATAATAACGCTTTCCGTCGGAAATCCGTCGGAATTTAACGGATATAATAACGGCTATAACAACGGCTATATTAACGTTCAAATTTTCCGACGAATATTAATCCGTCGGAATCTGTCGGAAATTTCCGACGGTAAACCGACGGATTTCTGACAGGAACCGACGGATTACCATCCGTCGGAAAATACCGACGGAATTCCGACGGATATTAAAATTGTCAAATCCGTCGTAAATCCATCGGAATTCCGTCGGTATTTTCCGACGGATATTAATTCCGTCAGAAATGCCGTCGGAATTGCGGTTGATTTCTTGTAGTGTATGTTGAGAGCATACACTCGAGTGGAGATGTAAAGACTTGGATATTTCCTGATTCTATAACTAGATTTTTATGTGCACCGCCAGAAACTAGGATAAACAGTGGAAGACCGCCGAAAAAGAGAAGTCGATCTATTGGAGAGTTTGATGTACCATGTTCAAAATCTCAGAGACACAAGTGCGGCAGATGTGGTAGAGAAAGACATAATAAGCATACATGCAGATTCCCAATATGATGATTTTACGCACTGAATTGTTTTCAACCATTATGAGATTTATGCAGAAACACTTTAAAAATGTTATCTTCATATAATCTTCTGAGACATATTATTTTAGGAAGCTTCTCCTGAATTCCAAGGAGTCCTTCCTAAATACTATTGAATCCTTCCTAACTTTAAATAAATGTGTTTCTAAATCTCTTTTTTGTGTGTTTTGCCTCAGTGTGTCAAAACACATTGAATCCTGAATTAACTGTGTAACGATTTTATTTTTGTGCACATCCTGGTTTTTAACTTATATATTTAGGTAAAAAATTTGGAATATCCAAACTTTTTCATGAAGGTCATCCTGAATTTCAAGAAGTCCTTCCTAAATACTATTGAATCCTTCCTAAATTTAAATAAATGTGTCAAAGATTACAACATTAATGAGGGTTAATGATTTTAATTTTTGTGCACATCCTGGTGTTTAACACATTGAATCCTGAATAACTATGTAGCATATTCAAGCAGTTACCTCAAAAGCTATTAACTTGTCTAAAAACCTGTGCAGATCAAAGATGAACACAATAGAGAGAAAAAGACCATTTGATTTAATGAACATCAAATTCAAATTATTTCACAAAACACACCATCCAAAAATATCTTTAACATAAAATCCTAATGAGAAAACAAAGGCAATCTGAAAACAAATAATCAAACTGAAATCATCTCAATCTCATTTACAACATTTTCCATGAGTATGATTCATCAAGCCAGGGAAAAACATTTAGTGGTGACTTTAATATGCATCCAACCATTCAAGAAAATTCAGGATCAAGACTTTTCTAGTTGATCGAGAAAAAATTTAGAAAGTCTTTCTAAACTTTTATGAATACCTTCCTAAATTTTAGAAATTTAGGAATTATCTCTAAAATTTGTATGAAAATTTCCTAAATATCTAAAATTGTTTCTTAAATTTAGTGAAATTATGAAGTTTGTTTTGAATTATTAAGAAGGATTCATACAAATTTAGGAAAGCCTTTTGAAATTATATGTTAATCTACTACTTATCAAATAAAAATTTAGGAAGTCTTTCATAACGTTTAGGAAGATTTTTCTAATTTTTTTGAATTTTTAGGAACAATTTTCATAAATTTAGGAACGTCATCCTAAATCGTATGTTAATTACTACATCATCAAATAGATTTTAGGAAGTGTTTCTAAAGATCTTCTTAAACCTTTATCAAGATTGACAACATAATATTGGATCCTCTTTAAAGGGATAAAGTTATAATTAAATGAGTCGATTGAAGAGCTCACACCTGCACTAACTTCTATTACAGATATTCTACGAAGCTAAAAGAAATAGTAAAATTTATCTTAAAGCATATTTAGCAAAGCACATAAACTCTCAAGAATATAGAGACAACATTGTTTAACCAAAGAAACAAACTCTGTTTTAGAGTACATTTGTGAACAAATTACTGATCTTTGGTTTTGCTTTCATGAACCATCTCTTCAACATCATCAAACTAATGATTGATTTCGGCGTATAAAAAAAATCACCTCCTCCAAAAGCATCCATCTGATCAGCAGTGAACACCCAATTATGTCTGCTTTCTTCTTCTTCTGAAAGATACAATGAAAGAAAAATGTAAATGACATGGTATTCAGAAAGAAGTTGCATTAAATGGTAGCAGTAAGGCTGCATCTTTATTATGTTACCTTCAATTGGTTCTAGATTCAGCTAGTCAGACTCCAGAATACATCAAACAGAGTATCCACTGTATTTTAGTATAGGTTTATGGTTTAGATTTTTAGGAAGCTTCCCTATATATTCAAGAAGCCTTTCTCAAATATGTAGACTTAGATTGTTTTGATATCATACCTCTTCATTTTGCTTATATTGATTGAGTGTATGGCAATTTGCGGACGATACATCTCTAAGAATGTCTCTATCCATTTGAGCATAAAACAAAAAGATTTTAAGGAAGTTTTCTTATATATTCAGGAAGCCCTTCCTAAATGCTTCCTGAGTATATAGTTTTATATTGTCTTGACACCACCATATCTCTTTGTTTTGCTTGTCTCTGTCCATCTGAAATATAAAAGAAGATAAAAATGACAAAGCTTCAAATTTAGGAATGCATTCATAAATGTTTAGAAAGCTTTCCTTGCGTTTTCTTCTAAGTATTAAAGTCTCTATAATCGAGGACCTCATGTTCTCCATTTCTTGAAGGATGTCATAGATAAGTGAGGTGCTTAGTACACTACAAGCAAAAAAAAAAAGATTAGCTAGGAAAATGCTACATACTCTCTTCTCTACTAATCTCTTCATCTTAATAAACTATATTGATGTTTCACCAATAACAATTTTGTAAAGACTGATATTTATAAGCTGAGACTTTTTCGTTGGCACAAGTCAAGAGGATATGTAACATCTCTCCAACATCAAAATTCAACCTTTCAAGTTCAAGTCAAAGACCAGAAACTAAAACATGTACAACTCTCAACTATGAACGAGATATTTTTATTTCAAATCACAACTCTCAATTAGGCAACCCAATAATATCCAAACTACGAGCTTAAGAACAGCAACAAAATGATGTTTCCTAGAGTTGCTTGCTTACTTCAGCACAATAGAACACGAGATAGAATCCAGAGCTACTAAATTTTGGTTTTAACTGCAGTATTTAAATGAGAAATCGAAGAATCTAGAGAAGAACGAGAATACGAGATGGAAGCTAGAGTTACTATATTTTGACGAATACGATGACGCCAACGATGATAATCTTGGCAATTTCCAGCAATGATCCCGACAATCGACAACAATTTCGGCAATCCATAACGATTTCGGAAATCAATAATGATTATGAAAATCGACAACGATTCCACTGACGATTATTAAAACACGATGATGCGAAGTTAGATTGAAGATGATGATATTGTCACGAAGAGAAGGAACAATTTTTTCTTTCTTTTTGTTTGTTTTCTTTTTCTGGAATCATTCTCAGTGTTTGGTAAAACCCGAGGAGGACAACATTCTTTTTTCACAAAGAGGAGAAATGCGATGATGATAGCTCTCAGTGTTTGGTGTTTATTAGAAATGAGGGTAACTTAGTCTCTTTCCTTTGAATGAATGCTAAAACTGGAACTTTCTAAATGATATGCTAAATTTGTCTACAAAATATTAATTGGTGCTATTTATGGGAATTGCCCAAAAGAAATTAACATTGCTCGATAGGCTTTATAACTAAATATTTAGCTGTGAATCATATGCTCAAGTTGAAAATTATTAACTGTGATTTATGTTTAACTACTCGGTCTTTGTTATGTTATAGTTACAAATTTTGATCTCTAATAGCCTTTGGTGTTTTAGTAGTAATTTTAATTTCGTGTAATAATTTTTTATCAAGAGAAATCCCTTTTTCCGCTGGTTTTATATCCAGAAATATTAACTATTTTTGCTAGCTTTATAATTTTTAAGATTTTAATATTAAAATTTGAGATGAAAGGAAAAGAAACATTGCTCAATGTAATTTAGTTCAATTGTCGATATTTCTGGCCTTAGGACAACTAATCTACTATTTTTCATTGAAAGCATTGTCGATTAAACTCCTTATTCCTTACTATATAAATCGTAGCGTACACTTAAGAAATATCAAACAACACTTCTTCAAAACGTCAACTTATTTTGTTCTTTTCTTACATTTACACACTTCTACCATCATCTCAAGATCTCGAAGCGGATTGCGTTATAGCTTCAAGCTCTCCTAGAAAACATATTTATTTAATATAATATATATATATATATTATATTACAAGAAAATAAGTCAATTCTTACAAACATTTCCGTGGAAAAAAGAGGTGTCAGCATAGAAATTCAAAAGAAGATGCAAAGAAACAATTGTGGTCTTAGTATCATAGCCTCATAGAAAGTAGAACCTGTTGATTCTTAATTACATATATGGATAATATATATATATATATATATATATATTGACATCTTATCGATAAGATTGAACTCGTTAAAGATATTTATCAATTTTATTTTTGGTGATAGAATCAACATTCCACCATCCTAAATCGAAGAATTGCCTAAAAAACCGGGATTTTGGTTTCAATATTTTTGTCATATATTTTAAAAATAATCACATAGGACGATCTAAGGATTCCCTAAGACCAATCTAGCCATGCACGAGAGATAGAAACATTGGACACACATAAAAATAAATTGATTTTTTCCTACCACAAGAAAATTCCAAGAAAGAAAGGAAAAAAAAGAAGCAAACCTTATTATCAACGAAGGCAGACCAGAAGCGAGCGGGGGCACACTCATGAGGATCTGAAGGCAGAATGGAGGATCCAGATGAGCTCCACGTCTCATCGATGTACTCTACGATGTTGAGAGACTCAATAATTGGTTTACTGTTGTGGAAGAGAACCGGGACTTTCTTGTGAACCCGATTCGATTTGAGAAGAAGCTCATATTAGAGTCCAAAAATATCCCACATCAGTTGGGATATGAATCCTTGGGCAATATATAAAGGATGTAGGGCAATCCTCCTCCCTTGAGCTAGCTTTTGGATTGAGTTAGGCAACATTCCTAATATGGTATCAGAGCCCATGGTTGGTCCAACAAGCAATTTTCCACAAATATGGTTTTCCACCTGTGTGCCCCATATAAGTGACATGTCTTGTTGTGGTATTTCCGAGATGTTGGGGTTGGGCTGTTTCCGTTGGACCGTTTCCCACCCACATCTCGAGAGGAATATCCCACATCGGTTGGGATATAAATCTTTGGGCAATATATAAAGGATGTGACAATCCTCCTTCCTTGAGTTAGCTTTTGGGTTGAGTTAGGCCACATTCCTAATAGCTCACTCTTGGATCCAAACAGATCTTCTTCAACGTAATCATAATCAACAGATTTGAGACGAAGAGTGATCTTTGGTCTTATGGCGTAAGGACTGTACCATACTCCCAATAGTTTCACTTCCTCTTTGTCTCCCATTTTTTTTTGGGTATAAACTATTGTTTATTTGGTTTCTGATCTAATTAATCGGTGAAGACAAGATACAAGTGGTGAAGCCAGTTTTGTGTTCCTCCACGCTCTTTTCCTCTTTTGGCTGCTTCTATATGGACATGTGTTGCTTGTCAGCACAATATTGCAAGGGTCAAAATGATGCTATTGGTGTTAATTATCTTTGTAACCCCAAGATGTAAAAATCTGAAGTTTACTCACTTATGTTTTGTGGATGATATAATGGTCTTTGCTGATGGGAAAGCACACTCAATGGAAGCAATTCTTGAAGTTTTTACGACTTTTGCTAAAGGCTTGGGCTTAAATATCATTCTTGAGAAGTCTACTCTTTTTACAGCAGGCATTCCTCAGGCATCAAGGGAATTAGTACTAGCTTAGTTCCCTTTTGACAATAGGATTTTACCAGTTAGATACTTGGGGTTACCATTGATGACTCGGAGAATGTCTCTTGCAGATTGTTTGCCATGGTTGGAAAAGATTAAAGCACAAATAAGTTCTTGAAAAAACCGGTTTTTAGCCTATGCGGGTAGGCTTCAACTTTTAACATCGGTTATTGCAAGTCTCACTAATTTCTGGATATCCGCATTTCGTCTCCCGAGTGCATGTGTTAAAGAGATCGATAAGATTTGTGCGGCTTTTCTCTGGTCGGGGCCAGAGCTAAACTCAAGAAAAGCTAAAGTCTCCTGGAGAGAAGTATGTAGACCAAAGAAGGAAGGGGGGTGGGGGGGGGGGTGGGGGTGGGAGTGAAATCAATAGTCAAAGCTAATAAAGTAAGTTGCTACAAGCTGATATAGCATATTGTTTCGGGAGCCAATTCTCTACGGGTCAATTGGATACAAAGATCCTAATTCGAACTGGTTCTTTCTGGTTGGTAAGTGAAACATCAACTCTAGGGTCATGGATGTGGAGGAAGCTTATCAAATACAGACCACAGGCCAATGCGTTTCATCGAAACAAATTAAAAGTGGTATGCACTCTTCCTTTTGGTTTGACAGTTGGTGTACATTAGGAAGCATTCATGATATGTTGGGCGATCGAGGTTATATTGATTTAGGCAATAATGCTCAGCCATGGTAATAGAAGCCTTAGAAACCCATCGTCGGAGGAGGCATAGAGTGGAAGCCCTGAATCTTGTTGAAACAGAGCTGGAAAAGCTTAGTACTCAAGGACCTAGCAACTGTATGGATGTGTCTCTATGGCGTGGTAAGGGAGGCAAATTTATGCCCAAATTTTCATCAAAGGATACATGGAATCAACTGAGAGATGTAGTTCAACCAAATGCTTGGTACAAGGGAGTGTGGTTTACTCATTGATATGCTATGAAGTTTTCCTTTAATATCACAACTTCTAAACTACATGATATGATCATGAGAAGAATCAAAGCTCAATCCTACCGGATGCACAATTTCAGTAATACCCGAAAGGACATGTGTACACTGTTTGATGGGTATCTTCTCAACCACGGTGATTCAATGCATGAAACCACTTGGAGAATATTCTCAGCTCAATTACGGAACAGCTCAAAGAAGAAACAGTTCAAACGAAGTTCATATGAAGGAGTTATTGAATTTACAAATCAGGTGATTCCCAGTTTTTTCCAGTTCAGACCTATGCGCATTTATTGAAGGATCCGATCAAACCAGGATGAATTAAGCTACAAACCGACTTGTTCTACAATCTAGATCAATCCCAGAAGACCCAGAGAATTGGTCTCAGCCCAAAGCCCATTAAGATCAAATTTCGTTCATAGCAAAGACTGCATTTAATTATATCTATTTCTCTCTCTTACATGCAAGTTAAAGTTTGAATTTTATTTTCCTAGATGCTCTGCATGTTGAGCTATTATTATGGACGTTTTTGATGTATTTTCTCTATTTATAGAGACTCATTTTCATAAATAAAAATTAAGTTTTGAGTTAATTAAAAATTAGAGAGTTTTCTCTTTCAAGATGTGATGTCTTGTTATTTTTGGAATTTTGATGTCTCTCGTTCTTTGCTTGTGTGTCGAGCCTAATTCGAGTTCATCATCCATTTCACCTCATTCTTTGCTTGTGTGTCGAGCCTAGTTCGAGTTCATCATCCGCAACCTCGTTCTTTACTTGTGTGTCGAGTCTAGTTCGAGTTCATCCGACTTATCAAAGGCTTTCCGCAACCTTTGTAGCGTCATTCGTTCCACATCCTTTGATCTTCGAAACTTCACGGTTTCTTGGATACGAAGCTTATCCCCTTACCAACTCTAGAGTGCAACGTCCTTGGGAGGATCACATCACTACAAGTGCACAGTGAATCAGTCGTCGTACTTAAGGTTATCGATCCCACAAAGAGTAATAGCTACGCGGAATGAATTCAAAGAAGAAATCTAACTAAGACAAAATATGAAAGGGGTTTGTTTTTGGGTTTTCTAAATGATTAAGCAATGAAATAAGAAAGAAATAAAATGAAATCAGTTTTAAACTTATTGGATTAAGGCGTTGGGCATTTAGGGAATCATCTTAGGGTTTCCATGGTTCTCAAAAAATCAAGTGAAAGATAATATGCATATGTTTTCGTTCTAGGTTCTCAACTACGAACACAGATAAACAAACAAGCTATAGTTCATAGAATGAATGTCTAAAGTCTCAGCACTCCGTTACTCAACTTACGCAGGCAACGACATACATCAACCAGCAAGCTAAACAAGTTTGATAAGTTCACAAAGCACCATAACTCAACTCACGCAGGTTATGGTGCGAGGCTTCAGTAGGTCCGAGGAGTAGGTTTACGCGGGTAACACTCCTATCCTCTTAGATCAGTGCTTGGTGATCAATCCAAGCAACATGCATTAAGTAAAAGATGCCCCAAGAGAACTCTAATAATAGACAAAAATCAGATCTAACAACCTAGATGAATTGAACCATGAATTCCCCTTGAATCACCCCATAAAACCCAACAAAGAGAACTACTCGCTCATGATGCAAAGAAACGCAATAGATATCATAAAGAATAACATCATAAAAGATTCAAATAATCAAAGGGGGTTCAAAAAAAACTTCTCTAGATGTCACAGAAGATAACTTGTCTCCCCAAAAGCAAATAAGAGTAGAGAGAGATGAGAAACAATGAAGAACAAGGATGAGAACTCCAAGGGGCGACTTCTAGGGTTGGAAGCGACGAAGGAAGCTCTGTAGAGACGTACTAGGGTTTCTGATGGCGAGGCTGGAGAGGCACAGAGGATCCACGAAGAAGCACCCCTCAAAATATTAGGTTTAATGGGTATTTATAGGCCTTGGGGTGTGGAAAGTCGGTTTTAGGGTGTTTAGGGCAAAACTCGGCATTTTAGGCAAGAATGGATGAAGTCTTCTGGCCTAGGCCACGGGTCTCCTAACCGAGGTGGTGATGAAGGCTGGCCTCGGTCACGGGTGCCATGACCGAGGTTGACAAGGAGCTTGATCTCGGTCACACTCCTTGTGACCGAGGTTGACAGGGCTTCACTCTTTGGGTCATATCTTCCAAACGGTTGAATGGATTTCTTTTATTCTTGTCCCAGGTGAAACTTGACTCTTCTAGCTTTCCATAGATACCAAGATCTCTGGATTTTCTGCAAAGAAAGGTCTTCAATGAATGCCAAACTTCTGATGCTCTGAAACTGCCTTAAAACGGGTTTTGCTCCACTTTGTGTCCTTTTTGCTCCAAAACTTCTAAAATTCTCCAAGAAGTGAAATTGGTGGCTTAGAATGCGGGTGTAGACCCCAAATATGTGTTTTTTCAGGCTCTGTTAGAAACTCGGGATCACATTTTCTATTCATGTAGCTATTCCTCACAAGTTTGGGAAAGGTTAACTAGAAGACTACTTGAGCACAGATACACATGGTGGTTTAACGATATCCTCTCAGTTTTCTCAGACTCCAGCCTCAGTTCCATACTGAGATTTGTGATGAGGTATGTATTCCAAGCCTCTATACACACCATATGGAGAGAAAGAAATCGACGAAGACATGGGGAAATCTCGGTTCCTCCAAGTGCTTTAATTAAGAGTATAGATCATATTGTTCGTAATCGACTATCCTTGCTCCACGATAGATCCTCAACTCAACCCAATGAAGGCCTAAGACTCTGGTTTGCTACATGAAGTTGATGTGCGCTTATGGTGTTATTTTTTTAAAATTTTCATTCAGTAGAAGTTAAATCCTGGACGCAATTTATGTAACACAAGTTTTTGGTGAATATAATTTTACATTCATACAAAAAGAATTATCTTTGTAACGCCAAACATTAAATTATGGCAAATGTATTCATCGTTTTAGTCATAATCTGAAGATTGGAGATCTTGCTATTACATCTAGATTATGAAACAACCATAGCATTTGCTTAGAGTCCATTCCAAAATTTTTAAAAAACTTTTAAATAAAAATGCCAAAATGTCCTATTTTAACCAAGTATTTTTTTTTGTTGTGAAAAAGATTTTGCAAATTTGGTTGTTCTATGGCCCTAAATTTTGTTGAGACTGACATGTATATATTCAAACTGAATGTTGAAAGTATTGAAAACAATTTGTGAAACAAATCATTTATACCATGTGCCAATTGGTAGCTATAGAAGATTCACACTGAGAAAACCTTAAGATATTTAGCTATAAAATTTTTAAGATTTCTTTTTTTTTTTTTGATAAAAATAATTTTTGATAAAAATATTAAGATTTTTGAGGCGTCTCAATTCGCATAGAGATGAAAGTAAAGTTTCAAAAGTACAATCCTCGTCGTTGATTATGACTGAGAGTCCCCTTAGCCTTGTGATACCGAGAAGATCAGTCACACTACTATGTTTTGTTGAGAAATTCCCCAGTCTTTCCAAGTTGATTAGATTACCTATGAGTTTTTAGTAATAAAATCCCTCAACATTTTCAACTAAAAATGAATCGTAAAAAAGCCCATCAATTATTTATTTACTGAAAAAACTCCTCAACTTTAAACCCCTGCTATTTCATGAAGAATCTGCTGAGAGACGAGGATATTTAGAAGAATGTGTATATTTGATAAGTTATAATGTAATTAGGATAAGGATAAACATTAGAGATAAGCTCGAGGAACATGTATAAATATAAAGGTCGATGAATGTGAATACACAGATTTTCCCAAAAACATTTCTCTTGATTATCATGGTAGCAGAGCCTCAATAACAAATGATCCATATTTGTTTCGATCAAGAGAACGGAAAAATCATTCAAAACAACAAAAAATATACCGTACGGTCTGGATCTCCGATTTGGTGGAAAAAAGCATATCGCAGTTCACCAATTAAATATAAAAGACGCACAATGGCTAGTTTCCTTAATTGGACCGAAATTAACGGAAAATATCGCCGGTAATAGTACAAAACCTAAAACACTTAAATCTACGACCAGGGCTGAAGAAAGCATTAGGGCGTGTGACTTAAAAAAAAACGTTATGAAGAGAGATGCAGTTCAACAAATTGTTTTAACTTTTAACAACGGATACAAATCTTTTAGAACACTGACCACAATACAAAGAATCAACACATTGTTTTGACAATGGCCAAAGCATATTATTTTTTGAAAAAGAAAACAGAATCAATCACTTGTCTTTTTGGTCTATCGCATGGTTGTCAAGCAGAAGCTAAAGGTTTTGATGTGAAACAAACACATCAAAACAGTGCAAAGAGGTTATTATTATTGTAACTGTAAAGATATATATACTCTCTCGATCACGATCCATTTGAAAAGATCTTCGCTTTATAAGAAGATCTTCACCTATAAAAAAAGAGAGAGAACATGTTAAGTATCAAAATGTTTTCGCATCAATGAAGTAAAGCCATCCCTACAGTATTTGTCACAGGCAGTGCAATAGCCTTCCAAACTATTCATGTTGCCATTGTTGCAATATTAATGGTGGAATTCTCGTAGATTCAAGCCAAGAAATTTGATTGGGGAAAGAATATATTACCTGGTGATCTATTATATGACACTCTTCATCTGAAGGATTTATGGTAAATACAGTATTTTTAAAACAGGAATGTGACTGACTTTGTGGTAATCTTCTCCCCCGTTGGACAATTTCTCCTCAAATTCTCTGTTAGTTGTGATAATAGTTATTTCTTTCAAATGCTCAAGATATTTCAGCCCATCAGGAAGCATCTTTAATTTTGGACAGCTATGGATACTCAGAGCATGAAGATGGCGCATGGACCCTTCTTCTAATATCAACTCTTGCCACTCATCTAATCCATATAACTCCAGATTTTCTAATTTAGGAAATTCACCGCTTGAGCAACCATTGTCCACCCATTCATCGGTGTTCCAATGATATTAGAAATTCCGACCATCTGACCGCTCTGACCGCCTTTAGAAAGATTTTCTAGGTGTTCCAATTTACCTAGAGATGAAGATAGAGTTTCCATAGTGCAGCCCCTTAGTTGAACACGATTGAGAGGGTCTTTAGCCTTGTCATTTGGTGAAGATCCGCCACAGTGCAATGCTTTGTTGAGAAATTCCTCAATGTATCCAAGTTGATTAGATTACCTAATTCCAATTTTGTCTTATCATGCATTCGCCCTTCAGGTAATGAATGGTATCTCAATTCTTGAAACTAATTCAAGATATTGGGAATGTAGATTGTGGATTCCAAAGCTACACATAGGTCCAAATAAAGCAGTAACTTCAGATCCTGCATAGAAAAAGGTAGATGAGATACCTTGGCATGGTATACAATCAGGTATTTTAAGTGGATCAACAGTCTGATGCTAGAGGGTAACTTCCCTCCCTTAAACTCAGCTTTAGAGAAATCTAACACCCTCATCAACTGTAGTCTTTTAAAGCATAAATCTGATGCCATCCAACCTATCATCGGGTACTGCTTGATTAACAAGAAAGATCTAAGTTTTGGATTCCTTTAACCCTGTCTATATGATATGTATGCTCAGAAAAATGTACGACAAGTCTGCGGAGTTCACAAGAAGATTGAGAGTTTGCAGTTGAGGGCATGGTACTTGCATCAACAATTTGTTGGACATCGTAGGCTCTATGGAAGAGTCAGGGACTAAGAAGCTCAAAATTTTCTAGTCGTAATCGACTATTTCACCAAGTGGATAGAGGCAAAGTCCTTCAAACCGATATATGCAAATCAGGTCAAAAACTTCCTTTGGCAAAATATCGTCTGCCAACACGGCCTCCCTTACGAAATCGTAACCGCTAACGGGAAGAACCTCACCTGGAACAAAGTCAGAGATATTTATGCTAGACAATAGAGATTTTGCCCATCAGAGATAGTTCTATCCATCCAACAATACTTTTGGTGCCACGATGAAATATATTTAGGGCAGAGGCTAATTGGCCAAATTAGACAAGGTATTAAGAGAAATCAATGATGAAGAACAGTATGAATAATCTCATAAGAACCCTAACATGAATTTACATGAACAATCCCTTAAAAAACCCTAATCTAAATGAACAGATCTACTCACACACGTAGAGAATATGCATGATAGAAATTGATGAAGAACTAAATATAAAATAAAATCATAAAAGAATACATACAAAGGTTTACACCTTAAAGCTATTCAAACTGAGTTTTTCCATCTCTAAGACTTGATATTTACATTTTTTTTCTCTACAGGTGAGGCATCTTATTGATACAGACAGAAGAAAACCTTAGAAGTGAAAAAATTGAAACTTCGGAGTCGGTGCACCGATCGGTGACAAGTTATGCACCGATCGGTATGGAAGGTCTTTGGTACTGATCGGTGAGAAGCTAGAACCGATCAATGACAAGCCAAAACCGATCGGTGACAAGCTAGAACTGATCGGTACTCCATCCCGAGCATGCTCCAGCTGCGAGGCAGTTTGTCCTGTCTTCAGTAAATTGGCCATAACTCTTGATCGCACCGTCAGATTTCCTTCAAACCACTTGGAAATGAAAGCTAACATTCAAAATGATATATTTCTACTCTAATTGTGGAAAGTATTCCATCATAGGCTAAATGTCCGACCTTTCTGCGCAGTCTTGCATCTCTAATCATTCAAAATGATATATTTCCAATCTAAAACTTTCATTTTGACTCCAACAAGTATACAAACATATAAATACATAAAATACTGAAAACTATCTTGTTCTTATTGAGAAAACTCAAAGATTCGTTAATAAAATGACTCTAAAAATCGGTAATAAATATTGTTATCAGTCTGTTTGAGGAAGCAGGGATGATTGGGACGATTAAGAACCTGCAA
Organism: Cardamine occulta; assembly: GCA_028015245.1. Lineage (NCBI taxonomy): Eukaryota > Viridiplantae > Streptophyta > Magnoliopsida > Brassicales > Brassicaceae > Cardamine > Cardamine occulta. The sequence continues at coordinate 3,359,434 of CM051368.1, forward strand.
CTGTTTGAGAATACAGTGGGGTGGGAGTTCTGGGCCAATCTGCCAATGGTCAAGGTTGAGTCTGACAAGGTCGATGTGCTAGTTTGGAACTGGGTCTATGAGTTCTCTCCGTCATGGATTAATCAACTGTTTGGTCTTAAAGATGTAGATGAAATGACTCACATGATGCATATGGCTGGTATATTAGAAGATGATCTGTCTAATTTCATGTCTGGGGGCAAGGTGAAGAAGTGGAAGGGCATTCAATATGCTAGCTTCACCACAGACAACAAGATGCTATATAGGATCTGTTGCAGCAATTGGCTCCCAATTTCCAATGAACCATACACTCAACCAGCTCGAGCCAAACTCATCTACATGATGGCTCATAAGACACCATTCGACTTTGACAAGCTGGTGTTTGAGCACATTCTGCAACTGACCATGAACCCACAATCCAAGTTCTACCTTCCCTTCCCTAGGCTTATCTACCGACTCATGATGGCCCAACATCCTGTTCAGCTTGACAAGGACAAGCCAAACACCAAGGAGAAGAAGAAGGATAAAAAGGTCGAGCAAGATGCAGCTTCAACATCAGAATTAAAGGTGGGCACGACTAGTGATCGCAAGGCCATGCGACTGGCAATTAAGAGTATGAAGCAGGCCTTAGCAGCAGGTAAGTGATTCTAACACTTACTCCTATGTGCATCTTGTTTTAAAATTGTTTTTAGTTGAGTTATGCACTCAAGCAGGGGGAGATGATTTTGAGGATGATGGGGAAGTTTGAATTGAGGGGGAGCTTACATCATAGTTTTCTAATTATTAGTTTTTAACTGATCAAGCTAGGTTTGTATTTCAGGCCATTTGTTTTGAACTTGATTTATCAGCCATTTGTGGCTTTGGGTCTGTAATATTTTGAACATGACATTTTGGAAAAAGCTCTGTTTTGGTATTGATGCTAGATATATCTCTAGTTCTTGCTTTGTTGTTGTGTATGGGGTTCTCTCTTGACTTGACTTTCAGGTTTTTGAAGATGGTTGCTTGAGTATCAAACTCAGTAAAAAAAGGGGAGATTAAAGATGCAGATTCCGGATAAAGCGTGTTGCGTGGATCAGGAAGCTGCATCATATCACATCAGCACGCTGCAAGCTGACATGGACGCGGGAGCTGACATGGCATAGCTAGAGTGGGCAATGTGACAAGTCCAAGGATGCGCGAGCTGATTTGGCGAAGTGATTGTTGCGAGTGTGTTGTAGAGATTTAGTGAATATTATCTACAACCACTTAAGGAAAGGATAAACTTGACAAGCATGTTTATTCATTTTAAAAGATTGCCGAGATCCTTTGAGGTAGGGTTTAGGCGTCGAGTATATATAGTTTAGAGGAGGTCACAAGCCATGTTTTCACTCTAGGCTATATCACCTAAAGTTGTAAACTTCGAAGCTAACAAAAATCTAAAAAGGTGAGTGTTCATTTAGTTGACTTTGATATCGGTGAGTGGATAGATTCAAAGGAGAGTTAGAGCTTAGAATTTGTTTTAGTCAGAGTCAATCCTATTGGGTCGAATAGGTTGTGTAAAACCGAAACAGTAGATCTTTTGTATAAAAGATTACGTGTTAATAAAACAAGTTAAAAGCATTGGAATTGGCGCTTTCTAAGTTGTGAAATTGTTGTGTTCTAAGTCTCTATACCACAACAAAATGAAGTCGGTGAGAGGAAATTCAGCGAGAGGAGAAGAGATGAACACGAAGAGAAGAAACCGAAGAGAAAATTAAAAGAAAAAGAAGAAGAAACCATTTAGCCGTTTAGTTAATTTGGGTGGGTATCCATGTTTAATTTACTTTTTTTTTTTTTGATAACCCAGGTATCCCAACGCTCTCCGACAGAGCAGGGGTCCACGTGTTAGACTATCGGTTTGCTCGGACTAGCCACGTGGGCGGCCAAACGGCATTCCACGTGTCGGCTCCTGGGACGCTGCAGCCCGTATGTGAATACCGCAGTGGCCGGGACTCGAACTCGTGATGGCGGGTACCTAAACTGAGGGTCTTTTACCACCAGAGCTAGAGGCTCCGGTTTGTTTAGTTTACTTAGGTCAGTGAACCGAATAATAGTTGGTTTGGGAAAGTAACATGATTTTATTTTGATTGTATCTGGTAATAATTATAATTTGTTATGGACAAAGATGTAATCTATCATATTTTCAATTTCTTAAAAAAACAATATTTTTAACAGCCAAAGTCGGATAGCCTTGAAATAGTGACACTTTGTTTGTGAGAGATGAGGACAAACACACTCCTGCCACTGGTAAGTTTTGCCATCAAAAATATATCTTCTTGTATCGTTTAATTGTAAGATTCGGAACCAAGAGGTCCATAATCAAAAGTCGATCATCTCTCTTCTTCCGAAGGGTGCCTTGGAGAGGTGAGTCATTTTGGACGCTTACATGATTTTCTTTTTACGTTTGGAGGTCTTTGTTTCTTCATACTGATCTTATGTATATGTTTAATCCAATCAAATCGGCTAAAGATTTAGCTTTTTTTTTATCAAATCCTTAGATCATGTTTTAACAAATTTGAATTGTGTATCCGGACACTGAAATGGTCTTCTTCTGTATCAAGAGGAAAATATTTAAAACTTAGTGGGAAACATCTCGGATATCCCAGAAAGTTTTGATATTTGGATCTCGATTTGAGGGATATGTGAAATAACTACATTCAGATCTAGATTTGCTATATATATTTGAATATCCGTAGAGATGTTAATAATTTCTCTTTCCAATTATATACTCGGCCAAAAAAAAATCAATCCAGTGAAACAAAAAAAATATTAGATTATTTATTTCCAGTGAATATATATAAATATATAAAAATATATATATATACGTAAATATATATATATATATATGTAGAGATATTGTGAATGTTGGTTTTTTGTTTGCCATTATATTAAAGAATCTCAAATTCCATGGGGGAAGAATTACAACGTAGTAGAATACAGTAAAACCTCTATAAATTAATATTCGATAAATTAATACCTCGATAATTTAATAATTTTTTCTAGTCCCAAATTGATATTTTGGTCTAAATATTACCTCTATAAATTAATAAACTCGATCAATTAATAAAATATCGTAAAATACATTGATCCCAATGTTATTAATTTATCGAGGTTTTACTATACATTAACAAAGCAATACCATTGGACTCAGATCCGATCCGACTCCCGATAAAGTCGAAACCGTAAATAGGCTTAGAGATAAGCAAGGTTTGTGAAAGCTCAGTTGGCTAGTGGGCCTAAGAAAAGCAATTTGGCCCAAAGTGAATAATGTCCACGCACGGCAGCACAAGTCGGGCTCCCACAGCTCGGTAACATGACCAAAATACCGGAGGATGCCAAGTCAAAGCAGAATAGAAAGAATCAGAGGAAATCTCGGGACAATTGCAACCGACTGCGGCTGCGCGATACACGGAGGAAATCTCAGAACAGTTGCACCAGACTGCGGCTGTGCGATACGCGGAGAAAATATCGATATTTGCACTAGACTGCGGCTGCACGATACACGGAGGAGATTGACCTAAAGACTATTTAAGGCGAGCTAAGGAAATAATAAAGAGATAGAGAATTTACACTATAACCCTAACTACGCACTCCTGTCGAGAGCTCGTCTTTTGTATATCGTTCTTCAATACTTCTCTGTAAATCCGATTCAATCAATAAAATCCACTTTGATACATTCGACTATTAAAGATCTTAAAGCTTCATACGAGAGTCTACCCCTTAGATCTTCCGAACATTACCAAATCTCTGATTGCGAGTTTTAGGACTCACAAATACCACAAAGGAAGCTAAATTTCAACCAAAACAACCACGCCTGGGAGTCCACCACACAAATGGTTAATCGAAAAGATAGATGAAGAATATCATTCAACAAGTGATCCAAAAGAGAACCCAATATTAGATTTTATTCTATGAGTTCCACTCAAAAATCCTTCAGAAGAAAGGAAGAGAACGAGTTCTTGACGACTTGACTTGTAGTCAAACTTGAAGATGTCCGCTTGCTTTGCCATAGCCACAAAAGCTAAGGTTTTTGCAATAACAAGGGCAGATGAGACATAAGTTTGGGATAATGATCCTTGCAATACCGATGAGTCTTGAACCATGAGATCACTCAACAGAAGTGAAAATTTTGGTATAAGAACACACTCCATAAAGGAGAAAAGGGGCAATGGATACCCAATAGAACCTTATTCATTGGAAAAAAAGTTGTTAATCATCTTCCTTTCAATATGCCATGAAGAGACCAAAACAAACCACATAAAACCAGTTGAAGAAGATTCATAAACAAGCATGCACACTGCAGTAATTGGTCGCACCGAGGCAAAAATCAAATCACCAGAAGGCTCAAAAGAGACAATCAACGGACTGGACTTAGAAAAATCGTTAACGACAGGGGCGAGCCTAGATCTAAATACTTGGAAATAGCCAATGGAGGAAAAAGGGATGAAACAACACATAGCGAGTGAGAGATGGAGCAAATAACTTGAGGCGAGTGAGAGAGGGATGAAGCGATAGACAAGGAGACTCAGGAGGAACAAATGGAGAGGAGGAGGATGATGACGACATGTCTGTGAAGAGAAAGGCCGACGAAAGTGAAAAATGAAAAATCACCATCGACACAACTTTAGACATCCCAAATGAAGCAAGAGGCATTGGCGTTGGCTGGTAGCAAGGTAGACGGAAGATGCCTATGAAGAGATCTGGGAGGAGGAGGAAGAGCATCAGTGATGGAAATGCATCTTTATCGGAGAAGCTTTGTCCATGATTGCATTGGTTTTCGTGTATAAGAGAAAACGCTATAAGGAGAACTTTTAATGTTTTACTAAATTTATTGTGAATGTTGGATTATGGGTTGATTAAGTAAAAGAAAAATAATTGCCAGCTACACCAAGTATGGAGCACCGCATGGTCACACATCCAAAGTAAAATAATATGTCGGTGCTTATATCAACAATTAAATTTGCATAATGACATTCATGAACAAACATATGACATATCACCAACACCATAACAATCATTTTATCACTGCTTTGGCATACCGACATGTTGGTGAATTCGCGAGATATGATGAAAACCTTAAGAAAAAAAGAGAAAAAAATGAGAGATTCTTTTGAAGCATTATATCCTTTCGTCTCTAGGTTTTTTTTAATCTGATGATTCAATTACAACCCCTTTATAAGCCTCAAAACCCGACACAATCCTAATAGCAAGAAGAAATCTTCGTAAAACATATTGTACCATATCTTCCTTTATATAAGCCTTCGGCCCGTGGCACACCATCCACTTATTCTAATTTAGACCTGTAAAACTGTTATTCTAATTTTAAGTCACTTTCGTTAACAAACTCCACCTTGACGAAAAATCTTTTGTCTGCGATCCTTTGCTTGTTACTAGGGGTGACCTTCATCTTCCTCTAGTATTGGAAGATATGAGTAAATCCAAGAAAGGCCCGAACTTCTTCGTGGTGACTGGCTTGATTAACATATCAGCTGCATTCTTTGACGTGTGCACCTTCTCCAATAAGATCTCACCTGAAGCTACTAACTCCCTTATCTTATGAAATCTGATTTAAATGTGCTTTGTCCTAGCATGATACACTTGATTCTTTGCCAAATATATTGCACTTTGACTATCATAGTGCAGCTGAACTCCACCTTGCTTAACACCCAATTATACTACAAGTCCTTGAACCCATAATGCTTCCTTAGCTGCCTCTCCTATTTCCATGTACTCTGCTTCCGTAGTGGACATTGCGACTATAGACTGAAAAACAGATCTCTAACATATAGGCGTTCTTACAAGAGTAAAGACATACCCTGTAGTAGACCTCATGTTATCAAGATCTTCCCCATAATCTGAATCAGCAAATCCCACAACTCCAACTTTGCAATCTTGACCCCCAAACATGAGACCATGATCAGTTGTATCCTTCAAATACCTGAAAATCATTTAACTGCTTCCCAATGGTGCCTCCCAAGGTTAGACATGTACTTTCTGACTTAACTAAAAGCTTGAGCCAAATCTGGTCTCGTGCAAACCATGGCATACATAAAGCAACCAACTACACTAGCATAAGGAACTTGTGTCATATCCATGATCTCGTCATCAGTCTTTGGACACTGAGATGCTGAGAGCTTGAAGTGACTTGCCAAAGGAGTAGAAACAGGCTTTGCATTTGACATGTAAAACCTTTCTAGAACCTTCTCAATATAACTTCTCTGAGATAACCAGAATCTCATAGAACTCACATCCTTGCGAATCTTCATCCCTAGAATTTTGTTAGCAGTGCCAAGATCCTTCATCTCAAATGCTCCTCCCAGTAGCTTCTTAAGCCCAACAATATCATCCATGTTGACTCCAACAATGAGCATATCATCAACATACAACAATAAGAATATGGGAGAATGGTTACCTGGGCTCTTCACATAGACACAACAACCATACTCACATATATGGTAATCTAGCTGCAACATGTAAGAGTCAAAACGTTTGTACCACTGCTTTGGAGCCTCCTTCAATCCATATAAAGACATTCAATTTGTACACAAGCTTCTCCTTTCCTGGTTTGACAAACCCTCCAGGTTGCTCTATATATATCTTTTTCTCTAAGTTTCCATGGAGAAATTCTGTCTTTACATCCATCTGCTCAAGATGTAAATCCCAGCAAGCTACCAGTCTTAACACAACTTGAATAGAGGTGTGTCGCACAACAGGGGAGAAAATATTGTCATAGTCAACCCCTTTCTTCCGTGAGTACCCTTTTGCTACTAGTCTTGCCTTGAACTTCAATGGTTCCTTGTCAAAGACTTCTTTTGAAGACCCACTTGCAATCTTGTCAAAGACTTCTTCCTTTCTTTTGAAGACCCACTTGCAACCAACATGTTTTTTTCTTTATTAGGATTAAAACAAGATTCCAAGTCTGATTCTTACTTAGGTTTTTTGCCTCCTCTGTCATAGCACCCATCCGTTCATCACTTTCCGAGCTATTGATAGCCGCACAAAAGTTATAAGAATCTTCTGTACCAATCGAGAGTGCATAGTTAGCCATCTCTTCAAACCAGTATCTGACTGGTGCCTTGATATTACGTTGTTCTCTGTTAGCTGTCAAGCTCCCACTTGCTTTCTTCTGATCCCTCTTCTGACTGCTCTTCTAACCACTCTTCTACTCCACCTTAAGAGATTGATCATTGCCTTCTCTTTTTGATCTAGTATTGCTAGACTCTTCTTCCTGATCTTCCTCTGCAATCTCAGAACTAGTAGCAGCCTCAATGGTCACATGCACTTGTTTTGTCCTTGCCTGTCGTAGCATGTACTGCTCATCAAACACCACATCTCGACTAATTACTCTCTTCCTAGCCTCATGATCCCTTAACTTGAAGCCCTTGATGCTTTTCTCAAATCCCAGGAAAATACACTTCTTGGACTTATAATCGAGATTTGATATTTCGTCACTGGGAATTAACAGATAAGTTGGACATCCAAAAAAATTCAAGTTTGATAGATCAATATCTACCCCAATCCATACTTCTTCAACAACTTTTCCTTCTAGAGAAATCCATGGTGATCTATTGATGAGATAGAACACCATGTTTACTGCTTCAGCCCATAATTGCTTTGGAAGCCTTGCATTTAGTCTTAAACACCTTGCTTTCTCTACAATATAACAGTTCATCCTCTCACTTACCTCATTCTGTTGTGGTGTCTTCCGCACTGTAAAATGCCTCTAAATCCCATGCTCCTCACACGACTTCTTAATATCTCCATCAGTATACACCGTACCATTATCTAATCTTAGATACTTAATCTTCCTCCTTATTTGGTTTTCTATTGCAACCTTCCAAATCTTGAACTTCCCAAAAAGACTTCACACTTCTATCTCAAGGAATAAACCCAAACTTTCTTGGAAAAAACATCAATAAAGATGACAAAGTACATGCTTCCACCTAATGATTGTTCTCTCGTTGGCCCCCACACATCAGAATGAACATAGTCTAAAAGACCCTTTGTAGTGTGCTGACCTGTCTTGAAAGATGCTTTAGAGTGCTTTACCATCATGCAAAACGTACATAAATCCATCTTGCAACTCTTCAAACCATCCAAAAGATATCTCTTATGGAGTTCAACTAAGCTATGCTCTTCTATATGTCCTAACCTCATATGCCATAGAGTTGTGCTATCTGATTCATTAACCACAACTGCAGTTTCACCTACAACCACGTTTTCGAGTAAGCGATAAATGTTTCCTGCTTTGATCTCACCCTTCATCACCAACATATCTCTTTTTCTTACATTCACACAATTTTCATTATTCGTCTCATACTTGAAACCATTCTCGTGGAGTGTACCTAGAGATATCAAATTCTTCCTTACAATTGGAAGATGTTTTACATCAGTTAATGTCCTGATGACCCCATCATGCATCCAAAATTTGATCTGACCAACATCAAAAATGTTGCAACTTCTCTCATCTGCCAGTTTTTGAGCTTTTCAGCTTCATACGTTTCAAACCACTCCTTGTTCGAAGTCATGTGGAATGAACAACCTGTATTATCCAAGAATATGTGTGATTACCTATCGTAGGCAAACATATCGAACCCAACTGCTACTGCATCTTCTTGCTGAACTACGTTTGCAGTATTAGATAATTCCCCATATCCGTTCTGCTTCTTGTTCATTGGACAGTCTCTCTTATAATGCCATGTTTGCTGGCACTTATAACATAGTACCTTCTTCTTCCTTCTATCCCCATGTTTTCCTTTGTTCTTTATTCCTCCATTACCCTGGTTGATTCTTACATACAACCCATCACCATGAGAGTTACCACCACCACCATGTTGTTGATGTCGATTATAATGACCAACCAGCTGATCTGTAGTTGACTGCAGTCACCAATGTCTCATGTTCTGAAGTTAAAGAAAAGAATACAATAACATCATAGCTTTATCCTCGTCTTTGATCGTCACATCCACACACCCCTTATTTGCAGTAATATGATTGAACTGATTAACATTCTAAATCAGATTAGATCTTTGAGACATCTTAAACATACACAATCTTTGCTTTAGATGCATATTGTTAGATGATGATTTCGACATGTACATCGTTTCGAGCTTATCCTAAATCTCCTTAGAGTAAACAGGATCAATCACTTGATGTACGACTTCGTGTCCTAGACAGGTACGAATTATCGATCCCGCCTTCTCTTGTAGCTCTTCCCAATCATCCTGCAAAATTGAATCCAGCTTTTTCTCTAACAGTGCCTTCTTCATACCGTTCTGATTCAGCATATCCTGCACATGTGTTTGCCAGATACTAAAGTTTTCGGTTCCATTGAATCGCGGAACCTCAAACTTTACAAAACTAGTCATAAAAAAAACTAGCGGCTCTGATACCAGTTGTTGTGAATTCACGAGATTTGATCAAAACCTTAAGAAAAGAAAAGAAAGACAAACGAGAGATTATTTTGAAGCAAATACCCTTTGTCTCTAGGGTTTCTTTATTAATTAGATGATTCAATTACAACACCTTAGACTCATTTATATTAGCCTCAAAACCCAACACAATCCTAATAGAAACAGGAAATCTTCCTAATACCTATTGGATCGTATCTTCCTTTATATAAGCCTTCGACCCATACCACACCATCTGCTTATTCTAATTTGGGCCCCTAAAAGCCCTATTTTAATTTTAAGTCATTTTGGTTAACACGACACGATAGAAGCCGACACCGTCCAACTATGACCGATACCCATATCCAACTTAAGCATCCAAAAATCAACACTCAAACCAATTTAAACATTAAAAAACCAACAAATAAATGGTTATGGCGTTGGCGACATGTCCTATGATTGTTCGTGAATGTTATCATGAAATTTCAATTGTTAGTGTAAATACTAACACTTTATTTTATTCTGGATGTGTGACTAAGTGGTGGCCCAGACTTCGTGTAATTGTTGGAAATGGATGTGACAGTTGGGCCTTCATTGATGGCCCAAATGCTGACGAGCCTTTAAGATAATTTAGGGCCTGCTAACAGACAGTTTCATAAGGGCTTCTTAGGCCAAGCTTAAAAAAAAGTCTTTTTAAATCCCATCATGGGAGCTTGATGGAGATCTTAAACAACGATAATTCAAAGATGGAGCGGAAGAATCAGAAAAAATCTATGAGCAATTACACTCGATTACGGCTGCAAGATATACGGAGAAAGTTGAGCTTAGAGCTATTTAAGGCTAGCTAAGGAGAAGAAAAGATCATCGAAAAATTGACCCTAGAACCCTAACTACACTCCTGTCAAGAGCTCTCATTTGTATCTCATTCTCTATTATTTCTCTGTAACTACGATTCAACTAAATAAAACCCACTTTGATACATTCAACTACTAAAGATCTTCAAGCTTATTGCGAGAGTCTAACCCTTTGATCTGCTAAACCTTACCAAATATCTAGTTGCAAGTTTTAGGACTCATAATTTAGCGCCGTCTGTGGGGACAAGTTTACAGAATCTCAAACTCTAGAGCAGATATTTTCTCCTTGAGAAACTCAAAATGGATCCAATCCACTCGGACAATCTGAGAGCGAGCCCGAGGGAATAAGCCCAAAACGAGTCATCATGGTCAAACGAGGCCGTAATGACCAGCTCAAGCACATGTGGAACAATAACCATTATGTCCATTCCAACATCATTAGCTGACGCCAGAGCAATGCCTCTCCCAGCGGTCGCTGAGACGAGAACTAAAACCGTTTCACTAGGAACGAATGTTGCCACAACCGGATCAGTTGACACTACAGTCACAACAGCGCCACCGCCATCTGGCACCGTTAATCCTAGGCACACGACCTGGATCTGCCCCTACGAATGGGAATACTGCGAGAGTAATCTCTAACCAAACTACGGCTACAACCCAAACTTTACCACGTACAAATACGACTAGACAGGCTCCGGTGCCAACTACAACACTGGTATGATAGGAGCCCGCCCAGTCAATATCAATGTGGCACATCAAGCACTCGGTACAGGAGTCGGATTACAATGCCAAACTCTCCCGCTAGGAGGAAGAGGACCAGGAGTCTGCCTTCGAGAAGATGCTCTCAATGCCTCCTGACTAGTCAGTCAGGGTGAGAGAGCACCTTTTAATCCCGTTGAAGTCAGTAGTGAACCTACTGATAGATTAGCGAAAATCCACAGGATGCTTGCATCATTGGTGGGAAAAGCCCATCTCCAAGAGACTTTGAACTGTGCCCTAACACACCGTATCGAACAAGAGGAGATGAACCTTATATACCGTATTGACAAGTCAGCCAGGCCGGACGCACCATCTACATCCAACCGCCTAATGAATAACTCGAATGGCTTAAGATCAGAAGTCAGCCCGCCAATTTAGATTATTCTCGACTTCTTGACTGTGAGCGCACCAAACGCAACAACGTCTCTTGTAACTACGACTAATGTCAGAATGTTACCAGTTTTTGCACCAGCAATAACTCAGACCCAGTAGCCCGAAAATCAGTCCAGATCGGTCATGAGAACATCCTCGACAACAGGATTACCGACACCACCGCCTCTGGCGGGTTGTCACGAACCGGCAAGACCACTATAGAATTCGATCCCTGCGACTGCCTCCTGTTTTCCGGGTGGCTCCACCAACACACATGTCTTCGGAATAACATAAGGATACCCTAACTATAATGTGGTAGACCCCAACAGTATCGAGGACATGGACTCCTTTAGGGATTATATGGCACAAAACAATGCCAACATACAACATATAGGGTCTTAGGTGCACACAACAATAAGTTCAGCATCTGAGATATAACACGCTATGGAGGAGGCGAGGCACATCCCGTTTACTAACAGGATCGCCTCAGCACGCTTCGGAGACGTCACAAAATTAAAATTTCCATAATACAATGGAACTACTGACCCTCGAACTCACCTAAGGATGTTTATCTTTGTGATCGCAAAAGCCAACCTGATCGATGAAGAAATCAAACCAGGATATTTCCGCATCTTCACCGAGCACCTCGTCGGACCAGCCCTCGAATGGTTTGCTAGCCTCAAGGAAAACTCGATTGATAATTTTGGAAAATGGGCATCTGCTTTCCTGAAACAGTACTCCATATTCATGAAAACGCAGGCAACAGATGCCGACTTATGGAAAATTTTCCAAGGACAATGACCCTTAAAGCCTTACATAGCTAAGTTCAAGGAGGTTAGAACAAAAATCGCAAACCTGAACTATGTTGTAGCAATATCTGCCCTACGAAATGAGTTACGCTTGGGTCCCAATTTTATGAAGAAATATCAGTACGACACCCCACGACGATAGATGATGCATTACACCGTGCCCATTTCTTCATCGAAATCCAGGACAAAGAAGGAAAGGGGAAAGAATCCCAAACACAGACAAACGCTGCAAACACCAAAAAGAATCCTAAAAAGGAACAAAAAAAACCAACGACAACACTCTTTTGGAGTGGGAAGTCCCAAACAGGCTAAAACCTAGATTTCGACCCAAAATTTTATTTCAAAATCCACAAAACAAAAGGTTATTCCACGCAAGAATACATGACATACCTGAGAATCCAGGCCAAAAAATGGCAAGAGGAACAACCTGGAACACCTGAACCAGAAAATGAAATAGAGCCTGTAAAACCACAGCTAGTTAAGAACCAGTAGAAAATAGACAAACTGGTGGAGGAGGAAAGTGAATCACCTCTACCAATAGCCCGTAACAATAAAATCACACGAGTGGCATGCATCTTTAATGAACCCAGTCTCTGTGGGGGTTCACAAGGTTCAATAACTACCCCGCCACCAGCCTCGAGAAAGCTTAATTGTTTCGTATCACGAAATTGCTGTTGGACTACTTATTTAGTCTACCCCGTTAAACGATTAGATTTCATTTTCGGCGGCTCAAAATTTTGCAACAACTCCGTTAATTCGATCAAGGCCTACCAACAAAAAGCTGAATCGAGTAATAAAACCCGATCACTGCTCGAGGGTCATGATCACGAGATTAGGTTCTCGAAAAGCAAAACCGAGAACCTCGATAAATGGCACGATGGCACTCTGGTTATTCACCTTTACGTCGCCAGGTGTGAACTATCACATGTCATGATCGACACTGGAAGCTCCGTAGCTATATTTTTATGAGGCTTTCAAACAAATGGGGTAGAAAGACTTTGTACTAAAAGACGAGCAAACCCCATTAACCGGCTTCGCCGGAGAAACAACTTTATCAATGGGCACCATCCGACTCCTGGTCGATGCTCATGGAGTCCGAAAAACCAGTGACTGCATAGTCGTTGACTGTCCCGCGCCATTCAATGCCATCAAAGCAATCACCAGCACGTATCACTAATGCGTCAAATTCGCTTCGGGAAGAGGCACTACAACAATCTACGGGAACCAGGTAGCTGCCCACATATGCTATAGAAATTGTCACTCATGCCAGATCAATTGACAAATAGCAATTAATGATCAAAAAGGAGCTTGAGGAAAGAGACATCAAGCGAACTAATAATCCTTGCATCAGTGATGCTAAAACAACATCATAATCTAGACAAATATCGATAACGATCATCCTAAAAGAAGCGTAGGTATCGCTGCTAACGTAGACCCCGCAATCAGAAATGAGTTGATAGATTTCCTAAAAGGAAACATCAATATATTTGCCTGGTCGACCTCGGACATGAAGGGGATAGGCATTATTGTCAACTCCCATGAGGTAAACATCGACTCAACATATAAACCGGTAAAACAAAAATGCCATAAGCTCGGTCATGACCGAGCAAAAGTGGTCAACAATGAGGTCGACTGACTCCTGAATGTTGGGTCGATCCGCAAAGTAAAATATCCAGATTGGCTTGCCAACCCTATGGTCGTTAAAAAGGAAAATGGGAAGTGGAGAGTCTGCATAGACTTCACAGACCTCAACAAAACCTATCGGAAAGACAGCTTCCCGCTCCTACACATTGATAAACTCGTAGAAGCGACAGCCAGACACCAGCTGTTATCCTTTATTGATGCATTTTCTAGGTATAGTCAAATTTTTATGATCCCGGAAGACAAAAGAAAAACCGATTTTATAACTGAATGCAAAATCTACCACTACAAAGTTTTGCCCTTCGGCTTGAAAAACTCCAGAGCAACATATCAACAACTGGTAAACAAAATGTTTGCCGGATTCCTTGGGAAAACAATGGAAGTATACATAGAAGATATGCTGGTAAAATCCGCAAATAAGAATGATCACATGTCCCAGTTGAAAGAATGCATTGTAATTCTAAATAAATACGGGATAAAGCTCAACTCGGCTAAGTGCTCGTTCACAGTGCCATATGGGGAATTCCTCAGATACCTGGTAATAGAACATGACATCAAAGCCAACTCAAAATAGATTGCACCTTCTTGGAACTACCTTCACCCCGGACTACCCGGGAGGTGCAGCAGCTAACCGGGAGGATAGCCGCATTAAATCTCTTTTTTTCTCATTCAACTGATAAATGCCTTCCTTTTCTCAACTATTAAAGGGGAACAAACGTTTTGAATAGAACCCGGAATGCAAAAAAGCCTCCCAGGAACTCAAAGGGGAGCCTCTGTTCTTTTATATTGCGGTCTCGACTGTCGCTGTAAGCTATGTTCTGATCCTAGAAGAACGAGGTGACCAAAAGCCCGTTTATTACATAAGTAAGACACTGGTGGACGCCAAAACTAGGTACCTAACCACCAAAGAACTAGCTCTGGCAGTGGTCATATCAGCGCAAAAGCTTAGACCATACTTTCAATCACACATAATCGTGGTCATGTTGGTACATCCGATCTGGACCATACTTTATAGCCCCAACACGTCTGGCAGACTTGCCAAATAGGTGATTGAACTAAATGAGTACGACATCGAGTATCGCATTCAAACTTGCGCAAAAGCACAAGTACTCGCAGATTTCGATCCAAGGATGAATGTTGTCAAGCTCCGCCTTCTTCTTGACGATGTCCTTACCTCCCACCGAGAGATCTTTGATGAAGAGAAGATTGGAGTCTATCTCCCAAAGCTTAGCCTCGTTGACCGCCTCAGCCTTCTTCTTCCTGAACTTTGCTTTGACCACAACAAACACCTTGTCGTATGACTTGGCGAGATCCCTTCTCCCAGCTCAAAAAACACGACAAGTGGCTTCCTTAGAAGCAGCCACCAATTCCTTATTCTGGGCACGAAGCTCATTGCCTCGCTCTGATAGCAAATCAGCCTCCTCGGCCTCTATAGCGTGTTGCCTCTTAGCCTCATGCAGCTTGCGCAACATCTCCAGCCCCCTGTTCTCAAGGCTGCATTGGCCCTCCTACTTTGGGATCTCGGTTGACACTCCCAACTCCAATTCGGTTCCAGGCGATCGAGCAACCTGCAGAGCCGCAGTAAGGTCCTCAAAATTCTTATGCGCCTCATCCAACTTGCCTACTCTTGGTAAATCAGCAAGCCGCTGCTCAAATTTAGTCACCATGTGGTTTGATGCCGCAGCTAGCTAAAACTTAAAAAAACTAAGGACGACATTGCAAAATTCGTAAGCCCATACCTGACCAAGGGACACGGCAAAATCCACATAGGCTTCACGATCAATCAAATTCTATACTGCCGGGAGTTGGCATCACGCAGTCTTCGGATGACGAACAAGAGTCGCCATCCCGAGATGAACCTTGATCACTAAGAAAATACGATCATGAGTGAACTTCCAATAGAAGAGCCGACTGGCGGATGAACCATTGGCAGAATGAGGACCAGAATTTGCCTCGCTAACCCGCCCTTGCGATGGACAAGAACCCCCTGCGGGCCTCTTAGCGGCGGACATTGATGTCGCCTCCTGGTTTGGGAGCACGCCAGTCTGTTCGATCATTTGCACATCCACAGATGTGCTACCAGCCCCTCATCCTGGCCACTTTGAGATAGAGTGAGATCTATCTTCTGAGCTAAAAATGTTAATTTCAACAGTAGGAGTCACAAAGATCGGGGTTGCCGTGGAAGGTTTGGCGGAAGTTTGAACATGCGTGGTAGGAGTAGCCATGTCTGGTCCCCAAACACTTGGGTTCGGGATGACAAAGGGCTGTTCCAGCTAAAGCACCACCGAGAGAGCATTAGTCAAATATCCAGAGCGAATCCGCTGACTCGTACTGCAGGTAGCTGTCCGTTGTTTGCGAAGAGTGACGGGGCAGCGAGTGATCATGGTGGTTGATTCGGTCCTACTTGACGAGCTGGGATCAGCAATGAAGATACGCCTCCTATGACCTACATGACAAAGAAAATCTCGTTAAAGGGACACAAGGTGTATAAAAAACAAAAAAAAAACAAAACCCAACATGGGCGTGGCGGAGTGTGATGAGGAATCGCTGCTACAAGAGCCGATGGAAGTATTGGCTGCTGTGGAACGTTCGCACCGGGATCAGGGTGTAAGGCGAGTCGGATACGGTCTCTAGTGAACAAATTCTAACTCGTGTCCCTAGACTGAAAACGTCTAGTGATTTCTTGCAATGGGGGTGAAAAATCTACGCGTTGTAGCGTATCTGGAAACAATAACGACAAGTAAGAAATGTGCAAAAGACACTCACAAAACAAAATTGGAAGCGAATCATTCCCAAAAATCCCCATCGAACCAGCAACTGATCCCCAATGACTCAGGAGCCTATCAATGGTGAAGTCCCCAATTGTAACCAGGGAGATATGGAAGAAGAAATATATATATTCCTGCTACGGCTTGTCTCAAGCAAGAAGACCATCGACATACGCCGGCGAGACCGCGGGTCACGTAGACAGTGCCCGTGGAGGCCGCAGTAGAGTTATGCTTAAAAAAGTACAATGATATCATGAGATTGTCCGTAAGAACAATCTCTTCTTCGAAAGCTCACACCATAAGCACAATCATGTATCGGATAAACCCAGGACCCATCCGCGGGATTGAGAGCCTGATCCGATCTAACGTGGACAAGAAAATTTCTGGGCTGGGGAATGTGAGCCCACAATCCTCGAAAAGTGGCGCATAAGTGCAGGCGTAGCCTGGCAGAACGCACTCAAGCGAATACGGAGCGGTTGCCGCCATCAGCTGAATGGTAGCCGGAATATTGTCAGAAATTCGAAGGGCAGCAAGGTCCTTATCCCTAATTCACGGTGGATGTTGAGGACCAATGTTCTCCTCCGCCAGGACCACCGGACGGCTCAACGCAGCCTCTTCCATAGTTTGAGCATAGACCTTTTGTTTTGGGGAAAAGGATTCGCCAGAGTAAAGAAAAGAAGAGAGAAAACAAGAAATTTGACTCGTAAAGGAAAGAGTTAAAGTAATTTACCTTCTTACGATGACGGGCAGCGGTTACAAGGATTAGTGGAGAGACGTGGTGATTATATAGGTCATAATTACCACGGTTCTCAAGATTCCCCGTATCTCACCTCACTCAGATCTTAACCATTCGATCCGTTGAAATCTGACACGTGTTATGGATCCAGGATTCACCTTTTGATTATCTGCATTGGGATAATTGAAAACCACATCGCGAGATCACGATTGTCCGAGTCAACAGATATACACCATTGGTTTTGAAAATTTAATGATTATTTCTGTTTTGGGGTATCGAGGTCAGATGATATTTCTGGGACTCTTGTCCCCAACCGTTAGATCTGCAAGAATCAAATCAATTCCCAATAGGAACCCGAAGAGGGCACCACAGATCAAGATTTTGGATTTATCCCGTGAAGATTCGAACATATCCATCTCCCAAAACACTTTCTCTCACTCGGAAGATTAGGGGGTAATTGTTGGACATGGATCTAACAGTTGGGCCTTCATTGATGGCCCAACTGCTAGCAGACAGTTTCAGAAGGAATTCTTGGGCCAGGCTTCAAATAAAGTCTTCTTAAGGCCCATGACGGGAGCTCGACGGAGATCTTAAACAATAATAATTCAAAGATGGAGCGGAAGAATCGGAGGAAATCTAAGAGCAGTTACACTCGATTTCGGCAGTGAGATATACGAAGAAAGTTGAGCTTGGAGCTATTAAAGGTGAGCTAAGGAGAAGAAAAGATCATCAAAAAATTGACCCTAGAACCCTAACTACGCACTCCTATCTAGAGCTCGCATTTGTATCTCATTCTCTATTATTTCCCTGTAAATCCGATTCAACTAAATAAACTCCACTTTGATACATTCAACTACTAAAGATCTTCAAGCTTATTGTGAGAGTCTAGCCCTTTGATCCTCTAACCTTACCAAATCTCTAGTTGCAAGTTTTAGGACTCACAGTAATTGGACATCATTTTTCGTTAAGTAGATGCATGATAGAAAATAAAGGTTTACTTGACAAATGTTAACGTTAGTTGTTGAATGTGATGTTAATTCCTTGCTGTGATTTCCATCT
The DNA here is from genome assembly GCA_028015245.1 of Cardamine occulta. NCBI lineage: Eukaryota > Viridiplantae > Streptophyta > Magnoliopsida > Brassicales > Brassicaceae > Cardamine > Cardamine occulta. The sequence continues at coordinate 3,377,857 of CM051368.1, forward strand.
AGATAGGCATCCTGTATCCCCGTGGATAAAGAGAATGATAGGGATCGATCTAGATCTTGATTCACTATTTCCACTTTTGTTTTACTATTCACCACTATTTTCATTCTTAATTGACCAGGAGAGTTATGGCTGACGCAATTGTAACCTTCGGAGTTCAAAAGCTTTGGGACCTTCTGAATAACGAATATGAGCTATTGGGGGGAGTTGAAGAGCAAGTTATTGAACTTAAAAGTGATCTGAACATGTTAATGTCCTTTTTGAAAGATGCAGATGCAAAGAAACAAACAAGTGCACTTGTGAGAAACTGCTTGGAAGAGATAAAGGAAATTGTTTTTGATGCCGAGGATATAATTGAAGCTTTTCATCTAAAGAAAGAACGTGAAAAAGAAAGTGGCATCATGAAGTATACACGAAGTGTTGCTCGAGTCATGGTTGATTGTAGGCAGACCGCCTTAGACATCACAATCATAAGTAAGAGGATCGCTAAGGTGATCCAAGTTATGCAGACTTTTCACGTAGAATCTGATATTATCGATAGTAGGTATGCACAGGCTCTACAGGAAATACAAAGGGAGACACGTCATATGTTTCCCCAGGAATATGAAAGCGATAATGTGGGATTGGTCGCAAATGTTGAGGAATTGGTTAGCGAGTTGGTGGACAAAGATGATGTTCATGTGGTTTCTATAACCGGGATGGGTGGTATTGGTAAAACAACTCTTGCTAGACATGTTTTTAATCATGAGAAGGTTGGCAAGTATTTTGATGGATTTGCGTGGGTGTGTGTTACACAACAGTTTACACGGCAGTATGTGTGGGAGACGATCTTGCAGAGTCTTAGGCCAGATCAATATAAAGGGTTAAAGATGACAGAAGGAGAACTTCAGGAGAAACTCTCTGAATTGTTGGAAACACATAAAGCTTTGATTGTTCTTGATGACATGTGGAAAGAAGAACACTGGAACAAAATAAAGGATGTGTTTCCACCAAAAAAAGGTAATTTCTAACTTATGCTGCATATATGAGGCTGTTCTTTAAAAAAAATTACTGTTTGATAAAAAGAACTGAAAAAGTGAAATCAAACTAACGCGCACACATTGGTGATAAGAGAACATTCATTTTTGTTTGGCATTTTAAAAAGAGAAATATATTGCAGGGTGGAAGATACTACTTACTTCTCGCAATGAGGGTGTTGGGAGAAGTGTAGATCGAACATGTTTCACCTTTAAACCACAATGCCTAACGGATAAAGACAGTTGGACACTTTTCCAAAGCATAGCATTTCCTAGAAGCAGGACAGCAGGTAAGCTTTACAATAAATTCATATAATTTCACATAATCACATTGGTTATGCGAGAAAAAAATTATTTTCGTTAATCATGTTATTATTATATGTCAAAATATTTTAAGAAGAATATATATATATAACCGGGAATAATATGAGAATTTGGAACGAGATTCTGAAAAAATGAGAACAGAATGAGAATTTCGGAGCAAAAAGAAATGTTTCTTTTATTTCCTTTTTAGATAAAATTTAAGACCAGAATATGATGGGACAGAACTTGACAATATTAAGAATTTTTTATATAAAACGTAAGAATCAAAACATATTCGTCTATTATTCATCATATAAAATTATAAATTATAGGAAGTAAATATTTTTTTTTTGGTTTGTGTTATTTAATAATTAAAATTCAAAGACAAACTAACTTATATAAGAAAATTTTGAAAAATAAAAAGAATAACATATATATTCATTAAACTAAACAACATACTTATAATAAAATAAAAATAAATGATAAACCAATAAATACACATCGAGACAGATATTTTAAGAATTTTGGATAATTTTTGAAAATTTTTAAAATTTTTTTGAGAATTCTAAAATTTTTGGATGATTTTCATTAATTTTTCAAAAATTAAATATTCAAATGAGAATACATGTATCCCGTCTAAAACCCTTACTCAATCTTTTATAATAAACATTGTCAAATAGGTAATTTTTTTTGTTAAAACTTCTGAACGGATAATTATTTAAAATGAAACGGTTATAGGACATCAGATTTTTTTATGGATACTAGACAAAACAGTTTTCTATTCTAAGATAGATATGTTTAAGTTATATATTGAAATAACCCAACCTAAAACCGAATCCAAATCTAATTTAACACCCCTAATCAAACTGTTAAAAAACTTTTGATTAGTTATAAAATATACATGTTACAAGTAAATTATATCTTAAATTTAAATATCAAATAAGTTTGTTTTACAAATATAAGCCGGCACGTACGTGCGGTCTGATCCTAGTTTATGATAAAATCAAACACAGCAGTTTTGTTATCTTGATAGGTAATGAAAAGTTGTAACACGTTAATCAAATGTATATGTATTTTATTATAATTGCATAAAATTCTCTCGTGCATGCCACAAACTCTTACTTAGTATTAAATTAAAAGTCCAAAGGTTAAGTGATGTATATATCCAATTAATGCTGGGCAGGATATAAGGTTGATGGAGAAATGGAAAAGATGGGTAAAGAGATGATCAAACAATGTGGAGGTCTACCGTTGGCTGTTAAGGTGTTAGGCGGGTTGTTAGCTGCGCAATACACATTGCGTGAGTGGAAAAGGGTACATAAGAATATTGGACCCAATATCATGGGAGGAACTAACTTTGATGAAGACAGCAACAGTTTGGTTGACCACGTATTGTCTCTGAGCTTTGAAGAGTTGCCTAGTAATTTGAAGCATTGTTTTCTCTACTTAGCCCAATTTCCAGAAGATTGTGCGATAAATGTGGAGAAATTGTCTTATTACTGGGCTGCAGAAGCAATAGCAAGGCCAAAGGGTTACAATGGAGCGACCATTCGAGAGGTCGCAGATCGCTGCATAGAAGAATTGGTTAAGAGAAACATGGTTACTGCCGAAAGAGATTTTAAGACTTCCAGATTTGAAACATGTCAATTGCATGACATGATGAGAGAACTTTGTTTGTCTAAAGCAGAAGAAGAGAGGTTCCTACGAATTGTTGACACTCGAAGCCGCAGCTCATCCACTCACTTTAAATCACGTAGACTTGCAGTGCACTGGTCTGATAGATTTGATGGAGATGTGGAGATACAGAATCCAAAACTTAGATCTCTCTTGTTTGTCGAAGCGGACAAGTGTCTAGTTCTGATGAAAACAGACGTATCCTTTACGATGTTACAATTTTTGAGGATTCTAGATCTCAGTAGAGCTGGTTTTAAGGGTGGGAAATTACCCTCAAACATTGGAAAGCTCATCCACTTGAGGTACTTGAGTTTATACAAAGCTGCCGTGGCTCATCTACCTTCTTGGCTACGTAATTTGAAGTTGCTGCTCTATTTGAATCTAAATGTGTCTCTGCTTCTAAGTTCGACCACCAATGAAAATGTGGAGCAACCTCTTTACGTTCCCAATATCTTCAAAGAGATGCAAGAATTAAGATACCTCTGTTTACCCCGTAAAATACATGATAAGTCAAAGTTGGAATTAGGTAATCAAGTCAACCTGGAGACACTGGAAAATTTCCAAACAAAGAATAGCAGTGTGGGGGATCTCGAGCGTATGAAAAAGCTGAGGAATCTCTCAGTCTATGTCAGCCGAGGGTGTAGTATGGAGACCTTATCTTCTCATCTTGGCTCCTTGAGCCACCTCGAAACACTTATTATAGATGGCAAAAGGGTTGGCGTGGAAACTCTATCTTTGTCTCGCCGTTTGTCGAGGAATCTTTCTAGGGATCATGGTCGGATGGGTGACAATGCTGAAGAATTTGTCTTCAAATGCGCTGATCTCTATCAATTAGACTTGAATATACATATGCCAAAGCTACTTGACGTACAGCATTTTCCTTCTCATTTGACAAGCATTACCCTAAGTCATTGTTGTTTTGAAAGGGATCCAATGCCGATTTTGGAGAAGTTGCTTCAACTGAATGAGGTCACTCTAGGGACTCGAGCTTTTGTAGGGAATAAAATGGTCTGCTCGGAAAGTGGCTTCCCTCAATTGCAAAAGCTATCGTTATCTGAACTAGAGGAGTGGGAAGAGTGGATAGTAAAACAAGGCTGCATGCCGCTTCTTCAATCTCTGATTATTAGTAGATGTGGAAACTTAAAGATGCTTCCTGATCTGAGAGTTATCCCTTCCTTGAAAGAACTGAGGTTATCAGTTATGGAGAGTTCCTTTAAGCAGAATCTAGAAAAGAATGGAGAAGAATACTACAAAGTGCAACACATTCCTATTGTTCAGATTTCGCTTGCGCAGATCAAGATCACGAATGTCAGCAACAACATACAACCAGGTAACTAATCTTCCCCCAATCTCAATATAGTCAATACAGACAAAAGAATCACTTGAAACGGTGACAAATTCTTGTTCCTACTGAAAATAACTCCAAATTTTTAAGCTAACCTTCCATAGAAAACACATGTAAGTAACAAAGAAAAACTTAAAAGGAATGTGTTCAATTTGCAGCCGTGGCTGTAGACTTAAGACGGTAGATTTTAGGTTGGAAATGTGCATTAGTTGTAGCTTTCTGGAATCCAATTACGGATTGGTACCTACATCCTGATTGTAGAAAATGTTGACCCGCGGTAAGCATGTACCAATCACCAACTATGAATTTCGACAGAAATATGCTTTTCATTGATGAGATTATTCATTCTCATTTCTCATGCATCATTTTTTTTTCAACCAAACATTAAATTAAAAAGTCACTCCACTATTGGTTGCCCAAATTGGAGGAATAGTGTTTACAAAAGAAAATTCTGAAGATAACATTTAGAGGTCCGTGCTAAGCAATCAGCCTGTCTATTACAAGAACGAGGAATACGAGAGCTCATAAAATCCGGTAAAGAGGTACGAAGCGAGACAAAGTCATATAGCTGATTAGAGAAAGCGGGCCACTCCTCTGAAGATTTCACCATTGAGACAAGTTCAGCACAATCTGTTTCGAATACTTGACACATTAACCTTGACGATATAATGGTTTTCATAGACCATATCAGTGCTTCCAACTCCGTGTGCAAAAGTGATAATGTTTTGTGGTAACACTTAGCACTTAGCAACACGACCTGATCTTCTCCCTGAAGGCAAATCCAACCTAAACCTGTATTAGGGTCTGAAGATTTCCATGAACCATCAATCCGACATCTAAGAGATGTAGAGGGGTGCTCCATTAATTCCCTATTTTCAAAGTCCTCAGGGGGAGATGTCTGTGCCGCCTCCCAGGCCAAGTGTTTCCTATTTGCTCGATTAAATATGTCAGTGGAATCAGTTTGTATTCCTTGAAATACCTTTTTATTCATAGCTTTCCACAAAAACCATAATATCCAAGGAAAACAATTGGAACTACCATGTTCCTTTATATGGGATGGTATTCTCCATTATAAATAATCCAAATTTGTAAATTCCGACCCTGTTGGGAAACAACCAGGTGTCGACGAAATCTTTGATAGCGTCCAAGTTTGTAAAGCGAATGGACATTCAAAGAAGACGTGATTAATAGTTTCCTCAGTCGTTCCACAACGTTGAAAAATAGTATCACATCTAACATCCCGATGATTTAAACCTGAGTTAACTGCGAGTACTCCTGAGACAATTTGCCAAAGTAAATGTTTGATCTTTGGAGGAGCTTAAACTTTCTATGTCTGGGCTTTCAGAGCTGTACAACTCGGACCCCAAACTACTTTTTCTGACAAAGCATGTGCTAACTCATACCCCGGCTTGACCGTATATCTCCCAGATTTTGGATAGTGCCAGATTAGTCTATCTTTTTTAAAGATTTTACTAATAGATATACCTTTGATAAGTGGTACATCTTCTGGATCCATAAAGTCGTGTAATACCGGTACATACCACACTTTGGATGATGGATTAATTAATTGATTTACCTTCATATTTGGATAAAGCTCCCTTCCTCGACCATTTGCCGGTCTTGGATTAACATCAGGAATCCAAGAATCTTCCCAGACTGATATGCCACAGCCAGAGCCTAAAAACCATCGGGCACCTTTTTGAATTAAATCCTTTGTCGAAAATATGCTCTTCCACCCAAAGGATGGAGAGTATGGTTTTGTTGCCTGTAAAGGATGAAATTTCCTATAGTACCTTCCTTTTAATACGTGCGCTACCAAGGAGTGCGGGTATTGAATAAGTCGCCAATATTGTTTTGCCAACATTGCGTCATTAAATTTTTCCAATGAACGAAAACCCACTCCACCTTCGTTTTTAGGTTTACACATTTTCTCCCATGCTAACCAATGGAGACCCCGATCCTTGCCATTAGAAGTCCACCAGTATTTCAAAACTGCACTTGTTAACTTAGAAGTTAAGTTTTGTGGAATTTTAAAACAAGACATAACATATGATGGAAGGGCCAAAGCCACTGATTTAATCATGGTTTCCTTGCCTCCTTTCGACAAATAGTCGTTCTCTAACATAGTTAAAGATTTTACACTTTGAGCCCCCTAAGCTCTCTGGTATTCCTAGATAATTATCCATACCACCTTCCTTTGTGATACCAATCAACCCTTTCAAATGATTTTTGGATTGATTGGGTATTTTCTTGCCAAAAATAACCGATGACTTGTTAAAAATTATTTATTGTCCTGAAGCTCTTCCATATCTCCCAATAATATCCAAGACAGTTTGACATTCCTCTGCCTCTGCTTTACAAAAGAAAATACTATCATCCACAAAGAGTAAATGCGAGATAGCGGGACTCGTCCGAGCTACTTTAATTCAAGTAATCATTTTGTCTCTTTCTGCGTTTTTAATATTCGCTATCAATACCTCAGTGCATAATATAAATAAATATGGTGATAGAGGATCCCCTTGCCTGAGACCCCTATTTGGTACAATAAGGCATTTTGGTTGCCCATTCAGGAGCACCTGATAAGAAACTGACCTAACACTCCACATGATCCAAGAAACCCATACCGAATTAAACCCTAAGCGATACAAAACTGCCTCTAGGAAACCCCATTTGATCCTATCATATGCCTTACTCATATCAGTTTTTATAGCTAAGAAATTCTCTCTACAAGCCTTTTTTGGACGTAATCCATGAAACATTTCCTGAGCTATCAGGATATTATTTGTGATAAGCCTACCCGAAACGAATGCCGATTGTGTTTCTGAAATTAGTCTCGGTAAGACCTTCTTGAGCCTCAAGCAAAGTATTTTTGATATAATCTTGTAACTTACATTACATAGACTTATCGGCCTAAATTCCGCCATCCGCTGTGGTTTATCCATTTTTGGAATTAGACAAATATTTGTTTCATTTAACCTTTGATCAAATCTACCCGTTGCGAAAAAGCCTTTTACCATTTCCACCATATCATCCTTAATAGAATACCATAATCTTTGATAGAAAAGCGCAGTCATCCCATCTGGCCCTGGAGCTTTTTCTGGATGCATTGCAAAAAGAGCCTTTTTTTTATCTCCTTCTCCGTGATCTCCTTGGTTAATTCCTTGTTCATAATATCAGTAATTACAGGATTCACTTCTTGTACCAACTCCTCAATTCCACTTGTGTCAGAGGCCGCAAAAAGATCATTAAAATATCCAGTAGCAATATCCTCCATTCCTTTAGCCGACTCTTCCCTTGTATTATCCGTACCAAATAACCCAAATATTTTATTACGTACCCTTCTTTGTTTCGTAGACGCATGAAAAAGTTTTGTATTTTTGTCCCCCACCTTTAACCATAATTTCTGCTCTTTTGTTGGCAATAAATCTCTTCATCATGATAGGCTTCTTTTAATTTTTTTCCTATCTTTGTAATTTCCTCCTGCGGAATTGAGTCATCGTTCTTTGCCTCCTCAAGAGCTACTTTAAGAGAAGCAATCTTTGCCTGTCCCGTTGAAATATTATTTTTTCTCCACCAAGAAATTGAATTTCTGCAGTTCTTAATCTTATCCACAAACCCTGGTACACGAAAGTTATTTGTCCGATTCCAACCTGAATCTATCGCTTCTGTAAGACCATCTTTCCCAATCCACCTTTTATCGAACCTAAATTGACGTCGTGCAAACGGTTTAGATTTTTCACAAGACAATAAAATCGGTCTATGATCTGAACCTATCATATCCAGGTAATTTACCTTAGAATGTGGGTACATGTCATGCCAATCTTCATTGCCTAAAGCCCGATCCAGCCTACATCTAACTATTTTTTTACTTCTACACCCTCTCCACGAAATTTTGTCTCCATAACACATAAATTCCATCATTCCGCAATTTCGGATCATTAAATTAAACGGGACAAAAGACACTGCTGACCTCATATTTCCTCCTCGTTTCTCATGATTCCCGGTAAGTTCGTTAAAATCACAAATCATTAACCATGGTGCTTTCCGATTTAATTCTATTTCTGTTAATCTTTCCCACACTGCCTCCCGAAAGGTAGGAACATGATCTCCATAAACAAAAGACATGAACACCGCTTGTTTACCAAATAACGCTTTGACATCAATAATTCTATTACTTTCAAAAAGAACCTCTAAATTTATTCCATCATTGTAAAACAAAGTCAAACCTCCGCTAGATCCACGAGGTTCAACCGTATACAATTTATTATAACCAAACTTAATTTGAAATTTTTGTAAATAAGAAAAAAACGCTTAGTTTCCGATAAAAATAAAATGTCTGGCTTGTGTTGCCTCCATAAATCTCCTAGATAGTCCTCTGTCAGATCCGCCCCTATGCCTTGACAGTTCCAACTAAGGGTCTTCACGTATCAGCCGGTGGTTCCGGGAGCTCCACCATACCTTTCTTCATGTTACGTGTCGTATCTCCAACTTTTGATCCCACTTTAGCCTTGTGAACCAATCCACCGACAGACTTTTGATTAGTAACCCTTATCACATGTGAAGCTTTCTTAGAATAAACATTAGCTAGTAACCGCTTCCCGGGTGAAGCCATAACCACATTTTTTTTCCTATTAACCATTCCTTTTTTAACCGGGCTACATAACAATGATTGTTTCGAGTTCTTGGTTGGAGCTAAAACAATATCCTTAAAAGCCTTATTAACAGACCCAATTTCCGTTTTAAAAGAATTAGAAAAATTAGTGGTACCTTCATCCTTCTCCATAATCACATTCTCTCTGGTTAGAGAAACTTCTGATTCATCACTCTGAATTGTTTCCTCCTTTTCCTTAGTCAGTTCCAGCAAGTCGCCTATTTCTCCATCTTCCATTAGATTCTCACCTGTGCCTTGAAAAAGCTCCTCTACCATCTGATCAATAGTTTGCAGCGCATCAGTCTCAACAACTGCCACTCCAGTCTTCTCATTTTGTGCCAATAAACCAATTTCATTAAGTTTTTCAACAGTATGGGCCTGAGCATCCCTCTTATCAGCTTGTAATTGTGACAGTGGTTTTTGCCAGCCTTTTGAATCTCCACGTGCTTTCTGATAAGACTCACCATTAAAATTTTCCTTAGCCATTCCGGAGCTGCTAGCTTTCTTCCAAACGCCAGCTTAATTGTTGTCTGGGCGTTTGAAGAACTATCTACCATCCTTAGCATTGTACTAAAGAGTACATTCCACTAATGGCCTCTTTGGTTTTTCCCATATACCTTCATTCCCCTGGTTTAAGACTTGTCTCGAAACAGATTTCCTAGGGATTTGATCCTCAGTTCCTCTTACACTCGCTCCTTGAAGCTCTGGACACACGTCAAACTCATGCGTCAGCCGGAGACAATGTTTGCAATAGTTAGCAAGCTTGTCATACTCCAACAACACTACCACTTCATCACCCCAAGCAAAAGGTACCACCAACTGAAAAACAATAGGGTTAAACCTATTGACAGTGACATAGATGCTTCCAGAATCCACGTCAATGTCCCTAATCAATCCAACCTTTTTCCCCAGAGCCCTTAAGGTTGCCTCTTCCCAGAGATGCATCGGTATCCCTGTAACCTTAACCCAAAAATTAATGGCAGACGGATAAGAATTCGAAATTATAGGCTCCCATCGAACCAAAGACACCATCCATCCATCGAAGTGGTAAATTATTCCATTTAAGTGTTTGATTTTCTTTAGACCCTGTAAATCGTTAGTAAATTTATTGGTTGGTTTATGTTATAAATTATTATATTTTTTAAACCGAATTCAAGTTTTTTGGTTTATGTTATAAAATTCTTCTTTTCTACTTTTGTAATTTTATTAGTCTATTTTTTGTTTCCTCTCAGGAAAAACTTTTTTGAAGGGAATGTATTCTAACATTCGTGGTAAAAAAAGTCGAGATTTCGTTGTACGGTAAGCTCTTTGATTTCTGTTGATGTAATTGTTATGGAATCAGGCCTTTTTGGTGTTTTCCTTTAAAAAAGAAAAAAAAATTGTGTTGTTTGTTGTTGATCAGACTTAAATTATATATATATATATATATATATATATATATATATTTGTAGTGTTTGTTGTGGATTAAAAAAAAAAAAAACTTGTGGTTATTTGGACGAGTTGTACTGTTGTTTCATCTATTCAATAGATTCTATTGCATTGAAAATTCGTGTGATACTGCGAAAATGCACAGGAGATAATATGTATTGCTACTATCCCAAACTTGATTGTGTGATGATTTCTGAACTACTATCCATCTGGAAATTGTTTCAAAACTGGGATAAATGGGAGAATTAGCATCTCTTCAGCTATTTTTGAAATAGATAAAATAACCTTTTAAATTTTTAAAACTCTGAAATACATTTTTTTTTGCCAAAAATACGGTTGATTGCATATTTAGTCAATTCTGCAAACATTTGACAAACTATGTGAGCATGAGACTTTACCAACATCTGCCAGATTCTGAAAATAATTGACAGACTATGGTTGATGTCTTTTAATTCAAATGTTCTATTTAGTCATTTTAGTTTTTTTGCAAAGTCTATTAAATCCTAACAGAATAAGGAAAATGCCTAATACTCACTTGCTGTGATTTTCTTCATAATTATTATGCATTTTTTACGACAACAATGTTCACTTAGTATTTATTACTCAAAACCATATAATATAATTTTGGTTTAAAATTGAAGTGACTTCCAACCGGTCAGATGAAACTATAAATATAGCAATGTTCGTACAAAACCATGATCATTTTTTTAAAAAACTTTTTTTTTTTGAATATTATGTTAAATTATATTCAATAAAAACAACGTTTGTACATCAAGTGCATCAATATGATTGAATTCAAAAATCAGAACATGGTTAATTTAAACGGTTGAAAAACTGGTGCCTCATTAAAATCCAACTATGGAAAACCCATTTGGGACAAAACCATAGTCGGGAAAAAGAGTACATCCTGTTTTCCAACGATGCTGATGATATTTTCAATAATGCAGAAGATGTTTGCTAACGATACTGTTGCTGAGAGTGGAGCTTGTTGATGGTGACTAGGAGAAGCTTCATGAGTTCCTCGTGGAAAACCACAACTGAAGAGAGCCTTGTAGCTTTGGATTCGAGATTGTGGAGCATCTGTTTCGAACTTGTTTGTCCAGCATTTTTACCATGACTGTCGCTGACAGTGGAAGATCACCATGTCGCCTTCCATTTCGTTCCCGCCATAGATAGTAGACCGTTGCTTGGAGTATGTAACGAGTGAGGAATAAGATTTCCGGCTCCAGTGTTGTGTCAACAATAAGGTTTAATAGCTGAGGCCAATCTGTTGTAAACCGACTGGTCAATAAACCACCAGCTATTTCCTTCCAAACTTTGGCCGAATAGTCACATGAGAAGAATAGATGCTGTTGCGTTTCCAGTGGACACCCACATAGAACACATGAAACTCTGGCCCCAACGTTCCAAGTTGCCATTTGATCTCCAGCTGTCAGCCTGTGATGGATAGCTAGCCACAAAAACATTGAAAATTTAGGGGTATAATGGGTGAACCAAATACCTGAAGACCAAGGGATTTTTGTCCTTTCGCGCCGTATTAGATTGAAAGTGTGTTTGGAGCTGAATGTTGAGCAAAATTTATTCTCTTTGTACTTCCAACAATGGATATCCGTGACTGTAGGCTGAGATCGTAATCGGAGACTTTCTAACTCATCTTCTATATTTTCTAAAATCTCCACTCGATGATGACGTCGTCTTCTTTCCCAAACATTCGCTACAGTGGAGTTAAGTGGGATTCCAAGATCGATGGCTCCTCTGGAACCTAACCTATCAAACAAACATCCAAGGCTAGACCAACAATCATACCAAAAGAAAGTATTCTCACCATTTTTCACATCAGTTTTGTGAAAGCTGCGAGCTAGGACTCTTGTTTTCAATAATTTTTTCAACATCCAAGATCCTCGGGTTGTGTTGTCGTGAATGGACCAGAAAGAATTTCCACGGAGGAGATAGGTATAAACCCACTTTACCCACAGAGATGATTGGTTAGAAACTATTCTCCACAGCATTTTAAGACAGCCCACATTATTCATGTCCGATAGTAGACGCAGTCCTAAACCTCCTTCATTCCGAAGGCGGCAAACAATATCCCAAGCGACCTTTGTTTTCTTTGGGTTTAGTTGGGGACCCGACCAGAGAAAAGCGGAGAGCATTTTTTCAATCTCACAGATGCACGCTTTTGGAAGTCTAAATGCTGAGAGCCAGTAATTCGAAATGCTTAGAAGGACAGAGTGAATAAGTTGTAGGCGGCCTGCAGTTGATAAAAATCTGACAGTCCAAGAGGTGATACGTTGCTTTATCCTCTCGATGAGAGGAAGGCAGTCGTGTGTAGTCAGTTTTCTTGACACCAAGGGTAGTCCAAGATAACGAACCAGCAGCTGTCCTACCGTAAAAGAAAAAGCCTGAGTCACTTCCTGTTGTAGTTGAGGTGAAATACCCGCTAGAAAGATAGTTGATTTTTCAAGACTGATTCTTAAACTGGATATCCTTGCAAATGTATCAAACACAGTGAGAATACCTTCAATTGATCTTAGCTTACCATCAGCGAATACAATGATATCGTCAGCAAAACTCAGATGAGTTAGACCAATGTTTTTGCATTTGGGATGAAATCCTATTCGTCGTTCCCCCACAGCCTTGTCAAGCAATTTCGACAAAACATTCATAGCAATCACAAATAAAAGAGGGGACAGTGAGCAACCTTGCCGTAGACCACGCTTGCTCTGAAAAAAACCTACCAATTCCCCATTTACTTGGACCGAAAAGGAGGCTGTAGTGACACATAGTGAGATCCATTTTATGAATTTTGGTGGAAAATTCATTGCCTGAAGAGTTGACATTAAGAACTGCCACTGTACTGAATCAAAAGCTTTAGACAAATCAATCTTTATGGCACACCGAGATGAAATCGTGTCTTTGTGATAATCTTTCACCAACTCCGTAGCGAGTAGCATATTTTCTATTATCAATCTGTCCTTAACAAAAGTAGATTGATTTAATGCGATGAGGTGTGGAAGAATACCTTTTAGTCTGTTAGCCATTATCTTTGATATGACTTTGTAGATCACATTGCAACAGGAGATGGGTCTGTAGTCTTTCATCTCTTGAGCTGCTGTTTTTTTGGAACAAGGGCGATGATTGTCGAATTCAGTCCTTTCGGTAGAAAACCTTTGTCAAAAAAAGATTTAATAGCTGCTGTAAAATCTGGACCAATAATAGGCCAAAGGTCTTTGAAAAATTCTGCATTGAATCCGTCCGGCCCTGGGGATTTGTTAGATGGCATTGAAAATAGAACATCCCGAATCTCCTCACTTGTGACATCACGCGCTAGCATAATTCCCTCTGCCTCAGAGCATCTATTCGGTAACAAATCCTCTAGAGCTTCCACAGATATACCCTCATAATCATGCGGAGAGTGTTGCAAAAATTCTCTAAAAAAAGCTTCAGCTTCAGTTCTTACCTCTTCTACCGTAGATACCTGCCTCCCATCCCGACATTTGATCTCTCGGATTGTGTTTTGTGATTTCCTTGCTGCTGCGGACTTATGGAAGAGTTTATTATTTTGATTCCCTATTCTCAGCCAATGTAACTTCGAACGCTGTTTTAAAAAAATTTCTTCAAGGGCTGAGACCTTTTCCCATCGTACAAAAGCCTCCCTTTCCTCCATCATATTTTCCGAGGTAGGGTCTTGGAGATTCAGCTCTTGTAAGGTACATAACTTCTCATGACTTTCCTTTGCCCGGAGTGATAGGTTACCCAATTTTTCTTTCGCCAAAGACCGCAAATGAGGCTTGAGATTCTTTAACTTTTTTGACAGCCGAAATAAAGACGAGGTTGAGGAGAATATTGGTTGCGTAGAAGCCCAGTACCTCTCAACCATAGGCCGCAGATCTTCCATCTGGAGTAAGGCATTATTGAACTTAAATGGTTTTTTCTTTGGCTGAATATTATCTTGAAGCTGAATTCTACCTCGAAGATGATCCGAGCAACCACCATCTTCGAAAATGGCGTAAGAACGCGGGAAATCCACACTCCAATGATCATTCTTAATGATCCTATCAAGTTTTTTATAAATCAAACCTTCATCTCTTCTGTTACACCAGGTAAAAATCGGGCCATGGTAATGCAGATCCTCGAAAGAACACCGCTGCATCACCTCTTGGAAGTCTCTTGTTCCCGATGATATTGAGGGATTAGAATCGAACCCAGAATGTTCCTCTATGTCGAGAATCTCATTAAAATCTCCCATACAAATCCATGGCTTGTTCTGAGAAGTTTGGGACTGATGATGACTTCTCAAGTCACGCCATAACTGCTCCTCCACGAAGTTAGAAGTGTAGATAAAGGAGCATAAGAACTCCTCTTTATTTTCCAATTTAATCAAACACGTGATGACCTGTCCACTCTTGTACACCGGAGTAAGGATTACCTCCTGATTCCAAACTACCCAAATACGGCTGAGCCTACTAAATTCGTAGTTTGTCAACAAGGACCAGTCATGGAAAAGCTTGGTCCCCAAACTAGCAGCTCTGTTTTCTTTGACTTTCATTTCCAGTAAACAACCAAAGGAGAATTGGTGATCTCTAACCCAACTTTGAATAATAGAATGCTTAGATGATTTATTTAGACCGCGAACATTCCAAAAAAAACCCGACATAATTAGTTTGGGATTTTCTTCGTTACCTCACCCTTCCGGTTAAGGTTAGAAGCTGTGGAGTTAGTTTTCCTCGTAGTCTTAGACTGCCTTGGTAGGAATTGTCGAATAATTGACTCAATAAATTTTCCTCCAAGTTGCTGTGGGCCAATTTCAGTAGACATAGATTTTTAAACTTGTTTTATCGAGATAACTATTATTTGTGGTTGGAGACAAAATATTTTTAATTTTGTTGATAAAACTAGCTAAACCAAAATAACATTTCGAGAGGTTCAATTTGATATATTTTTTATCATAATTTTATAAACTTGAAAGAGGTGACGATGGGTTACATTGCGTGTCACTTTTTACGTCGTGGGATTGACCTGCAATTTTTGGAAGTGGAGAATAAATTTACAAAAACTTGCCACTTGGAGGATTTTGTTTTGTAGAAAACCATTTATCTTCCAATTAAAGTTTTTTATCCAAGCCTTTTGATATAAAAGAAAATAAATTAATAATGGAAATATGATCAAAATCACATTTGAAATCTAATGAATTTTTCCTTCGGATTTCACGAACTTTACTTCATATTCGGATTTTGAGGGTCCATAATAGTTGGTCTGTAATACTGTTTCATTTGGTTTATGGGAAATCTTGCATCTTTATGTAGAACCAAGATACAAGGCTATATAGACAATAAAATATATGAATTACAACATAAAGTTAGTAACTAAAAGGCAGTTGATACAACTGACAAGTTAGACGAGATCCGTGATACACTCGGGTTTTAACCCTAAAAACACAGCAAGTGCACAACAAGAAAGGAATTGAATCCACATAGACCAAACAATCACACTACGAACTTGTAAAAATCGAATAGAATTAAGACGATAATATGAGGTTTTGTGTTAAATGCAATAAACGAAATCTAATGACGAAAGAAAATAAAACGATGTAAATCAATAAACTAATGTATTGGGTATGGGGACTTTTTAGGGATTAATGACAATTTAAATCAGATAGTTAAACAAATAATATTTAAGCACTGTTCTTGAATTTGAATCATTCATGTAAAATCAACACACTCTCACAGCGTTAACTATCTAAGGAATGATTTCTAAAACATTAAACTCGTCTGAATTCCAGAAATTAATCCAGCTTTAATCTCAGGTTCAGTTGGTTCATAAAGGGCCTTAACATCCACTCTCGTTGGCTAAGGATATTTTGCTCACTCAAGTATGTTCCGACAATTTAACAATCATTTTTGATGCATAAACTTTATAAACTTATAGATATGATGCTAGGTGATCAATCAAGCATAACCATTAAGAACACAATGGAGGAATAACATAAAGATTAATTCCTGATCGTTAGCAGAAGTTATTAATGATTAGGTGATAAGAAAGAGATTAGTGCTACGAAAGTGGATTAGTCGACATTACTGATTTAAGACCGAAAGATTAGGTCATTGAGTAGAGTATGCTCTACTATTTAGCAATCGATCACCTTATTCACTTGTCTTTATCCCCGGAGTCTATTTACCTTTATTTGAATTTAAAACCATTTTAAGCATTTCCCACTTTATTTCGATTCGAATTGTTATGAAAATAAATTTTTTTATCACTTAGATTGAATCAAGATTTCATTCCTTGTGAGTTGTTCTTGTTTCTCTGTGGATCAATCCTAACATACTTGATTAGGTTAATTGCTAGGCCTACAAAGTCTAGCTATCAATCCCAAATCTAACTACCTAACATCATCCAATCATGAATTCCCCTTGAACCCCCTAAACCCAATTAGCAAACTACTCAGACATGGAAAGATAACACAAACAAAGCGATGAAAACAACTGCATGATCAAATATCCATAATAATAAAAAATGGTTAAAAAATCTTCTCCAAAAGGTAAAAAGAAAAAGAGATTTTTCTCCCCAAACTTAAATAGACAGACTAAGTCTAGAGGATAAGATAATTGAGGTTAGCTATCTGAAAGTCGAGTCTTAGGGTTTTAAAGGAAAGAGAGAGGTTAAGGTCAGTATTGGAGTGAAACAGATCAATTTTGGGCCTCAAAATTCTTGTATGTGGAGGGATCCGCCCCAAAATGTGGACCAATTGGTCCCAAATTCATGTACACAATTTCTGCTTCTACTTCATTTGTTCGTCGTATTGACATATCTTCAGTAAAGCGAGCATAAGTCTCAAACCATCAAACGCAAATGATGCTAAATTGGTGCAAAATGAAAGCTGACTCAAAGGGCTATTACTTTTGGTCCAAAAAGCAGCCAAATCGGACATAGGGAAGCCTTTAATGAATACTAAACGTCAGAAAGTTCTACATCTCCAAATAAGCATTGGTAACTCAAAACACCCCGTCTTCCTCTAAAACAACCTAAAACCTGCAACTAATCGATAAAGGACTATAAGACTCTAATGAAACACTTTGACTCAAGAAAATACTCAAAAAAAACATAAAACAATAGTTAAAAACCGGTTAAAATGTAGTACATTAATATGCAAGAGTGCATATGAAAGCTCGAGAATCTACAAGGACCATACAAAGGCTATGCATGATAAGAAATTTTCTACAAGGCGACCAAAGAATAGGAAGAGGTGTTAGTATCTAATTATATCTACAACTATTTCCAGGCGAAATTGTAATCCCGATGGTCTTGACCTTTCAAAAGCAAGGAAGTGAAACCTTATGGTGCAATTGTACTTTGGGAAACAAATGGTGGGGAGTTCACTGTCAATTTACAACGTTTCAAAGCGTATTTTCCCAACTCAGATAATGCTAAGAGAGACTTGATTACTCTTGCATATCCATCTCTAATCTGAGAAGATTTTAGTCGAGCTAATGACATTAAACAAACGATGAATTGGAGGCAGTCCATTGGTAACCATTCTCTTTTATTTTTTCTTATTGAGTATGGTGTTTTGTCTTCTTCTTTATTTATTTTTACACTAAGACAATGTGAAGTAAGTCAACCTTACAAACGCCAGTAACAGAAAGTGGACAGATGGGCTCGGCTGCGTAACACAAGGAGAAGCAATTCGCATGTAGGAGGATTGTTAGGAAGTGGAGATGTGTGACTCTCAGCCCAGAGCAGCCATGAAAGCTTGCTGGCAGGAGATAGAACCATGGTACACATGGAAATAAAGATAGCACACATAGGCAGTCCTTGGCCGATTCACTCATTAGGAAAAAAGCGTGGTCAAAAGCGAGTAGACGTAGGAGGTGATTGGCCAGTTAGGTAGATTGGATCACTACCTGAAGAAGGGTCAGGTTGTTCAATGGGTGAATCTAGCCTAACAGATGGAGACGGTTGGGAAAGAGGCTATGAACACAAAGAGGGAGAAAGAAACAGAGGTGTCATCGTCATAGTACCACCTTTAAAGATGGAGTTTCCACCATATGATGGTACTACTAATACCATTGAGTGGTTGCAAAAGTGTGATGACTACTTCGACGATCAAAGATTTATTGATATCATCGCTAGAGTACGCCAAGCAAAATTTGTATTAACAGGGCAAGCATACCATTGGAACAACAACCTACGAAGGCTGATCACGCATCAAATTGGGTGTAATGAGTTTGAAATGATTTGAAAAAGTCAATTTGGCAAGGCAGATCCAGTGAATCCAATTGGTGAACTTTCTAACTTATGACAAAAGGGAATCGTGGACGAGTATTGCAACCAGTTTGAGAAATGTCTAGGCCGAAAAAAAGGCTTACAAGGGATAAACAGTTGTGGTAGTTTTGTTGCAAGGCTAACAAATAATTTATGAAAAGATGTAGAATATCTCCGTTCTAAGATAATCTTTGAAGCTATAGAGTATGCACAGGATAATGCGTACAAGATTGATGGCGGTAAACGAACAAGGATGTTTGGAGGGCATATGGCCCAAAATCACGACACTCAATTCCATTAGTTAGGCCAATGATGACACGAAACCGTGTGGGTCAAAGCAGGAAGGAAGGGGAAACTTCACTGCCTCAACAAACATAAGCAAAAGATTCTCCTCAAAATAAGCTTTGGAAGAAGTTGACTAGTGCATAGATGCCGGAACGACGAGCCAAAGGTTTATGTTTCATTTGTTTTTTTCACACCATGGCATGTCTGCAAACTAGTCTTTTGTACATCATGCTAGTCATGGACATGGATGATCAAAAGGACGGACCATTTGAGGAGGAGAACCTGATAGAATATGTGGGAGGAAATGGAGAAGCTACTTGAGGCATACCTGGAGTTGGAGCTTGAGGAAAAGCTCCTAGTCGAAGAGGGGAGTAATGATACACATTATAGTATAACGTATCATCGCAGGATATCTCACAAGTGAAAGTAGTTTTCTATTTTGGTGTTTTGGTATTTTTCCTTTTAGGATTAGTTTTAAGAGCTTATCCTCGACTAGGAGCTTGAGGACAAGCTCCTAGTCGAGGAGGGGAGTAATGATACACATTATAGTATAACGTATCATCGCAGGATATCTCACACGTTAGAGTGGTTTCTATTTTGGTGTTTAGGTATTTTTCCTTTTAGTATTAGTTTTAAGATTTCCTTTTCACATTAGGTTTTGATATTTCCTTTTTACACAATGGATTGTGGCCTGTATAAGGTCTATTCTTCTTAATGAAAGAACCAACTTCCAAAAATTAACCTAATTCTCTAAGAGAGACTTGGTTTAAGAGGAATCTTTGTTTTAATCTCTTTCTACTTTCAAGCTTTAGCAACAGATCTGGTTACAAGATCTAAGTCTAAGGCTTTGGCTTATATCACATCCGACGAGGTTAAATCTGAATTTTAAAAGTAGATAGTTCTGACTTGAGTGTCTTTCTGTGAGAAAAGGGTATTTAGGATTGTGGTTTGTGAATCGAATATTGTGGCTATAAGTGTATTTAACTTTAACCATAATAACCATAATCGTTTATTACGTGTAACTGTAACCGTAAATAAATGTAATTGTCATCATACCTAGAAGGGAGGGGAAAAGGAGGTATTGGACTAAATATTATAAGAGCGATTTTTTAAAAGTCAAATCACATGTGATGAATTGAATCACATGTGATTCAATTCATCATTTTAAGATATCTTCTCATGTTTAGTGTTGTTGACCTGAAATTTACTTCAAATAATTCAAACTAATTTAAAATTCTTTGCTATTCATGTTAGTCTTATTTAGACTAAGTCTTTGATTGTTAGAATAAGCTCTTATATTTTAGGAGTCTTTGTTGTTTAATCGTTCTTCCATGTTTCGTAGTTCGAGAAAATCCTCATGTTTTCAGGAGGTTCAATGTTTTTGAGTTTGCTATTTAATGTCCTGAGAAATAAGAACAAAATCACGGTATTATTCCATTGTTTATAACAAATTGGTATCAGAGCCTCCCTTGGATATGATCGGTGACAATTAAAACGACAGTGAGAGACATTTCAAGAGAAGGGCAAAGCATGTTGACAATACCAAATTTAGATGGTGATTTTGAACACTGGAGCATGCTGATGGAGAATCTGTTAATATCTAAGGAGTGGTGGGATTTAATCAAGCAAGACTACATTGAGCCAGCTCGAGAATAGATCTTAAATGGATCCCAAAGGCAGGAGCTAGCAGACAACAAGTTGAAGGTGAAGGATCTGAAGGTTAAGAACTATTTGTTCCAGGAATTGACAAATCCATCTTGAAAACTAAAATTAAGAAAGATTTGTCCAAGCAATTGTGGGACTGTTAAGTACCAGGGAAGCGAGAGTGTGAAGCGATCACAACTTCAACATTTGAGAAGAGATTTCGAGGTGCTCCAGATGAAGGAAACTGAGAGCATCACAAAGTATTTTTGAGAGTGTTGCTTATTGCAATTGACAGGAGAAATCTTGGAGAAGATATGCAAGACATCAATAATGTGGAGAAGATTCTACAGACACTGTTGAAGAAATTTACCTACATAGTTTGCCCAATTAAAGAATCCAAAGACATAAATAGTCTTTTGGTGGATGCTCTCCAAAGCTCACTCCTATGTCACAAACATAAACTCACAAGAATCTCCAAAGAGATTAACAATGAGCAAGTGTTAAAGGTGACTTCAGAATTAAATGAGTGGAATGGAAGACAAGGAAGAGGAAAAGGAGGATCATTTAGAGGACGTTGTTGGTATAGATCTAGCAAAGCCAATCTCCAGATAAATTCAACCGAGCATAAATTATCTCTTATAAAGCAACGAACTGAAATCAAGTTTTTGATAATTGTGGTGTAACAAGAACTTGATTAAGATTTAGAGGACGAAAAGAAGTAGGAAGAATACTAGAACCAAACACGAGAGCAGGAATAGATGTTCCATTACCAAAAGTTACAATTTTTTAGGTGCTAAGATTGATAATAGAATGAAGTGTACCTGATGAATAAGCTAAGTGTGAAGTGGTGCATGTATCCATATACCACCAAGCCGCAGAAGGATCTGACAATGTCATTGTGTTGAAAGCTTCTGCAAAATCCCGAGTTGGTTGCAGATGTGTAGCTTCAACAATACGGGCAGTAGCAGCAGGAACATAGTGTTGTGGTCGTGGTCCAAGCACCACCCGAGATTGATTGTCTTGTTGATAATAATTACATGGTCCATAAAGTTTGGTTGGCCATGCCCATACGGTGTCATCGGACTAGTCCAATACAGTGGTGGAGGAGACCAGTTAGGGTAAGAAGGTCCTTTGCCTCTATTGCCGTTTTTTTTCCTATTGCGGTTGTTACAAAATTTTGGCAGCTGTGATGTGCCTGGTGCAGCAGTTGCAAGTGACGACACAACAACAAGAGTCGATCAGGATGATGAGTCATCAACATGAGAATTTGTTGCTCTATTTGCTCGTTTCAGACGCGTTTCTTCATCTTGCAGCATTGATTTAACATCATTGGATGAGGGAAACGGTGTCTAATGCTTGATGATGTTGTCAAACTTTTCATCCAGTTTGTTCAAAATGTACATCACTAAAGTACGTTCGTTGACCAGGGCGTCGAGATTCGAAAGTAAATCTGCTAGAGATTTAAGATTTTGAGCATATTCCCGAATTGATTGATCACAAATCTCCAAATTGCATAGCTCATTTTCGATTTGCATTGCTCTAGCCTCCTTATTGTTGTGGAACTGATTTTCTATCCGTAACCAAATGTCTCAAGTTGTGTCACCAACTTGAAACACTGATTTCAGCAAAGGTGGAGCAAGCGTGCCATAAATTCAGAGTTTCACTAGGTTATCTCGCTTGATCCAGGCATGATCATTGGCACTAGTTGGATTGAGCGAACCATCAACATGCCCTAGAAAGTCAAACGTAAGGCAGTGTGTTAGGAATAGCTCTCTCCAAGTGTCATAGTTATTATCATTGGTATCCAGAATAATTGGAATATGTGACTTGATATGAGTCACACCGTATGCTCGTTCGATTGGGAGAGCCAGCTATCATGTGTGGAAGAGAAGTAGAATTTGTGATTTTTGAAAGGAAAAGAAATAGAAGAAAAGAGAAGAGTGGAAGCGTATAGGTGATGAATCGAAATTTTTTTTGAAAGGATTGGTCTCAAGAGTGATGTTGCTCAAATACTACGAAAGTCAATCTATTTCCCTTGATTATCAATGTACAAGTTACATATTTAGAGTATCTTTAGTGGGGAGTTCTTAATGAGTCTCTCAGTAATAGAAAACAAAAATAATCAAAAGTATGAAAGAGAAGGTAGAATCAGTTCTTATTTAAAAACTCTTGAGAACCCATGATAACTCTTACTTGTACACATGTTCAGATTTGATGGTTTAGTTTTTTTCTTTTTAATTTTAAATTAAAAAACAATTAAATTATAATAGTATAAAAATAATATAAATTGAGAGACTCATAGAGTCTCTACCAATGTTGATGCTCTTAAAACAGTCCTAATGCTTAGGAGAAACCTATCAGAATCTATGAACGAGTCATGAGGAAGCATATGTCGGGTCATATTCTTTTAATGAGTAACCACCTCTTGCCCCAAAGAAACGAATAGATGTGGTCCTAGCTGAACTAAGCCTATGCTGGGGGACAACATGAATATATTTAAATGTATTTTACCTACACTATGTTTCGATGCTGAGGCAATCAACCAATTAAGCGCGTAGACTTCATCCTAGGAGGATTGAACTCGGTAAATACGATCAAAACTTACCAGAACAAAGTAGAGTCAAGCATGAGGACTCACCTGCCACTACAAGGTCCCAAACACGAAATCACATTCTGAGAAACTGTGACCTCAAACTTAGATAAACTGCATGATGACGCGCTTGTCATCCGAATATATGTAGGCCGGTTTGAGTTGTCACCAGTCATGATTGAAACATGCAACTCAGTAGACCTCCTCTTCTACGATGCGTTCAAACAAATGGGGTTTAGCGGCTCTGATTTAAAAAGAAATATCAATCACCCCTCACTCACTTTGCGAGAGAATTGACAATGTCCCTGGGAACAATCCGACTCCCGTCAATTGCCTAAAGAGTGCAAAAAAATGACACACTTTTTAGTAGTCGATTGACCTGCACCATTCAACGCAATACTTAGCAGACCATGTTGATGTGTGTCAAATTTTACCTCAGTTAGACACAACAAAAGGCTGCAAGTGCATAACCCAGTTGCGTGTAGTACTTAAGGATCAAATACCACAGAGAGTGAATGCACTAGGATGAGTTGTAAAAGACTTAAAAGAGAGAATAGGACAAGTAAAAGGGGGGTTTTTTTGAGCAATTGTAAAGTAAATAAAGCAAGTAAATAGCAAAAGTAAATCAGTAAAAGCAAGTGTTGGTCAAATGGGGAACTATCATGGGACTATGGTTCTCTTGGGTTTCAGTAGTTAGCTTGCAAACTTCTCTTATAGGATTCTAGAACTCGCCACACAAAAGGTGTTCCTTCTATAACGGGGGTGCTTCTGGCAGGCAAGCTAACTATGTCTAGTTCCCTCTGTGACTCAACCGGTGGGCAGGTGACGACGGGATCTTTCATGAATTATTTCTAAGTGGTCTCAATTCACAGCAGCTCCACGACTCAGCTTTTTTGGCTGTTCGTGATGCTAACTGCCCTATCTAGCTAGTTCGGAAGAAGGTGTTGCGACTGTCGTCGAGACCCTCTCCTTAGATCAATATTAAGAACGAATCTAGATAGAAGAATCCTAGTCATATGACAAAGAGAAAAACGAATCTAACAACCTAACATATCAAGCCTTAAATCCCCTTCAAGTTATCCCCACAATACCCAAGTAGAAAACTACTCAGACATAATCAAACAAACCATGGCAAAGGAAGATATGGAAAGCATAATTATATAAGAGTATTAAAAGGGTTTTAGGGTTGTAATAACAAAGTGTAGGATCTTCTCCCTTAACAGTATGAAAGCTAAGAGCAAACAAGTGATGAAAGGAGGTGAGAGGCGACGAAGAGATGGAGGTCGTGAGTCTTCTTCTCTGGCTACTAATGTTGCTCTCTACTCTCTTAGGGTTTTATAAAGAGTATACATAGGGTTTGGAGCCGGTCTAGGGTTAGCTTGAGGCCCCCAATATTGGTTTTAGGTCAAACAAGTGAAGTGTAGTCGTTTTGGATCATTGGGCCTTCAGATTGGTGCTGGCGTTGATGCGGGCTCTCTAGGCGCGCCAAGGAGAGGTTCCAGCGCGGCATGGGCTTCTCCATCCGCGCTGGTGAAGCTTTTGGGATTCTTCTGCAGGACATGTCTTCAATGTTCTTATCATAACTTCTGATCGACTGAATGGATTGGATTGATTCCAATTGGAGATGAAAGATGACTCTTATAGCTTTCCAATAACATATTGTACGTTGAATTTTGTCCACATGAAGGTCTTCTAAATTAGCCTTAAATCTGGAGTTCATAAACCGTAAAGCAACGTGTTTTGCTCCCTTTTTGATCCTTTATGCCTAAAAACATGTAATGACTCATTGAAACCAGAAATACTCGAAATGTGCCTTTAAAGCACTTAAAACATATTAAAACACTTGTTAATCATCTCAAAATCATAGCTAAAAACGGTAAAATAACGATGTTATGACTTAAACTTTGCTTGTCCTCAAGCAAATAATAAAGTAAAACCATAGAAAAGAGATTTGAAAATCACGGGAATTCCCTGGACTTGACGCTTTTCCCACTTGAATACAAACAAATCTCATTTATTGTTTTGCATTGTGTTTATTTTATCTCTTGTCTTGCTTAGTTTAATTCAAAACGAAAAGATCTATTGTGAAATTTTTAGAGTCTCTGGGGATTCAACCCTTATATACTACAATTGCATTTCTCTGCACTTGCGGTGTAGCTCTAGAGATTTAAAACTTCAAGCATATCAAGTTTTTGGCGCCGTTACCGGGGACTCTTGACTTGTATCCAATAGATTTAAGTGTAGAATTTAGACTAAGTTTTTATTTTTCAAGTTTTATTCACGTCGTTCTATCTTTTTGTCTTGTGTGTTTCAGGTGTATGCCTAAGTGCGCTACCAGGAGCAACAAAGACAGTCAGCTTTTGTCTCTTTTGGAGCTTGCAAAGTTAGAACGAGCAAGAAGGAAAGCAAAGAAACCAGTGGAAATGGCTGAGCATGTGATCTTTCTTCAGGATGACATTGGTATTCTTTGAGACCAAGAGGGTCATGTGTGCAACAATATGGGGCAGAGACTTGATGAGAATGGAAACCTCATAGTGCAAGTTGTTGTTGTGGGCGGAAAGAATGCGCAAGAAAACGCGCATGTACAAGAGCGAGCTGGAAGAGGAAGGACACTTGGAGATTACAATAGACTTGATGAGTTCTGTGCAAATAGGTCTACGATTCGACTTCCTACCTTCTGGAGGACTGACTTTGAGCTGAAGCCATCCTACTACACTTTGGTTGGACATCATCCTTTCTATGGTCTCTCTCATGAGCATCCTATGGACCACATCGAGAGATTTGAGGACTTGGTGACTAGCATGAAGCACAATGGAGTCAGCTATGACTATCTCTTTTTAAGCTTTTCCCACACACTCTTAGTGGTGAAGCAGCTTATTAGTTGAAGCAGTTACCGATAGGATCTCTCACCAATTGGGACGATACCAAGAGGGCATTCCTGCGAAACTTCTCTGATGATGCGAGATCATAGGACTTGAGGAACAACATCTCTTAGTTTACGGAGAGACCGACTAAGGCATTCAAGGCTGCTTTGATGCGACTAAGAGCGTACCAGAGGGATTGTCCGTATCATAGTTTCAGTGAGGTTTAGCTGTTGGGTATTTTCTTCAGAGGTGTGGATTGAGATATCAGATTGCTCTAGATGCTACAAGCAATGGGAACTTCAACACAAGGTCTCCAAAAGAATCTTATGTGCTGATTGAAAACTTGGCGTCTAGCAATAACACCAAGAATTCTGATTTTGAGAGACAGAAGCAAGCTGGAAACATTGATGGGAAACTTATTGCTGAGCTGAAGACTAAGTTGGATTCGGTTCATAACATTCTGGTGAACAAAAAGTTAGTTCAGCTTGCTGTAGAAGTTGAGACATTTGAGCCAGAGGAAGAAAGATGTGGCGAAGAGGATGTCAACTACATTGGTGGGACTGGTTTTCAGGGTCAGAGATTTGGTAATTAACAAGGTAGAGCTGGCTACAATGGGAATGGTCATAGGAGTACCTTTAGAGGAAATCAAAACTATTATGGTTTCGTCTCTAAGCCGCAGTACTAGAAACCTTTCTAGAACAACAACAATTTCAGCAGGAACAATGGATCCTCATCTTACCAGACACCTCCCGCACCAACCGAGCAAACTGAGATGAAATCTATGCTTGAGCAGATATTAGAGGGTCAGCAGAGGATCACAATTGATTTTGATGAGAAGATTGATGCTTTGTATACTGACTTGAATGGAAAGTTTGAAGCTTTGAACAGTCATGTCAAACAGTTGGATACTCAGGTTGCGCATACTGATGAGTCTGTGAAAAAGTGAGATGGGGTTCTTTCTGGAAGAACATACGCTAACCCAAAGTATCAGTGCAGTGTGGACACATTGAGAAGTGGTAAGAAGCTCAATCATGTGCTAAAAAGTGGTATGAGTGTTGATAAACTCGTGGAGTTGGAAGAAATTGAAGAAGATGTTGTAGAAGAGGTACCAGTGTCGATCGACACCACCTCTGGTATCAATCGACAACACCTCTGGTATCAATCGACACACGTAACCACAAGCCAAGGTCACAATTAATGCAAGCAGTGTTGATCGACACACCCTTGGTGTCGGTCGACACAGGGGACCATCTGAGGAACCAAGTTCTTTGAAGCTGTTTGTTTCAGAAGAACGAGTCTACAAGCCATTGAGATTTTGTTGATTGATGCTATCAAGACTACTCATGTGGTTAAGAGGTCTTTAAAGAAGATGCTTACGCAGAATATGAGAAAAGAGGAAGGGGTGATGATGATCTCTGAAGTCTGTAGTGCTGTCATTTAGAATAGAATTCTAGAGAAGCGGAAGGATCCATGAAGCTTTGATTTGGAATGTTCTATCTTTAAAGATAGGTTCAAGGGTTCGCTGTGTGATCTGAGTTTGAGTGTGAGTCCGATGCCTTAGTCAGTTGTTGTGGGCCTTGGTATGACTGATTTCACGCCTACAAAGATTTCTTTGATTCTAGCTTGTAGGAGTATCATGATTCCGGAAGGTCTTTTGGAATATGTGTGCATGTACGTAATGGCGATTGCATGATTCCCACTGACTTTGTGGTTCTGAGTTATACTGATGAGCCTAAGGATACTCTTATCATAGGCAGACCTTTCTTAGCTACAGCTGGTGCGCTCATCGACGTGAGGAATTGCAAGATAGCTCTGAATGTGGGTGATCTAGCGATGAACTTCGACATGGACAAGCTTGTTAAGCGACCCACCATTAACGGACATACATACTGATATGCTCAAATTTACCCTAGAGCAACTCTCTCAAATTAAGAGATCGTTTGTAGTACTTAGGGATGAAATTCCACAGAGACTCACGTTCACACAATAGACTTTTAGATTCTGAATTAAGCTAAACAAGAGAAATTGTAATTAAAAGAACTCTATTGATTCAATCCTAAGTAATCATCAACCTAGCAATTCATCTTCTACCTTTGAAAACACTAAACCTAACAAATAAACTACTCAGACATGATCAATGAAACAGAAATCATAGTTTGAATAGATTGCATAAAATAAATCAAGAGAAGAATTAAGAGTTTAGAAATCTTCTCCAAAAGATCTCTGAAAAAGGTGGCTGCAGTCCAGAATAAAGCGTAGTGAAAACGTCACCTAAACAATGGCCAAAACCCTAAAACTATAGCTAAACACGAGCCTAGGTGGTCCCGGAATATTCTGGAGATTTTTGGGCTAAAAAGAAATATTCTGTAAATCTTTTTTATTTCCTGGTGTATGTGTCGATCGACACCACACTTGGTGTCGGTCGACACCACCATCCTTTTGCAATCACTCCTCTTCAAATCTTCTTTGATCTCTTTGACTCCAAAAGCCTCCAAAAGCTCCATAATGGTCTAAATCATGCAAGAACCTGCAAAGACTCTAAAAGACTCGAAAAATGCCGAAAAGACTCGATAAAGACTACTTATATCAGGCTAAACACCGGTAAAAACATGATATATCAATTCCCCCAGACTTAGCTTTTGCTTGCCCTCAAGCAAACATAGAACTAAACCAGAGAAAGAAGTTTGAAAACACAGAAACTTATTTCGTCATAAGAGCACCACACTCACATTCACCATAGCAAACCACTAGAAATTCTTACCTAACAGGATCCATACCACTATGTACTTCACCGTAGACATCCGCAGTTTTCCAGATTCAAACCACAATTTCGCAACATAGTCCATAAGCCTTTCATCGCTGGGGCTCATCTTTGATCTCAATCCCAAGGACCTTCTAGACTCATTCTCGTACAATACCATGACGCAGCAACCATACAGAACTTTCTGTTACTCTTTCTCTCCCCAATACTTATTATTTTTTTATTCTTTTTTTTAACAAAGGTGTAGGCGAATAATGGCATCACGGGAAATTTTCCTAACCTTGCTTCCAACCTTTGTGTGATCGTCTCTTTCAAAGTAAAATAATGGGGTCATTGGAAATTTTCCTATCCCTTTACTTGAAAGAAAGACTCGATAAAGACTACATAAATCAGGCTAAAAACTGGTAAAAACCATGATATATCACATACTACGTAGATACTCTCAGTAATCTCACAGAGGAGGTATGCGTAGTAACTGTTCCAGATAGACTGTGGTATGCTGATACTGTTAATTATCTCGCTGCAATTTCAAAGGGTATGCCAAGAAGAAATTCTTGAGAGAACTCGGAAGATTTTACTAGGATAAACCCTTACTTATATAAGCATTGTGAAGATAGTATTTACAGAAGATTCATTGCTGAGACTGAGGTTCAAGACGTGCTATTTCATTGTCATGGTTCTGAGTATGTTGGACACTTCACAACCTTTAAGATAGTGTCTAAGGTCTTTCAAGCAGGCTTCTGGGGGCCTACTATGTTCAAAGATGCTCATGCATTCATAGCTCAATGTGATGCATGTCAGAGAAGGGGAAAGATTAACAAGAGATACGAGATGCCACAAAACTTCATCCTGGAGGTTGAGGTATTTGATTGTTGGGGCATCGATTTTATGGGACATTTTCCTTCATCCTTTGGGAATCGCTACATCTTGGTTGTTGTGGACTATGTGTATAAATGAGTGCAGGCTATCACTAGTCGGACCAATGATGCCTCTATAGTTCTTAAGTTTTTTAAGACCATCATCTTCCCTCACTTTGGAGTGCCTCGGATTATGATAAGTGATGGTGATTCTCACTTTATCAACAAAGTCTTTGAGAAACTACTGAAGAAGCATAGTGTTTATCACCGTGTGGCTACTACATATCACCCTCAGACAAGTGGACAGGTTAAGGTTTCAAATAGACAAATCAAAGAAATTTTGGAGAAGACTGCAGGCAAGACTAGAAAGGATTGGTCCGCTAAGTTTGACGATGCGCTATGGGCTTACAGATTGCATTTAAAACACCGCTGGGGACTACACCGTTTCACCTTCTCTACGACGAGAAAGCATCTTACCTTCTAGTTGAGCTTGAGCACAAAACAGCATGGGCAGTAAAGATGATGAATTTCGACATCAAGACTGTTGTAGAGAAAAATTTGGTTCAGCTGAACGAACTGGATGAAATCCGATACCATGCTTATGAGAACTCCAAATTGTACAAGGAGCGAACTAAAGCATATCACGATAAGAAGATCATCTCCAGAAACTTTGAACCAAACGATCATGTACTTCTGTATAACTCTCGTTTATAATTGTTTCCTGGAAAATTGTATTCTCGTTGGTCAGGTCCTTTCACCATCAAAGAGGTCCGGCCATATAATGCTATCGTGCTGACGAATGCTGAAGGCAATGAGCTCATAGTGAATGGATAAAGGGTGAAACATTATTGGGCGAAAGCCGAAACTCCATTAGGACGCATGGTGATTCTACATGATGCACCAGATGGCTAAATCACACCTATTTAGGTAGTTAGAGGAAGAATAAAACTTGGACATGTGATTTCTTAGACTAATTTGCAAGTTTCTTGTCAAATTTTTGGTTCGGTGATGGAATGAACTTGCGGTTCGTCTTGGAACGAAATTGGAATGATATTACATGGATTGACATTGAATTTGATGTTACGGGCTGCTACTTGTGAAGATTAGCACTTAATTCTGCCTTTTTGTGAATTTTGTGTTTTGTCTAAACTTTCGGGATTTCCCGTTTCTTGTGTTTTTGAATGCAGATGCCTCCTAAACAATAAAAAAATCTCGCAAGCAACAAGGCAGCGCATCAAGCTCAAACCCGCCTCCACTATCACCTTCATCACCTCACTCACCAGACTTTTCACCTCCCATTGAGCTAATCTTTGCACCGCATTCACAAATCCGACCCCCTTGGCCTAAGGCAGAGCACGTAAGAATCAAAAGTCGGGTCAATTGGGTGCACGATCCCAAGATAAAAACTGAGAATTCAGAATGTTTCAACAGACCGATCTCTGAGAGCTGGGATAAATACGACACACTCTTCTACAATGCGTGGTTGTCCATGGAGATAAAACCCATGTGTTTCATCGATCATTCGACTATCAAGGCAATGGGTATACGGGATGATGTGCTACAGATTTTGTACAAAATTGGGTTAGGTACGATGCCTACAAAGCAATATAACCATTATCCAGATTTGGTATGGCAGTTGCTATCTACATGTCGCGTTTATTACACCAATGAGCGTCTGAAGGTCGCACAAGAAGGGGTCATGGCCTTCATGTGAAAAGGAGTGAGGTATCACATTCCAATTCGTGACTTGTGTGGATTGTACGGGTTCAAGAAGGATCATATTCGAGTTGTTCTCACCCCCGAGTGGTATGACATCCAGACTTTTTGGTCCTTCTTTGGTAACAGGGTTTATGATTCGAAGGAGAGCAAGCAGCCAGTGGTTAGACATCCGGTCCTGAGGTATGTCTTGCGTGTTTTGGGGAATACCATCCTCTGCAAAGCCGAGCCAAGTAAGATGCAGAAGACTGAGCTCATATTATTATCACGGGATTGGACACATCATTCACGAAGATGTATTGGAATAGGAAGAGTCGTGCGACAAGCTAAACATGGGAGCCGTCTTTGCTAATCACCTCTATACATTGAAGACGAATGTGTTTGCTGAAAAGAAAGTTGAGGGCATTGGGAGTCTTTTGGCTCCGATTTTCAGTCACTTTGATATCGTCACGAGCAACAACACCATTAATACTGATAGGTTGCTTTTGGATCAAGACCATCTGAAGAGCACTACATGGATGTAACCCGATCTTCATTGGATTTTCACTGTTACAGCAGATCATAACTGGAGCATCCAGCTTTCATTGCCGGAATTCACTGCTATTACAGATGATGATCCGACACAATTGAGTTTCCAGCCAGATCCTCGACTCCTGCGTTCAGTCCCAAGATGCAAGCTCTGTAAGGGAGCCTCGTCAGTGCTGCACTGGTTACTGCAGAGGACGAGATGGTTGATGACCGTGCTAGTGTTCCACCTCCTGACTTTGCATTTCCTGAGCCTCCTGAAGACTATGATGATGATGGTCTTACTTTCCGAAGATATATGGTTAGCACTATGCATCAGATGTGGAATATGATAGCTGCTAGTGTCACTTGTGCACACCCCACTTCCCAGACTCGCAGACATCATCGCTCACCCACACCTGACCTCGCCACTGTTGTTGCAGCTTATGTTGATGATGACTAATCAGACCCGTTAGCTGCGTAGGATGATGAGCATGAGGAGGATTAGTTCCTACCTCAGATTTTCTGGTTTTATTTTTCTTTTCATTTATTTTTCTTTTATCTTGAGTCATTTTTATGTCTTTGTTGCGTCTTAGATTAGTCCTTGAACTTTATAACTTGATTATAATGTTATGTTGTTGTTTCTGATGATTGGGTTTGAGTGTTCTTCATAGCTTACAGGTTACAGTTCCATCCATTTGCAAAAATCCGTGTTGTTACATGTAAGTCGTGTTGATCGACCATGTGTGTCGGTCGACACAACCATTCAATCCAAACCACATGTGTCGATTTAAACCTGTGTCGATCGACCATGTGTGTCGGTCGATACAGGGACATTAACTAGGTAACTTTCATTTTCTTCTTCTTCTCTAAGTTCTTTTTACTTTTTAACTGAACTCATGCTTCTATAACACTGGAGACAGTGTTATTCAAGTCTGGGGGAGATAGTTACTGAGATTATCTTTTCTTTTCTTAGAGTCAGTCGAGTCAATTTTTATTGAGTCAAAATTTTAGTATAAGACTATGATTTTTCGAGGAAACCACCACATTTGCAGGAATTTAAGTAACCACTGATTCAAACTTGATTGGCATCCGAGACAAATGGAAAAAAAAAAAGGGCTAACCAGTTGACTGGAGACATCCATATTTCCAGCAGAAATCCACTACAGCCTGAGCTAATTTCTATGTTTTCCTTTTAACTCATTGATGTGACTGATGTTCATAGGGCTTGATTCCTCGTTCATACTTGATAACAGATAACATATGTAAAAAGTAATGGTAATCCTCTCCCTTATTCTTAAAAAATAAAAATAAAGAAAAGATGAGATGACTTTCTTTTGCATAAAGGGGTAGAAAATTTTCCAATGACCCCATTATTTTACTTTGAAAGAGATAATCACACGAAGGTTGGAAGCGAGGTTAGGAAAATTTCTCGTGATACCATTATTCCCATACACCTTTGTTTTATAAAAAAAAAGAAGAATAAAAAATAATAAGTCTAGGGGAGAGAAAGAGTACCAAAATTTTGTGTGGTTGATTTATCATGGTATTGTACGGAAATGAGTCTAGAAGGTTCTTGGCATTGAGATCAAAGATGAGACCCAACGATGAAGGGCTTATGGACTATGTTGCAAAATTGTGGGTTGAATCTGGAAAGTTACAAATGGCTACGGTGAAGTACATGGTGGTCTGGATCCTGTCAGGTAAGGATTTTTAGTGGCTTACTATAGTGAATTTGATTGTGGTGCTCCTATGAAAAAATGAGTTTCTATGTTTTCAAACTTCTTTCTTTGGTTTAGTTTTATGTTTGCTTGAGAGCAAGCAAAAGCTAAGTCTGGGGGAGTTGATATACCATAGTTTTGATGGGTTTTAAGCCATAATATATGTACATAATCGAGTCTTTTATGTGTCTTTTACAGGTTTACACACAATTGAGATCATTTGGACGTTCTGGAGCATTTTGGGACATTGTAGCTGAGAAGTTGAAGTTGGTGCCATTCAAGACCAGTGGTGTCAATCCACACCACCTATGGGTGTCGATTGACACAGGCCACATTTTTACACCACACGCGGAAATTAACAGTTTTAAAGATTTGTAACTTTGCCCAGAAATTTGATGTACTTACAAAAGAGCCCAAATCATGTTTAGACTAATAATTAGGGTTTTTAGGTTTTTATTAGAGAGTTGACTTTTGCAAGAGAGTATTGGAGAGATTGAGAGCTTAGGGCTGATCTATTACTCTGTACACTTTGAGAGAAGATTTTGAACCCCTGTTTCTATTTCTCTTTTATATTTCATATGATATTTATTTCATTCATGTCTTTGATTTCAATTGATATGTGTGAGTAGATCTCTTGTTAGGTTCAGGGATTCTCATTAGGATTTTCATGGAATTGTAGATTGATTTATTGGTTAGGATTCAAAACTTGATAGTTCTTCTCTTAGGTTGTTCTTAAAGCTAGTTCTGGCCTGATCACCTAGAATCTAGATCTTAGGTTGTTAAATTGGCATGATGGTGTGATTTAAAATCTGATAGAACCTAGAGTGAGCAAATTAGATAATTGCAAAGGAATTTGGATTAGATAATATGTGAACTAATCAATTTTGTTCTTAATGCTTGTTTAGAAGTTTAAGATTTGCAAAGGAATTTTTTTCTTAGGTTCTATACATAGTAAATTCTCGCAACGAAAGTTGGTTAATTTTATCCTCGTGATTTGAGTTCTAGAACTGATTCATAATCCGATCCTAATAATTAATTGATGTGCATTACTTGATTTCCCGAGAAATTCTCTGGACTTGATGCTTTTCCCACTTGAATACAAACAAATCTCATTTATTGTTTTGCATTGTTTTTATTTTATCTCTTGTCTTGCTTAGCTTAATTCAAAACGAAAAGATCTATTGTGAAATTTCAAAGTCTTTGTGGATTCGACCCCTATTGCATTTATGTGCAATTGCGGTGTAGCTCTAGGGATTTAAAACTTCGAGCATATAAGAAACAAGAATAACAACACTAGGAATGCAAGTCCATGTAACAATCTAAGCTATAAAGAGATTGTGTTTTTGGAAACCAATTTGAAATAAAGAAAGCGGGAAAGAGTAAAATCGGATTGAAATTCAAATAAGAAAAATGAGTCTCGAGAATGGCAATGACTTAGATGAGATGATGAATGTTTGATTATGCTAAGGACACATTAAGAACAATATCCTAGGCTAAGGATCACTATCTAGACTAATCCATTTCCATGGTACTAGTCTCTACACTAATCAATGAATCATCAACAACCTCCATTCGCAATTCAAAGACTAATGAGCATTAATGATCATGTCTAATCCAACCACTAATCACCCTAATCAACTACTTCATTAGGCTAGGCATGAAAAGCACACTTAGGCTCTTTCAAGCATTTCATCAAACACCTTCCGGGCATGAAATGCTAATCATCTAGATTTCTCAATTACAAACTTAATCTAGCATTACTAACAACCTAAATGAAGTATTACCTAAGATCTAGTCCTAAACATCATCATTAACTCATCAAATCATCACAATCAACCAAACCCTAAACTCATCTAAAAGACTACTCACTCATAGTCATGAAACAAATCAATTGGTTTGATAGATGTGTAATCATGATTTATAAGAGAATAGGTGAAAGATTTAAGAAAATAAATAGAATTGATACTTGACATCAAGGAGATTCATACAAGAGTTCTTCAAAACCCAAAAGTGGCTAAGCAAAAATCTCTCAAAACAAGCATAAGACATAAATTAGGTTAGGGTATTTATAGTAAAATATAAAAGGAACTTGGTTCACCACATAACCAACTGAATAGTTTCAGATTCAGCTTGAATTCGACTAGTTTAGCAACTTGAACAAGAACTTCAGATGTGTCACAGCGGTGTCATCATGTCATTGCAACATCCTGTTAGAGCCCTGCGGTGTCATCATCCCGCTGCAGCTCCTATACCAAATCTCCTGCGGTGTTGTCTTGACGATGGGTCATACTTCTCTTCACGAAATCGGTCATAACTCTGGAACCACAGCTCTGATTGCCTTCAAATCATCTCCATTAGAAAGCGAACCCAAGTTTCTATAACTTTCATCAAGGGTCCTAGAGATAAATCGCAAGGGAAAGCCTTCATCTGAGTCGATCTTTGAGACACCTTGGAATGATTCTAGATCATTATTTCTCTTATTTGCATCCAAATGATCCCTCTTGTTGCATAGGTCACTCCAATACCTATAAAACAAGAAATATATGCAGACATGCACCTAAAGACCAAAATATTCAGTGCAAAGACAAGAAATTGATGATAAATCAATGCTTCAAAACACTAACAACACAATATATCATCAATGAAGAGGAACTTCGATATGACAGACCATTGAAATATATGATATTTTGTGGGGGTTGAGATATGCAGATAGAAGAAGGAATCTACATTTGTCAAAGAAAGTTTGCTAAACAAGTTTTGGAAATATTTGAATTGAGTGTGAGCAATTGAGTGAACAATCCAATTGTTATGAGAGTAAAACTTTCAAAGAAGGGAGGTGGAACAGCTCTTAACACTACTCTTTACAAAAAAATGATAGGAAGCTTGATGTATCTCACTGTCACTCGACCTGATCTGATGTTTGGGGTGTGTCTTACATGTCGTTAAATCGAAAGTCCTACCGAATCTCACTTTCAGGTGGTTAAAATAATTCTAATGTACGTGAAGAACACTGCAGAACTAGGAATTATGTATAAACGTGGAGGAAAAAGAGAGTTTCAAGCACATACGGAAAGTGATTATGCGGAAGATTTGATGACCGGAAGAGAACCTCTGGATTTGTGTTCTTAATGGCTGGAGGAGCGGTTTCATGGAGTTCAAAGAAGCAGCTTATATTTGCATTGTCAACAATGGAAGCAGAATATATTGATTCAGTATCATGTGCAACACAAGGAGTTTGGATGGCAAGAGTACTGGAAAAGCTTTTACAGAATCATGAAGAAATGTATCACGATCAAGTGTGATAATAGTTCAGCTATTCAACTATCTAAAAATCCAGTACACCATGGATGCGGCAAATACATTGAGGTTTAGTTTCATTACTTAAGATATTTAACTGGAGAAAGGAAGGTGAGACTGATGATACACTGTGGCACGCTAGACCGTTGAAGCTAAAGATATTAGTAAAGCTGACAAAGATGCTTGGCCTTGTTGAAATGCCAAAGTAAACTATTATGCTTACAGAAAACAGTTTAGGGAAAGGATTTTGTTAGTCTTAGTTAGACTGAGTCATTGATTGTTAGAATAAGCTCCGATATTGTAGTAGTCTTTGATTTTTAATCGTTCCTCCATGTTTCGTAGTTGGAGAAAATCCTCATGTTGTTTATATCATGATTCTGCAGAAGGGTAAATATAAAAATCCATGATGAAACATGATGGCACTTTAAACTAATAACCTAGGAAGCACGGGGACGCATATTAGGTGCCATCTTCCATATTTGTAATGTCCCGAGGATGGGGACTCCATGGGGCTGATATGTTTGGTTTTTGCATGATTTTAACATTCATTTTCATCACATTTTGTTCCATTTCACATCACTTTTGGAATATATATATGCATTTAATTCTTGTACTCACACGGTTTCGCATATTTAAGTCCTAGGTTGCATATGTTGCATTTTGCATAGTCTTTTGAGCCATTTTTAGTTATATGGAAGGTTGAAGCTTGGATGAGGGATCAAATGGGTGTAAAGGAACAAAGAAGAAGATTTGGTGAAGAAACATAGCATGCAGCAGTCAAAGCTAGCGGTTATGCCACATCGGTAGCTCCCAGTGGGCAGTTCGAGTGGTGATGGCACACCGCTAGAAAGTTGCGAGAAGACACAGGCGAGTTTAGCGGTCAAGACTATAGCAACCTTGCATGGTCGTTGGAGCTTAGCGACCAAGTCCCAGCGACATGGCGTGGCTGCTGGACCGGTCCGAATCTTCAGATATTGTTGCTTAACCGGATTTACCTGATTGGTTAAGTGTTAAACCAAGCTTCTTTTTCCTTCTCCCTATAAATACATGTTTTAACTCTTGTAAACCCTAAAATTTCTTTGGCTAGAGTTGGTTTTTCTTCCAAACTCATCTCTTGATGATTTGGATTGTTCTTCATCATATATTTGCCACTCAAGTGAAGATTTCTTCACCCTTATCTATATATATTTATGTTTATGTTTTTTTCTTTTCTCTTATCTTCCTCTAGGTTGTTAGTCTTTTAGTTGGATCATGGTTTATGCTAGATTAGGTGGACTTGATGGTTAGATCTTGATTGTTTAGGTTGTTTGTTGTTGGATCCTTCATATTAGATTGTTTTTAATGCTAGATTAGCCAAGGAATCGGTAATCTAGAGCTTAGGCATTTCACGCCTGGAAGGTGTTCGATGAAATGCTTGAATGAACCTTTTGTGAGCTTTACATGCCTAGCACACGGAAGTTGCTGATTACGGTGTTTAGTGAACTAATTGGAGTTGTTTCTTAATGTTCAATGATTATGTTAATTGCTAACATGAGTCATTGATAATTACATGATTAGTGAAGTGATTAGTGCCATGAAAGTGGATTAGTCATAATTCTGAATTCCATGTTCTAGGATGATGCTTAGTTCAATCTATTACATCTATGTTTGATTGTTAGTCCATTCCTTTGATAGTAGAACCCATGATCCAATATTTTCCTTTTGATTTTTATTCATTTAATTTTCATTGTCTTTTGTTAAAACCAAATCTTTATTTGCTCTAGCTTAGTTTAGAATCCCGCATCTCTAGTGTGTGATCTTTAGTCTCCGTGGATCGATACCCTTTGTACTACAACATACATAGGGTTTATTTGATAGACCTGGTGTAAAAACCTCATTTATCAAATTGGCACCATTGTCGGGGACTAAACGATTGCCATTAGATTTAGGATTCGAATTGAGACTATAGTGTTTTTCTTCTCTTTTGTTGCTTCTCTGTTTATTTTTCTCTTGTGATCTTGATCTCTTAGGTGTACAACTATGAGTAAGGGAGACATTCAAGGAAGAAGTGAACGAGAGGAAGCAACCGTAAAGCTAGCAACATTACACACGCCCTTGGGGAGTCCCCCAAGCCTATCCCTTGTCAAGCTAGTGACATAAAACAAGCAATTCAATAAAGGGAGATTGAGTAAGACGTTGCAACATCCAAGCTCCTCTATTCCAAGCTCCAAGGTACCATTTCTTTTCTTTATTTTCTTCTTTGTGTTTGTTTGTGTTTCATTCTCTCTTTTGCTTATTTTCCCACCAAGATGGTGTGAATTAAGTCCGGAGGAGAGGTCATTGTGGTTTGACCTTGTGTATTTTTGTCTCTTATCTTTCTTGTCTTGTGTGATTTGAGTCTTGCATATTACATTGTCATATTGCATTGAAAAAGCCATAAAAATTTTGAAAATTTTCTTGCAAAGCATGTAGTTTCATTGGAATAACAGAATTGATTCTAGAAGCATATAGGTTTGCATTTACATATGCATTAGGATTATTTTCCTTGTGGAAGTTCAATTTTTGATTGAGATCAAAACCCTTGTTTATAGTTACTTGATGCATGATTTCAATTTTGAAAAGCCAGAAAATTCATCATTGGACCCTTTCCTCTTTCGAAAAGCTCGACCATTATGAGCTTTGCATGATTTTCCATTTCAACTCTCTTTAAAATCGACTTAACTTGAATCTAAATTTCTTGCTTAGGGAGTTAAAATGCTTGTTCATAGATTTTTATAGACACATTCGAGTTATCTTACACCTATTTTACCACTCTTGTTAACTTGAATGGCCATCTTCATCTTTAAGATGGTTTCCCTTCCCCCACCCTAACCATTTGCTTTCAAACCGTGCATTGATTTTGATTGAATGAGGTCTCTTGTGTGCTTTCATTTGCAAAATCCCTAGAGAAAGTGATCGACAAGTCCTCTCTTCCATTAGACTAAGAATGTATTGGCTTAGGATGGGTTGGATAGTGTTCTTTGATGGGGAAATGGTGATTAGAATAAAAGAAAAAGGTGATAACCCCAAAAAGAGTCTTGTATATACAAAACCTTCTAGAGAACACTTAAGGAAATAAATAGTTGCTCATGTGTGAATAAGAAAAAAAAATAGATAGTGCTACTTCTCTAAAGTCGAAAAGATCATTAAAAGGAAAGGGAGAGCACCAAAAAAAAGGGGAGAGAAAAGAATGAATAAAGAGCAATGAGCATGTGTTTGTATGTGAAAATGTTCTCTAGTTAGCCAAAAAGAAAAAGAAGAGACTCGGGTTAAAAGTTCTTATAGGGATTGAGCTTCATTGTTTGAATGCCTAAGAGTTTTAGGGGATAAGATGTTCAAGTCATGGGATAGAAATAGGTAAATAGATGAAGGCATGAGAATGGGTAGGATCATGGAAGAGAGTCTTGTATCAATATTTGGTCACATTCTCCATTGCTTTTGCGAAGTGACTAGCATTTTGTTTCGAGATAAGCCACAAACACCATTGAACCTTCTCTTTTTCTTATTTAAACCTTTGTTTCACCTAGCCAAATGAACTCGATTGAGATTCTCTTAGAAAGACCGCACCTAAAAGCTAATTGAATGTGAAGAGTTGTCTTGGAATTGATTGCAAGTTTGCTTTGGTTTCAAGTATGATTAGAGAGTTGGATTGGTATGATTATGGAGAAGTACGAAAGAGTAAAATTTTGAGATTTGCATTCTTTAACTTTGTTCAAGGACTTTGCGTTGAATCCATTTTTGAACTTAGTGGCTTTGAATCCTGGCCTTTTACACTTCTTTCGCGGTTTGTCTCTTCTTTTTTGCTTACGGACAAGCAAAAGGCAAGTCCGGGGGAGTTGATATATTGGGTTTTTGCATGATTTTAACATTTATTTCCATTTCCATTTCACATCACTTTGGAGTATATATATGCATATCATTCTTGTATTCACATGGTTTTGCATTTTTAAGTCCTAGGTTGCATATGTTGCATTTTGCATAGTCTTTTGAGTAATTTTTAGGTATATAGAAGCTTGAAGCTTGGATGAGGGATCAAATGGGTGTAAAGGAACAACAAAGAAGATTTGGTGAAGAAACAAAGCATGTAGCGGCCAAAGCTAGCGGTTATGCAACGTCGGTAGCTCCCAGCGGGCAGTTCGAGCAATGATGGCACACTGCTAAGAAGCGGCGAGAAGACCCAGGAAAGTTTAGTGGTCAGACTATAGCAACCTTGCGTGGTCGCTGGAGCGTAGCGGCCAAGTCCCAGCAACATGGCGTGGCCGCTGGACCGATCCGAATCTTCAGATTATGTTGCTTAACCAGATTTACCTGATTGGTTAAGTGTTAAACTAAGCTTCTTTTCCTTCTCCCTATAAATACATGCCTTAACTCTTGTAAACCCTAAATTTTCTTTGGCTAGAGTTGGTTTTTCTTCCAAACTTATCTCTTGATGATTTGGATTGTTCTTCATCATATATTTGCCATTCTAGTGAAGATTTCTTCACTATATATTTATGTTTATGTTTTTTTCTTTTCTCTTAACTTCTTTTAGGTTGTTAGTCTTTAAGTTGGATCATGGTTTATGCTAGATTAGGTGGAATTGATGGTTAGATCTTGATTTTTAGGTTGTTTGTTGTTAGATCCTTCATATTAGGTTGTTCTTAATGATAGATTAGCCAAAGAATTGGTAATCTAGAGTTTAGGCATTTCACGCCTGGAAGGTGTTCAATGAAATGGTTGAATGAACATTTTATGAGCTTTACATGCCTAACAATTGTATTTTTCTTATTCTGTATTATAGTGCTCGAGTAGAAGCCAATAATCTGATTATGGAACAACCACATCAAGACAACGGAATATAGAGACTCTCACGATCAAGATCCATTTACGAAGATTTTTCTTTAGACGTGTATCACCTAAAAAAAGAGAAGATTAAGTATCAAGTTTTTGCAGCAATGAAGCCAATATTTATGCGGAAAGAAAACTGTTATTGGAAAGAATATATTACCCGGAAGTCTTTATCATCACAGTCATCATTGTCAAATTCAGAAATGGTCAAATGAGGAATGTCTCGGACTTTGCAGTAATGTTCTCCTCCTCTGGACAATTTCTTCTTAAGTTCACTTCCATATTTGATAATAGTCAATTCTTCCAACGAAGTAAACCTCAGCCCATCAGGAAGCTTCTTTAGCTGTTGACAGCCACGAATACTTAGAGTTTGAAGAAGGGGCATGGAACCTTCTTTTATTATCCATTCTTCCCACTTTGCTAATCCATTTAAGTAAAGCTTTTTCAGTTGAAGAAATCCTTTGCTCCCACATATAGCTTTTTCCGCTGAACCCTCCTTATTCACGAGAAGCACTTTCCCCTCTACACGTACTCCAACTACCCTCATATTGCCTATAGTCAATTTTTCCAAGTATTCCAATTCACCTAGAGTTGAAAATAGAGTTTCCAAAGTACACCCCTCGCCATTGAAGATTATTGAGACAGTCATGAGCCTTTTCATACGGAGAAGATCCCTCACATTACTATGCTTTGTTGAGAAATTCTCTAACGTCTTCAAGTTGATTAGATTACCTAATTCCAACTTCGTCTTATCTTGCATATCATCTGGTAAGAAGAGGTATACCAATTCTCGCATCTCTTTTAAAAAATTAGGCACATAGATTGGAGATCTCGCACCTACACATAGGTTTAAATAGAGTAGCTGCTTCAGATTCCGCATAGAAGAAGGTAGATGAGATACCTTTGCCATAAAAAAACTCAAATATCTCAAGTGGATAAGCTCTCCAATGTTAGACGGTAACTTCTCTCCCTCAAACTCAGCTCGGGAAAGATCTAAAACCCTCATCAACAATAGCCTTGTGAAGAATAAATTTGATACCTTCCAATTTACACCCCAGTAGTGCTTGATAAACAATAGAGATCTAAGGCTTGGATTCTTGGTATACTCCTCCACATCAAATTTACG
Source organism: Cardamine occulta (assembly GCA_028015245.1). NCBI lineage: Eukaryota > Viridiplantae > Streptophyta > Magnoliopsida > Brassicales > Brassicaceae > Cardamine > Cardamine occulta. The sequence goes on from CM051368.1 coordinate 3,420,746, forward strand.
ATTGGACGAATGTATGACGAGTCTGCGAGATTTCCATAGAGATTGAGAACTTTCAGTTGATGTAACGGTACTTGCATCAGCAATTTGTAGAAATTTCTCTTTTTCAGCTTCACGCAGACAAACATGTCTCATCATACTTTGCAAGCGACATCTTCGAAATCCAGAAGCCTTATCGTCTTGTTCCAAAATAACCATGTTTCTCCTAACCAATTCTTCTATGTCTTCATCAGCGACTTTTCGATAGCTCACTCCATCATGATACCTTGGCCTTAGTACATCTTCTGTAGCCCAGTAATAGGACAAATCTTCCACATCTATTGCAAAATTTTCTGGAAGATGGGCTAGGTAGAGGAAGCAATGCTTCAAATAAATAGGCAACTCTTCAAAACTGAGAGACAATACATCATACACCCCATGACCGTTAAAATCATCACTAAAACCAATTTTTCCTCCAATGTTGAGAGATCCAATATTCTCATAGACCTTTTTCCATTCACTAAATGTGTGTTTTGTAGCTAACAACCCTCCTAACACTTTGACAGCCAATGGTAGTCCTCCACAATGTTTTATCATTTGCCTACCCATATCTTCTATTTGTACATCAACTTCAAATTCTGCACACCATCACCATGTAGAGTTAGGGCTTTCAAAGCAATATATGATGCATACAAGATATTTTTATATTTAGTTATATTAACGTGAAGAAAAAATATATTCCTTGAAAATTTACCTGTTGTGTCTTTCTCAGGAATTGCTATCTTTCTAAAAAGTGTCCAACTTTCTTCAGAGGTTAGACATTCTGGTTTTAAAATGACACATTTTGGATCTGCATGTAATGCAACGTTCTCATTGCGAGAAGTAAGTAGCACCTTCCATCCTACAATATATTTTAAACAAAAAGAAATATATATATATATATATATATATATATCAGATGTGTATGCCTTGTCATGTTCTAGATTTTTCATAATCTATATTTTGAATAAGATGTCGTATAAGATGTCACCTTTTTTTGATGAAAACACGGGCTTTATGAAGTCCCAATCTTCTTCTCTCCACATATCATCCAGGACAATCAAAGAATTACTAGTTTCCAACAGTTGACGAAGTTTGTCCTGAAGCTCTTCTACACTCATATTTGAGTCTCTTTGCTCATCATGTTTTGAATTAAGCTTCTTCAAGATTTTTTGCCACACATCTATCCTTGAAAACTGTTGTGAAATACACACCCACACAACCCCATCAAAATGGATTTTTACCATCTCGTGATTAAAGACCTGTCGAGCAAGCGTAGTCTTACCAATACCACCCATCCCAGTTATAGAAACTACTCGAATGCTATCTTCCTTCACCAAATAACCAACCAATTTCTTAACGTTCTCCTCCAAACCCACAAGATCATTTTCATTACTGACGACAGGAGACGTCATTCGCAACTCCCTTTGTCTTTCTTGTAGAGGATGTGAATACTCGCTGCCATCGACAATCATTTGTCGCACCCCAATAGTGTGCATATGGCGGATCACCTCGGAGATCCTCTTACTTATGCCTTTCATATCAGAAGCAATTTCCAAGCGATCCACTACAATGCAAGAAAATCTTCTCATACGCTTCTTGATGCCACTTGTTTTTGAAATGTCTTCCTTAATAAGAAATGTTTCGATTATATCCTCTGTATCAAAAACAATTTCTTTGATTTCTTCCACACAAATTCTCACCATCTCGCTTGCATATTTCTTAGCATCTGCATCTTTTAAGAAGCTCCTTAACATATTCAGATTCCTTTTGAGTTCAGTGAGTTGATCATCTACTCCCTTAAATCGATCGGATTCTTGGGAAAGGAGGTCACAAAGCTTCTCTACTCCAAAAGCCATAAGTCTCCTGCTTAATCATGAAAGTTGTAGTCAATATTAATCACTAAATGAGGATGCACAGAAAACGCGGATACTATTTTGCAAAAATTTACGGAATTTATTTTGTGGGATCAATCTTTCTGCAGAGACATGAATAATATTGAGATAAAAAGAAAATAAATGCAAAAAACAAAAGATCGAATCACCAGAAGAATTAAAAAAAAAAAACTGAAGAAGGAAAAAGTAAATATATCAACTAGAATCACCTCCGGAAAATCGCTTCTCGCCCAACTGATCTGAATAAAAACAATAATGTCAGTTGTGTTTTTAAGTATTTTGTTAGAAGTTAGAACTATGCTTAAGATCCATAAGAGTTAACTTTACAGATTCTTGTGCCCAGACAATATTGAGATAAAAAGAAACGAAATGCAAAATACAAAGATCGAATCACAAAGAAGAATAAAAAGCTAAAGAAGGAAAAAGTAAAAATATCAACAAGAATCGCTGTTCGCTGACAAGCAAACTGTAAACATCTTCTTTTCGTTTTTCATACCATAACTTTCTTTCTCTCTACAGAAATTTCTTAATTGAGACTAAAGGCTAAAGGCTAAAGACTGAAATTTCATACCATAAATTGGGGAATTGAGTTTTATTTTCATGTTTTTAAAACGCTGTGTTTTGGCCTCCGTCAACACTAAACGGTAATTAAATGAGAATTAATGTTGACTAAAGTTGTACCTAATTAAGCTCAGTTAACATAAAGTTTGTATTTTTTTTACTACTAAGAAGTCTGCTTTTTTTTGCGAAATTGTGATAGTCCATTATTTTTTTGACCGTTTTCTCATATCTGTAGGGTATGTTTTATATAATTATTTAAGTTGAATATTTTTTAATTTATTTTATCTATACTATTAAAAAGGAAGCACTATTTAAAAAAACATTAGAGTTCTAAAATATTTACATAAAATACCACTGAATCGAAAAAGAAAACAAAAATTCATTAATGGCAAAAATGTCTTTGTATCTTAACTTATATCTATGTATCCAAACATAATTAAATGATTTTTTAAATATTAATTAATAAATAAAAAATTCATATAATCAGAAAATCTCTAACACAATCTTTTATAAAGATTTTGTTAACCTATAATAATAAATTGAATACTATTATTTATTTTTCAAAATCTGAATCTTGCTCATATGTTTAATATTAATACGTTTATACAGAAAAATATTATTTAAAATATAGCAAATATATATGTATATTAATATGACGTTTCTTTATAATAAGATAATATAGTTACAAGTATTAATAGATAAAATTTAGTAATAACAATTATTACTATTAAAATAACATTGTAAATATTGTTTTTACTTAAAATATCAGGAATAATGATAAAATAACAGTTATTTTTTCAAGATAATTTTTTAAAAAAATTTAAATGAAATGAAAAATAAACTATATAAGAAATATTAGTTCACATTAAGATGTTAAAAAATATCGATTTAAATTTAAATAGAATAAATCATTTCAGTATTACTTTAACAAAATATTGCTTTTTAGCATCAAAAATTTTACATATTATCTTATTATTAATTCCAAAAATAACTAATGTAAAATTTAAAATTATGGAGCAATTTTCTCAAACTTAATTCAAAATTTTTATAATTAATAAATACGCTAATTACACATTTGACTAATCATTGTAAAAACATTATTAACATGTAAACAAAAAATATATTTTATAATAAAAAATCATAATAATTTTTAATTTTACAAAATATATTAATTCAAATTAAGTTAATTTAAATTATTTTAAGAAAAAATATTGAATTTAATTTATTTCAAAATTCATTAAGATCATGATTTTAAACTAAATAATGATTCGTAAACTAACAAAAGCCATATTTTATATTCTATTAATATGTTTTGTGAAAACATAAATGCCCAATGAAAAATCACATTAAATATATTTTCTATGTATATAATTTTATTTTTCTAAATTATACGAGTTTTTTAAGTAATTCATTTTACTAACTACATATACTTTCAAAAACGGTAATTAAATTTTGATTACTCTAATATCATTATTCAACAAAATCAATCTGTTATCTTAAATGTCAGTCTATTTTTGGTATTGGAACAAAAAATAGTGGGTATGAGACGGGAACGGATAATTCGAATAACAAAAAATATTACTCAAACGATGTTCAATAAAAACGGGATAAGAATTTTGGATAATGGTACGGGATTAGAAAATTTATGTAAGTAAATTCAATTATCAAATTATCACTAATTTTGGTAAGAGTTGATTACGAGACGGATAAAAATCCACACATACGTGCGGTTTAATACATATCAAAAATTCATATAATCTGCTCCAGGACGGGTTTCGGATTGCAGGTTTGGCCCGCTTAACAAGGCTAGCCCTGTCAATTTGATTGATAACCCACGGGTCCCGGCCCATTAGATCCGCTGCGGGGCGGATATGGATCAATTTTTTTTTCAAATCGTGGATCGAAACATTTTTTGGCAGGGCGGGTGCGGTCATCATATTTTGTAAAGCGGGTTTGCGGATACCGTCATTTAAAAAATAATAATAATATTAATTACTAATATTTTATAAAATTTAGTAGTTAAATTTTAAAAATATAATATATATATATATATATATCCAAAAATTTTGTTTTTTTTAAATTGGGAATTTATGTTTTTTTAGTACTAAAGTTTTATTAATAAATATTAATTTTACTAAAATTATAAAAAAAAAAATTTAATTATTGTTTAAATATTTACGGATTAACCGCGAGTATCCACAGATTTAAGCGGGGCGGTTGCGAATTAATTATTTTTATTTGGCAAGTCGCGGATTGCGATTTGATGCAGGTCGAAAATTCATATAACCCACTGTGGGACGGATCGCGGGTTGCAGGTTTGATCCGCTTGACAGGGCCATGAACAAGTAAGGGACAAAACGGGATGGAACACAACATAATATGAATTATGTCCACCCGTACTAAGAATAAATTTAAATTCAATTATAAGTATAAATTGTCATAAATATTTTAAGAAAAAACACGCAGATCCGGTTAACTTAATTTTAATCATTCTTGGCGATTTTATATCCAAATTGCTAGTTCACGAGTTTAGTATAAATATTACCGATCACTAATCCGGTTCACGGTTAATTCCGGTGCAACATTCAGATCAGTTCGAGTGTCAAAATACTGATGAAATCATTATTCTTTTTAATATTTATAAACTGGGTTAAAACTAAACTGAATACAATTGGTATGAATTTGGATTATATATGCTATATCTAATAAAATATTTATAAACATAACCCCGCACGTACGTGCGGGTCCGAATCTAGTTAACCTTAATTTGGGTTAATGATGTAGTTAGAATTGGTTTTGTGTAATTGTGTTAGCATGCTCCATCTTTCGATTTAAGTTGTGTCTCATATGACATAGTCAACACAAGTTACCTATTTAATTAAAAAATTAACCCAAAATTTTGGCATTCAAATGCCATTTCTTAAGTTGGGGAATTAAAACGTTCACAAAATGCAAGTTCATGTTTTTTTTTATAATCACTAACAATTGACGATCTAAGTATCCCCTAAGAGTGAGGTAGCCATGAACGAGAGATAGATTCATTGGAGTGTAATATTAATAAATATTTTCTGTAATTTTTCTAGTTTTAATTAAAAGAAAATTTTAAGAAAGAAAAGAACTGGACAACAAAAAAACACAGACCTTGTTAGTTGTTATCAACGAAGGCCAACCAGAACCGAGCGAGGGGGTGATCATGAGGATATGGAAGGTCCAGATGAGTTCCACATCTCATCGATGTACTCAGTTTACTGTTGTGAAGGAGAACCGGGACTTTCTAGTGAACCGGGTTCGATTTGAGAAGAAGCCCACTCTTGGATCCAAACAGATCTTCTTCAAAGTATATTGAATAATAAACGGACTTGAGATGAAGAACGATCTTTGGTCTTATGGCGTATGGATTCTACCACACTCCCAATAGTTTCACTTATGAAGATATTAGTTGTGAGGCTGTTTCGTGTTCCCAATAGTTTTACTTGGAAGATATTATTTGTGAGGCTGTTTCGTGTTCCACGACTCTTCTTTTGTCTACAATATGATGGTGATGGGTTTAGTTGATGTATGCTTTCATTTTGTTAAAAGAAACACATAAATGTTTTACATACCAAATTTCTGAAACCACCATTATTAAAGTTAAAAGTTACCCGACACTAAAAATTACTAGAGTACCAGAGCCGCTGCTAAACTTATTTAATCCATAAACGAAATCATTTTATCCTAATAAAACTGATAATAGAAAGCTTTATTAAAATCTAAAAGAAAACTCATTTTCACATTATATTGCAAAAGGCAGACCTAAACAAATTATTAAAAATAACACTACATACTGCATTAGTCCAACACACTAATCCCTAACGTCACTTTACGAACCAAAAAAAACCACAACTACTTGAGATCTTTCTACTCCTCATCTTCATCTCCAAGCTTGTACGAACTGAAATGCTCAACCTTAAACGTCCACTCGACATTCACAGGATCATAAGACACAAACTCCGCTCCTTGTTCCTCAGCTTTCCTCTTCAACATTTCCTTGTACTTGTCCAATCTCGAGCCTTCCGTCACTTGTTTCCCACTCTTCTTGTCCATACATTTTATGTTCAGCAAAGTTACTACCGCAGGCTTATTCAATCCTTGATCCACCGGTGGTTTTTTGCTCTCGTCCATGTATACATTCACTTCCCGGTTTTGGAACTGAACCAACATTTCCAGGTCGAGTCTACACACATCTGTTTCTCCTAGAACTTTATACTCCCGTAACCGTGTCTCCCAACAACAAAGTCCTTTACTCGCTTGCAATAGCCTGGATCAACCGTTTCCTTTGCAGCCAGTTCTTGGACAAATTCTTCGTTGGCGACTAGGTATTTTTCGTGGTGACTCCGTAAACGAACGGCTTTGGCTTTCTGAATAAACTCCATTGAAAGAGAAAGAGAGAAGAGTCGTTGAGAATGGTAAGAATGTAAATATATATGTGGTAATGAAGACTGAGCTGGACTTGAGCTGGGGTCTTGGGACCTTGTCTTTACAAAAATGGGTGTTTTATTATTTTTTCTTTATTTACTCACTTTCATTTTGTATCTTTCTTTTTGAATTTTTGTGAAAACATTTAATTAAAGGGATTGTGTTTTTTTTTTCCCTCTTTTTGTTAAGGTAGTTACAAATTTACATTGTTGTTTCCTTCTAATAATTGTTAGTTTCGTTTAGCATTTCTTGATACATATTTTTACAATCTAGATCTCTGACTGGAGAAAGTTGATTGTTTATTCGGTATTGTTTGGGAAATTCAATTTTTTTTTTTTTGGCTTATTAGCAGCAGATGCAGTGAATAGGGAATGATAGGTGACAAGTTGACAATATTGTGGACTAATAATATTAAAAAGAAATTAACATTGCTCCATATACTTTAAAATTAAATATGTAGTTTTGGAGTGAGCATCGGTGATTTATGTTTAAGTCCGTCAATTTTTGTTATGTTATAGCTACATGTATTGATTTCTAATAGTCTTTTGGTGTTTTAGTTGTAATTTCAATTTTGAGTATTTCTTTTATAGAGATTATCTCTAGAGATTCATAAATATTGATTATTTTTGCTATTTTTGTATTTTTTTTAAATTACTGTTAAAATTTGAGATGAAAATAAAAATTAAAGATTGCTCAATATAGTTTAGTTTAACTATCCATTATGGCTTTAGGATGATATAGGTTTGTAACTTTTAAATCGGACAGATATAAGTTCGAAAACAATTGTTTTAGAGACATTTAAAATGATGTTTTAGTTTGAGCTGCATTTAGTGCTATGACATAGTTATTATGGAGAAATATATCGTCAATCCAAGATTGCTCAATACAGTTTAGTTTAACTATCCATTCTAGCCTTAGGATGACTAATCTACCATTTTTTATTGAAACCATTGTCGATAAACATATAATAGAAATATTACTAATTCCTAACAACACTAAAGAATTATCACAACACTTCTTCAAAACGTCAACTTATTTTTTTCTTACATTTACACACTTGCATTGCAATATATTTCTACTATCATCTCAAGGTCTTGAAGCGGATTGGGCTATAGCTTCAAGCTCTCCTAGAAACTTAGCGACTCTATCGATTTCTGGCACCACATTCTTTATTGTATCATCAGACAAGAACTCGTTGGCCCATTTACAAAGAGAAGGAGTTTTCGATTCGTCCAAAAGCTTTTCTCCTTTAGGCTTCTCTCTAGCTTTCAAGAGTACTAAAAAGCTTCCGAGGCAAATGTCCATGAACCCGATCACATCACCGCCAAAAAACGACTTTCCTTTGCTTATATCAACAAAGGCTTCCTCGAGTCGCAATAACCCTTCCTACACTTCTTCTATGCCTTTTGCTTTTGCATCTTCTGATTTGGTGATCGCCGCCTCTCTCAAAGCCGGGAACCACTGCATTTTTAAAACCAGAGTGTAGGAATAATATATTATATATTATTTAATTACATTTTTCTATTTTTATTTTCTTCTTTGCATCCCTACGTAATAATTTCCAGTACATGTCACTACAAGAAAACAAACGAATTTTTATGGACATTTCGGTGAAAGACAGTGGAGAGGAGGTGTTAGCATAGAAATGTAAACGAAGATATGCAAATAAACAATTGTGGTCTTAGAGCACCCCATCACAGATATCTCTTTGAGTTTCTCATGCACTTTTTCATTTTTTGTATTTAAAAAAAGAGAAAAAAGAGGAGAAAAGGGAGAATCGATTCATTTGTTCTTTTCATTCTTTAGGTAGAAACTAATGAGAAACCCATCTATTCATTTGTCACTCATTCATTGATTTTTTTTTCTTTTTATTATTTAAATTTTAATTATTTAATTAAATTATATTGAAAATATTATTATTAATTTTTGTGAGAGACTGCTAGAGTATCTCCATATTGTGGATGCTCTTAGTAATTTAGTATCATAGTTTCATAGAAAGTAGAGACTGTTGATTATTAATTAAATTAATGGATAAGATTTTTTCTTCGAAGTCTTATGGATAAGAATTAGACCATGTTTTTTTGTTTTTTGGTTTAAAAATAGATCATGTTTCTTTTGAAAATATATGTTATTGAATATAAGAGTAAACTGTAAATGTCTACCCAAATAGGGTTATTATGTACACACTAACATAAAGTAATTACTGCCACTGCATACGTTAAATGTAAGTTTCCTTACTGATATAATCACATTAAACTAAAGAGAATGTTAAATTTCGATTATTTTTGTAGAAAAGAAGAAAACTATTGGTGCCAAGAAAAAAAAAAAAAAAAAAGAAGAAAACGATCCTCAGTGGTCCTCCTGCAGTTATAACTTATAAGAAATCAGATTTACCTCGTTAAAGATATTTAAATCAAATTTTGAACATATGTCAATTTTATTTTTGGTGATAGAATCAACAATCCACATGCAATCCTATACCTAAGGATTGCCTACAAAACCTGGATTTGGGTTTCACTATTTTTGTCATATATTTTAAAATCACTCACATAGAACGATCTTAGTATCCCCTGAGACCAATCTAGCCATGCACGAGAAATAGAATCATTGGAGTGTGTGTTGAACTTTTTCTACCATAAGAAAATTCCAAGAAAGAAAAGAAGCAAACCTTGTTATCAACGAAGGCGGACCAGAAGCGAGCGATGGCACGATCATGTGGATCTGAAGGGAGAATGGAGGGTCCAGACGAGTTCCACGTCTCATCGATGTACTCAACGATGTTAAGAGACTCGATAATTGGTTTAGCGTTGTGGAAGAGAACCGGGACTTTCTTGTGAAGTGGATTAGATTTGAGAAGAAGCTCACTCTTGGATCCAAACAGATCTTCTTCAACGTAATCATAATCAACAGATTTAAGACGAAGAGCAATCTTTGGTCTTATGGCGTATGGACTGTACCATACTCCTAATAGTTTCACTTCCTCTCTGTCTCCCATTTTTTTTTTTGGTATAAACTATTGTTTATTTGGTCTCTCTAATTAATCGATGAAGATAAGATATGAGTGGTGACGCCAGTTTTGTGTTCCTCCACGGGTTTTTTTTTGTTTTCGTTTGTCTGCTTGTAAAGACATGCATGGGTTGCTTGTCAGCACAATATTGCAAAGGTTGAAATGATGCTATTGGGTTGAATTATCTTTGTAACGCCAACAACAACAAAATACAATACCCTTAGAATCTAAGAGTTATAAAATTATAGAAGTTCATTAATTGTTGGAGAGATAGCACTTAGACGGATCTAATATTTTGGTCTTTGATCGTTTTAGTCTTTTATCTTGACAAAGTCAAAGAGGTTATATATACGAATGAGCTTGAACATTAAACTATGGCAAATAATTCATCTTAAGTCGATATTGAAAATGTATTGATGGTTTTATTCATAATTCTCGTACGTTTCTTTTCTATTTTCACATATAGATAAATTGAAACTTAATATTGAAGTATTTAAAATATTTTGCGAAACAATGCATTTATACAGTGTGCCAAATGGTAGCTATAGAAAGATTCTCATAGAAAACCTTGAGATATTGTACTACATAATATTAAGATTTTCGAGGTGCCTCAATTCGCGTAGAGATGAAAGTAGAGTTTCCAAAGTACAATCCTCGCCGTTGATAATGACTGAGAGACCCCTTAGCTTTTTCATATTGTGAAGATCCGTCGACGTCACACTACTATGCATGCTTTGTTGAAAAATACCCCAGTTTCTCCAAGTTGATTAGATTACCTAACTCCAACTTTGTGTCATCTTGTATTTTCCTAGGTAACGTGAGGTATCTCAATTCTCACAACTCCTTCAAAAAATCGGACATTAAATTTTACTAGGAGCTGCATGATAAACAAGAGATATCTAAGTTTTGGATTCTTTATATGAATCTCCATATTAAATATATGACCAGGCAAATCTATGACGAGTCTGCGGGATATACATGGAGATTGAGAGTTTGAAGTTGAGGTCTCGATCATAAATAACCATGTTTCTCTTCACCAATTCTTCTATGTATCCATCGGCAACCTCACGCTCTGACGCTCCATCATAATACCTTGGCCTTGGTATTCCTTCTCCAGCCCAGTAATAGAACAAGTTTCCCACATCTATGGCATAATCTTCTGGAAAATGAGCAAGGTAGAGGAAGCAATGTTTCAAATAAATAGGCAGCTCATCAAAACTCAGATACAAAATCTGATAAACCGAACTGATATTTCTGTCAATGAAGCTAGTCTCACCAATGGTGTGAGATCCAATACTCTCACATACTCTTTTCCACTCACTTAATGTATGTTGTGTAGCTAGCAAACCTCCTAACACCTTAATAGCCAAAGGCAATCCTCCACAGTGTTTGATCATATGCTTACCCATCTCTTCCATTTCCTTTTCAGCATTATGTTCTACACAACATCATCAAGATATGGTGAAGTTACATAAATATATGAAGGATTATAAGGTTGAGAGATATTAAGGAAAGTGGATTGTAGTCATCCTAAGAAAAAAAAAGTCCTTGATTATGATAACCAATACGGAAAACTAAAATGTATTGAGCTAACTTAAAAGCTTACCAGTAGAGTTTTCTCTAGGAAACGCTATCTTTCGAAAAAAGTGTCCAACTTTCTTCGGGAGTTAGACATTCTAGTTTAAAGTTGAAACATGTTGGATCTGCTTGTTATGCCACTCCCTCATTACGAGAAGTAAGTAGTACCTTCCAACCTACAAAAATATACCTCTTTAACATAACTCCCCCAAAAGAAAAGAACATTAATGTTTTATGACCAATATATGTGCCTCATTTTTCTTTCTCTTTTTGTTCATCCAAACGGTGAATATTAAAAAGAGAATTTACCTATTGTATCATAGAATATTACCTTATTTTCGTGGAAACATTGGTTTAATTATGTCCCAATCTTCTTCTCTCCATACATCATCAAGGAATATCAAAGCCTTTTGTGTTTCCAACACTTGAACGAGTTTTTCTTGTAGTTCGTCTTCTGTCATCTCCGACTCTTTATAATCTGGCCTAAGTTTCCACAAGATTTTCTGCCAGACATACTTGTAAACTGTTGTGAAACATATACCCATGCGAGTCCTGCAAAATAACTTTTTACTGTCTCATGATGAAAAACTTGTCTTGCGAGGGTGGTTTTACCAATACCGCCCATCCCGGTTATAGAAATAACTTGACTTATATCTTCCTCCACCAAATAGCCAACCAATAACTCAACATTCTTCCCAACACCACAAGATGTTGTTCATTATCGCTAGAAAACGTTTTTCGCATAACCCTTTGTCTTTCCTATAAAGACTGTGTATCCCTTTCATTCACAATGACTTGTTGTACGCCAAGAATCTGCATATCGCAGATCACTTTAGAGATCCTCGTACTTATAGCTTTTATATCGAAAGCAAGCCCCCTTCGATCAACATAACGCAAGCAAGTTGTCTGATACGTTTCTTGATTCCACTTGTTTTGCCGAGTTCTTCCTTTAGAAGAAAGGTTTCAATAATATCTTCTGCGTCATTAACAATTTCTTTGATCTCCTTCACAGCGTTTCTTACCATTGCACTTATATACTTCTTGGCATCTGCATCTTTCAAGAAGCACCTTAACATCTCTAGTTCATTTTTTAATCCATCAAACTGCTCTTCAACTCCCTGAAATCGCTCAGATTCTCGGAAAATGAGGTCCCAAAGCTTCTCCAACCCAAACGACAAAAGTGTCTCAGCCATAGGTCTCCTGCTTCACCATGAAAGTAGTAGTTAATAATAATCACTAAAGCATTAGAGGAGGATAAATGAGTTCATAATTTGGATAATATTTTTTTGCAAAATTAAAAACAGATCTACTATTTCGTGGGATATAACCCACTGATCTTTCTGTAGAGACATGAAAATATTGAGATAAAAAGAATTGCAAAATACGAAAGATGGAAGCACCTTCTTCCACAGAAACCAAAGAGAAAAATGACAATGAAATATAGTTTGTATCAATTTCCTTGATTCTTCTAGGGTTAGCGACAACAGCGTTAAGCATAAAATCGGCTTCGACATTTGCGTCCTGGAGAGCCAAGACAACTTTTTCAACCAGATGCTCAGCTTTAAAGTTCGCCGGTAGAGCATCATTCTCACAGTCCCATAGGACTGGTACACCATCAGCGTTTGCCATGTGTGCTGAGAATTTTTTATTATTTTCTCTCTAGAATTCATGCGAGGGATCAAAATCTCAAATGTCCCCCTTGGTGAAAAGCTAATCCCAAATGCATCATCCTAATTTTCTAAATTTTTTTAGATTTAAATTATATCAAAAATTAAGATGATTACTCTCTAAACCCTACCAGGTTAAGAAAATTACAGACCCAACCAACAATTTGCCCATCCATCCATAACAAATCGGGTCGAACTTGCAAGAATCAAATGCCAAAGTGACCCTCTGATTTAAATTGTGATCCCCATTTGTGAGATACACATGGCCTTCAATAAGGTCATGCGACCAACCCTAAAATTAACTTTTCCCCAAATCGATTTCATCGTTCAATCCAATTTCAAAACTGTAACTTCTTCGATTCATTCTCCACTCAATAACTTCTCCACTATCCCACAACTTGGTATAAAAGAAATCGAAATCTGCAACGAAGAAGAAGAAATCTCACCCCAATCTATCTATGGCTTGAACGAAAAATGCATCTTATAGAGATTCTGCTCCTATTCAAAGAGAAGAAGAAAAGAAAAGAAGCGAATAGAAGAAGAAAAGAAACGAAAAAAAAAGATGAAGAAAAGAAACGAAGAGAAGAAGAAAATAAGCGAAAAAAATATGAAGAAAAGAAACGAAAAGAAGAAGATTCATTGTGAATCAGCCACTAAAATCCATTCATTACCAACCCAATATCGTAATCGACTCACAATACAAGGTTTCTAACCTAATGTGCATACAAAAAAATATATATATATAATTTTTAAATCTATTGAAAACAGATATCCTAAATTATAACCTAGAACTTGTTTTTTCACAAAATCTACACACAGATAAGTCCAATTAAATGAAAAACACAAAAAATTAGAAGCATTTACCTCAATTTCAAAGCTTCAAAGCTTCAAGCTTCAATGGTGTTCTCGTTGGGTGAATGCTCGTCGAGTTTGGTTCCGACAACCAGCAAGATGAGAGAGAATATATGCTAACCTCTCATTAATTGGTTTGTTTAATTATTTCTTTTATTTTTATTTTTTAAAATGTTAAGTGAGGATAAAATTGTCATCACACATTGTTATAAAGGTAATAGGTATTTTAGATTGGTGAGGTTTAGAAGAGATTAGGGGAATAGAGATTAGGGCAATTGAGAATCTTGCTTTATTTTCTTCTTACATCTAATGACTAGGATTGCAATTCATTTCTAAGATGATCTCAAGGTCTTGAAGCCCACCAATTGAGCTTTAGTCTCAAAGTCTCCTATAAACTTGGCCCCTTTATTGATATCTGGTGCCACATTCTTTACGGTATCATCAGACAAGAACCGGTTTGCCTATTTACAAAGAGATGGAGTTTTTGATTCTTCCAAAATCTTTTCTCCTTTAAGCTTCTCTCTTGCTTTCAAAAAGCTTCCGAGGCAAATGTCTATGAACCTGATCACTTCACCACCAAAAAAGGGTGTCCCTTTGCTTATAGCAACAAACACTTCCTCGAGATGCAATAACCGTTCTTCCACTTCTTCCATGCCTTTCCCTTTCGCGTCTTCTGATTTGGTGATCGTTGCTGCTCTCAAAGCCGGAAACCACTGCATTTTTAGAAGGGAAGTTTAGCGAAAATAGTGTGGTAGGAGTTTGTGCCTAAATCTTAAACAAATTAAGCTTTAAGGTTTCTTCTGAATAAAGGTTGATTAGTTCCACACTAGAATCATCTTACGTTTTAATGATCGAATTTTAACACTTTGAAGATATTTTGGACCAATTTCAAACATTCATCACAATATTTAAGCTGATAAATTAATAGTTCTGTTTTTTTCTTTATAAGAATATAATCAGCAATCCGCAACCAAAAAAAAAAAAGGGATTAGGTTTCAATTATTTCAAGCCGAATTGTTCACACTTCACATTTCATGATCTAATTTTTCATTGCATGGTCCATTTAGTTTCGAAAATCTAGCTATATTCATAAACAATAAAAAAAATTTCACTCACAAAGGAAGATCTAATTAGTGTTCCCCTAAGAAAATCAACAATTCATCGCACAAATAAAAAATTATCGACAATAGGAAAACGAAGCAGACCTTGTCATCAACGAAGGCAGACCAGAAACGAGCGAGAGCGCGATCATAAGGATGAGAAGGAAGAATGGAGGATCCAGATAAGTTCCACGTCTCATCAATGTATTCAACGATGTTGAGAGACTCGGAAACCGGTTTAGTATTGTGGATAAGAACCAGGACTTTCTTGTAAACCGGGTTCGATTTGAGATGAAGAGCGATCTTTGTTCTTATTACGACCGGACTGTGCCAAGTTCCAAACAGCTTCACTTCCTCTCTTTCTCCTATTTTTTGTTGTTTAAAATATTTTTTTTAACGGTATGTAAGGCGAAGCATACCAAGAACAAGAAGATATCATTGGTGAAGCCAGTTTTTTTTGTCGTCAAAAGTCAGTTTTGTGTTTCTCCACGGCTCTTTTCTTCTTTTTATTTTTTTTTGCTGAATGGTCTGCTTCTTCGTGAGATATTAATTTGCGAAAAACAACAAAATAGATATGAATTTTCTATAATTTGACGGTTACACTAGTTTGATAAATAGTTTTAATTATTTTATTAAGAAAAACATTCACGTTTTTTAACGTGTAGAAACAATGGAGCCATGAACAATATTTGTGACAGGAGCAAGAGACCCATTACCAACATGAACCGATGGAGTTATGCTCGAGTTAAACATGGAATTGAGTTTACATTGCTGCGAGGTGATGTGGTTCGTGGAGCCGTGATATATTGAGTTTTTACCATCATTTGGTTTGTATTTCTCATGAATTTCTTGTTTTTGCATTGCATCTTAATTAAGGTCTTTAGGTGTATTTTTGCATATTTTTCTTGTTTTATAGGTATTGGAGTGAGCTATGCAACAAGATGAATCATTTGGATGCAAAGAACATAAATGATGATCTAGAACCACTCCGAAATGTCTGAAAGATCAACTCAGATGAAAGTCTTCCCTTGCGATTTAGCTCCAGAACCCTTCATGAAAGTTATTGAAAATTGCGTTAACTTTCCAATGGCGGTGGTATAAATGATTTGGATCAGCGATTAAGGAGAGATGACCCATTTAGTGAAGACTGGTACGATCCAGCGACCTTATGCAGTGGTCTCGTGGGCCCGCTGGAGAAGTGACAAAACTCACCAGAGGAACCAGCGGCCAAAGTGAGTGGTTTGGTGTAACCGCTAGATGCAGCGGTCAGAGCTAGCGACATGACGACACCGCTGGGATGCTTCCGAATTTCATTTTCCATCTTCTAAACCAGGTAAAACTTGGTTTAGTTTGAGTTGAACAAGCTTGTTTGCTTCTTTCTATAAATACCCAAAAAACCTAATTTATTGTGTTATGCTTTGTTTTAAGGATTTCTCTTAGCCTCTTAAGCTTTTGCTAAGAGTTTATATGAATCTCTTGATTTCAAAGTATCAAATCTCTTTCTATCTTTAAATTCTTTATTACTTATCTTTTTAATCATGATTATGCAAAGATCAAATCAATTGCTTTGTGTTTTCATGGTTTCCAGTGAGTATTCTTTTAGAGCTTTTGGGAATGTTAGATTTAGGATGATTGATTGTTCATTAGTGGAGTTTAGGCTTGTAATAACTTAGATCCATGTTTGGTAGGTGTTCTTAATGCTAGATTAGCCAAGAAATTGGTAGTTTAGAGCTTAGACATTTTCATGCCAAAAGCTGTTTGATGAAATACTTGAACCAAAATATCAAAGTGCTTAGCATACCTAGCAAATGAGAGTTATTGATTAGGGTGTTAGGGTTAGTTAAACTTGATAGTAATGCTCATTGATCATTCGATATCTAACGAGAGTTATTAGTTATTGGATTATTATTGAAGAGATTAGTACCACAAGAGTGGATTAGTTAAGATTAGTAATATAAGGCTGATGGATTAGCTCTAAGAGATAGAATCAAGCTCTACTAGTTAGCAATTGATCGCCTTATTCATCTATTATTTCCGGAGAAATTGCTTTTCTCTTTATTTGAATTTCAAACCGAATTTTCTTTATTTCTCGTTTTATTTCAATTCAAACTTCGTTGTCAAACCAAAAACACTTTTTATAACTTAGATTGAAATAGGATTTGCATTCCTAGTGTGTTGTTTTTGTTTTTTCGTAGATTCGATCGTAAAGTACTTGACGTACTTAGGTTTATTTGATAGACCGGTTAAAAAACCACTTATCACGCCGGAGTCCATGTACCAAGATGCATCGGCTGGATCTTGAGGAGTCATAGTATTGAATGCATGTGTGAGAGCTGTCGGGGCCATGGTGCCGATGTTGGAAGAAGTCGCAACATCTTGAACAATATGGGCTTTATGTTGATGTTGAGGTCGTGGTGTATATTGGCCCAAAATGCTTGGTGCCTTTTGTTGTTGCATCGGCCCATAAGGGTAATGATGTTGGGCCTGTCCAAAATTAGCAAACAAAGAAAGCATCATCGGGTAAAAGGTAGGGTAAAACAGAGCTCCCATCCGCGGACCAAATTGCCATAGCGGCGGCTGAGCGAAATTACCACCGGTGTTGTAGCCTAAAGTGTTGCCACTGAAGTTATTGTTACCGCCGTAATTGTTCTTGCGTCTTCTTCCCTGATTTCCAGGACCACCACCTCGACCTCCATGTTTAGCATAGTTCTCGTTTCCGTAATTGTTGTCACCGGAGTTGGTGTAGCAAGAATTGGTACCACCGGAATTGGAGGTCAGCACGATTTGTGCTGAGGAGACCGAGACAAGCAACACGTTTGGAGACCAAGCGGTTTGCGTGTGGGTTGCTGTAGGTCGAGTTTGCTTATTTAGGCGACTCTCTTCATCGAGCAGCATCGAGCGAGCCGTGATAAACGATGGGAATGGTGTGCGATGATGGATGACGTTGTGGATGCCATCAAATTTATCTGTGAGACCGTTGTGGCAGTGCATCACGAGAGCTCGATCGGAGATAAGTGAGTCAACGTTGACGAGGAGGTCCGAGAGATTCTTCAACTTGCGACAATGCTCTTGAACCGACAGATCGCCGATGGTGATTGTGCGAAGGTCATTCTCCAGTTGCAGGGCTCGATTCTCTTTGTTGTCACGAAACAGAGACTCAATTGAGAACCAGAGATCGTGTGCAGAGATTTTTGGTTTGTGAACCGTTTCGACCAGAGAATCGGTAATGGTCTCGTAGATCCACATTTTGACGAGACCATCCCGTTCTTTTTAAGTCTTTGTTATGGCCGGAGTTGAAACAACAATGCCATCAAGGTGTTCAAAAACACCAAAGGTAACACAGTGCGTTTTAAAAAGCTCACGCCACACGTCATAATTCATTTTCTCGAGATCGAGTGATTGGTATGTACGCTCTAATCTGACTGATGCCAAACGGCTTGTCAGATGTGGCAGAGGTTTGTGTTTGTTCAGCCATCGTAGAAACAAAAACAGACTGAAACAAAAGAATGAAGAAGCGTGAGAGAAGAAGAAAGAAGAAAGTGACGATGAAGAAGAAGAAGAGTAGAGATATGTATGGAAGATAAAGAACAAAAATAAATTTGGTTTTTGGCCCTCATAAAAATATTGAAAATACATTTTGACCCCACAAAGTTTTTAAAAATTATCGTCCGAATGAAATTGACCCTGTAAAAATAGTGGCTAGCTCTACATCGGTACGTGGGTGACCCGAGTAATAGTTGGTTTGGATAGATGACCCGATTGTTTGAGAATTCTTTTCTTTTTCTCTTAAAGTCTCAGCCTTTCGCTCCTTGTTGTATTGTCGTTGACTATAAAAATATATCTTCTTGTATTGTATTGTTTAATTGTGAGGTTCAGAACCAAGATGTAAGGTTAGGTCCATAACCAAAAGTCGATCATCTCTCTTCTTCCGAAGGGTGCCTTCGAGGTGAGTCATTTTCTACGCTTACATGATTTTCTTTTTATTTTTGACTTTTTGCTTTCCTCCTTCGAAAGTTCTTCATTTTCTATTGTTAACTACATGGTCTTTGTTTCTTCACACTAATCTTATGTATTTGTTTAATCCAATCGAATCGGCTAAAGATTTAGCTTTTATTTATATATATATATATATCATCGATCAAAACCTTAGATCTTTGCTTTAACAAACTTGAATTGTGTAACCAGACCGATGACAAAAAAAAAACGAATTGTGTAACCGGATCCTGAAATGGTCTTCTTCTGTATCAAGAGGAAAATAAACAGTTGGATCATTTTCACTTTTGTATATGAATGCTTGGTTCAGATGTTTTTAAGATAAAGTCAACATTTTGAATGTAATCTTTTCTAATGTTAATTTATGCATAAAAATTAGGGGAAACATCTCGGATATCCCAGAAATTCTGGATATTTGGATCTCGATTTGCCGGATCTGTGAAATAACTATCCAGATCTAGATTTGTTATTTTTGAATATCTGTGGAGATATTAATAATTTCTCTTTCCAATTATATACTCGGCCAAAAACAAAAAAAAACAAACCCAATGAAAGAAATTTATTTTTTGATTATTCAGATCCAGTATGTATATATATATATATATATATATATGTAAAATTGTGAATGTTGGATTATAAGTTTTTTCAAAATATTTTAATCTAGCTTAAAATTAAGTAAAAACCCTAAACTCTAGAACTCTCATCATTTTCATTAATTAGAAAATTTATCCAATACTAATTTTATCCTCAATTATTATTTTCTCAAAAGTATTGAAGAAAATTTTCGAAAATCATATAAAAGTCAATTATATTAAAATCGTTGTTAAAATTAAGAAATTTAAAATAATCTGTCCACCGCAACTGATGACCAGCTATCATCTTCTTCAACGGATGGAGGTGGCGGTAGAGAGAGATTTTTTCTTAACTGACATGCCTAGGTAAGGTGGAGGAGTTGCGGTTGACGGCGCTAGTGACCTCTGATTCATCGAATCAGAGGCTGCCATGGAGATTAGGCATGTTAGTAGATATCCAGATTTGGATTCGGATTCAGATCCAAAAAACAAATATTCGGATAGGACGGATCCGGATTCAGATAATGAATTTTTGGATTCGTGGGTTCCGTATCTGGATAATAAAAAATTTTCTGATCGGATATTAGATCCGACAAAAAACAAAATTTAAGATTTTTATCTAGATTTGGCTAAAAAAAAAAAAAATTAGTTTTTTAGTTTCGAATATCTGGTTTGGAAAAAAAATTCAAACTAATAATTATAACATATTAATTATTAAATAAAAATAGATCCGAATATCTTATTTTTTCAACGGATATCCGGATCCGTTCACCCTTAATAGAGATAGATACAATTTAATCCTTAAATATAAGCATTCGAAAAAGTGGATATTGACAAAAAGATGACTAGTGGCGGTGGCAGATTCGGCCTTAAATATAAGCAGGTCAAACTCATGCCTGCAACCGATTATGTATAAATATATTTTCAACCCAAGTTCAAATGATGTACAATAGTCTAATGGCGAGAAGGCTTAAGTTTCTACAAGAAAAAAACAAAAATTATAGCATACATGTGTTTTGGAGGAAGGTGTAACTCTCATTTTTTTTTCTTCCTTTGAACAAAGTGTGAGTTAAATGCTTTCGTCTCGCCATATACAATTTTCTAGGAATGGACATTTTAACCAAACCAAACCAAATCAAATTAAACCAAGTCAACTGAATTCAATTCAATCCAAACCATACCAAAGCCTACAGCTAAACAATTTGATTATGTTTTTTCTTAACCCAAACCGTTCGGTTCAGTTTGGTTGAACTGATAAATCATTATGTTTTAAAAAAATAATGTTACGTAATATATTAATAATATTACATAATAATAATATTTTAAATATGTAATTTTTAAGGGCAAATGAAAGTTCAAAGTTTGTTAGCACATAAAGGAGCCGTAGTCCGAAAAGCCCCTAAATTGAAAATCAAAATTTGAAAATTCCTTTATTCATAAAAAGATAAATTTACCTTTAATGATTTTTGAAAAAAGGTTATATAGTTTTAATTGTAAGTGATACCAAGCAAAACACTATGGTTTAGTGGCAAAGTATCTACTATGCGCGCTCATCCGCTTCGCACAACCAGGGTTTGAATCTCGTATATGTGGTACAATTCGATATAACTTGGTATAACTCGGTACAACTCAGTTATACCGAGTAGTCCGAGTAGATATAGTACAACTAAGTATAACTAGTACCTAATTGTACCCAAAGGGTATTTTTGCTTTCACAGCATCAAACTAAAATTTTTTTCAAACTTCAAATAATCTAAAATTTTGTTAAATTCCAAATTAATTTTTTTAAATTTATTACAAATAAAAAAACTAAAACTAAGTAAAAATAAAATAAAACAAAAAATAATATTTTTTTAAAAAAATGTTAACATAATAAAATAATATTTTTTATTATTAACAATAAAAATTATCTTCTCTAAGTAAAAATTATTAAACAAAAATGAATATTACATTAATTAAATGTTATATTTACAATAATAAAAATATTAATTTTTTTACCAACCACATATTAATATTAGAAACTCACTCCATAATTGATAGTATAAACTGGAAGAAAAATGTTTACAAATGTAGTTTCACAAAATAATAACACTGTTATATTAAAAATATATATTAAGAAAATATTTTTTATTTAGATAAAATAAGTTTTATTATAATATTAAAATTTAATATTATAAACAATTAATTTATTTTTCTTTTCTTATTTGTTAACATTTCATATTATTTACCATTAACAATGCTAACAAATAAGAAAAGAAAAATAAATTAATATGTGGTTGGTAAAAAAATTAATATTTTTATTATTGTAAATATAACATTTAATTAATGTAATATTTATTTTTGTTTAATAATTTTTACTTAGAGAAGATAATTTTTATTGTTAATAATAAAAAATATTATTTTTATTATGTTAACATTTTTTTTAAAAAATATTATTTTTTGTTTTATTTTATTTTTACTTAGTTTTAGTTTTTTCGTTGTGATTTTTTTTGTTTTTTCTAATTAAATTGAAAAATAATAATTGTTTAACAAAATAAATTGATTTTTGTTAACGGTGTTAGATGTTGACCGTTAGTCAACCCAACTTTACGCATATTTTAGAGTATTTGAAGGTTTGTTTTGGAAAAAAAATTTAGTTGGAGGTTTTAAGTGGAAACACAAAAATTGGATGTTTAAGTTGGAAAAATGTTCAAAGTTGAAGGCTTTTTATGGTATTTTCCCTAGATTAAATGGGGATACAAGAGATTTCGAATGTCAAAAAAATATATTCTTGAAGATTAATTCCTTTTATTTAAATTGGATGATTTCAGTTTTGTTGATTGTATCATGGATTTACAACACAATCGATCTCTTGATTCCCTAGACTACTAAAGATCGAGAGATTGCAAAAGAACTGTGGGACAGTTTTGAGAAATGATTATCTGTCTCGAATGAAGTTCATGTGCAAAAAAATGTTTAAAAGAATTGTTGAGTTATATTCAATGAACAATTAATGTTGAACAATATTCTACAATGTAGAAACTATAAGAAGATCTAGAGCAGATTAAATCAAAATCAGAGTGTGTGTGTGCAAAGGGATGAGACAAAGCAATTAAACGAGATGAGGAAGTTGTATCAGTTTCTGTTGGGGTTGGTCGGACCAATCTACAACATTGGTACATACAAACATTCTTAATACAGTTCTTTTACCAAGTGTAGATCAAGCCTATGTCCGGTTACAAGATGTTCCTTAACGGTTATGCTTGTGACACTTGGTGGATCTTCCATCTTGCGGAAAACTAGAAAACAAGAAGTTGTTTCTCGTTCATCGGCATAGGCTGAATATAGCTCCATGGTTGATGCACTATTTGAGATGAAATAGACGAAGGGTTTGTTCTTATCCCTGGATGTTGCTCACAACTCTTCGATGCATATTTACTGTCACAACCAAACAACATTGTATATTTCAGCCAACCCCGTGTCTCATGAGCGCACGAAACATATCAAAGTTTATTCTCACTCATTCGAGATGAGATTCAATCTGGCATTAATTTAACTTCTCACGTCTCAACCAAAGAACAACTCGTGGACATTTTCACAAAGGCGATGGGACGACAAGATACTCACTATCTTTTTCTCAAGTTGAACATTTGAGATCTTCATGATCCAAATTGAGGAAGGTATTGGGTCATGGAGTTATATTGTATTCATATTGTATAAAGGTATATTAGTTTTCTTTTTTTGTATATGATACACAAAGTTTTAACCCTAAATAATTCTGCAAGTGCACAGACAATCACAGTAGTATTAAAGGGATTGAATCCACAGAGACCAAGGATACACTATGAAATTATGAGATTTATAAATAAAGGTAAGACAAAATATGAGATTGATTTCGAAACTGAATTGCAATTAAATTAAAGCGGTGTAAAACAAATAAAGATAAGTACTAGATCAAGATCATTTGCAGGTGATTCAGAGATGAGAACTTAGCAACTATTCAGGATCTAATAAAGCAAAGGTCCAAACTCAAACATAAAAATAATATCGACCCACTCTCGTGGTGACGACAACTTTATCCAACAACCTAATCTAGTTATGCATCCTATTTGTGCCAAGTTCTAGGGCATCTCATTCGCGAAACACCAAACCTGAGAAAAATAATGGATTTGAACATCTTAACCACCACCTGAGCATCATTGGTAGGACTTGCCAAAGCTTCAACCCACTTGGATACATAATCAACGGCAACCAAAATATATTCATTCCCAAAAGAGGATCGAAAACTTCAACTTCAAGAATGAAATTCTGGGGCATCTCATTCCGTTTGTTGATATTCCCTTGTCGTTGGCAAGCGTCACATCTAGAGATGAAATGCTGAGCATCGTGGAATATGGTGGGCCACCAAAAACTGGATTGAAGTACCTTGGAAACAGTTTTGAAGATGGCGAAGTGACCATCATATGATAAACTGTGACAGTGCTGAAGGATCCTTGGTATCTCTTCTTCTGAAACACACCTTCTGAAAATCCCATCCGAGCAATGCTTATACAAGAAGGGTTCATCCAAAAAATACCTCTTGATGTCCCTAAGGAATTTCTTGCTTTTGTGTCCCACGAAGTTTTCTGCTTCCTTCTCATCAGCTAGAAAGTTAACTATTTCACCAAACCAAGGAAAACTGGGTTGGTGACCCTTTTCCACCGAACTGAAGAAACATTCTGGAGCAAGTGCTCCGAGTGGGTGCTCCTCTGGTTGCTCGCTGACGTGGCCAATACTGATTGCATAAACTTTATATCAGGCAAACTATCATCCATGGGTGTTTCCTCTTCGATGTTCATCATAGACAAATGATCTGTAACACTGTTTTCATCTCCTTTCTTGTCCTTAATCTCTCAATCGAATTCTTGCAACAATAATATCCACCTTAGAAGTCTATGTTTGACATCCTTCTTTGTTAGCAAGTATTTTAGGGCTGCATGGTCAGTGTGCACAATCACATTCGATCCAACAAGATATGATCGAAACTTCTCAAAGGCAAACACAATCGCTAACAGCTTCTTCTCAGTTGTGGCGTACTTGCATTGAGCTTCATCCATGGTCCGACTTGCATAATAAAGAACATGGAGCTTGTTGTCTTTCTTCTGGCCCAGAACTGCTCCTACACCAAAATCACTAGCATCAGTCATGATCTTAAAAGGAAAATCCCAGTCCGGTGGCTGAACAATATGAGCACTTATCAAAGCTCCCTTTATCGTGTGGAAAGCTTCTAAACAAGCGTTGTCGAACACAAATTTCACCTCCTTGCACATCAATCTGGTGAGAGGCCTGACGATCTTTGAAAAATCCTTAATGAACCGGTGATAGAACCTAGCATGCCTTAGGAAGCTGCGGATTCCGTTCACCGAAGTTGGCGGCTGCAAGCTCATCATCACCTCGATCTTTGCCTTGTCCACTTCAATGCTCCTTTTGGATATCTTGTGTCCCATCACTATCTTGTCTCGCACCATGAAGTGACACTTCTTCCAGTTGAGAATAAGGTGTTTCTCTTCACACCTTTGCAAAACCCTACACAAGTTCGACAAACACAAAAAAGAACTTTCATACACAGAAAAATCATCCGTAAAAACCTCCATAATGTGCTCAATGAGGTCGGTAAAGCTGGACATCATGCAGCGTTGGAAAGTGGTTGGAGCATTACACACGCTGAATGGCATTCTACGGTATGCGAAGGTGTCATGTGGACAAGTGAATGTCGACAGAAGTTTATTGATTCATCTTCTAGGTGTATTCTATGCATGTAAAGTTATGGGGAAATACCGGTGATGTCATCCAATGAATACCCTAAAGCTTTCCTGTAATTTCTCAATTCGCACAAAAGCAAGGTAACCTCGAAATTGTTCAAATTAGCATTAATAATCACAGGATATGTAGAGTTAGGACCAAGAAATGCATACTTGAGCTCAGATGGGAGGGATTTCAACTCCAGCTTAGGAGCTTTCAGCTCGCTCCAAGAACCGCAGAGCACATCATCCAAAGCAGGTGCTCCCGGCGTTAAAACGGGTGCTCCGCCTTTATCCTTCTCCGTGGAGTTCAGATCCTCTTCAAGGCTCATGTATACCACCATCTGCTATACTCTGAGGCTGGAGTCTAGCATCTTTGCAAAACTCTTGGTATCCTCACTCAAAAAACCATGTTCATTTTTGGCTTTGGTTAAGGCAATTTCCAATGGGTCTTTCACCAAAATTTCCTCGGTAACCTTTTCAGCTATCTCTGAATCATCATGAACCACAAATGTCTATCCGTCAATTATTGGCTTCTGGAAAAGCTTGTTCATCTCAAACCTCACAAGCATATCTCAAAGGCGGAGATCAACGATGCCTTCTTAAACGCCGATGATTGCGCGCGTGGTGCATAGGAATACACGTCCTAAAATCAGAGGATCTTTTGGTTCTTCATCCAACTCCAAAACTACGAAATCCGTTGGGATGAGTGTATCCCCTATTCGCACATGTAGATCTTCAATTACCCCAATCGGTAGCTTTGTTGACCTATCCGCAAATACCAATGAGAACTTGGTGGGTTTGAACTTCGTGAACCCTAGACAGAGTATGACACCGGATTAAAACTCGACCCCAAGTCACAAACCTCTCCGGATCACCTTTCTTTGTTAACACTTTGTTCTGGAGTATTGTTCTGCATTCCTTTGTGATCATCATCACCTTCTCTTCTTCCACTACCTTACCAGATACAAACTCCTTCATGTACCTCTTTAGGGCTGGTACCATCTGCACGACATCTACTAAAGGAAGCTTCACCGTCAAGTCCTTAAGCATCTCCCTACACTTCGCATCTTCTAAATCTTTTCGAGTCTTCTTTGGAGGAACAAGATAGGGAACCCTAGGCACGTAAACTCGCACTGGAGGAGTTTCTGCAGATTTGGCTAGAGCACCCTATCGAAGCCTGTGCTCTCGAGAAGGGTTAGAGTGCTCGGTAGTTTTGGTCAGAGAAATTGCTGGAATCGTCTCAACATGTGTTTCTGAGTGTGAATCATGTTCCAACATATCCTCATCTGTGGCAAGAATTCTCTCTTGGGTGTTGTGCTCCATAGCACTGTCCTTGTCATTCCCCACGGTTCTAGGGCTAGTTGGCGGTGCTAACACTCTTCCACTTCTAAGCTCCACGGCGTTGACATTCTCATTCTTGGGATTCATCTCCTCTTTCCCTGAAAGAGTCCCAGCTGGTCGCTTGATTGCTTCGGCTGTTTGGGTAACTTGCGTGTCAAGCTTCTTCACATGGACAGTGACAGCTTCATTGTTTATGTTGAGATCATTGTACATATGATCAACCTTGGCGTTGATCTCAGTTACGACCTTCAGTTGATTGGTTAGGAGTTGCTGCATGAGAGCGGATGCATAGTAGGGTTTTTGTTGTCCTCCTTCTTGGAACCGGTAGTGGTTCTGCGTGGGGGTGAATGATTTCCCTTGCTGGTTGCTGGAGTAGAACTTCTGGAAACCCTGGTTCTGTGGCAGCTGGTTCGTGCGTCCTCCTTGCTACATATAGATTTGATCTTGCGGATTCTCGACATTGGGGCTGCGGTAGGAAAGGTTGGGGTGGCTTCGATAATTTGAATTGAACCCTCAGTTCTGTACATATCCCTGGCCACTCACGTAGTCAACCTCTTGCATACCAGCATCATCATCTTCTTCAAACTCTTGGGAGATAGGTGTACTCCTATCTTCATCCACAAAGTGAACCGAGGTTTGGGTTCCCTTAAGGAGTAGGTTCACCTTTGCTTTCAGCTCATCAATCTTCTGTGTCTCCACGCTGTTCACTTTCCTGGTCCTATCATATTCTGGAGACTTGTTGTTAGAACTCGAAGCCAAGTTCTCAATTAGCTCAAAAGCGCCTTCTTTGGTATTGGTCATAAAATCACCATTGTTGGCCGCATTAAGCGCATTTCTATAGTCCCACTCGACACCATCATAGAAAATTCCCAGAATATGCTCGTCTTTGAATCCACGATGAGGACACTCTCTGCGGTATTCCTTCAGCCTTTCCCAAGCTTCAGAAAAAGTTTCTCCGGATATCTTGTTCTTCAAGGCAGCGGTCTTTGACTTGGTGTAGAAGTGGTTTAGAAAAGCTGCTCTACATTCAGCTCATGTCTTCAACGACCCCGGTGGTAGTGACTTCAGCCAACGAGATGCCTTATCCGCAAGTGAGAAAGGAAACAGCTTGCACTTAAAAAATTCACTCGTAACTCCATTAGAACCCGTGGTGCTACAGATTTCCTCAAAATTTTTGATGTGATCTATGGGGATTTTAGCTGGGAGCCCATGGAAAAGATGCTGCTTCACTAACGAAATCAATTGGGGTTTGATTTTGAAGTCTTGCCGCTGAATGGCTGGAGGTGTAATGGCGGCTCGGTTTTGATAATATGTATGCGGATTGTCCGAGTCTCCAATTCCGGGCTGCAGTTGCTGAACCTCTTGTCTATCTCTTCGCAGTTGCTCCATCTCAACCCAAAGCATTTGCAACTGATTAGCCAATCCATCATCTTGATCGCCCATGTTGGCGGTATTGAGTCTTCGCTGTCGGTTCTCCCTTTCTAGCCTAACGAGCTCTTCGTTTGAAAAATTTATTAAGTTCCCGGTGTAGTTTCTTCTTATTGTTCTAATGGTCATGCACCTAAAACATAAGAGAAGGGAAAAAGAAAAATTTGTAGTTTCTTAGACTGAATTTAAAATAAAAAATCAAAGGTAACGCAATTGGTCTCCGGCAATGGCGCCAAAAACTTGATACACAGTTTTAACCCTAAATAATTCTGCAAGTGCACAGACAATCGCAGTAGTATTAAAGGGATCGAATCCACAAGGACCAAAGTTACACTATGAAATTATGAGATTTATAAATAAAGTTAAGACAAAATATGAGATTGATTTCGAAACTGAATTGCAATTAAATTAAAGCGGTGTAAAACTAATAAAGACAAGTACTAGATCAAGGTAATTCGCAGGTGATTCAGAGATGAGAACTTAACAACTATTCAGGATCTAATTCGGCAAAGGTCCAAAACTCAAACATAAAAATAATATCGACCCACTCTCGTGGCGACGACAACTTTATCCAACAACCTATATACCTAAACTCTCGCTTGGACCTAGAGATACAGATAAGCATTAAAGAATGGGTTCAATTTGTTCACAACCAGCCGCACCAACTCTCGTCACATACGTCTGATTGCTCACCAATGTCTTTTCTAGCAACCTAAAACACTCTCGCGAATAGGTTTAACCTAAAATCATAAACTAAGTGATCAGTTTAGCTTAAGCATTAATTTCGACCAGAGGTGAAGACAATATGTATTTATGCATCCTATTTGTGCCAAGTTAAATCATCTCATGAATACCTTTGAAAAACCTTAATCTAGTTAATAGACTACTCAGACATGGAAGAAGAAAACATAGCGATGGAATAAAAAGAATTCATGAATAAATACTGAAAAATAACAAGGTTCAGAATTCTTCTCAAAACAAAGTTTGGAGGATCTCCAAGTCTTAAGCAAATCGAGACAAAGATGATGGGAACAAGTACTAGGCGATAGCAACAAAGGAGGAGTAGGAGAGGATCTTCAAACAGCTTCTGACTTTTCTCCCAGGGAAAAGGACCTGTCTTTTAAGAAAGGCTGCTGACCTATTTAATTACCCAAAATTAGGTCAACTCGGGCACCTTAATTTTCTCTGGTGGCGGAGCATGTGCTCCACTAGGTGCTCCGTCAAGTGCTCGCGTGTAAATTCAGGCCTTTTGTTTTAAATCCGCATCTTTTTGCTCCAAAAGCCCAATATGCTCTAGTCCATCCAATTTATGCTCCAAGACTTCATTCTGACTTGTTAAGACTCAAAATCAACTCGAAAGACACTAAAATGACTATAAAAAATTAGTAAATATGTGCCAAAATCATCATATATCAGTATATCAATTGGGTTTTATGGATTGTATAAGTATGAGCCTTTCTAAGCAAAGTTGAATGAGACAGGAAACCTTACAGATATTGGTGACATGTGTGTTTCTCATTTTTTTTCTTTTGTAGAATGTGTGAGCTAAATGCTTTCGGTTTTGTTTTTCCTCTCTTTGTCATAAACTATTTTCAGACCTATTAACAAAAAATAACATACTATTTTCTTTTTGAGTTGATTAAGAGATGGTGTATTGAACTGAGTATATGGATTGATTTGAGTTAAAATGATAAATCATATGTTATTGAAACATGAATTTTAAAATATCTTTTAAAATTCAGTGTTATTGGATTAGTGATTTTAAAATGTACAATATAATCTACTGCTATTTAAAATATTTTAAGAATTAGAATTGAAAGTTTTAGATTGGATTTCAGGGGATTTCTTAATTAAAAATACAAAGATAAAAATCTCATGGTTTATTGTGAGATTTCAGAAAATTTTAATAACAAATTTTCTAACTCACCAAAATTCACTAAAATCATCTCAAAACTCATAAAAACTCAAATCACTCCAAATTTTTCATCCAGTACACCCCGTAGGTAAATGATAGAAAATAGATTTATTTAGGAAAGTGACAAATGTTAACGTTGGTTCTTGAATATGATGTTAATTACTTGCTCTTTTTCATCTAGATAGGTATCCCCGTGGATAGAGAGAACTATAGGGACCCATCTAGATCTTGATTCACTATTTCCATTGTTGTTTTACTATTCACCCATATTTTCATTCTTAATTGACCAGGAGACTTATGGCTGAAGCAATTGTAGTCTTGGGAATTCAAAAACTTTTAGACCTCTTGAGTAAAGAATATGAGCTTCTAAGGGGAGTTGAAAAGCAAGTTATTGATCTTAAAAGAGATTTGAACATGTTAATTGCATGTTTGATAGATGCAGATGCCAAGAAACAAACAAGTGCACTTGTGAAAAACTATGTGGAAGAGATCAAGGAAATCATTATTGATGCAGAAGATACAATTGAAGCTTTTCATCTAAAGAAAGGACGTGGAATAGAAAGTGGCATCTTGAAGCATATGAAAAGTCTTACTTGCTTCATGGTTGATAGAAGGCAGATCTCCTTAGACATCACAATAATAAATGAGAGAATTGATAAGAATGTCCAACTTTTGTGGGTTCCTGGCATTCAAGCTATCACTATCGATAATGGGTACGCACAGGCTCCACATGAAAGAGAATGGGAGACACGTCATATGTTTCCCTACTTATATCGTTGGAAGTATAAAAGCGATCTTGTGGGATTGGGCGCAAACGTTGAGCTATTGGTTAGCGATTTGGTGAACAACGATGATGTTCAAGTGTTTTCTATAACTGGGATGGACAGTATTGGTAAAAGCACTCTTGCTAGACATGTTTTTAATCATAAAAGGGTAGGCGATCATTTTGAAGGATTTGCGTGGGTGTGTGTTTCACAACAATTTACACGACAGTATGTGTTGGAGACGATCTTGCAGAGTCTTAGGCCAGAATATAAAGGGTTAAAGATGACAGAAAGAGAACTTCAGGAGAAACTCATTGAATTGTGGGAAACGCATATAGCTTTGATTGTTCTTGATGACATGTGGAAAGAAGTCTGGGACAAAATAAAAGATGCATTTCCACGGAAAAAAGGTAATTTCTAATTTATGCTACATATATAAGGCTAGACTTGGGCATCCAGGTACGCGTTCGGGTTTTAAATCCTACTAATAAGGTATTAGGTAGTTTGGATATTGCATTTACGATCCATTTAAGTATATTAAAAAAGTGGGTCGGTTCGGTTCAAATATGGGTATTATGGTTATTTGATAGCCATAATACCCGTTTTACCCAAAATTACCCAAATTAATCCATAATTATATGAAATTACCCAAAAAAATACAAAAGAAACTACCCAAATTTACTTACAATTACCCAAAATTACCCGATTAACACTCTTATCCGATTACTCAAAAAGTAGACTCAACATATAGATAGTAGATCATCTAAGAGTTTGTTTCATTCGAGTACTAATTCGGGTATCGTTCGGGTCGGGTATTACCCCGTATCCAAAAATAATTATAGAAAACCCATTCGGTTATTTAGCCTTACCCAAATACTAATTGAAATCATATTTTTGGTTTGGTTTGGTTCTAGTTTTTCGGTTTCAGATTTTTTGCCCAAACCTATATCAGACTGTTCTTTTAATTTTTTTACTGTTTGATTTTTTTTTCTGACAAATGGCTATTCTATTACTCAAACATTTTTTTACTGTTTGACTAAAAAAACTGAAAAGGTGAAAACCAAATAACACACACAATGGTCAAAAATAGAATATTCATTTTTGTTTGGCATTTTAATAAGAGAAATATATTGCAGGGTGGACGATACTAATTACTTCCCGCAATGAGGATGTTGGGTTACACATAGATCCAACATGTGTCATCTTTAAACTACAATGCCTAACCGATGAAGACAGTTGGACACTTTTCAAAAGCATAGCATTTCCTATAAACGAAACAGCAGGTTAGCTTTACAATAATATTTTAGACAGTTCATGTTTCGCCATATCATAAATTAAAGGTCCAAACGTCAAGTGATATATATCGCAATAATGCTGTGCAGAATATAGGTTTGATAATGAAATGGTAAAGATGGGTAAGGAGATGAGCAAATATGCTGGAGGTCTACCATTGACTGTTAAGGTGTTAGGCGGGTTGTTAGCTGCACAATTCAGATTGCGTGAGTGGAAAAGGGTATATGAGAGTATTGAAAGCAATATCATGGGAAGAACTAGCTCCGATGAAGACAGATACCGTTCGGCTTCCAAAGTACTGTCTCTAAGCTTTAAAGAATTGCCTAGTTATTTGAAGCATTGCTTTCTCTACCTAGCCATATTTCCAGAAGATTGTGAGATAAATGTGGAGAAATTGGCTTATTACTGGGCTGCAGAAGGACTACTAGAGCCTAGGCTTTACAATAAAACTGATGATGCAGATTATTACTGGGCTGCAGAAGGAATACCAAAGCCTAGGCTTGAGTATGAAACTACCATTCGTGATGTTGCAAATTGCTGCATAAGAGAGTTGGTGAAGAGGAATATGATTACTTCCGAGAAAGACAATAAGACTTCAAGATTTGAGACATGTCAACTGCATGGCCTGATGAGAGAATTTTGTTTGTCTAAAGCCGAAGAAGAGAAGTTCCTACGAATTGTTGATAATCGAACCAGCAGATCATCCACTCACTTTAAATCACTTAGACTTGCAGTGGCCTTGTCTGATAGATTTGATGGAAATGTGGAGATACAGAATCCAAAACTTAGATCTCTCTTGTTTGTCGAAGGGGACAAGCTTCTAGATCTGATGGAAACAAATGTATCCTTTACGATGTTACAATTTTTGAGGGTTCTAGATCTCACTAGAGCTCGTTTTAAGGGAGGGAAGTTACCGTCAAACATTGGAAAGCTCATCCACCTGAAGTACTTGAGTTTATACAAAGCTGCCGTGGCTCATCTACCTTCTTGGCTACGTAATTTGAAGTTTCTGCTCTATTTGAATCTAGATGTGTATCTGTTTCCAAGTTCGGCGACCAATGAAAATGTGGAGCAACCTCTTTACGTTCCCAATATCTTCAAAGAGATGCAAGAACTAAGATACCTCTGTTTACCAAGTAAAATACATGATAAGGCAAAGTTGGAATTAGGTAATCAAGTCAACCTGGAAACACTGGAAAATTTCCAAACAAAGAATAGCAGTGTGGGGGACCTTAAGCGTATGAAAAAGCTTAGGAATCTCTCAGTCTATGTCAACCAAGGGTGTAGTATGAATACCTTATCTTCACATCTTGGCTCCTTGAGCCACCTTGAAACACTTATTATAGATGGAGAAAGGGTTGACAATGCAGAAGAATTTGTCTTGAAATGCACTGATCTCTATCAGTTAGAGTTGAATATACGTATGCCAAAGCTACCTGAGGTAAAGGATTTTCCTTTTCACTTGACAAGCATTACCCTAAGTCATTGTTGTTTAAAGGAGGATCCAATGCCGATTTTGGAGAAGTTGCGTCAACTGAACGAGGCCACTCTAGGGACTGGAGCTTTTGTTGGGAAGCAAATGGTCTGCTCGGAAAGTGGCTTCCCTCATTTGCAAAAGCTATCGTTATCTGAACTAGATGAGTGGGAAGAGTGGATAGTAAAACAAGGCTCCATGCCGCTTCTTCAATCTCTGATTATTTGTGGATGTGGAAATTTAAAGAGGCTTCCTGATCTGAGAGTTATCACTTCCTTGAAAGAACTGAGGTTATCAGTTATAGAGAGTTCCGTTAAGGAGAATCTAGAACCGAATGGAGAAGATTACGACAAAGTGCGACGCATTCCTATTGTTCAGATATGGGTTGCGAAGCCGAAGATCATGAATGTCAGCAACAACAGACAACCAGGTAACTAATCTTCCCCCAATCTCAATATAGTCAATACAGACAAAGTCATCACTAGAATTCTAGAAAGGGTGACAAGTTCTTTTTCCTACTAAAAATAACTCCACTTTTAAGCTAACCTTCCATATAAAACACATGTCATTAACAAAGAAAAACTTAAAACGAAGGTGTTCAATTTGCAGCCGTAGCTGTAGATTTAAGGTTGGAAATATGCATTAGTTGTAGCTTTCTGGAATCCAATTACAGATTGGTACGGTACCTACATTCTGATTGTAGAAAATAATGAATCGCGGTAAGCATGTACCAGTCACCAACTATGAATTTTGACAGAAGTACGCTTTTCATCGATGAGATTATTCATTCTCATGCATCATTTATCTTATTTCATATAAGTGTCTGATTTTCTTTAGACCCCTGTGAAACGTTAGTAAATTTATTGGTTGACAAAATATTTTTAATTTTAGCAAATTCAAGTTTTTTTTTGGTTTATGTTAAAAAAAATTTCTTTTCTACTTTTGTAAATTTATTAGTCTATTGATTTTTTTCCTCAGGAGAAACTTTTTTGAAGCGAATGTATTCAAATATTTTTGGCCGAACAAGTCGAGAATACCTTATACGGTAAGCCTTCTTTTTTCTGTTGATGTAATTGCACTACAATAAAGTTACCAAAAAACTGATGGAAATTCCAAAGGGACTGTAATCCGTAAGAAATTTTAGACGGCAATCTGTCGAATTTTTGACAAAATAACTCCGTTGGAATATTTCCGATGGATTAAGGGTCGTCGGAAATCCGCTGGAAAATCTATACATTAATATAGCCATTTAAAATTTTGAAAATTCTGAAGGATTTTCGACGACAACGAAGTTATAAATATGTTTTCACACTCCACATACAATTACAACACAATACATTACTAAAATCCAAAAAATATAGAAAATAGATGTCTTATTTTGGATACTTTCGGTCATGGATGGACAAACAATGATGGATCTGGAATCAAACTTAATGAAAGACGAATATGTACGAGGTATATTAATGAAATTTAGAGAATTTTAGAAAATTGTTTCAATTTATGTTAATACTTTGAGTTTCTTATTAGTTATTAAATTATGAAATTTAGAGAATTTTAGAAAATTCTTTGAATTTTTGTGAATATGGGGAATTTTTTTTTGTTTATTATTTTTGTGTGTGGTTTATTATGTTTTATTTAATTATTAGATTGTTAATTTACTGTTTTTAAAGGGATTATGGTAGATATCGTTCCCGTTCAAGGATGGATGGTCCGAGTTTGAGGCGAGGGGCGAGTGGTTCTCAAACCTCTTCAACTCATATTCTGAAGATGCCATCGGCTACAGCGCCTATGCAAATGAGCGTGGAAGACTTCGTCTCTCAACCGGGACGAGAGCACATGACAAGACTTCATCCACAATGTGTTGGAAGAGCTACATGGTAAGTTATATATATATATATATATTATTTTTTAAACTAATAAAATCTTATAAATAATTTTTTGGTAGGTTCCAGTATCCCATATATATATTATTTAATTTTTAATATTAATAAAATCTTATAAATAATTTTTTTGTAGGTTCCAGTATCCCCATAATGGGATATCCAAGTCCATCAAGCGGATGCTAAACGGAATGATAAAGCAACCTTACGACAAGTACATGACTATGCCTCTAGAAGATCGCGACATGTGGTTTCGGAAATTTGCGGTAAGCATTTGGTTTTGTTTATTTTAATTTGAATTTAAATCATATATTTTAATATAAATTTTACTTTTGCAGCAAGATTTTACTTGGGACAAAGAATTCACATCATTGGTTAGAAGTGAGTTTGATACTAAGGTTGCATTGATGTACTCTAGGAAGATGAACAAGTGGAAGGATAAGTGGAAGTACAATGAGGTGCCAAAAGAGATGGTTATGAATCCGGACTTATGGAACGGGTTTATTAATTATTGGAGGGAGGAAGAAACCGATGCACTCTCCAAAACCAACTTTACCAACCAGATGAGTGACCGCAAGGGTAAAGGGATTGCGATACACAAGTTGGTAGAAACGAGCAAGGATTCCCCGGAAAAAAAAATTGTAAGTTTTTTTTTTATTTTTTTTTAATTCAATAACATTATTATTTACTGTTTATTTTACAGTTTCAAATAGATGGTGACCGTCCATCGCATCTTAGATTGCTAGAGGATTCACACATCAACAGAAAGACCAAAGAAATTCAAGATCAGGTTGCTCAGGATGTCGTCAAGACCGTGAGGGAAAAAAGAGAGGAGTATCCTCTATCCCAGCCGGTCGGTGAAGGAACCTCTCCCAACGAGGTTCCTTTCGATATGTTGAACGAATTGGTAGTCGAAGTAAGTAATGTTTATATTTTTTTTACTATATTATTGAATTGTTAATTTTATTTATATGAAGTTTATATTTAATTTGTCTTTCATCACAGGCAGCTACGAAGAGCAAAGGTCTAATTTTTGGGCTTCCAAACGAGTACCAATCTCGATCTTCTGCTACTTTGCAGTTTTTTGGGCTTCCAAACCCTGAGCTTAGAGCAGAACTCGCAGAGAAGACGACTGAGATCCAGGGATTGAGGGACGAGATCCAAACAATACGAGAAGAAAACACAATTCAGAAGACAGAGATGGAAGCACAAATCAGGGCGGCAATAGAAGCACAAAAGGCGGAAATGGAAGCACATAAGGCATCCATGGAAGCTTTTATGGCCGAGTTCCGAGTGGCTCGAGGACCTTAGTTTATATGATTTTTATTTTTACTTTTAAGATTTATGATCAGGCAGCTTCATCAGCTCCTAGGTCCCACACCACATAGGTTGATAAGCGATTGGGTAGGAGAAAGAGGAGTCCCGAAGCTGATATAGCGAGCAGTAATAGTCCAGACGCTTGATTGTATCAGTTATCTTTTTCCTTGTATTTTTCAGTTCAGTTTTGTTATTTTGCTTCATTGTTATTTGCTTCAGTGTTGTTATTCGCAACACCCTTTCCTTTGATTTTATTTCACAGCGGGATTCAGTGAAGTAGGTCTGGGTAAGGGTGTACGCTTGTTACTAACATTGTGTTTTCTTTTCTTATTTGAGTCAGTTGTTTTATCGAATCAAAACTATGGGAATATTTATGTTGTTCTTGGATTTCATTGTTTGTGTTGACTAACTTTCTAACAGATTTCTAATAGTGATTTTTCTCAGAGTAGGAAGATTGGAAACACCATGAGTGGATCATCTTTGCCAGAAGTTCCCTATCCTTTGAAAATCTGAATGATCTAACATTCTCTATCTTACAGAAACTTTAACATTGACTTATCTTCCCAATTAGAGGCTTGATATCACGCATTGGATCACAATATTCAGAGTTCAATTCTTACCACCTTTTTCAGAACTCTGAATGACCAAGCTCACCTCT
The DNA here is from genome assembly GCA_028015245.1 of Cardamine occulta. Classification (NCBI taxonomy): domain Eukaryota; kingdom Viridiplantae; phylum Streptophyta; class Magnoliopsida; order Brassicales; family Brassicaceae; genus Cardamine; species Cardamine occulta. The sequence goes on from CM051368.1 coordinate 3,458,273, forward strand.
AGCTTGGTACCACACCTTTGACCTATCCATTTTTTTGGACCATATGCCTCTGTTACATCATCATCAAGTGAAATTGTGTGAAAAAAACTATGAAGTATACATGCCAACACAAAACTTTCTGCTCCAAGGATCTTCAGTAAGATTAAATGTTCTCTTTTACTTAGATAATACATGTTTGTGTTGTCTATGGTGCATAAAATTTATGATTAGAACCGGTTCCAGCTTCTCTTAAGAAGACGACATAAAACCATTAGACAATTGATATCAATTTGTGTAATCTCAATAGATTATATCAAATTAGATGACAATCAAGGATCCATAAAGGTGTGTAATGATATTATGTTAAAATCATCTAGAGGAATAGGTTTAAAGCCTATGACTTAAGAGGAGTTTTGATGGGAACCCTACCTACGTGACTGGAGATCTCAAGATGTATGTTCAAAAGGAAAACTAAATCATACTGAATCAATTAAGAGCACTGAGAGACTATTATCTCTTCCCAGTTCCTAGGATGATGAACAATGCTTCTGTTTGTGTAAAAGATAAGTGTAGCTTTTAATGATTTTAGTCCAAAGGTTTGAGAAATACATGGAGTATTATAGGATACTCGTTAAAACAAAGGTAATGGCAAATCACCTTGTGAGTGTGAAAGGGGGTCATTTCTAGAAGAATCAATTTTAGGCTATATTCTTCAAGTTCACTCATGATTGACCATGCAAGTTCAAGATCAAAATGAACACAACAAAAAACTTAGTTTTGTGAGAAAATGAAGCTATGTGGTAGATGTTGTTTAGGTTTACATCAAAGTCTGGATGGTTCAAGAACATCATCTTCACCATCTAGTCGAGTAAATCCGACAATTGTTAAAATGAATAGTTCAAAGTTGGAAAATGAAACCATATTTAGATGTAGTGATTTTTTTTGCTTATACTCTCAAAAGTCTTTATGTCAAGTCTTGTCTAGTTTGGTCAAGCATTTCGAGTCATCATGTGTCTATAGTCATTTTTTAATTCATGTGGGGATTGTTGGAACTTGTTTTTTGAAAAAATGGTTTTGGCCACCGGAATGACCAGTTCTTGGATCCAATGAAATTATAGTCGCGAGCACTACATGGTGGGTTTTTGAATTGTTAAATACAGAGTTCGTTTGACTGGGAAATTGATGTCTGAAGTGAGTAGGTTGGAAAGGATGACAAGCTTGAAGTTTTCACTTTGGAAATTAGAGGAAAAATTAAATTACATTGGGGCTGGATTTGAGATGTAAGATATGTGAAACAGGGTAACAACCCATATACTTATTTTAATTTTCCCAAATTCATTTGGATTAGAATTGTTTATTAAATCAACAAATATTTTCTTTTGAATTGGTTTTTTAACAACAAAATCAATTGAGATAATTAAGGTGGATTGTTTTCTTGACTTTGACGTTGGCAATCAATTAGCATAAATTGTCATTAAGGTCATATCTCGTCTTTAATGATTTTGACGTTGAGCATTGGCTATATGCTGAAGTCATTGTCTTGTCATTTTTGACGATTTCATACACACAACAAAATATCTCTATTCTCTTATTCTTTGTTTTGTGTATGAGAATACATCACAATTTTGTTGTAAGCTCTTGATTTCGAGTGGTGCGAGACAAGAGAAATTAAAGTAGTTTTATCATGGGATTTTTGAATGTATCAAACCGGCATACTACGGGAATTAAAAGAATTAAGGAGAGAGATCTTCATTTCGACTCTACTTCACTTCTAATTCTGATCAATCTACGGTATTAAAGTCGTATTTTTAGTTCTTTTGTATTTTCCTTTACAATTTCAGATTGTGCCCATTGATCACATTCGAGTTTTACAACAAAAACCCTGACATAGATAAAGTGTCTTGTAATGTAAGCTAATAATTATTGAGATTTTGGAAAAAAAAGACATTTGTCAAACAAATTTTTCATCTAATCTTTTTTTGCTAAAGTTTGTTGGAGTAATCTTTTTTTTAAAATTCTAACTCCATTATACCCTCAACTTAAACATTTCCAACAAAATCAAATATATTATAAACCTCTAACTTAAGAAAGAGGGTTTCATTTTAATTGAATTAATTTACATTTTATTAAAAGAAATCATATATTTACAAATAAAATAAAAACCCTAACTTCTAAAAAAACCAAAATCGCAAACTTCTTCTTCTTTCTTTTACGCCAAATCGGAATTTCTTCACTTCTTCTTCTTCCTTTCCAGCGTCTTCTAGTTCTCCTCACTTCTTCTTCTTCCTTTCCGGTGTCTTCTGGTTCTCCTCACTTCTTCTTCTTCTTCTTCTTCTTCTTCTTCTTCTTTTCGGGCATCTTCTGGTTCTCCTCACTTATTTTGATGAAATTGATGAAGAATCTGTATTATTGCCTTGTAATCATGAAAAAGCCCCGCTTCACATGGAATAGGGGGTTTGTATTTATACGAAAATATATAATTAAATTCTCCTAATTAACTATATGATTTTCTTTTAATACGTCAGTTTTGATTATGTCTTAATTGCTATAACGTCTTGATTTTGAACTGAGTTTGGGCTTTCTTCGGGCTTCCTCTGGGCTGTCATCTCTTAAGTCCACCTGGTGCCTGCTAATCTGCGAACCCCCACCTCGTTTCTCCGGACTCCCTGGCGGTTCACCAAACTAGATCTCTTCAGTCCGAGCTACTTCTCTTTTATTATGGTGATGTGATAGACATGTGTCTATACCTTCCTGATGATGGATCTTCGGTTCGGGATACTATACCAACAAATATTTTCACAAAATCTGCTATCGCATCTACACATTCCTCCACCAAATTGTAGTCCATCTTAATGGTCATCAGTCTACTAGCAGATGATAAAGGCGAATGACCTTTACTACAATGCTATATAGTGGCTGTTTTGTTGCGTCTAACATATCGAAAAACCTTTGTGCTTCTACATTTGGTTCTTCAACCCTATCTCCATTTAAAGATGTTGACTGCATATTCTCTCTAAACGCATCATTCACCATCTCTACAGTACCTACACCAAAATCTACTTCCATTCTATGTTCTCCTAAGCTATATGAAACATATTGTGGACTAGTACTACCATAATCATAATCTCTTTCCCCATGTAGATACCAAACTTTGTAACCTGGCATAAAACCATTGCAATACAAATGCTTCCAAACTATCTCAACTTTAATATTACGTGAATTAACGCACATAGAACATGGACATTTTAACTCATGAGGTTTTTCCCCTACCGCTTGATTTACTGCAAAATCCATGAACTCGCATATCCCTCAAGCATACTCATCCGTCAATAAGTTTGACTATGGATCCATCATTGGTTGGTCCATCCATGATCTAAAATTCCTAAAAGAATACATTTTTCATAAAATTTTGGTTGTAGTAAGGAATTGTGTTGTGAATGTAAGTGTGGAAATATATATAAGAATGTTAGACGTCAGAAATCTGTCGGAGGGAAAGTACAGTGGCTATACAACAGCCATATCAACGTTCACATGAACTGCCAGATTTCCGACAGATATCTAAATCCGTCGAAAAAGCCATTAGAAATCTGTTAATATCTACAAAAATTCAAATTACTATACAACGGCTATATCAACGTTCCACGTTTCTGACGGATTTCCAACGGACTTACGAAATGCCGTTGAAAATCCATCGAAAGCCATCAGAAATTTTTGACGGAATTCCAAAGGATTTCTTTCTTCAAAAATCCGTTGGAATTTCTGTCGATTTGCGGTATTTCTTGTAGTGGGTGAGGGTGTGATCTGCGGAAACATGGTACCATGTTTTTTATTTTTATGCTTCATGATTCACCAATTGTATATAATTATATTTGATTGTTTTATAGTTTATGACTTGTTGATGAACTTACGGATTGATGTTTGTTTGATAATATGATGATATGTGATATTATTCTATGTGATGATATGAAGTTATAGTGATGACATGATGTTATGAGGTTATGATGAACAGTGGAACCTCAACTGCAGTGAACCGATGGGTCACTATAACCTATTAACTAGTTGACGAGCCTAGTGGAACAAATAGGCTACATGCACATTATAATTTGAGTAACTTTTATATTCATGTTGTTTCTAATATGTTTTCTCTTATATTCATGCATTTTCTGACTATTTCTTTTCTTCTGTGATTGTTTCTAATTATGCTTAATTAGTTTTGCAGGAACCATTATGCATTATCCATTTTGAATGTAGTTTCGGTTACACGCCTAGCTTATTGGTTTTACTTGACCCTAAGACAAACACTTAGTTTGATACCGACATTTTCCTACAAAGTATACAAAAATCCTTACAATCACAAAGTGAATTCCACACAAGGATTCCCACCAAACCTTTAGGGCGGCGCACCCTAAACCTTTAACTCGAAAACCTCACAAACTCTCATAAACGTTTTCCTCTTTTATGGTCTCAGTTTCGATGGATGCTCTAACTCTCAGGGGATAGCTAGCTTTTATAGAGGATTGCTACACATGAAGTAGGTAACCTTGTCTATTTCCTTTTCCAAGTTAATTTCCTTTTCTCTGGGTAAATGGAAAGACATGTTGTATTTTCCCTTTTGTCTTCTAAAACATTATTTTCCTCAAAACTTTTGCTCCATATAATTCCCACTTTTGCTAGCACTTTGACAATGTGAATTTCTTTTCTGTCTTTGCAAAGATGACGATGTTTTGATCTCAAGATTTCTATGCTTCAACGTTCTCCCTTTGTTGATTGTGTTTGAATCAAGCAACATGCAATAAAAATAATAACTCAAAGAATCTCCCCATAAAATCAAGTATCCACTACTTCTCCCTTCTCCCCCTGCTTGATAGACCACATAATCAACAACTCAATCATCACCGGGAAGGTTGAACTTCTACAGCCACTCGGTTTAATTTTACTGAACCATATACCTCAAGAGCAATTGATTCAAAACTAATGAACCAACGTAAAATTTCTTCATTTTTGTCCAATATAAACTACCAACAAGGCCAATAATTAATTAATATACTTAAGCCCAATATTAACTTTAGATGCAAAGCCCAAGACCATAAACAATAGATGCACGTCCGTAAACAAAAAAATGCCTTAGGACGAAGATTTTCAGGGAATCTTATCAAAAGAAGATAAATCCCTGTCTCTTCCGTAATACTCCTCTGATCAATTACATTGCCAGCTCCCAAATTCAATAAATTTAGCTTCTCGTTCAGCCCATTCCTTGTTTCTGAAACCTTAGATTCGAGTTTGTGTAGTGAGTTCCCAGTTCAACGGTTCCCTCTGCAATGCACTTTCATTTATAGAGACCTTTCATTATATTTCTCAACTACTATATTTCGGTTGATTGTGTACCATAACAGAAAAAATTAACATCACTCCCTGTTTATAGGTACTAGGACAGTAGGAATAATCAGCAAACTTGGCAGAATTGCCCTAGTGGACACCCTTGCTAGCCAGATTCGTAGCAGAATGAAGCTTAGGTTTCCAAATGTCTTGTCTGGGTACTTCCTCTCTCTATATGTTTGCTTTAATATGTCATATTTTCAAATGAAAAATGAATTGTTTGTTTTGCTTATACTCTGTACTGGTAGTTTAGGGAAGACTTACAATGTGCTCCATGAAAGCCAACCTGTTTTGTTTCTTTGAAGTTGAAGTCAATCTTTAGGCTTAGTTACCTAAACTTTCAATATGTTTCTTTTGTCTCCTAAAATGTGATGGCTGTCTTCATTTTTAGTTTTCTGCATGATTATTCAGGAATATGATTTTGGTTCTTATGAATATTATAAACTTGAAATTTCCATTCTTACATGCACAGACTCCAGGGTAAGTCTCAAATAGTGCAGGACGAATTAGCAAGGCTTGGTGAACAATTGGTTAGCAGTTCTGAAGGTACAAGAGCAATAGCTTTGGAGCTTTGCCGTGAGTTGGAGGACAAATTTCTTCTCCACTTGGCTGGTGGTGAAGTGAGTATTTTCCTACACAAAGCTGAACAATACTTTAGCCTTTTCATTTTTGTAGTGGTAATGGAAAAAGTATGGTGCTGTTTTGATAAAGACAAAAAAGAAATTCAGTAAGATTACCTTACATCATCTAGGATTACACGAAACTAATATTGGATGTATATGCTATATGTTTCAGTGGAAAAGTTTCTGAATTGCATGTCTTGTGCTGTGCCTTTCATGTGTTCAAGCCCTTTTGGAGTTCAGTGAATTTTGTTCTCTGACAAAAAGTTTGGTTCAGGGAAGTGGTTGGAAAGTTGTTGCAAGTTTTGAAGGCAATTTCCCCAACCGCATCAAGCAGCTTCCATTGGATAGACATTTTGACTTGAACAATGTCAAAAGGGTGGGGTTTTATTCCTTCTTGCCTCAAATTTGATGAGCTAGTAAAAGTTTTAGGCTGGAGTATGACAGATTGACTTTCTAATTGTTTCAGATCGTGTTAGAGGCAGATGGTTATCAACCTTATCTTATATCTCTGGAGAAAGGGTTGAGATCACTAGTAAAGACTGTTCTTGAGTTGGCTAAAGCCCCAGCACGACTATGCGTTGATGAGTTGTGTTTGTGTTATTGTTTATAGCTTATCTGGTGTTGTCTTCCTCTAGTTTGAGCTGCGTAGGATTGAAATTCAGAAATTTAGTAAACAGTGAAACATTGGCCATGGCTTGTTAGTTGTCACACATAGTCTGTTGAATACATTTCACTATGATATTTAATTCTCCTGATCTAGATTAATTGAAGTCCTAATCAACCTTACTACAAATACTGTCACATTTCATTTCTATTCTGAACATTTTCCTACCTGGTTGCCTTACCGCCTCATTTGTTGCTGAGCTAATATGGTCTGCAACTTTTGGTTAGGTTCATCGAGTGCTTGTTGACATAGTTTCAGCTTCCGTGAATGCCACACCTGGTCTTGGGAGATATCCTCCTTTTAAGAGAGAGGTAATAATGCTTATCACTGCTCATTCAGTAGCATTTTCCATCTTCATAATAGCTATTCCTTTTCTTAAATAATCATCAACCAGGTTGTAGCTATAGCAAGTGCTGCACTTTATGGATTCAAGAGGTGAAGCTAAAAAATGGTAGTTGCACTAGTTTTGATATGGAGCGTGCGTTTGTACCACCTCAACACTTTGTCCGCCTCGTGCAAAGAAGGTAACATTCGTCTGTCATTTCGAGTGGCTTTATCATACTCAAACTTATTGATCATTATCATAATTTCTATCTTTTAATGTATGATGGTTTTAGACGTGTCAAATGGATCAACTTTTGTGGGTGTCCTGCTTCTTTTTATGCTTGCCTGTGAATTGAATACATATTTTACTGCATTCTTTCATTACAAGTCACAAATTTGACCTTTCTTAAAAGGCCTATAGCTGCAGAACATACATGTTAACACAAGTTGTATTGTTTACGTTTGTGATGCATATCTCACTATTGTTTTGCTTTTTGGCCATACGGTTTATTAGCTTTATCAGAATGGATAGGCAGCGATGCGAGGAAGTGCTTAACGGTCGTTCCTCTAAAAAGGGACAAGATGTAGAGCAATATCTCTTTATCTCAGAATTTTTCTGGATTCGCATACTGGATAGTACTCTCTACTTTTTAATCTGAAAGTGCATAACTCAACAATTCTTGTCTCTGCTTGTAAATCAGGCAACTAGTCCTCAGCCAGATGGACCATCAACTGGTGGTAGCTTGAAATCATTGAGAGACAAATTTATTCTACAAGATAAAGATAAAGATAAAGAGAAAGATAAAGAAACACTGGAGGTCTCTGGCCTGAAGACTGCTGGACCTGAGGGGGAGATAACAGTCGTCATATATATTTCTACAGTGGCTGTCAAAAAAAATTGTTTTTCCCAGTCCATTTTCCTTACATTGCATGCTTTTACCTCATATTACGGACCATCTTATAATTGTTATTCGTGATCTTCCTTTACATTTACATGTCTTCGGCTTGGTTATACAAAAAAAACAAGAAGAAAGAAACTTCCGAGGCACTGTAACTTTGGAGTTATCAGTCTCTTGCAATACTTACTTTTCTTTAGTCGTAGATGTAACTGGAGAGTGGTAATAGGGTTTCCATATTTACATTGTTCTTCCACCCGGTCCTTTAAGCAGATTGGTGATTAGTTGTAATTGTGAAGTCGATACTGCAAGACTTTTTATTACCATTACTGCTAATGAGAAAACCTAGATGCTTCATAAATAACATTTATCCTTTTGCAATTATATCGAGGTACACAATACTCAATCCTTTGTCTCATGAAACTCTGTTAATTTTCTCAGGAATGCAGTATCGAAGAAATTTCTGATGATGAAGGAGAAAAATCAAAGAGCTCGAAAGATAAGAAATCAAATGGACATGATTCAGAAGGACCAGGCCTTGTATTTAAGATAACCTGCAGGGTTCCATATAAGACTGTGCTTAAAGGTATGTCAAGCAATTATCGAAATTAACTGCTTGACCCTCTTTGTACTCATTTATATGAGCAACTCCTCAAAAGCTCTTATGTTGCAGCTCACAATGCACTGGTTCTCAAGGCTGAGAGCATGGCTGATAAGAATGAATGGATTAATAAGCTCCAAAAGGTTATCCAGGTACGAGGAGGCCAAGTGGGTGGTGCTTCCATGAGACAAAGTCTTTCAGGAGGTTCATTTGTAAGTCACACTAGGAAACTATCTTCTTATTCAGTGATTTTTCTTTTCCCCTTTCCCTTAAAGTTTAAATCTGTGCAAAATGTGTTAGTTGATCTTAATCCAGTACCAATATCATGATGATAAAGTCTTTGCTATAAATTTGAATATTATTATATGGCTTGAAACGCCCATTGGAGAAAGAAAGATTTAAAATGTCTTTGTTGAATGAGTAAAAACTGATGTCTTTTGGGGTTGTACGTGAAGAGGGGTAAGATTTTGTTATACGTGAAAGTTGAAGGTAGCTTTGTTTTAGCATCTTAGCCATTTAGTTGCCCTGAGACCTGAGTTTGTGTAATGTTACGGTTTTGCTTTAGTTGTCTGACTTTCTTTCCTTTTTCATGATAAGATGGTTAGAAAACTGGTTGACCCGGAAGAGGAATTGCAGTGGATGTCACAAGAAGTACGGGGTTACGTTGAAGCTGTTCTCCAACAGCCTAGCTGCCTATGTTCCAAATGTTGACTAATCTATTATTTTCGAATCTTAAATTTCCCATGTCCATGTCGCTTTTTATGTACTCGATCACATTACTCAAACCTGTGGCTTTAACAGCTGTTGTTCTTTGTCAAGTGGAAAACATGTTGAATCAGCTATACAGTTCTATCAGGTATCTTCATATCCTTTGCCAATGTATTATTATTGTAACATCAATACGTCTGTGGTGTGTTGTGCTTATATAAATTGTATCTCGCTTGCATTGATCTGCAGCGCAATTGGTAACGAAAGGATTGAATCGTTGATTCAAGAGGATCAGAACGTCAAATGATGAAGAGACCGTTACCAGAAACAGTCCTCTCTTCTCTCAAAGCTAACGAGGCAGCTTAGCATTCACGATAACCGAGCAGCTGCTGCTTCAAGCTGGTCTGACAACAGTGGCACTGGTATATATACACACATCTCCTCTTTCGATATAGTGTGTAGCCGTAAAATGTATGGGATTGATTCGTTTTGTGTGTTGTATTTGCAGAAAGCAGCCCGAGAACCAATGGAGGGTCTTCAGGAGAGGATTGGAGGAATGCGTTTAACTCAGCTGCAAGTGGACCTGACTCATTGAAGAGGTACGGGTCTGGCGGTCATAGCAGGCGTTACAGCGATCCAGCTCAGAACGGTGAGGATTCATCTGGATCTGGCGGCAGCAGCCGTCGCACCACACCAAACAGGCTCCCACCAGCACCGCCACTGTCGGGATCATCTTACAGGTATTAGAACCTGTTTAATTTTCAGGATTGTTATTGGAGAATCATAAAAAAACAAATTCTTTTTTTTTTTTTGGAATAGTCCTCATTTCTGGGACTAAGTTTTTCTGATTTCTTCAATAGTTAAAAAAAGAACTATTGTATGGGACTAAGGAATGATTATGATATATGATTATATGATGATGTACTTGCGTGTGTTTGTAGATAGATATTTGTTTTGTTTTTTCGTCAGTAGATAGATATTTGTTAGAATTTGGTCTCTTTATCTTTCTAAAGAAAAAAAAAATTCTTTTCTTTTAATCGCATCTAATCTTGAGAAAATGAAAGTATAATTTCCATTTTTAAGGAAGGTTGATTTATGTATTGTCTTGAACCTAGAAAATTGTAGCCTAACCGAATCAGAGGAAAAACTAAGAATGACATTACCGCAAGTAGAAAACAATTTTCATATCGAAATATTACGAAAATCTATGATTATGGAATTCACCATTCCAACATGGATACAAAGTAGGAGGTCACGGTTCAGCCAAATACACGAGAAAAGGGATAATTAATTATTCCTCTGTAAGGCCAAACTCTTTGTTAAAATTAAATGCCGAAAAGCTATGAACTTTAGATACAATTTTCACCGAGAAAAAAATGAATAAAAATTATTTCCCTAAATTAGTCATCACATTGATGCTCTCAAATCATATTCCTCGCAAAGTGAAGTGGTGAGTTCTCGAAACCTAGAACATGGCCAATCAACGTTTCGCAAGGGTTGGTCATAAAAGAAACGCCAAATGTAGTAGTAAATTGGTTGGACGGATTTACCGTTGCTGTACAAATTTTACCGTTACCCATACTTTACCCTTATCTTTTGAACCAAAATGTAAAATGACAACGTGATAAAAAAAAACAAATAATAAAAACAATAAAAAAAAAATGACAACGTGGCTACAATAAAGGCGTCACATTACAGAGGATATGTAGCAGTCAACTCTTCCTTATGGATCTATAGCTAGAAAATCTCATTGCCTATTGCTTCATACAGATCAGTTGGACGAACAGCGATTTCCAGGAGGTGATTCTTGTTGATATTTCTCTCTTTAGTTTTTTTTATTCTTCTTGGTGATTCGATCTTTCGTATTTTGCATTTCTTTTCTTTTTATCTTAATATTTTCTGGGCACGAAAATCTGTAGATTAAACTCTTATAATGGATCTTAAGCTAATAAACTACTAAAACAACACATCTGATATTATTAGCTTTCTTTCTTATCTTCGTCGATCTTCAGATCTGATATTTTTCATATAGTTTTTTTTTATCTCAATATTATTCATGTCTTGGACAAGGATCTGTGGATTAAATCCCACAACATAGATTCCGTTAAGTTTACAAAAGTTGTTATCTGAATTATGAAGTCATGGATCCTCCTCTAGTGATTATTGACTGCTACTTTCATGATTAAGCAGGAGACTTATGGCCGACACACTTTTGTCGTTTGGAGTTCAGAAGCTTTGGGACCTCCTTGTCCGAGAATCTGATCGAATTAGAGGAGTAGATGAGCAACTCACTGTGCTCAAAAGTGATATAAACTTATTGAGGTCCTTCTTGAAAGATGCAGATGCTAAGAAACATGCAAGTGCGGTGGTGAGAAATTGTGTGGAAGAGATCAGGGAAATTGTATTTGATACAGATGATATAATCCAAACATTTCTTCTAAAGGAAGAGCTTTCAAAAACAAGTGGCATCAAGAAGCATGTCAGAAGACTTGCTACCTTTCTACGGGATCGCAGGGCACTTGCTTTTGATATGGAAGGCATAAGTAAGAGGGTCTCCAAGGTCATCCATGATATGCGGGCTTTTGGGGTACAACAAATAATTTTCGATGGCAACAAGTATCCAGATCTATTACAAGAAAGACAAAGGGTGATGCGAAAGTCGTTCCCTGTCGGTGATGGAAACTATGGTGTGGGGTTGGAGGAGAATGTTAAGAAATTGGTTGGTTATTTGGTGGAGGAAGATAGCATTCGAGTAGTTTCTATAACTGGGATGGGTGGTATTGGTAAGACTACGCTTGCTCGACAGGTCTTTAATCACGAGATGGTAAAAAAACATTTTGATGGGGTTGTGTGGGTGTGTATTTCACAACTGTTTTCAAGGAAAGATGTGTGGCAAACAATCTTGCAGATGCTTAGTCCAAAACATGATGAGCATCTAGTGTCAAATATGAGTGAAGACCAGCTTCAGGCCAAACTCTTTCAACTGTTGGAAACCAGTAAGTATTTGATTGTCCTTGATGACATGTGGAAAGAAGAAGATTGGGACAGAATAGAGCCTGCGTTTCCATCAAACAAAGGTGACATCTTATGCTACATCTGATTTTACGTATAGATTTATGAAAAATATAGAACATGACAATGCATACATGTGTGATATATTTATCTATTTTGAAAATCTTGCAGGATATTGGAAGGTACTTCTTACTTCTCGCTATGAGAGTGTGGGTTTACATGCAGATCCAAAATGTGTCACTTTTAAACCAGAATGCCTAACCATTGAAGAAAGTTGGACACTATTCCGAAGGGTAGCATTTCCTACAGAAGGCACAACCGGTAAGCTTTCAAGGAATATAGTTTTTTCTTTTACGTTTACACAACTTCTTTCATGTTTAGTTGCATCGTTTCTTGATTTCCCAAATACTACATGGTTATGTTGTGCAGAATTTAAGTTTGATGTAGAAATGGAAGAGATGGGTAAGCATATGATCAAACATTGTGGAGGATTGCCTTTGGCTGTTAAGGTGTTAGGAGGGTTGTTAGCTGCTCAATACACATTGCGTGAGTGGAAAAGGGTGTATGAGAATATTGGATCTCACATTGTTGGAGGGACTAGCTTCAACGATACAAATATCAGTTCGGTTTATCAGATTTTGTATCTGAGTTTTGAAGAGCTGCCTATTTATTTGAAGCACTGCTTCCTCTACCTTGCTCACTTTCCAGAAGAAGATGACATAGATGTGGAGAAATTGTCTTATTACTGGGCTGCAGAAGCAATACCAAGGCCGAATGGTTACGATGGAGCGACCATTCGAGAGGTCGCAGATGGATACATAGAAGAATTGGTGAAGAGAAACATGGTTATTTCTGCAAGGGACAAGTTGACTTCGAGATTTGAGACATGTCAATTGCATGATATGATGAGAGAAGTTTGTTTGCATAAAGCTAAAGAAGAGAATTTTGTAGATATTGTTGATACTGCAAACTCTCAGTCTCCTTGTAAATCTCGCAGAATCGCAGTACACCGATTTGATGAATCATATAATCCAAAGGGGATGTTGAAGAATCCAAAACTTAGATCTCTCTTGTTTATCAATCATAGAAGAATGTGGATGCCATCAGATTTACTGTTTACAAGGTTACAGCTGTTGAGGGCGTTAGATCTCACTGATGCCAAGTTTAAAGGAGGGAAGTTACCCTTTAGCATCGGGAAGCTCATCCACCTGAGATATTTGAGTTTATTTTGGGCAGAGGTAACTCAACTACCTTCTTCTATGCGGCATCTGAAGCAGCTGCTCTATTTAAACCTACATGTACATCCGAGTTCTCCAATCTACATGCCCAATAACGTCTTGAACGAGATGCGAGAATTGATATACCTCCATTTACCAGAGAACATAGATGATAAGGTAATGATGGAATTGGATAATCTAGTCAACCTGGAGACATTGGAGAATTTCTCAACAAAGCATAGCAATGTGAGGGGTCTTCACCAAATGAAAAGGCTCCAGACTCTTTCAATCGAATTCAATGGTGGATGTACAATGGAAACTCTATCTTCATCTCTAAGTGAATTGAGTCGCTTGGAAAATCTTAGGATAGATGGTTCCATGAATAATGAAGAAGGGTTTGTTTTGGATTGCGTTCATCTCAATCATCTGAAGTTAAAGAACATATATATGCCAAGGTTACCTGATGAGCAACGTTTCCCTTCTCACCTTACAACCTTATTTCTAGAGAACTGTCATTTGGAGGAGGATCCAATGCCGATTCTAGAGAAATTGCTTCAGTTGAAAGAGGTTTGTTTCAAGTTTAAATCTTTCAGTGGGAAGAAAATAGTTTGCTCAGGAGGAGGGTTTCCTCAGTTGCAGAAGCTAGAGTTTTATGCACTAGAGGAATGGGAAGAGTGGATAATAGAAGAAGACTCCATGCCCCTTCTTCATACTCTCTCTATCAATTATTGTAAGAAGTTGAAGGAGTTTCCTGATGGGCTGAGATTTATAACTTCCTTGAAAAAACTGTATATCTCCGAAGAATTTAAGGAGAAATTGTCCAGAGGAGGAGAAGACTTTTACAAAGTTCAACACATTCCTCTTTTGAAAATCGAATTGTGGGAAGAATCTAATACCGAATAGACAAGCAGGTAATACATACTTTCCCAGAGAAAGAAAAAGAGGAAGGCTTAACTTCATTGTTTGATGCAAAATAAATTTGAATTTTTTAGAAATTAAATTCAGAAATTTTTATTTTTTCAACAGGCCAATCCTTTCTGAAGCGAATATCTTCTATGTTGGATTGTGAGACTATATGTCCTTATAATATAAGTAATCATCTCTTTAGCATTTGTTTTTATGTGTGTTTCTATTCCCAATCCAACTTTTGGTTTCTGTTAAAACGAAATTGTTGTTCAGTTTAATTTTAGATCCTCAATGATACTCGATTTATGGGCAGTTTGATTTATGGCTATACTCCTACTTGCAGTATAATGATCGATGATGACATGAAGAGTGGTCTAGTGGATGATGCAGTGTATGTGTTCGATGAAATGCCTTAGTGAGAATCTCTTGCACAGTTTCATTATTTAGTGATTGATTTTTGTATCTGATTTTGTGGGATGAATTGTTATGTAATTAGAGAAGTTGATAACTACTGGGACAATATTTTTTGATATGAACACTAGACTATAGCAAGAAATAAGATGTTAAAGGTTTTCCAGAAAGTGCAAGACTATGAACCTGTTTGACAAGACACATCAGTTTGGTCTCATTTGGTCATATGCTTTTTCTTTTCAAAGCAGAAAATGCATCTTTTCTTTTAATCGCATTTGAGAAAATAACAAGTATCAGATGCTCTCTTGGTCTTTCTGAAGCTGTATAAGATGTTTCTTTTTTCGTTCTTTAATTTACTTTTAGATGTCATCAGGCACTTGAATAGAAAAGTCTATTTGATTGATAAAGAAAATGATTTGGATAGACCCTCTTGGTGTCTCAGTGTGTGTTTTAAATACTCACCCAACCAAGGAACAGATGAAAAATCCAAGTTAGAGACAGATTTTGTTGTCTTTTGCAGTTATTACTAGTGAGAACATTAGTAATCTTGTTTATTGCATATCTATTTTTGTCAAGGCACTCACTGCTATTCAACATTGCTGGCAAGAGAGGGTGAAAAGCAAAATTCTTTCAATTCTAAACCAAGACTCTTGTGGACACATTGATACCTAAAACAGTTTTTTTTTTTTTGGTTGTGTGAATTAGGAACGTGTTAGTTTATTTTTCCTTTGTTGCAGATTAGGATACGAGATTCGAGATTGCACCCAAATTTATCACAAGTCTGAAATACTTTTATTTACAATTGCATCCAAAATTACCAAAATCTAAAATATCTTTATTTTAAGTTTCTAAAATTTTATCATTTTATACTAAAATAAACTAAAAAATTTGCACCAAAATTATAGAATAACATTCTTGGAATTGGATTTTTCTCCGCCAAAATAGTAAATCCTGAAATTTGAATTAAAATCATAAAATAATGTTCTTTCATCAAAAAACCATGAAATCATGATTTTAGTTGGGAAATTTTAATCGTAGTTTTGGTAGAAAAAAAAGTAAATAATTTGCATGGACAGTTACAATTACTTTGAGGTACGTAGAGAAATTAAGAATTTAGCACTTGAGAGGTTATGATCATATTCAGCCAGTCTTAAAGTGTTTTAGGGTTTTAGGCAAATTTATTTTGCTAGGGCCTTTTAACAAAAAATATTTTTGTTTTGGGGCTTTTTTATTTGTACAATTTTATTTTTGGTATGGGCCAATAATATAAATTAAAAAAAAAATCTGGGCCTTTTTTCTTTAATTTTTTTTTCTTTTTTGCATGGACCCATGGCAAATGCCCATGTTGCCATGGGCCTAAGACGGGTCTGATCATATTCGAAACTAATCTCAATGTTATCGCCAACAACAAACTAAAACTAATTAGATTACCAAAAAAAACAACTACAAGATAGTTCTTTCATCAAAAAACTAATTGAATTAAAATCGTAAAATAATGTTCTTTCATCAAAAACCCATGAAATCATGATTTTAGTTGGGAAAATTTTAATCCTAGTTTTGGTAGAAAAAAAGTTCTACGATTTAAAGTTTTAATGCGAAAACAAAGTTTTCTAATTTTAGCAGAGTGATTCCATGTATGAATATTTAAATTGGAAATTTAACAATTTAAGAAAAGATAAAATGTTTTATGAATTTTTTCAATATTTAATTTAGGGCTGGACACAAGTATCCGTTACCCACCCGACCCGCCCGGCTCGTCCCGTACCCGTCTGGTTTGTCCCGTACCCGCCCCGTTCGGCCAAGTACCCACCCTGTTCAAGCCAAGTATCAAGCCTTCACGATCCATTACCCGCCAAGCCAAGCCAAGTATCAAGCCAGAAAATTTTTTCCGCTACCCGCCCCGTTACCCGTCTTTTACCCGTTACCCGCTACCCATACCCGTTACCCCCTCCATTACCCGTCCATTATCCGTTACCCGTCCCATTACCTGTTTCATACCGGCAAAAATACCCGTAACCCGTTACTAAAAAAAAAAATCAAGTAATTATCTGCGAGTACCCGTTACCCGTTACCCGCGGGTACCCGTGGCGGGGCAAGTAACCCGCAAGCCTCAGGATTTTGGGCGGGTACTTGTTTCGCCGGGTACCCGTTCTCGGCGGGGCAAGTACCAAGCCGACAAACTCAATTACCCGGTGGGGCAAGCCGGGTACCAAGGCGGGCGAAAAAACCGGGTACCCGGTCGGTGCCCACCCCTAATCCAAAGGGGATGATGAAGAATCCAAAACTTCGATCTCTCTTGCTTTTCGACTCTGACAGAAAATTGGATGCCATCGGATTTATTGTTTACAAGGTTACAATTGTTGAGAGCGTTAGATCTCTCTTATGCCAATTTTAAAGGAGGCAAGTTACCCTCTAGCATCGGGAAGCTCATCTACCTTCTTCTATGCGGAATTTGAAGCAACTGCTCTATCTAAACCTCCTTGTATCTTCTAGTTCTCCAATCTACATGCCTAATGTCTTGAATGAGATGTGAGAATTGACATACCTCCATTTCCCGTCCAAAATACATGATATGGTAAAGATATAATTGGGTAATCTAGTCAACCTGATTTATGGGAATATAATGATCGATGATGACATGAGGAGTGGTCTAGTGGATGATGCAGTGCATATTTTCGACGAAATGTCTAACTGAGACTTGATCTCCTGCACAAATTATGTATATGAACAAATTATGTTTTGCCATGATCATTCTTTGGACAATGATCTTTTCAAAACAACTACTTGTGGATATTTTCCTGTTACAGTCTTTATCTCTGTACGTACTTTGTAAGTTTAAGCCACTGTGTCTATTACTAGCTGCTTTGGACTTCTGATTACTATTTCTTTCAATCATCATAGATTGTGTTCCATGAGGACTTGTGATTATTCAATCCATTGTGTCATTTGGAGTTTAGAAGCTTTGGGAGCTCTTGAATCAAGAAGCTGAATATTTTCAGTAAGGTGATGATAAGCACTTGTCAAACAATAACTCTAGCTTGTAAGTAGTAGGGGAAAAGCAACTAATTGTGTTCCATTGATTAGCATTCTTTCAAGTTGGTTTGAGTCTTCAAGCTCACAATCACATCCTCATTACCAAACGAGAACTCTAGCTTGTAAGTTCGCTGATAGAAAAGTTGATCAATATCTGTTTAGCTCATACTGTTCATACTGCTGTTGTTTAAGATGGATGGATCTTGGTTCTTACGAATGCTCTTTTATTACTCTCAAAAAATTTTCTTACAAGCGAGCCAGAGTTCTCCATCCAGGGCACGGAGTTTTGAGGACAATTTTTCTTATTTAGTGATTAATGATTTTTGTATTTGAGTTTTATAAGAATCTGAAATTTTACGGGTGAACTTTAATGATAGTTAGAGAAGTTACCAACTTTCCATCCGTAACTTCAATTGGAGATCCGCTTTTAAGCTGTGGCTGGATATAAGTGCGTGCATCTTTCCAAAAACCTTCATTGAAAAAAATTCGCTTGTTTATCTGTTTCTCTATTCTTCCAAAACTTGTAAGATCGGTGGTGGTTAGGGATTCGGACAGATTGTAATAGACAAGAAAAAACAGCGGTATCTCCGATCTTTCTAGAAAGATAAGACTCGGGGTTTACAATTGAGATGTTTTATCGTCACGTGGTACCTCACAGTACGTTGGAAAAACATCCCACAAAATGACGGCTAGGATTTATGAGTACATCGATCATTCAAAACTACGGAATCGGGTTAAATTAATATTTTGGATGCTATACTTGGTAGTTTCGACTTGAATATTTAATATTTATAAACAAAATAATATTTTCATGATAAATAACAAAAGCTACATATGTATGCAAACAACATATATAAATTCAGATATATGATTAATGACATTAACATACAAAAAACATCGACATACAAAAAAATTGAATATGTTTGATGACGAAACTATAGACATACTTTGAAACACAACATAATAATTTGTAATACAATAAAAACATTAACTTAAAAAAAGAAGAAGCAAATTCTAGACTGCTGTACAAAGAAAAATGCAATATTTAGATTAAAAAACAAAAAACTTAAGTCGGTCACCTGTTGTCAAACTTAAGTCAAACCCAAAAAAACACAACTACTTGAGATCTTTCTACTCCTCATCTTCATCTTCATCTTCATCTCCAAGCTTGTACGAACTGAAATGCTCAACCTTAAACGTCCACTCGCCATTCACAGGATCATAAGACAAAAACTCAGCCCCTTGTTCTTCAGCTTTCCTTTCAACATTTCCTTGTACTTGTCCAATCTCGAGCCTTCCGTCACTTGTTTCCCACTCTTCTTGTCCATACATTTTATGTTCAGCAAAGTTACTACCGCAGGCTTATTCAATCCTTGACCCACCGGTGGTTTTTTGCTCTCGTCCATGTATACATTCACTTCCCGGTTTTGGAACTGAACCAACATTTCCAGGTCGAGTCTACACACATCTGTTTCTCCTAGAAACTTTATACTCCCGTAACCGTGTCTCCCAACAACAAAGTCCTTTACTCGCTTGCAATAGCCTGGATCAACCGTTTCCTTTGCAGCCAGTTCTTGGATTCGAGGCTCTGTGAAGTATTCAGAGTGATTCAACTTCGGCATCAATGACTTGATATCTGCTCCACTTGGTGAGCTGTATGAACTCTTTTTTTTGCCTCCGTGATTTTCATGTGTCCTGTTTGGTTTCTGATTGGCTTTGACCGGAGAAGCCTCAGCAGCTTTGAGCGGAGGAGCCTCACGAGTTTCACTGTTATTCTTATCTACAGATATTAATAGTAAAGTCAGAGAATAGTCCTCACGAAGCACAAACGTTAATTACTATTTCGTAACATATGCATAGTTTAAATACTCACTCTCATGTTTTGCTCCATTAGTAACTCCATTTGAACTCTTAACTGTAATTCACATGTATAAAAAAAGGAGTCAGCTATGATCAAACACAGCCACTAGATTAGATAAACAAGCCAATGAAGATAAATAGGTAAGCTTACAATTCTCCTGCAGTGGAGATGGGCCATCCTTTGGATGTGCTGATTTTTCCCTTTCAACTGGGCGTATAAACAGAGCTCTGGGGTTTTCCCTTGGAATGAAAAATGCATCAGCCTTTGGTGTATTGGAATTCTCCTCTTCGTAGCTGAAGAATGGAACCTGAAAACACATTGAAGAAACAAACAGGTAGAAAGAACATCAGTAACTAAAGTAAAGGCTGAGATTGAATTCAAAACCAAGCCAGAATTCAGAAAACAGAAAACATGCCTTTGGACTATCATCACCAGGACGGTACTTTCTTGTAGGTAGCATGACCCGCCTTTGTAAAAGGTGTCGAGATGTCAAGAGCGGTGATACTCTAACCGGAGCAGGGTTATCAACGACCTGAGAAGAAAGGAAAATATGCATTTGTTTCATTCTTAACAACACATCTATGTGACAAACTTCAAGATACCATGTAGAGGAATTCAATGCCTCACAACATAATTTTATTAGAGATGAACTTTAAGACAACTGTATGGGGACTATTTGCTTTAAAATTGGAAAAAGTTAAGAAGAAAGTGGTGTATGGGTATTGAAGAAGGCAGAATAAACTTACAGGCATGCTGGAGATTCCGTACTGAATTGAAGGTGAATTTCCACCTTGAGCAATTGAAATCTGAGGCAAAGCAGGAAGCGTTCCAAATGGGTTTGTAACAGGGATTGGCATAACAACGGAGCTAGTTGGCGCAGACCTGTCAGAACAAGAAAAGATGAAGCTCCAGGGTTACAACTTCCAAAATAAGATAAAAATACTGGGTAAATGAAATATTTAAAAGGAGATAAGAGTCTCGTCAGAGAGAACATACACTTGCCCGTAGTTGCCGCCTTGATTTACAGCTCCCAATCCAAGAGAAAAGCCTGTTGTATTAGCTTAAGAACATAAACATAGAGGAGGTAGATTCTAGAAATCAAGATGACAATATTCAGGGTGAACTGATTGGTAGGATGTCAAACCAGTAGGCTGCAAAAAAAAAAAATATTAGAAATCCCTACATAACTCAAAACACAGTGAAAGAGACATCAAGTCTGAAGAGAACAGGCAGCTAAATTAGTTGAAAAGAAAGTCACCGTTGTTTGACCAAAGGGAGTGGTGTTTGTGGTTAAGGATGAAGAGGTTGAAAACGTGTTTGCGAATCCAGTGGAAGGTGTACCGAAAGTGTTATTTTGGGCAAATCCAGGATTGGTATTCTGTCCAAACGCAGATCCAGTCGGTCCAAGTGAAGTGTTTGGGCTAAACAGCGGAGCTGACAGACTATTACTAAAATTTCCACCAATGCTAAATGCTGGAGTTGACCCCTGTCCCTGTGCAGGAGCAGAACCAAATGGCTTCGGTGTAATTGTTGCAAAACCAGGGGATGATCCAAAAAGGGATGTGATATTTGATGAAGTTGATCCAAATATAGATGGGGTAGTAGGGGTTTGACCAAAGGGATTGGATGGGGTAGTAGGGGTTTGACCAAAGGGATTAGATTGGGTAGTAGGGGTTTGACCAAAGGGAGAAGAAAATTTTGGGGTAATTGTTGGAGCAAAATTGTTTGTGGCTATTGAGCTAAAGGGGTTTGCTTGATTTGTAGGTGACACAGAGGATAAACTTGGCTGAGAATTTGGTACACCAAATCCAGCACCTCCAGGAGATTGACCAGCAGGAAGTTGTCCACCTGAAAATTGAACAACAAGAGAATTAATATATTGGCAAATAATGTACACACATTTAACCTTAAGAAGAATGCATAACATGGATTTGTTTGGCATAGAACCTTTATCTCCTCGCTGGTAATCCTCCCACCTAAGCTCCTCATGGCTTTTCTCTTTGTGTACATGCATGGCAGATATAGATTGTAGCTTCCCAGTAGGTTGGCCACCATTGGCCGAATCTGTATCAGTTGTAGGTGCATAAGACATGACCCTACTACCTCCTTGTTGACCCCCAAACATTGGGTTTGAACCTTGGGCTCCAAAGGAAGATTGTGTAGAACCAAAGGAACTGCTACCAAATGCTGAGGTAGACTGTCCAAAAGCTGGGGAGGAGCCAAAATTAAACGATGGGGAACTTGATGCACCAAAGGCAGGAGTGCTTGATGCACCAAAAGCAGGAGTGCTTGATGCACCAAAAGCACCTCCAGAACCAAAGGCATTATTGCCAAATGCAGTGCCAGAGCTACCAAAGGCTGGAGTGGGTGATGCACCAAATGCAGGTGAGTTCGAGGCATCAAATGGAGGAGTACTTGAGGCACCAAAAGCAGGAGTGTTTGTGGAGCCAAAGGCAGATGTGTTCGAAGTGCCAAACCCAGGTGTGCTAGTGGCACCAAAACCGGGTGTGCTAGTGGCACCAAACCCGGGCGTGCTTGTGGCGCCAAACCCGGGTGTGCCTATGGCACCAAAGGCAGGAGTGATAGAGCCACCAAAGGCAGGAGTGCTAGAGGCGCCAAAGGCAGGAGTGCTAGAGACGCCAAAGGCAGGAGTGCTAGAGGCGCCAAAGGCAGGCGTGTTTGAGGCACCAAAAGGTGCAGATGTACCAAAAGTGTTGTTTCCAAATCCCGGCTGTGATTGCTGTGTGGTGCTTCCGAAAGGACTTGACTGAGGTGTTGATAAGCCAAAAGACTTCTGTCCAAACGTAGAACTGCCTGTAAGAGGAAAATTTATCAGTCCTCTAAAGAAAAGGTGCACAAAAAGAGATATATAAAAGACAAATTAGAGCCTGAAATCTAAAGAAACCAGAATCCAGTAGCAAGTGTATTTTTACTAACTCAGTCCTACTGAGAGAAGGTAGATTCCTATTCTATCAGGCCTATCAATGTATCAATCACATGCTATGAACACATCTAGTATATTCCAGGCCTAGTAAAGCACTAAATCAAAGTAAAATTGACAAAAAAACACCCAATGAAATACATAAAAGGTACTTAGTTACTTACCACCAAAAGGTGAAGTTGAACTGCCAAATGCAGGAGCAGAAGAAGCTCCAAAGGCCGGAGTAGAAGTACCAAACGCTTGTGATGAAGCACCAAAAGGGGAAGAAGTTTGAGGAGCACCAAACACACCAGTTGAAGTGCCCCCAAACATGGAACTCCCTGTCTGTGCACCAAAAGGACTAGAAGTACCAAACGGTTTTGAAGCAAAGGGATTATTACTCGTGTTATTGGTCTGACCAAACACAGATTGGGTCCCAAAAGGGCTACTGCTAGATGACTGTCCAAAAGCTGTAAAAATATTAAACGGGTCAGGTTAGCATTGCAAAACAGATCACTAACAAAGCCATATTAAAGAGAGAATAAGGTATGATCACTTACAATTAGAAGAACCAAACACCTTTCTCTATGTATTCACGACTATGTGCTCAGCCAAAGGACTTAGTTTTTTTCAAGCCTGGTACAACAAAGCAAGAAATATCAGTAATAGTTATAAGCATAGCAAAAAAAGCAAACATTAGCAAGTTTTGAACAAAAGAATTCGTAAAACATGAAATTATGTAAATTAATGAGAAGAAAACAGCAAATTGAAATTGGTTCATGAGAAGATAAAACGATTAGAAACCAAAACAGAAGATAAAGATTACTCATGAGAAGCCAAAAGGAAACAATTTACTCATAATCGGATCAACATTGAACAAAGAAACATCACAAAGTTCTAATTCATAACCAGAAATCATCAAATTCGAAATCGAATACGAAAGTAAAAAATCAACACTAATCGAAAACATAAATTTTTGTTTGGAATTAATTTAAATCGGAAAAATGATGTTTTACTGTGTTACCCTAGATAAAATTTAAAATTTACATACAAAACCTGGATTTTATCTAAAAACCCAGAACCTAATTGGATCTGACCCGGAAACGCGAAATCACCTATAATTACTCCAACAATTCGATCGAATCCCTAATTTTTAAAAATCAAAATAGAACTCGGCAACTTCTGAAAAGAACTGCTCTCTTTAAGAACAGAACTCTCTTCGTGAAACTAGGGATAACTACTCGATTTTTTACTAGATTGTTGTGTTCGATAAAAAATCCCTGTGGACGAAGATGGCTAGGACAAGGTGGGGAAATAAGAATGCTCAGAAGCAAGTTACTGAAGATCAAAATAGGGAACGATCTCCTACTGAAGATGAAAATAGGGAACGATCTCCGGTTGAGGAAGTTACTCAAGATGAAAATAGGGAACGATCTCCGGTTGGGCAAGTCGGAAGGAGTGAAGAAGACGGAGAGATAGATCGATCTCTGGTTTGGAATGATGAGAACGAGAGATCTCCAGTTCGAAGTGATGATGCCGAAAGAGCCAGAGAGGAAAGGGTTGGAGACGGAAGGAGTGAAGAAGACAAAGACGAAGATGAGGATGAGGAAGTCGGCCGGAATGACCAATCTCGTGATGAAGAGAGTGACCAATCTCGTGATGAAGAGAGTGACTAATCTCGTGATGAAGATGAGGAAGTTGGCCGGAATGGAGAAGAAGGAGATACAGTGTCGGATGAGGGAAGCACAAGCCGAACCTTGAGCGAGTCAAGGGTAAGTAGTTTGATTCGATAGATATATTGCTTAGTTCGGAGAGGTATAACTATGTAGAACTAGGAAATACTAATTCGTTTTAGTTACGGAAATTGGCTTTGTTGTTGAGGTAATTCATTTTATTTAGGTAAAATGTTTAACTTGGTAATAATTGGAATTGAATTTGTAGGTTTTAAGTAGTAGAACAGATCATTATGTGTTTTGCTAAATTTATGAAAATGTATAATTAGTAATACTCTGTAAAACTTGTTGTTGCAGAGTTCTGAGGAGATGGTGGCGCCACTACAACCTCTAAGAATGTACTTCGCGCCTTCGGAGTACAACAAGAAAATCAAATTGGCAACTCGGTGCTATATTTACGAAGCCTTGAAGACGCTTGATGAATTGGAACATCCCCTCACGGTATTTGAGCGGAAATGGTTTGAAGAGCATCCGCAATTCAAACACATATTCCACATGCCGCGGGAAAGAAACCACAAGGATATGGGGATGTGGATGCTCCTTCTCCGAACTGCATGCCTTGAAAAGAAGAAAGAAGCGTGGTTTGTTGTCAATGGGACTCCGATCCGTTATGGGATCAAGGAGCACGCTTTGATATCGGGGTTGAATTGCAAGAATTATCCCGTCAACTATAACAACGCAGGCGGTGAGGCCTTTATGAAAAGGCAATTTAAGGGGATGATGGTCCGATATCAAGACGTGAAGAAGAAGCTAGAGGAAATGGTCCCGGGAGAGCGAACTCGAGATAGGTTGAAGATGGCGATCCTCTTCTTCTTATCCAGCATTCTGATCGCACAAACGAAGACGGGAGACGATGCCACCCCTGTGGAGCCCTTCTTTCTAAGAGCGGTGGATGATCTCAATTTATGTAAGACATTTCCTTGGGGAGATTGTGTTTTGATCACTTGCTAGGAGAGATCGAGCACACAATGGCTCATTTTGAAGGGACCGTCAAGGGTACATTATGGCCGGTTCCAGGTTTTTGTATTCCTATGGAGGTTAGTTAAAATTATTTGAGGTTATTGTTCATTGTTAGTAATTCTTATAATTGAAGCTAACTCTAACTATATGTGTTGTGTAGCTTTTAGCATTTGAGGCAATTCCGGAGTTGGAGGATCAATTCTTAGAAGCTTATCCGAAGGCGCATTTAAAATTGTCCTAGGATGTGCAAGAAAAAGTTCAAGAAAGACGAATGTAAAGGGTTTCCTCTTTCAAAAATTTACAAAACACTTGGTACAACTGTGGTGAGTTATCCTACTTATACTAGTTATCTTCAGCATATAAATTATTTTGGGTTGTCATGTTTTAAATTTTTTTTCATTGTTTACGTTGACAGGATATTGATAGTATCCTACCAGTTAGAGATGAAGAATACTCTCTGATGGCTGACATCACGGAAGAAGATGACGACGATGATAAGCATGATGTCGTTGTTGATAGTTGGATGCAATGTATCCGTAAAGGATTAACCATTACGCTAGAAGAGATGTACAACCAAGATGTAGCTACGAGAGTAGAAGAGGATCCTGAGGATGCGGTGAACGAGGAAATAGCCGCCGCCAAAGAAAGACCCCCAACGAAAGACCGAGAGACCCAACTTTGGCCGAATTGGCGGATGTCATCAATAAGATGGGATCCCAGATGACTAAAATTTTGGACAAGGTTGATGGGTTTGAAAATAGACTTGGATGGTTGGAAGCTTCTGTGAAGGAATTTGTAAAGAAGGTAAGATTTTGGTAAAACTAGTAATACTAGAGTATAACTGTCGGTAATAGTTGAGAAAACTAGAGTATAACTGTATTCGATTGCAGGAGCCTGTAGACCCAACAACCGAGGAGTACGATACTGCTGGTATCACAGAGGCAGCAGAGGAGCTTAATGTTGGATCCACAGAGCCACCAAGCGAGCATGTTGTTCCGTCTCCATAGCCACCTAAGAAGGGTCGGGTTAAACGGATTGCAGTATTCGAGAATAAGCGTGTGACAAGGTCAAAGAAAAATGTGGTGTGAAGACTATGCTGTGTTTTTAGTATTTGAATTGGTAGTCCTAAAAATACTTGGTAAAACTATGCTTTTTTTTTAGTATTTGAATTCGTAGTACTGGTAATACTTTGTGAAACTATGTTTTTTTTTAGTATTGAATTCATATTACTGGTAATACTTTGTTAAACTCTGCTTTTTTAGTATTCGAATTCGTAGTACTGGTAATGCTTTGTGAAACTATGCTTTTTATTTAGTATTGAATTCATAGTATTAGTAATACTTTGTAAAACTATCTGTTTGTAATACTTTGTAAAACTATGTTGTTTGTAATACTGCTACTAGTAATACTTTGTAAAACAAAAGAAACAAAGCATAAGTCTTACAAAAGAAACAAAGCATTAGTCTTACTAATATAAGTCTTACAAAAGAAACAAAGCATAAGTCTTACTAACATAAGTCTTACAAAAGAAAAACAAACATAAGTCTTTCTATATCAAGGCATAGGACCAAAAAGCTTTTCGATTCGGGCCACAAGCTTAGCCACCGAGTCCTTCAGGTTTGCAATCTCTTCAGCATTGTTTTTCAGCTCCCTACGCAGGTTGTTGATGTACAATTCATGAATTTCGAAGCTTCCCTCCTTGGACATGTCTCTCAACTTAGTGACCTCTTCTTCGATAGCGAGTTCCCAAGATTTCCGAATGTGTAAGCCATCATTCTGCACATAAAGACATATATACCATCATATATTCTGCACATAAAGACATATATACCATCATATTATGCCATTAATCTAAAATCGATATCCTCTTCTCACCTTAAACGCATTGCATGTTAAGTATTTCCTTCCTATATGCGGCGCTATGGTTGAGATCTCATCGATGATCCTACCACCACATGGACATCTTAAAGGAAGGCCATAGTCACCATCGGCTATTAATGTACGCATGTCCTCTTCCCTCTTGTTCCTCTTCATTTCATTGTACCAAGGGTCACTCTCACATAGTTTATCCATGAAAACCTAATCTTATCTGAAATCAAAGACGAAACAATAATTCAGATTTTTGTCCAATTGAAAAGCTAATCGAAGATCTAACACAAACTCAGATTTTTGTCCAATTGAAAAGCTAATCAAAGACCTAACACAAACTCAGATCTTTGTCCAATTGAAAAGCAAATCAAAGACCTAACACAAATTCAGATCTTATTCGAAGTCTTCTTCGAGATGGAGATATCGATGATGTCTCGATGGAGGAGGATGAGGAGGATAAAGAGGAGTCTCTAGAATAAATGTGAGAAAAAGATTTCGAGAAATAGAAAACTGATGCAAAAAATTAAAAGGAAACTCAAAAAGAAATGGAAGAAAAACCCAAATTTGGGAGCCAAAAAATTGGAAAAATTGATGTTTGGGCGCGCAAAATATTGACACACATGTGCGCCGTTTTTAATGACATGTGTGCCGCCTAAGTATACATAGTTATACGTAAGATAGTTGTTATACCAAACTTCCAAAGTAGTTATACTTTGGATGTTTTTCATTTTAGTTAGTATTACATATACTTAAAGAAACAAATTTTAGTTTTACGTTTGATTTAAATCTATTAACATATAATTCTTAGTGTTTTGTGCATTAACATGTTAAAAACCTAGATTTCTGTAACTTTGATACCATAAGTTGGATATAATTCACAAACTCACCTTTAAAGTATAAGGATTATATAGGGTAGATTGTTTCATAGCAACTTAATTAATAGTATTATTGTAATTTCATTCTAAATACATATAGAAACATATAATTCATTCTTGAGACACATATAAAATAAAAATTATCTTTTAAAAAATTAAAATAAACTCATAACAAATTTTTAAAACAAATATGATGTACATTAGGATTATTAATAGGATTTTTAAAAAATAAAATATGTCCAAATTATTTAAAAATTAAAATAACACCCCATGTAAATACAAGTTTAAAACATTGTAACATTGAAACAATTTCTGTAACATAATTAACATAATCACAAAATTAATATATAAAATAACAGAAAATAAGTTATACGTAGTTGTCCTAACCAATAAAAAGTGTTACGAAACAAAAGGTAAAGAGATCATAATTAAACACTACTACAATTTTCAAATAACAACCATTGGAGTCTTTGTCTTGGCCGCCTTTTATTTTGCGTCCTTGGACGCCGTTCTCCAGCCGATGGCAACCTTTTCACTTTCTTTCTTCCCTTTTTTACTTTTCGATCCGGAGGTATGATTGTTTTGCTTTTGATGTCATCTGGAACATTCCGTTGAGCATTACTTGTGTCTAAGTTGTATCTATCTCCTGGAAAACAACACCTTGCCCATTTTTCTTTCACTGTACTCTCCTCCAGATACTTGGCCGCAGAAGGATATCTCGTTCTAAAAGAAGTATAAGCAGAATTGAACTCAGCAACTGTGTAATGCCTACTGCACTCCATGAATCTCCATGTGACTACGTCTTTGTTAGCGTTAGAAGCATGACCTTTCACATTTTGAGACAAATGCCATACACAATACCCATGATGAGCCTGGGGATACACATTACCTATGGCGCTTATGAGCCTTGCATTTCAGTCACTCATAAATACCAATTCAGAAGAGTCTGGTATAACGGTTTTCAGCATCTCCATAAACCATGTCCAACTTGCATCATTCTCACCATCGAGTACACCAAACGCTAAGGGATAATGGTGTCGATTAGGATCTTGAGCTGTAGCAAAAATTAGTACACCACCATATCCGTTCTTGAGAAAAGTTGCATCCACAATTATCACTTTCCTCATGACTTCAAAACCTTCAATGCTAGCTCCTAAAGCTATGAATAGGTACTTAAATTTTTTCTTCTCATCTAATTCTACACGTGTAATTGTACCATCATTTTTCTTCTCTAACATGTGCAAATAGCAATACAACAACTTGTAGCTTTCTTCCGGGGTACCACGCAAATCACTAACAGCTAGATTTCTCCCTCTCAATGTTGTGGAGTATGATATCTTCACACCTATTTTTGTCTGAATAAGATCCATGATATCTCTAGGAGTTGGAGTTTTCATTTTTCCCGGATAATCCTCTACCAAAATGGATGCAACTAATTGTGGTGTGCCTTGCCTCTTCGTTTTGATGTTGTCGCTCTGACTAGTCTGAGAGCATGTATGCATCTTGGTGTATGTTCTAATCGAGAAAATTTCTGTATTTTGAATCCTTGTAGCTCGTAAACCCCATTTACAGCTTTCTTGACTACATTTGAGCACTAAACGTCCCAGATCAGACTTTTTTATATCAAAAGAAAAACTGTTGACAAATGAGCCTCTATCCACCACATCTTGCAATGCCTTCCTATTTGGAAATTCTTGAAGTACAGTCACTCCCAAACCGTCTTCCCATTCCTCTACAAACTGACTAGTTTCTACAACAGGTGGAACCTCTACATAATCATCACCCATATACGACTAATCCACACCTTCATCACGTGATACACCTTCATCATCATCCAATGTCGCCTCATTTTGTTGTTTTGCTAGTTCTTTTTCTACATACAGAGTAATGGCATTATCTCCGATTACACCATCATTTGAATCCAGGTCACCATATTTCTTACCAAAAGAACTTTTTTCGGCTCTCGACAGTTGCTCAGGCAGTTCCGATCTAGTGATGACCTCTACAAACAACATACATCTACGGTTCTCTTTATCAATGAACGTTAGATAAACACACATATCCTCATCATCACAAATAATAAATTGTTCCTCACATCCCACCAGCAGTGGATAGTAACTCAATTGGATAGTAACTCAATTGCAATTTAACCTTACTTTCATCTAACGCAAGCTTCTTGTATATCCTAACTTCTATCATCGACAAAGTTATCTCCTCAACTGATGTCTTCAACAATAAACTATACATGCGACCTTGACATTTAAAATGTATGTTGACGTTGTTGCTCATTGTATCCTGCCAAAACAATACAAAAAAACTCAATCAATAATACTAGTAATACTAGTTATACTACATTTATCAGTAATACTAGTTACGAGTTATACTAGTGGTACTACATTTATCAGTAATACTAGTTACAAGTTATACTAGTTATTCCACATTTATCAGTATTACTTGTTACAAGTTATACTAGTTCTACTACATTTATCAGTAATACCAGTTACAAGTTATACTAGTATTACCCAGGTCTCCTATCGCAAGAACTTAAATTAGATCTTCTAATTTACAATACACTACGATTTAACCACTGAAATTCGTTTGTTACCAATTTAAAATCCTAATCGATCCGGAAACTATGGTAAAACATCCAATGTGCATATAGCAAATCCTCAAATATACCTAATTGCCAAAGAATCTGGATTTTGAAACTGAAGAACGGAATAACACCAACGCAGAGGTCGACGGCGAGGCAGAAGTCGACCAGTGAGCTCGCCGTGGCCGGAGACAGCTCGACGACTGAGCTTGAAGGTGGCGGCGGCGGAGACGCTTGGCTCGGGATCAATTTATCAATTTCTTCTTTTTTTCCTTTTTTATTTTTTTTTCTGAATAATATTAGAAGGTTAGTTTGGTCTTCACCATCTGAAACATTTTAATAAAGGACATGTAAATTAAATAGGGATAAAGCAGATTTCATTTTACCACTTAGGGACATCTGATACGATGGCTCGCTGTATACATAGCAGAGCCCGCCTGCGTTATTTTCAAGTCAGTGTAGCGTCTCATCGACGCCTGGCTTTTTAGCCGGATTGATTTCCCGGTTAGACCGACTAACCATGATTTTAGCAGCTTTTTTTTTTTTTTTTTTTGCGTCAAGTTTTGTCCTCTTTCTTAATGATGTTTATTTTCTCTCTAAAACAATTACATAAATAGAGGAAGAATTCAAAATTTCATTAATTAAATTGAAGATATGAGAAATTTGTAATACATCAATCAATACTATTAGATATAGAGTCGTAGGCAATCGTCAAAGGTACGATCATGTCTATATATGCATCCTTTCATTATTGAATTCTTCTTCAAAAGGAAAATTAGATTTTGTGTTCTTAACGAACAAAAGAAAAAACAAACAATTTTTATTTGTTTATCATAGAAATTCTTGATTAAGAGCTAATTGATGATAATTCATGTAATCATTCGTATCTGTAGCAAAGCCTCTAACTTTTTCAACCTCATCATCTACTAATCTCTGCGACAATCCATAGACAAAGCCATTCAAAATGCGTATTTCAACACGAGAGCACGGAGCAAAGAAGCAGAATCACAAGGCGGATGGTTGAATTACCTGAATGCTTTCTTGAAAATGAGGTGGAAGCTCCTTTAAATAATTATCCGAAAGTTTAAAGTATAAAACAAAATTCATTCCTTCTCCATCAGTTTCACCTTGAAAGATTGCAGCTGGATACAATGGAATCTAAGATTCCAATAGCAACACCAAAGTTAAACTGAAACACCGGAAATAATGCAAAAGAAGAACGGTTTAACCACAGAATATAGACTATATATACCTGAACATTTACAACGAGTATAGATGGGAGCTTGGTCGAGGTGGTAGTAATAACAGGAAGCTCCACGAATTGTGCTATATGGTTTAATTTACATTGCGATAAGAATACATCAACACCAAATGGATTATATGCAGCATAGTTTGGTGCAAACTCTTTCTTCTTTTCTCTACCAAAAACGAAATATCAGTTTGAGTTAGTAACAAAACATATAATCAGGTTTTTCGAAACAACAAGCTCTCTCTATATGTTTACCTGAAGTAAGTTTTGCCACGAACCCGGAAACTACTTGGCTCAATGATTGACCAACAATCGAACATCTTCTTTTCGAGGGGACAAAAAGGAACCTGAGAACCCGCCATTGGTCTCTGCAACTGCATTTTTGTAGAAACTGAAACATTGTAGATAACAAAGTGAGTTCTTGGTTTGAAATCTCTTCAGCTTAAATGCATTGGAACCAAAAATTGATACTTACATAAAGGACCGGTGGCGTGTCCTTCTCGCCACTTGAAAGATAGTTTAAGCGCAGCTTTTTTCCTTGTACTCGGAGGGCTAGAGCTTAAAGACCGTCTCTTTTCAATAGAAGGAACAGTCAAATGAAGACAAGGCAAACAATTGCTAGGAAGAATCCCACAGTTTTCCAACAATCCATCATCTTTTCTAGAACTATCATCAGCATTTGAAGGTATCTCATCGATAAAAACAGGCTGCTTAGTATCAACCAAAGCACTTTCTGATTTTGATTGTGAGATGACTTCATCTACAGTTGAGGCATGAGAGTTGGAAGTTTTGGGACCATCACTTAGAGAGTTCCTAGCGGAACCACCAAGGTTAGAGTCTCTAATAGATGACATACTCGACACTGAGATACGCTCACCTCCATTTACTGACAACATATCTGAAACAAAACCCCACATGATGAAATGAAAGTGATTATATTGATCCTAGGACGAATCGAAAGGGTGTTAAAAGAGGAATTTCCGAGTACCTTCTTGAACACTGTGAAAATCATCATCACAATCGGTTTCAAAGGCGAGATTGGAATCAAACCAAGCTTCATCAACGCTTGCTGTTTGATAAAAACAATTGAGACCAAGTCAGGTGATAATTATCACACTCTAATAGAGACTGGAGAATTCAGCTAAAGATGACACAAGTCATAGTGTCATTATAAACAAAATGAAAATGTTATTTCTCAGTTTGATTGATCACTCACAATCACTCAATGCTCATCAAAGATTCACTCTTTTGAGTAATTAAACATATAAATCAAATCTCTTCTTCAACACAG
Organism: Cardamine occulta; assembly: GCA_028015245.1. NCBI lineage: Eukaryota > Viridiplantae > Streptophyta > Magnoliopsida > Brassicales > Brassicaceae > Cardamine > Cardamine occulta. Next base: position 3,491,374 of record CM051368.1, read on the forward strand.
ATCACAAAACTATAAGCTAATCTAACAAAACTCTTAACCACAATCTAATCCCCCCCCCCCAATCTCCAAATCAAAAGACGTAACATTCCGAAGCTAAATCGATCATAAAACACAGAACAAGACCAGAATCAGCCAAATCAATAGAAATGCAAAGAGAAGAGACCTCTAAAAGTGGGATTAGAGAAAGAACGATCATGATTATCGAAAGATCCGTCAGATAAGCGAGAAGACACAACAACTCTCTTCTTCTGAATCTTTCGTCTTGTCCGAGTCTTTCTCCTTTTGCTTGACCTTATTCTCCCTCCTACACAGCTCTTAGGCGTTGACACGCAACCTCCCATTTCTCTATCTGTCTCTCACCTCTGATTACAAAATCAACATATAAGATCTTCAAATACTCTAATCTCTAAAACCCAGAACTTGTAGAGAAGAAAGCTGTTTCCTTTTTCAAAACCCAGAACTTGTGGACAGAGAGAGAGAAGAGAAAGGTGTTTCCTTTTTTTCTCTCTTTCTTCCTCTTTTGATCAAAAATCAGATAGAATCTGCCAGACACGATCCTTAAATCAATTTAGAGAAAAATGTGGTGATTGGTGAATGAGACTTAGACAACTAGACAACCAATTTGGTGAAGACGACGAAGCTATTTTTTTTTTCTCTTTACTTCCAAATAATAATTACAAGTAAATAAAAAATAGAGAAAAAAAGGTAATTCCGTAATTTTTGTTTGGTTTAAATATTTATTGGGAAAAGAAATTGGTGAAGTCAATGTAAAAATTTGGGAAATTATCAAATGACAAGTTGTAAAATTTCAATAGTTATCGAATACGGTGATTTAACGGCATCTTCCAAAAGCAATTATGGTCACTTATTTAGATTTACGATTGAAGCAACACATTGTATTTTTTTTTCTTATTTAAGAATATATATAGATAATGATGTAAATAATTTTCTTTTGTTTTTACATTAAAACGGTTTCTAATAACAAGTGGTTGAAAGATTAATTTTTAGTAGAATCCAATTAGAATACATTTGTATATCCGAATAGAGAATTCAGTTCTTTCTTCTTCTTTTTTGATGAATTTTTAATAGAATACGTTTAAGATTAATTTTTAGTAGAATCCCATTAGAATACGTTTATGTATATTCAAATAGAGAAATCAGATCTTTAGTTTCCAATTTTGAAAATAGATATTGGTCAAATGAATTGAACTGAAGTGTGATAAAAAATACCAATGAATCGAGCTCAAGTTTAAAAATATTACAGAAATAATATAAGCTTAAATAGAAATATATCTTGGGTTTTTAGTTTTAACAACATTTCTAAACTACACTAGGTGGAACTTAAAAAAAATACATACTTGGAGAATGGGTAGAGGCAAGCCACTAAACAATTCAGTAAACCATACATAAAACTAGAATAGGATCTACGCATTGCAGAGAAATAAAATATATCTAAAATTAAATTTTAAAAAACTTAAATATGTAGGTGCTTTAGAGAATTTAATTATGTTTTTTAATTATACAATTTGATTGTATTTGAGATGTGTATAATTTTGGGTCTAGCTACCTAGGCCAACATATTATGGATAGGTACCCTGACTTTTTCTGTACCCCATCGGAATTATCCGAACCCGTTGGGTAAGGATGATATAAGTTATATGTAGAAATCAATTAACACGTTGAATGAGATGTGTATAATTTTGGATTTAATTAATTATATTTAAATTATTTCTATGTTCGGATAATCTGCTGAATTAGTTAATCATTCTCTCTCTTCTGTTTTTAGGTTTACCCATACCCGATCGATAAACTCAATAATCAATCTCCTGTACGAATAAATAAACTAAAATTTATTTCAACGCTAAGTAAAATAATTTTTTTATGGGTTGATTTAACTGGAATTATATTTGTATATATCAAAACTTTCAACAAATATAATCTAAACCATATCAAACTATTGAGAACCTTCAATACACGGTTACTAACATTAATCACCATTGCAAAATGCCAAATTTTTAACAGAAAATATTATGATACAAATCATTGTCTGCATATTGATATGTTGTGTTCGTTGAATGGACCAAATCAAATAATTAGTATGCTTTAATTAGAAAATAAATTGGAAGAGAGAGAGTAATTAGTTAAATTAAAATGATTTATATAAGGAAAATACAATGTTATTAATGATTTATGCTCAATGACATATTGTGTAATTAGTCTAGTAATAGTTGCATTGTTTTAAAAAAATTCTAAGAATCGATGTGGTGTTGACACGTCAGCATGACATCCCCATAAATAGTACGCTAGGATAAGGTTATTTTTTAAAGTGTGCTTCTCAAATAATATATATTATTTTTTCAGAAAATATTTTAAGAAATTATAAATTAAAATATATCAATCATCGAAAATATATAATTTGTGAAGAGATAAAAGGATTAGAAAGAAGTTATTTCTAGACTCGAGAAGCAACAAAAATTTCGACTAAAACATATGTCAAAATATTTCTTTAAAATGTTTTTTTTTAATCCTCAAAGTTATATGTGGTTCATTTTATCAAAAAAAAAAAACTTAGATGTGGTTCATAGATTATCTTTGACTTCTTGGTTCCAAAAGTAAAAGTATAAAACCATAAAACTCTCTTTACCAAAAGAAAACAAAAAAAAACCATAAATTTATATATCTATATAGTCTTTCAGGTAGCAAAAAGTATCATTTTCATGGTATTTTCATATTTTGTATTTGTCTATTTCATTTGATATAGTTGGAAAGTAAAATATTTTCCTTTGGCTGTGATTTGAATGGTGATACATTGGTATGAAAAGTACATTGTTTTGATCATTAAAGTATATGTGAAATTGAAGAGAGAAACAAAGATTATTGATCCCTCTGAATGATTGTCAGGGTATGGGATATAACTGAGGGTTCTAGACAACTGAAGAGAGTGAGGCTTTGTTTGTTAGCCTTAAATCTCTGTCAAGTTTTTCAAAAATAAATCGTTCTGAATCAAACGGTGTTGTTGCTTTCATTTTCAGTATAAATCTTGAGTCTTTTGCTAAAAGGGACACTTTGTTCATGAACAAAATTTGGTGTGCATAGAAATAGGGATCTGGTGAAAGCATTAATGAAAACAAAGAATTCTAGAATTTGATGAATATATATTGAGATATTCTTTATACATATTATGCTATAGTTAAAATGATAGACAAAATTGGGTTGTTTTGGCCTTGATGCTAGAGATGTGCATAGCTTGTAGGAATGTGGAACCTTGTTGTCTGTTTTATCTGCTGAAATAGGTTCTTGGAGAAAAGAGACGACGTGGGGAGAACATTCCAGAATATCTAGGCGAAGCAAGACTGTCGATGGAACGGTACTCAGATATGATGAACCCTTCTCTCTCTTCTCTATTCCAGCTTCTTGATCCGCCATTAAACGTCCCATACTTCACCAATTTACCAAATCCCCACGCTTTCTTCTTACTGGGACTCTTTGGTAAGCTACCGTTCATCTTCTGGGTCAGATACTCTCTCACCACCTGCAAACTCTGCTCCATCACCTCCATGGGCGGGGACATGAGCGGGTTTCCTTCTACACTCAGCTTCCTTAACCGTCTCATGCAGCCAATGGACTCAGGCAAGACAGTGATCTTGTTGTAACTAACATCTAACTCAATGAGGTTCATGAGGAGGCCAATGAAAGATGGAAGTGCAGAAAGGTACTGGAAATTCTGGCTGACATTAAGGATCTCGAGGTTGATGAGGTTCTCAAGATCATCCAGTAGAATCATGAGGCAGTTGAGGCGGGCATCGAGGACACGAAGAGATGTGAGGTGAGTAATTGAGATTGGGAGGCTAATGAGTTTGTTGAAGTTGACAGAGAGCTTCCTTAAATTAGTGAGTTCAAATCCAATGGAGTCTGGTAATCTGATGAGTTTGTTGAAGTTTGCATTTAGTTCTTCCAAAGACCTGAAAAAAACAAAAAGAAAACAAGAATTTTGGGAATTATGGTTTGTTGAGGGGTGTTGTGAGAGTTTTGTGAAAGTTATGGGGTGAAACCGGCAATGTTGGATAGATTTGGGGAGGGAAACAAGAAAGTTGCCAGAGACATTGAGGGTCTTGAGCTTGGAGAGACAACCAATGGAGTTTGGAAGAGCTTTGATCTGATTCGAGTGAACATCTAATGCTATCAAGTTGAGTAGTCTCGCTGTAAGTGATTCTGGTATGCTCTGTGTCACATCCAAAATAGCACCAAATATTTAGAAAAATGTATATATTGTAATATCAGACACAAACCAAACAAAGGGTTAAAGTGGAATTATCCATACTTCTTGTAATATAATTAACATGAAATTATCAAATAATCATATTGATGAAATCAGAGAGTGAAATTTTTTGCAAGGTACTTATGATCTGTATTGATTCATCCAAAAGAAATGAAGTCATTTTACCAATTATTATCAAAATAGACAAATTAAAATTAGTATGTGCAACTGCATGCTTATGATATGGTATTGAATCATACAAGAGAGATTTCTCATGATTATAAATTTATAAGTATGCGTATGTGTTTAGATATAAACCTGGAGATGATTATTGGAGAGATCAATCTTGCAAATTTGAGCTAAATTGAGTGAAGGATTGGGGAGAGACTCCAATGCCATCCCACTTAATTTCACAACATGTAGCCTCTCTTCCTCATTATTAATAATATTATTGACTGATGGTGACTTTGGTGATGATGATGGCGAAGATAATGGTGATTTCTTCTGTTGATGTTTATTATGTTGATCCACCATCATCATCATCATCATCATCATTTGTTCCTTTTGTATTTGTGGTTGCTGATGATATGCCTCCTTGCATATCATCTTTCACTCTCTATATATATGTATACATATATATATATATATATACATGTGAATGATTTTATGTAAATGGTTGAAGACTGAGAAGAGAAAATGATCAAATGATAGAAGAATGAGAGTTTAAAGCTTATATGGTAACAAATATGTGTGTACGGAGAGATTATAGGAGATGTACGGTGGAGAAATTATGGTGGAATTAAAAGGAAGTAGATATATTTAAATTTAAACGAAATATTGATTAATTATGTAATTAAAGTCACTCCTTCCTTTCCTATTTGCCATCTTTTGACCAAATTAAAAGGAATGTTCTCACTAATCATTATTAGAATTGACATTCTGTAAAACTAAGAATATTCCGATTAATGTACACATCAATTTCTGTCAAATCGGTAACTATATATACTAGTATGTGCAAGTACATGCTTATCATCATATGGTACGAATATGCCCATTTATATACACTACACAAGTACACATCAATCTCTGTTGTAAATATTACGGGCCAAAGCATTGATTTTGCGTAAAAGAAATTTGTTTTACTTTTTTAACACTCATGTTCTCACTATTTTTTTGCTCATCGAAATAATTATTTAAGCCGCTGTAACAAATTTTTATCATTTTCTATACAGGATAACAAGATATATTCCCATGTATTGTATGAGTGAGATTAAATCTCATTTTTAAAAGTATCACCTAAACTATAAAGTATATAAAATTAATATATCAGCATGTAAATTGATGTAACGAAAAACTAAAATTACTTTAATTGACGATCAAACACTAAAGTTTGTAATGCGTATTATTATTTTTACCATCAAATATAAGAGTGCATGTTTTGCTTGTTTCACATAGTTTTTATTATTATTATTATATTCATAATAGCACCAGAGGAAAACCCTTTTAAACATACTAAATATCAAATTTGAGTTACGCCATATACTTAACCGTAGCAATTCGGTTGTTTTCTAAAGGATTCCAAATTACCAAATTAAGACAATTTTCGACGATCGATGAAAAAGGGTATTTCTGGAATACAACAATCGTTTGAGGGACTTTTTTTTATCATATTCTCTTCATTTGACTCATCCCTCCACGAATCCGTCGAAAAATACACCTTCTTTTTTTTAATATTATGTTAAATTATATTCAAGAAAAATAACTTTTTTACAACAAGTTTGACAGTTTATTGAACATGAATAACAGAGCTCTATAATTGAAACATTGGTGATGGTTGCCTCGTTAAAACCCAAATCCGGAAAACCCATTTGGGACAAAACTGGATTTGGGAAAAAGAGTACAAGCCATCACTAATAGAGTAGAGAGTGTGAAAGAAGATTCCAAAAAAAAAGTGTTGAAGAAGCAGATGGCTGAAGTTGGTGAGAATCCATTGCATACGACATTAACTCCTAGAAGCAAACCAAAGCTGTAGACCTTCACTTGATTCTGTTGAAAGTGGTGCCCGGAGTGAGGATAGACGATTGCGAACAATGCGGTCTATTGTCTTTCGTAGACTGCTTACCTGAGTATGCATTTCCCCATGCCTTCTTCAGTTGTGTTCTCGCCAAATGGTATGGGTAGAGACTTGGAATACATACCTCATGAGAAACTGTGATGTACCTTTCAGAATGGAGCCAGAGAGGATTAAGAGAATATCTGTAAATCTGCATGTGTATCGGCTGTCAAGGAGTCTTCTAGTTAACCATTCCCAAATCTGTGATGAAAAAGGACAACTAAAAAAAAATAGAGAGAAAAACTCAAATATACCACATTTTAGCATATATTACTAGAGTGTACCCAATCTTTTTGGAATTACTAGAATAATACAAATCGTTAAGAAAATGTCATTTATGCCCTTTAGGGTTTTGAGATATGTTTTTTTTTGTAGTTTTGGCGGTTTTTTTTTTATCAGTTGGAAACTGAAACGTTTTCTCTTATATTTTAGTGTTCAGTTGAAAAAATAACATACGAACATAAACTCATCTCTCTCTAACTCATCTCTCTCTCGCTCTCGTCGAAATCCGTCGCAATCTCCCCATCTTTCATCGTCGAAATCCGTCGCTATCTCCCCATCTTTCATCGTCGAAATCCGTCGCCATCTCCCCATCTCTCTCTCGCTCTCTCTCTCTCTCGCTCGAAATCCATCATCGTCGGTAAGAAAGTTGAATTTTGTTTTTTTAAAATTTACTTCCTTGTTTATGATGTTGATTTGGGGTTATTGCTTAGGGTTTACTTTACGATATGTAGTGGCTGACTTATGGATTGCTTTACAGCTGACTTATGAATTACTTTATGGCTGACTTATCGTCTCTGGCTGATTTATGGTTGACTTATTGTATGCTTTATGGCTGACTTATGTTTTACTTGGCAGAGTTATGGTTTACTCAATGGCTGACTTATGGATTGCTTTATGGCTGACTTATGATTCTGGCTGATTTATGATTTGCTTTATGGCTGACTTATTGTATGCTTCATGGCTAACTTATGTTTTTTAATTTCTGTGTTTGACGCAGATGGAGGGACCAAGGAAATACCCACCTAGACGTTATAAAGAAGGAAAATTTCCATTGCAGAGCAAGAGTATGAACCACAATTGTCTTACCTCGAGTTTAGCATCCGTCCGAGATACAATAGGGATTGATGTCTGGAATGAAATCAAGGGCACAAGATTAGGAATAATTCCTAAGTTAGTGGACAATGACTACCAGTGGTCTGCGAAGATTGTGCAATATCTTCTTTCTCATCAGTTGCTCTTGAAGAGTGTTAATGAAATTTGGGCAGTAATAGGTCGACAACCAATAAGATTAGGCTTAGATGAGTTTATCGACATAACTCGCCTAAAGACAGAGCCGCCTAGTATATAATCCTGTGAAACCGAGTATGCAATGTTCTGGGAGAAGTTGGGTATTCCCAGAGGGTGTGCAGGTGGCCCAAAATGGGATGAATTGGCTAAAGTATTTGGTAAGTGTCCGGGATGGAATCCTGAAGAGCGGAAAATGGTGGGGTTGTTATGTATCCTACATATGGGGATCTATGGTCTACATCACAACTCGAGAATACCGCTAGAAGCTGCGAAAAGAGTCTTCAAAGATGAATGGATTGATGACTATCCTTGGGGTTTAGTTGCTTATAAATCTTTTAGAGCGCTTTGGTATAATCGTTGATGAAAATGAAATTCCATTCCTCAAATGGGGCGGAACTCGTACTCGAGCTGATTTGGACAAGGTTATTAACGAAGAGATTACCACACACGGTCGGGTAAGTTATTATAGCTGACTTTCTTTTATATTATGGCTGACTTATTGTTTCTATTATGGCTGACTTATCATTTCTATTATGGCTGACTTATCGTTTCTATTACAGCTGACTTATCGTTTCTATTATGGCTGACATATTGTTTCTATTACGGCTGACTTATCGTTTCTATTATGGCTGACTTATTGTTTCTATTATGGCTGACTTATGTTCTGATGTTGTTGGTATATTTTGCTAGGTCCGTGTCATAAAGATGATCGTGCCGCCGGTTGATAAGATTTATCCTTTTACCAATGGAGAACAATGTGTAGACGAAGAGCTTCATAACTTGATAGTCGACATAATTGAAGATCGTTTTGTCGAAGGGTTTTGGGATGTGAAGGACAAGGATGATGGAGTCCATGGAAAGAAGAATAAGAATAAAAGGTGGAAAGCAGATGTTATTGAACCACCGAGGAAGAAGCGGAAATCGAAAGGTGATGATGAGTCGACTAATTCCATTAGGACAAGAAACAGTGATGATCAGTCGATTAAATTGAAAGGTGATAAGACCCTGGTAAAGCACCGTGATAGAGAGGACAAACGATCTGGCCTAGTGGAATTAGTGGAAAATCTCTTAAGAAGATTTGAAGCAATGGAGAAAAGTTTTTCTGAGGTTGAAGCTAGCATGGAAGAAAAGTTTGCTAGATTGGAGGAAAAGCTTGGCCATAGTATAACTTTACTTAGAGATAGAATTGGATGGCTTGAAGCTGAACTGCATGAGATGAAAGACCGCAAAGAACATGTTGAAGTGGATTCATCTGATGCTGATGAGGTTCAATCAAAGGCTGACAATGCGCATGATGTTACTAGTAAGGTATGAATTGTAATTACTTTACGGCTGACTTGTTATCCTTTACGGCTGACTTTCGTTTATATGACGGCTGACTTATCATCATTGATGGCTGACTTATCATATCATCATTACAGGCTGACAATGCGCAAGATGTTACTAGTAAGGTATGAATTGTAATTACTTTACGGTCGACTTATCTTTCTTTTAACGGCTGACTTTAGTTTATATTATGGCTGACTTAGCATCATTAATGGCTGACTTATGGATTGCTTTATGGCTGATATATCATACATTTTCTATTACAGTTTGCACCCCAGGCAAAGAAAGTAATACAGCCGTCAGAAATCCAAGATATAGATGACGATTTTGTTATCCAGGACCTAGTACCTAGCGCGAGGAAGAATAAGAGATCATTGAGGCAAACTGCCTCGAGGATGGAGGCAGCAGATAAGAGGAAGACTGAAGCAGAGCAGAAAGAGAAGGCTCAGGAATTGAAGAAAAGGAAGCAAGAGGAAAAGAAAAAGAAAGACGAAGAGAAAAAAAGGAAAGACGAAGAGGAGAAAAGGAAAAAGGAAGAGGAAAAGAAAAAGAAAGAGGAAGGGAAGAAAAAGAAAGAGGAAGAGAAGAAAAAGAAAGAGGAAGATAAGAAAAAGAAAGATGAAGAGAAGAAAAAGAAAGAGGAGGAGAAGAAACGGAAAGAGGAAGATGAAGAGAGTAAAAAAGACTGTTGTTGGATATAAGAGCAAAATCATCTTCAAGCAACCAAGAGTGGTTAAGAAGAAGAAACAGAATATTCCTCAACTGATAGATGAAAGTGATTCAGATCTGAATATACCAGGGGACAGTAGCGATGTTATTGACGTTACGAAGGAATTTATGGAAGAAGATTACAAGATGTTGCCTCAACCAGAAGAAAAGACATCCGAGACCATGGAGGATAAGCTAAGGGCAGCAAGACTGGCAATGCAAGTAGGTAAAGACCGTGATCAAACGAATCCTGTACCTTATCCGTATGTTGGACATACAGGGCAGACGTGTATGAGGGATGGCTTAGTTCCCTCAGTAGCGATCTATGATCCATGTAAGGCACCTGATCCACAGAGATTGGAGGCCTTTATGGACTATCTCCAACCGTTCAGGTACGTTCAATCTAGTTAAATAATGTTGGTTGTCTACGTTTTTCCTCATTGTCTTAACATTTTTTCTCAGGTCAATCCCATCAGAAGATAAACTACCAGAAGAAATTGAGTTTTACTTTGCTCTAACCACTCCGAGGGACCAATGGCCTAATGAAAAATATGGATGGTTAGGAGATGATGTAAGTTATGGCTGATTTATAACAGTTTGACGGCTGATTTATAACAATTTAACGGCTGACTTATCTTATCGTTTAGCGGCTGACTTATCGTTTCATTTAACGGCTGACTTATCTTATCATTTCACGGTTGATTTATCTTTTCTTTTTTCGGCTGACTTATCGTTTCTTTTTAAAAATTTACAGCATATCCAGGCGTTTATGAGGATGCTCTCTAAAAGGGCTTTCAAAGATCCATCCCCTTACCACAGTACGCGTTTTGTGTTTATGGACCAGTGGTTTGTCAGTTTCTGGGCGCGGGATTACGAGCAGTACAAGATAGATCCTAGGAAGTGGAAATTCCCAGAAGCTTGGTACGATTTAGCGAATGGTCTGAGACCCAAAGATATGGTTACTAGGAAAAAGTGGTATTACGATGTTGATCACTTATATATGGTGCACCAAGTGAATACAAACCATTGGGTAGCTATGGATGTGAATTTGAAAGACTCGACAATAGACTGTTATGATAGCATCATGGGTCCCGCGACAGATGAATTAGATAGGATGATCCTCGACCAGTGTCGTTTTGTCACGCGGATGGTACCTCATTTTTTGAATGAGTTTATACCTTCAGATGTGAGACCACCGAGTGTGGTGCCTTTTGGTTGGAGAAGGATCAAAACAGGAGTCCCTCAAAACGTAAATCCATGCGACTGTGGTGTGTTTTCAGTTAAGTACCTCGAGTGTTTAGCCCTTGGTGTGCGTTTTGATGGCATATGTGACGCTAACATGCAACAAATACGAGAGTGCATGGCGTCAGATCTTCTACATGAGGCATCTAACCTTTTCTCATATATTGGCTGACTTAGGATTTTAATCACGGCTGACTTATGATTTTAATCACGGCTGACTTATCTTTATATTGATGTTCTGATGTATTTAAGAACAGTTGACTTATCTTTAATTTCGGGACTTATCGTTTATTTAAGTAACGGCATCTACTATTGCAGACAACATATTAATCCTCCAACATAATAGTTTAACTTAAGGAAACATCAAAAGTTTACAAAATAAACCTAATTAGGCCAACATAATGCAGTGCTATCATCAGAAATATCAAAGAAACCATAAGTAACGGAGTTACTAAAATATGGAAATAATCTTCATATGTAATTGGGCTTACAAACGGCTCTCTCTAGATCTTCATAGAGTTTCCTTTTTTTTTAATTTGCTGAGAAATGAATGAAAGGGAAATGAGGAATAAATTGTAAAAGTATTGCTTATCTATCGCCTTTTTTCTAAAACTATTGTGAGATGGTGGGAAGAAGATGGAAATTTTATATAATAATTACGGCTGACTAAGGATTTTAATCACGGCTGACTTATGATTTTAATAACGGCTGACTTATCAAAATTGCCGCCTAAATCGAAGTTCAAAATTTATAATGCCCGCCTAAACGACTGATTTATACTCTTTGATGGCTGACTTCGAATCGAATCCTATTTTAACCGATAATATGGTAAAATTATTACCAAATACCATTTTATGCGACCAAACGTAACAGATTAGAGGGGATACATATAATAAAAATGTGTTCAAAGTGAATAAGCAGCTTATGAATCTATAAGTAGTTACACGTTACAAGTTTTGGCATAATGTCCAACCTGAGCACAAAGAGAACAAGTGTGTTGCTTTATAGGACGTTTCTTCTCCTGCGCTATTTCTAAACAAGATTTCATACGAGATTTCTTGGGCCTTCCTGGCTGTTGACGAGGAACTGGGGGTGTGCAAACTAAGTTAGCTATACGATCCGGTACAGGGAGCGCCGTATCTACAGGCATGACTATGCCAGCGTAAGCGTTCACCATATAATCTGTCGTATAACATGGGTCACATAGTAGGATACAAGATACGTTCATATACTCCGCAGCAGCGATTGCATGTTCACACGGTATTTTCTCCATGTCAAAACGACGGCAAGTGCATTTTTTCTCGGCCAAGTTTACAATATGTAACGAGGATCCGCATACAACTTCTATATGAACAGAATCAATCTCCTGTACGTTCGCAAGTCTTGCCCCACTGACTCGGCCCTGCAAGTATAAAAAAATACACGGCTGACTTATCAAAAACAGACAGGCTGACTTAACAAAAAAAGGACGGCTGACTTATCAAAAAAAGACATGGCTGACTTATGAAAAAAGAACGGCTGACTTATCAAAAAAAGACACGGCTGACTTATCAAAAAAAGGACGGCTGATTTATCTTATCGTTTACCGGTTGCTTGATGACAGTATAATGGCTGACTTATAAAACAAGTTACCTCTAGCCATTTCTCAATAGCACGTGTAAGCATGGTCCTCATCGACCTCGCATCCTGGCGTCGCTCAGCAAACCACCTCGTCATCATTGACCTAATCGATTGCAAGAGTCGAATAATAAGATAATCCCTAGTTTTTGAAAGTACCTTGTTCATCGATTCTGCAATATTTGTGGTCGTCAAGTTGTATATATTGCCTAGAAAATGAACCCATGCCCACATCCGTACATCGGCTCTCTGAAGGTAGCCATGAAGGTCAGGATTAAGGGTTGCAATCTCATCGAATGCAGCCTGAAAATCATCCATTCTATAACAATTCGCAGCTTCTTCACAAGGCGAAAATGGCTTCTACCTTTGTACCGTACCAAGATGTTCTTATACAAATGATATGTACAAATTCCATGAGCCGCGAGCGGATACAACATTCTAATTGCTTTCCCTATCGATTTATGCTTATCCGATATGATTGCAAGATCCTTATCGTCGGGAATAATAATCTTTAGTTGGGAAAAAAACCATTGCCAAGATTCATCATTTTCAGTGTCAACCACACCGAAGGTTATAGGAAAAATTTGGAAGTTACCATCTTGAGCTAATGCAGTGAGGAGTGTCCCTTTGTATTTTCCATGTAGAAATGTACCATCGACAACGACTACTTTACGCATGTATGGTAATCCACTCACGCTCGCTCCAAAAGCAAGGAAGAGATACTTGAATCTCGATTCTACGTCAAGTTGAAGGCGCGTAACTGTACCCGGGTTTGCCCTTCGTAACATATACAAGAAAGAATGCAAGTCTTCAAACCATTTATGAAGACTGGCCGTATCAAGCTGCCTCGCAATTTGTAACGTCCTATGAGACTTCCAATAATCCATCTATACAGAAAGATAAATCAGCCGTATAAAACGATAAGTCAGCCACATGGAAAAATAAGTCAGCCACAAGGAAAGATAAGTCAGCCGATAACATAATGTCTTGCATTACCTTGATACCAAATTGCTTGTTGATAGCTACCCCGACATGCCTAGGAAGGACCGTTGGATCAATGTTGCCAATGAAATCTCTGTATAAGACTCCTAAAACAGCTGCTGTTGCCTGTCGAGATCGTGCAGAACGCTCAGTTATAGAACATGTGTGTTCTGAATCAAATTTACGAACATAAAACTCTGGAGAATCTCCATATGTATATGCACGAACTCTCTAGCTACATCCATCTACCCAACATCTAACAATGAACAATTCCAGAGTTGATATTGAGACATTGAAATCGAATCGATCCCTCACCGAAAGAAGTTTCAGTCGAGTCTCCAAATCTTTTTTCCTATCGTAGCGTTGTCCGACGGCGAGATTTAACGATGACATCTCCAAATCTCGGACAACATTAGAGGTGTTCAATTCTCGTATAACAACGTTTTGAGATCTCTTTTTCAGAGGCAAACTCGGCGAATCTTCGTCTGCATCAAGCTTTCCTAATAAACTAAAGTTATCATCATCAGATGACGCACCATCAGGATCATCGAAAATGTCAAATCTGGTGTCGAACTCGTCATCTTCTTCGTCTCCATCTTCCTCTTCTTCGTCCATGAAGCTCCCCATATATTTTTCTTCCCGTATCACCCCAAATTCGGCTTCTAAATCATCATAATCACTAGACGGACGTTTCAGCTTCTCATTCTCCTGCTGAATAACTTCGCTAACATCGATCTCGATAAATTCTACACATAGACGTAGTTTATCGGTTTTACTCAGGGTCAAAAAGCTTTGGAGTTGCCGAGTATTACAGACATAAACTGGAGGAGTATCTTGCGATAACTTTTTTATAGTCTTGTTTCCAAACATGTAGCTCAGCTAAATCTTACACCTTCGCAAATCCAATCCGTAGTCCTCCAATATCATATCCACTAAACAGCTGAAACTTGTTTCCTCGTTTGCATTTATAACTCTGCATCTTCTCTGGTCGGGATTGAATGTGTACCAAAATTTTTGAATCTATTTGCCGTACACAATAATAATAGGATCCATCGAAGATGAAGAAGAAAAAGATGAAAAAGAAAAGAAGTATTGACGAAGAACGGCGCAATGAAGATGAACCCTAAATCCCTAAATATTAACCCTTAAATCCGACGTGTTATTTCATAAAATCTGACGTAATTGTTTTCTTGCTTACATGGAAACTAGCCACTAAATGAATTCGTAAGTCAACCATTCCTAAATCAGCCATAAAACGATGTAATAAGTCAGTCATAACTAAATATACTATTTGAGTAATTATAGAAAATTATGAAATCAGCCATGATAACACTTAAATCAAGTGGAAAAAAAAAAGTCAGCCGATACGTTGAGTAAACACATACTATTATAGTAATTACTGATTAATTATTTAATCAGCCATAACTAATCAAAATCAGCCGCGTGACGGCTGACTTAACATAGGTGTTATCAGCCATAAACCTCGCTGAAATCAGCCGAAAATATAATAAATCAGCTCTTTAAGTCAGCCGAAACTTTATAAGTCAGCCATATCATAGGAATAAGTCAGCCAAAATTCTCTTAAATCGGCCGTAGTTTTATAAGTCAGCCATCACTTATACTTGTTAGTCAGCCGATATTCCGTAAGTCAGCCATAACTTTTAGGTAATAAGTCAGCCTAAAAAATGATAAGTCCGCCGTTTACATAAGTCAGCCACATTTCTTGATAGTCAGCCGTAATGTAAACGAGAAATTTTTGTGGCAGACTTAACTTATACACGTCACCAATTTCTGTGCCACGTCGGATGGCGCCAAATTTTTTGCTGATGTGGAAAATAAAATTAATGGCATTCTTGTAATTACGTTTTTGTTATAACATAGTTTAAAGGGTATTTTGGAGACGGAAAACATTACAGTAATAAAAAAAAGATTTGCACTAGTGTAGTTATTTTTTTCAAATTCCATATCATTTGAGTAAACCACCCAAAAAAATATGATCACGCGTTTCCGTTGGAGTCTGGCAAAACATACATTTAGGGTCAGCTCCCACATTCCAAGCCAGTATCCTATCTCCTGTTGTAAGTCGATCATGCGCCGCCAACCAAACAATAAAAGAGTACTTAGGTGTTGCATTAGGAAACCACACTCCCTTGTACCACTCTTTTGCCTGAATCACTTCATGTACGTGATCCCATGTCTCCTTTGAAGAGAATTTCGATGTGAAGTTTCCTCCCTTACCACGCCATAAAGATAGATCGGTACCTTGACGGGAGCCAATAAGTCTGAGATTTTCCAACTCTGCTTCAACATTATTAAGGACCTCCTGTCTATGACGCCTCCGACGGTGCATAGCCAAAGCATCTGCTACAGTTGCCGATGTATTTATTCCTAAATCAATATATCCTCGATCACCCAAGAGGTCATGTATTTGTCCAAGGGAGCACCAACTATCGAACCAGAAAGAAGATTGCATCCCACTTTTAATTTCCTTACGATGGAATTCTTTGACTTGTGGTCGATACTTGAGTAGTTTCTTCCACATCCAAGAACCCAAAAAGAAGTATCCCTTACCGACCAAAAAGACCCAGCACGAATGAGATATCTCATTACCCAATTCACCCATAGGGAGTTTGTGACTGAAACAATACGCCATATCAACTTATAACAGCTTACCCTATTAGCCTCAGCAAGAGATTTCACCCCCAGACCCCCTTCTTTCTTAGGTCGACAGACTTCTCGCCAAGAGACTTTTGATTTTCTTTTATTAAGATCCAGCCCTGATCAGAGAAACGCTGAACAAATACTCTCAATCTCTTTTACACAAGCACTCGGGAGTCGAAATGCGGATATCCAAAAGTTAGTTAGACTTGCAATGACTGAGGTTATCAATTGAAGTCTACCAACATAAGATAAAAACCTGTTTTTCCATGAGTTTATTCTCGTCCTAATCTTCTCCAACAATGGCATACAATCTGCTAGTGACATTCTCTTTGTCATCAACGGTAACCCCAAATATCGAACTGGTAGAAACCCACTGTCAAATGGGAAAAGATCAAGTACATGGTCCTTAACCGCCTGAGTAATGCCAGCCGTAAATAATGTAGACTTTTCCAGACTGATAGATAAACCTGCACCTGCCGCAAAAGCCTTAAAAATATCCATAATCTCTTCCATTGACCGTTCCTTACCATCAGCAAAAACCATTATGTCATCTGCAAAACATAAATGGGTAAGCTTCATGTTTTTGCACTGTGGATGATATCCAAACCTGCCCTCCATTGCTGCTCTGTCCATCATCATAGATAACACATTCCTGCATATGACAAAAAGATATGGAGATAATGAACACCCTAGTCTTAGTCCCCTCGTACTCTGGAAAAATCATGTGAGCTCTCCATTAACCTGTACCGAGAAAGATGGAGTTGAGACACATAAATGTATCCAATGTATAAATTGTGGGGGAAGATGCAGAGCAGCGAGTGTATTAAGCAAAAACTCCCACTGAACGGAATCAAAAGCCTTCGCTATGTCAATTTTCATGGCACACCTAGGCGAGATATTTTCCTTATGGTAGTCTTTTACTAACTCAGAAGCAAGCAACAGATTTTCCATCAACAAACGATCCTCAATGAACGCAGATTGATTCGGCGCAAAGAAATCCGGCAAAATTTTCTTTAGACGATTCGCTAGAATCTTCGAAATAACCTTGTACACCACATTGCAAAGAGAGATGGGCCTGTAGTCTTTCATCTTCTTAGCTCCAGTCGTCTTTGGTATCAAAGCCAATATTGTTGAATTCAAGCCTTTAGGCAAGAATCCATATATGAAAAAGATGTGATTGCCACCATAAATCTTTCCCTATGACTGACCAAGCCTCTCTGAAAAACTCAACTGTGTAACCGTCCGGCCTCGGGGATTTATTCAGCGGCATTGAAAAAAGAACACTTTTAATTTCACTCTCTGTAACCTCTGATATTAGGAGATCTCCTTTTTCATCTGAACAGCAAAAATAAATCAGATTACTAATGTAATCCACCGAGAAACTCTCAAAATCCCTTGGCTTAGCCGTCAATAACCCCGTGAAGAACTGAACAGCCTCAAGTTTAATTTCCTCATGAGTCGATAGTATTTCACCATTCTGGTTCTCAATCTCCTTGATTGAATTCCTTGCCTGCCTCTCTTTTACCGCATTGTGAAAAAATTGATTATTCTTATCCCCCACTTTCAGCCAATGAAGCTTTGATTTTTGCCTAAGAAAACTCTCCTCCAAGAAAGATATTTTTTCCCATCTTTCATAAGCCAGAGCCTCTGCACTCACTGCTTGTACATCAACAGATGTCAAGGAATTTAGTTGATAAGAGCATAAATCATCATAAGCCTCAACTGCTCTACTAGATAAATCAGATAACTTATTGCGGCCCAGCTGCCGCAAAAGTGGCTTCAGCAATTTAAGCTTCTTGGAGAATCTAAATAATGCCGGTGTAGAGTGAAATAGAGGTTGTGATTCACTCCAATATGATTCCAACTTGGGTAGAAAATCAGACATAGAAGCCAGAACATTTGTGAACTTGAAAGGGCCCTTCGGCCTCAAAACTTCTCCAAACGGATTAATCATTCCTCGCAAGTGATCCGAACATCCTCCTGAGTCAAAAACACAATAAGAGTGTGGCATAAGCTGTAACTAATCATCATTTATCAGCGCTCGGTCCAGTTTTTTACAAATTAACCCAGCCTCCCTTTTATTACACCAAGTGAATAGTGGACCTTGGTAAGCCATGTCTTGAAAGAAACATTGACGGATAACTTCTTGAAACCCCCTCATACCTTGTGTTACCAGAGGAGAATAGTTTGGGCTGGAGTATTCCTCCACATCTAGTATCTCATTAAAATCCCCACAGCACAGCCACGGCTTCCCTCTAAACTGGACAGAACTAAGGTAAGTGATGTCTTTCCAAGTTCCTTACGATCTTCCTCAAAATTTGAAGCATAAATAAATGAGCAATAAAATTCTTCCTTCCCCTCGACCTCAACTGCACAGGATATCATTTGTCCACTCTTGAAAAGAACTCTTAACTTCACCTTCTTACTCCAAACCACCCATATTCTTCCCAATCTATTAAATTCATAATTCGACATCATTGACCAGTCATGAAAAGTGGAATTAACAATTCGAGCTGACCTACCTTCCTTCACACGAGTTTCCAACAAAGCACCAAACTCCATACCATTCTTACCAATCCAATCTTTGACAACCTTCTGCTTATTTGATTTATTGAATCCTCTTATATTCCAAAAAAAACCCGACATTAATGTTTTTTCTTAGAATTCCTTCTGCTGAAAGTACTCAGATTAGCATCACGCATCTTCTGAGAAGTATCTGATAGAACCTTATGAGAGTTTTTTTAAATCCGTGGTAGAGAAGCTTGGACCCCCACCGCATCACCCCCAATTCTTTTTTAGTACCCGCCGCCATATCTATTGTAAGTGTGCCACCATCAGCACCATTCACAGATACTGAGATCTTAGCATTATCATCTTTTGGCAAAGAATTATCCTCTAGAACATCATTTTCCTTACACTGACTTAGAATCTCAAACCATGATGGTGAGAGAATGCTTACCTGACCATACTCCAACTTGTCCTTTTTCCGACTAGATTTTCGACCTCCCGAGGTGGAAATTTCCCAGCCTGCTTCATCTGAAGCCTCTAACTGTGATCCATCAACCAACTTACCATCAGAAGTACCCACAATTTCTCCCTCTTCCAGCTCAGTAATTGGCACAGACTTGTCATCTGCCAATGAATGACTTGATTCACCTAACTCCGCAGATTTGTCAATCGCAGACCCATCTTTTTCTTTAGAAACTGCTTCCCTCACCCTCACTTGTACACCCATTTGAACCTAAGGAGCTCCCTCTAGAACCGACGAAACCACAACTCTTTCAGTACTCTTTGGATAAGAGGCCTGTGGAGCCTTCTGAACCCCAGACGCTAAACATCCATCCTCACCATGACCCCACTTGTCACAGGTACGACAACGCTGAGGCAGCCATGGATATTCAAATAGTACATTTATCTCCTCACCTTTGACATTAAAGAAGAAACTCTTTAGCAGCTCGTTCGAAAGATTCACATCAACAAACACTTTCGCTTCCTCAAAACTCGTCACAAATTCTGTATCAGGATGCAGACGCAAAGGAGTCCCAACAGAACTAGCCAGAAAACTGATCCCCTTCCATGTGAACATGTTGTGAGGAATATTTTTGATTGTTACCCACATAGGCATAGATTTAATAGCTGGCTGAGCCTCTTCAACGATCGGTGTCCATTTAGAGACCACCATGGGTATCTCACATATATTCCACATCCCTCTTCGCAAAGCCCTCAATCTCGCTGATGCGTTGCGAATTCTTAATTTCACAGTAATATCATTGATCCTGAAAGCATCAACTCGGATAGATTTATCTCCTAAGGTCCAGATTTTATTTACTATAACATGTATCTTGGCAATATGTGGAGCTGTTGAAGCAAAGCGTCCAATCAGAAAATCCTCCCAAAGTGGAATTGCATCGGCTAAGATTTCATCAGGCACAGAGACAGTAGCTTTTCCATTGACTTCAGAAACTTCATAATCAAACCGCGTAAGGCTCGGCTTGGTTACCACACTTACCCATGATTTCTTTGGCTGAGTTTCTGTGGAAGACCCCAACACCTGCACACCCTTCAACTTCGGAAAATCTACACCTTCAGCCAAAACCCCCGCAGAAGAAACCCCTTCAACACCTTCAGACCCAGCAACAATCAACCCTTTTACTACCACACTCGCAGATCTGTCACTCTCAGCCGAAACCTGCAAGTCCAGCTCAGAAGAAACACCATCGGTCCCTGCATCTGTCAAAGCTTTCTTTGAAACACCCCACGTAATCATATCTAGCATGCCACGTGGCCTCAAATATCACTTCTAGAATCTTTAAGTATTACAAGAAAACCTTGCGAGACCTTTGAGAGAAAGAGACATGGAGGCAACAAAAGAGAGAATGGAGAAAGAAGAGAAGAAGAGAGACGTCACCTATGAGGCAGTAAAGGCTGAAGACAACACAGTGAGAGGCATCGTTCGTGAATCTATAGTGGAAGGACAAGGTGCCAGTGATGGCGATAAAGACAGAGGCGGTGGCGCTCGCAAGCCAGAGGACATTCTTGCTTTCTCAAGAACCGTACGGAAGATTGATTCCTCACTTGAATAGTAGTTAATATGTTGTTTACCTTTTGCTTCAAAATTAATGTTTCATTTTCGTCATCTATAACGATCCACATTAAAAAATAAAGTGGTAGTTTGTCTGCCTCTCTTTAGTCAAGTCCCTATGACCGGACCTAAGAGCATCATATTGGTCATTTTTTAAGTGTCTTTAAAATGAGGGTCGCTACGTGTCGCAGCGTGATTCGTCATTCTAGAAGACATCAGTTTTTCAGTGTCTTTTCGAAGACACCGAGTTTTGTCACGTGTCGCGGCATGATTCGTCGCGATAATAAAATTTAATAAAAATAATATTTAAAAAAAAAAAGAAAAACAAAAACAAATCGGCAGACACACATGTGGGTGTATGCGATGGAAATGCTCTAATGGCTCAGAAAGCAAGCCATCAAATTTGGATATTGAATAGTAAAGACAAAAATACTTATTCCACAAACTCAGGATGTATTTATTAGAGGTCAGAGACACAAATAACAGTAACATTGTGTACATGTTCTGATGAAGATCAGGAAACAAATAATCAAGCTCTTCAAGGATAGGCTTCTAGCATTGATCTCGTTCTCTCTGACCCTGTAAGTAAAAAGAATATGCCATTAAAAACTTAAGGTGTGATATAAAATAAATGAAAGAATGTAAGTACATCGTTGTCAGAAGAAAATGAAAAACAAAAATATGGTTACCTCTGCTACCAGTCTCAAATTATATTCATAATCATAAAAGGAACCTGTGTTATAATACAACAAAATCATGCACATTTTGAAATAATAGATTGGTGAGAAATACAAATATAAAATTGTACTGGTGTGAGCGTTCCTCTATCGTGTGCATATGCATACGTGTAAGGTGTACTTCAGCTCAACAGGAGTCACCTCACCATGAAAAGCTACATGAGGAAACTGACCCCCATAACTTTCCAAACTGCTTAATGGAAGTAATAAGAGATTGAGGATAGATTCTAACAGGACACCTTACGATTTTTGTCTCACACTACAAGAGCCCTAATACAATTATGATTTAGGATGAAGAAAATGAACATCATCAGCCATATAAAAGTGAAAAAGCATACCTTATCTACATCAACCAGAGGAACTATGTCTGTAACGATGAATCCAACCAATCATGAGATAAAAATGATACCTAAGAAAACAGAACCAACATTGGTCTTTTTGTCAAATTCGATTTACAAATACAGAATTGTTTTTTTTTTTTTGCAAGAGAACATGATTAGAGATGCGTAAAGCTTTTACCTTCATCATCGCCATTGATGTATTCATCAACCTTTTTTCTGTAGCATACTTCACAATTCACCTCAGCTTTTAGAGAAACAATGTTAATTCGATTGAAGATGAGGAAGAGGCAGCCTCAAAGTTAAAAAAGATTTTGTATAATCTATTTCACCTGTTTGATTTCATCAGAGAGCAAGGCTCTGAACCAACACACTTCCTTGAATTTCCAATCCAACCAGTCAAATGACATTTTGACGTCATTTAACATATCAGCATCTTGAGCTTTGTGGTGAGTTCATCAACCGAGCATCCAACACATGTTAGCTCACATCACCCGACTCCATGTCATCTTAATTTCTAGCACCGATGGTGGAAAGATCCAAAAATCAGAAAGGCAGAACTCAGGTTAAACGTAAGCATCTTTTGTGGCAAACCCCCTTAATCCTGAAAGAAAGAAAAAAGACAACAGAAACTTATTGTATCGATGCTCTTGCGATAGTTTCAGATCCTGAAATGACCAGAGAGGTGATCCTAAATACCTTAACTATGTCTCCTTCAACGTTATCAAATGCTTGCTTTGCTTCTTCTGGACTATTAAAATCAACAACTGCAGTATAATAACCTCCTCTTTTTTTGGTGGCTGCCCATAAACAAATCACAAAACATTATCGCCGTGAGAGAGAGAAAAAGAAAGAGTAGAATGTTAGGATAATAATATTACCTTAACTTCAAGGGTGAAACCCCACGTAAGAACTCCTTGTAATACTTGAGATGGGACATCGTGAGGGATTCTATGAAGGAGGAGCTGTGACCCAAAACAGACTGGAGAAACAAAAGAAACACAGAAAACAATTTACCAATCATAAACATATTCAGGATTCGATTCTCAATGAGCAGAGAATAATAAAAGCTTCGTATGCTTGACTTGCATAGATAATTCAATAGAAGGTCTATGAGTAATTGGTGCATTGACAATTTGACATATTAAATACAAATGAAGTATCAATTACTCTCGCATGATCTATCTTCAATCAGCGTAACACATATGAGCCTTTTGCTTACCTTGAAGATCATTGTGCAAACCTTGACCTACCAAAATAGTTCCCATAGAAAAAAACCTCCTCTCCTGAGCAGTAACTCAAGTAATCTTTGTTTTATAACTGAGTATTGTTAGTTCAATTGGTAAAGATTTTAAGGGAAGCTTAGAAGTAGCCGGTTTGAGTGACACTTGGGACGAAACTAATATTATATGTTGTGGTTTCGGGCCTAGAAGAATTATGGGCTTCGGCCCAGAACCTCCTGATATTAAAAAAAAATGTCTGTTTCATAGTTAACAATGGGTTTACTATCAATTAAACTATACACAACCATAATAAATAATTTAATTATAATAAAACTAATTTAATTAATAAAAAATTATTGATTATGGGCTTTATACTTGGACGTTTAGGCCCACTTTATTACCGCCATCACTTTCTCAAGAAAACTCTAGAACTTCGCTTGGTAAGATTTAACCTCAGTTTCTCTTACAATCTAGAGTAGAAAGAAGAAGATGTCGCTTATTCCGATCAACGATCGCCGGAGATTATCATCTGGCGACAGAATTTGGGAACCATTTGAACTCATGAACTCTTTTCTTGACCTTCCATCACCATCTCTCTTTCTTTCTCACCACTTTCCCTCATTTTCCCGAGAAATATTCCCATCTTCATCCACCGTCGAAACACAACTCAATTGGACGGAGACTCCGACGGCTCACGTTTTCAAGGCGTATCTTCCGGGAGTAACTCAAGATGAAGCGATCGTGTTCGTCGATGATGAAGGATTTCTCCAGATCTGTATGGGGGATAACAAATTCATGAGCAGATTCAAACTTCCTAATAACGTCTTGACGGATCAAATCACGGCGTGGATGGAGGATGGGTTCCTCGTCGTGTTCCTTGTGAAAGATGGTTCTTCTCCGCCGCAGCCGGAGATCGAGGGTAATCGCAACGTGAGAGTCGTGGAAATCACCGGCGATGATGACTAATATGTTTTACACTTAAAAATATATTTTACTAAATGAACAAAATTAGTTAATTTCGTTGTAATCGTGTGTTTAAACATCGTATTTGTGTAAATATGTGATATATTAAGAAAAAAAGTTTTATGTTTGCAAATAAAATTTTATGCGTTTATGAAATGCAACTTTTCATGCGTCTTGGATTAATATTATAATTCGATGAGTGGTGGCGTTTGGATTGTGCGGAATCATCTCGGTGATGTTGTGTTTCATGCTCGTGATGCTTAATTTCCTTCCTGCATCAAATCGTATCACAGCTGAATTTCGTGCGTGTCTTTGGGTTATTTGAATCTGCCTTGTAATAGGTCATGAAAAGCATGGAACCGTATCAAGAAAGGACTGAAGTGAAGCAGAGTGATGAGGTGGCAACAGATAAGTGGATAAGGAGAAGAATTGTAAAGAAAATTTGAAGTTGTGAAGAGAGTAATATACTACAAGAAATGGGGCACAAAAAATTACTAGCCATTTAAGCCCATTTTAGATAATTACGGCTCATACCACTGTCATGAAAAAAAAAACAGTGTAAGGGTATCATAAGCCATGTAGAAGCCGACCCGGTATCCGACCCGTTCAAAAAACGCACAGATCTTGTATCCAATCTGTTCAAAATCACGCGGATCATGTATTCTATCCGGTTTGAAACAATCGTTTTTTTTTTAACAACTTGAAATTTTCATTGATCATAATCATAAGATACAAAGTCTTTGTGCAAAGAGTGAGTTAATTGAGAAGGTACAAAGAAATAAAATTGAAGCTTTAAATCTCCTTGAAGGACAATCTTCGACATTATATCTGCAGCTTCATTTTGTTCTCTATAAACCCATGTATACTTGACCTCTTCAAACTCTTTCTCCTAAGATTTGATTTCTCGAATCCATTATACACTTTGAAATTTCTGTCCTTACCATTTATCAGGTCCATCAGATGCTTACTGTCTCTTTCAAACTCTATTCGTTGATAACCTTTCATCCAGGAATATTGCATTGCCATAAGGAGAGCCTGACATTCAGCTTCAAGAGGGAAAAACAAGTGATCACCTATACTATGAGCCGCACCAAGGAAAGAACCGTTGGTATCTCGGACTAACCATCCAGCTTTAGAATCAAGAGTATTATTGTTGAAACAATCGTCTTTTATGCCCAACTCTTCTACAAGGAAATTGTTTTTAAAATAATAAATGATAGGTAGAAATTAATTGCAGTTTAATTCATTTTCAGAATCTGAGGAACTGAATCTAAAGAATATTCCTTAAACATTCTAAATTTCACAATCTTGACAACAATAAATTTGGCGTATAAATTAAATGAAATATTCTAATTGCTAAATATTAACTTTTACGATTTTGTAGTTAGATAATATAGCAACTGAACAGATTTGAAAAATATTTTCTTCATTTATTTTGTGCTAACTAAATTAACAAAATCTAATACGATCCCTATATAAGAAAGTCGAGAACATCCAATTCCTTCAACACACACGTTTCTGAGCAACATCTTTGAAAATTTTCTAGCTATCAATCCTTTTTTTGCTTATAAAATCTTTGATGAGTGTTTCAGACTTGAAACCCTTTAAGAACATCTCGAAATAAAGATCATGATTATAAGATTTTTTAATATAGTACAATATGAACTTTCATGTTTTATTTTTTCGTGAGTATACTAAACATTTGATGTATTGTGCAGATGATCGTAAACAAGACAAACAAACCAATGATGATTGCTATGTTCACGATCATATGCTTTAAATTAATGTTGGATTCATTCATATTGGTAAGTTTTATTCACCTATACCTACTAGGTTACTACTAACCTTTTTCATAAATCTCAACTTATGTACAAGAAATGCTATTTTCTGCCTTCCTCTCAATAGATATAATTCTCACCTGCGTCAATAAATAATAGGATGCATTAGATTCTGTCTTGATTATACGATCTTACATGTGGATAAATATATATTTTAAAATAAAGAGACAAAATAATCACCAACACAAACAAATAAAATGAGTCTTTTCTTTGTATGTTTTGCATTTTATTGTTAACTTGAAGCTATAAAATTGGTTGAACATAACAAAATATATTGTTTAGTACAACACAGTTTAATTTTTGTTTTGAAAGGCAACTTTACCTTCACTTTTATTGAAATTTAAGCACTTTTATTGAACAATCAACAAACTCAAGGGAAAGAAGAGGAAGTGCAGTGCTTACTTTGGAGACTTTGAAAGAGTAGGATTCTCCCAAGAATGTCCAATAGCTCTCTTCTTAGTTTCCGCTCTTTGTTCAGTTTCACTACTTGCCAAAGCGGCTTTCACAATGGCAAGAGCTTTTGGTTTAATTGGTTGTGCATTTCTCTGGAAACAAATCAAACAACAATGACAATACCAATATTTCTATGGCAAGCATAAATATAGTAGAGAACACATAAATAGCAAAGTTTTTAACTGTGAAACATGGAAGATTTCTTGAAGAGCAAAGCATCACACAGTCATTACGGGAAACTTCAATCTCAAAAACAACAATCAAACCCTAAAATTAAAGCAGATGAATTTGTAAAACCCTAATTCGGGTTCGGAATCTCAAATACTCAAAAAGCTATGAATCAATACTCTGGATTGATAACCCAACTAACCTAATTTTACTCAGATGCTCATCGACTGCATCAAAATTCGACTGAAATCAAATTCAGGAACTAATGAAACTTGAAGAGGAAAAAAGAAAAAAAACTGAAATCTAATACCTTTGTTTATAATCTAAAATCGCCAACCATAAATTCAGTGAAACATTTGAATTTCTGAATGATGTTCTGTTTCAATGATCTTCACAAATCGATTATTGTGAGATTTCGAGAGGAACGAAGGAAAAGAAGTGTTTAAAGGGCTAAAGGCTCGATGGTTTACATTACCTTTCTGATTTATTTATTTTTTTTACACGAGTTTTTGTGTTTTTGACATGCTTCATCTTTTTTTTTAGGATTCGAGCACTTGAAAGTACATAAATAATTAAATATATACCATAGAAAAAGTGAATCATGATCATTGGAAACACCGGTGCGGTGTCGTATTAATTAGACAGTTTTTTTAAAACAGCTTTTAGTTTTACGAACATATTTATTAGATTAATTAGTTGTAAATTTAAATTAGCAATACCCAGTAAATTAGACGTGGGTAAATTAGAGGTGGTCAAACTAACCGTAACCAAAAAAATCAAACCGAACCGAACTGTAAATTTGTAATTCGGTTTGACTTCGGTTTTACTTAAAAATCCGTTCGGTTACCATTATAAAAGTTATTTTGGTTTTGGTTCGGTTTGGTTTAAAACCGTAAAACCATGGTTTGAATTTTGTAGAGGATGAAGAAGACTTTGATGTTGAAGATGGGAGACTACCTTCTTCCAAGTCAATTGTTGATGATGAAGCTTAATATTGATGAAAGAACAGCTTGAGTTTCAGTTTTTTTTTTTTTTTCAGGTTTCAGTTTAGTTTCAAGTTTTAGTTGAATTCAATTTGAGTTTTAAGCATGAATTTGTGTTTTAGTTTACTTTGAATAAGTGTTTCATGTTTGGTTTACTTTAGAATTTGAATCAGTATTTCATGTTTGGTTTCTTGGCTTCAATGTTTCAGTTTCTGTTTAAATTTTCATGTTTGGTTGGTGTTTAGTTGGCTGCTCTAAGTTTCTAAAAGACTAAAACAGATCTAGACAAAGCCAATGTCAACATTAAACAAAAACAAAATCAAGGCAGCCAATGTCGACACTAAACCAAACATGTAAACAAATCAAAGAAGGGATAGGTTCCAACGGACCTGATCACATTGGAGAGGTCAGTGCCTGTTGCAAAAGCATGTGTTGTTAGACTAGCTTCTTGATTCCAGGTAAGCATGAGTATTGGCATTGCTTCAAGCTTACAAGACCTGCGCATTATAGTTAAATAGATGAACAATTTTCTAAACAACCATCTTCCACTTCTATCACTCTATTAACAATTTGTTTGATGAAGTATCGATCGTGTGAGACTGTGATCATTGTATCTTGGTACTCGTTTATTGCTTCCTGATTCATAAAAAGATCCAGAGAATTAGTTTTTCTCCAGCAGCAATCTTCTTTCCATTCTTAATCAGCTGAACTGCAAAATCAAACACGAGTCTTTTGAATTTCAACATCAACATTTAACACTCAAAAACTAAATAGAAATAATCTCTAATATTCACAAGAAAAACAGAACCATGATCTGTAATATCTCATCACAACTCACAAGTGACAACTATCATAATTACATCAAACACAAAATAAAAAAGCATCACAAATAAGAATTGAAAATCTAAGCTGCCTTTTGGAAATTAATCATCTTTGTTGCCTAATGTTTCATCAACACAAACATTGCATTCAAAATTTCAAACCACATTGTTCTGTAGTTCTATAACTCAAACCAAATTCTTAACTAATGAATCCATCTATGCACAAATCAATAATAACAAAAAGTAAGCATTCAGTTTTGCATATCAATGGCCTCAGCTCAAGATTCTTCATTGATGCTCTTTACTTTCTTACCACCATAACCAATAAGAAAGTATACATTGCTTGGATGAACCTGCAGCACATGAAAGACCATCAATCTTTAGTTCAAGACAACAATTTTTAGTTTGAGCTTAACAAACGCCACCAGTTTGAAACAATCAATTCCATGTAATCACAGTAGGAGGAAAAGCTTCTTAGCTCAGCTTTGCTATGAGCTTCTTGGAGGCTTCTGCATTTCATCATTTAGCTCATCTTCTATATCTGCAAAAAAAAGCATAGAGATTACAAACCATTTTGACCAGAGATAACTCGAAGAACACAGAGATTTCAAACCATTTTCCTTTAATCGAAACAATTAGCATCCAATGAACACAAATGAAATGAAATGACTCGATCAAGAGATTTCAATTCCTAATCGATCAAGAGAATTAAATTCTTAGCAATCGAAGTTTTAAGATGAAGATTTAGTTATTACTTCTTAGCAATCTACAAATTGATACAAACTAAATCGAAACATCAATTGCAAATCCATGCTAATAAAAACAAAAGAAATTGATAAAACACTTTGAAAAACAAAGGAAATTGAGTCTTGAAATTGGAGATCGATCAAGAATCAACACTCAATAGAATGAGCTATCAAGAAGTGTACCTGATTAGGTTGGAGTTTTGATGATAAACACTTTCTACAAGTTTCATTCCTTCAGTATAACTGTATAAGTCAAAGACTCAAAATTAGCACACAACAACAAACTATGCATAGTAGAAGATCATCAGATTTATCAACTTACAAAAGAAACAGTTTGTCATCGACTTTGACAAACTCCACCAAGATCATCAATGTCGACAGTAAACAAAAACAATGTAGCTTGATGTTGCTCATATCTTGTTGTTGTTCACTCACAATCCAAAACTAAATCCAGCATTCCTCTCAGCTCTTATTATCTCCTTCTCTGTTAACTCACCAGAATCATCCACCTTGCAACAGGAGAAGGACTTTTGCAGAAAATGGACTTTTGCAGAGAGAAATGAAATAGATAACACAAAACAGAGTTGGATTTGGTTTTTTTCAACAAACCATTTCTCATTTGCATAAGCAAAGGACCGATTCAAACACAATGAAACAACTAATCCAAGAGTCAGAGTGATCGATGAAAAGAATTAAATCAATTACAATTGATCAAGAATCCAAAGCTTTTTAATTCATTTCAATCGAACAAGAACAAGAATCGAACAAGACCAAAAACAAGAATTGAAGAAGAAGAGAAGTGAACAAACCGAATCGAGCAAGAACAAGAACAAGAATTGAAGAAGAAGAGAAGTGAACTAACCGAATCGAAGAGAATTGAAGAGAAGAGGTCATCTGAAATAGTTGATACACTATATTGTCTCAGTTCACTATACAATATTTTGCACCATAGTTGTAATTTGCTCTTCCCTACACATTCTTTACCCTACAAGCATTTCCTCAACCTCAATATTGAACAAGGAAAAAGGTAAAGAAAACCATTACAACAGAAGCTGTATCATGAACTCTAACAAAATCTAATAGGTTTCCAGATGTTTATCCCATCCAAATGCATAACAAGAGTCAAGTGGCGTTGCAGACTCAAAAAATCAAATGTTACTTAGAACCATTTGCAACTATGATTTCTTCAATTAGCATGGATGCATGGTTTCCTGACTTCATGAACCTCTTTCCCTCAAGCCCGACAACAAATGCATGATGGGTACTCTCATTTGGAAGCATTCCCATTTGAACCATCAAGCCAATCAACTCACATGCTTTCTCAATCTCTCCTACATCGCTGAAGAAGCCGACACATTGGAACTCTAACTTCTACTTCAACAAATAAATCAGTTTGAAACAGACACAACTAAATATACTCTCAACAAATAAATGATGTTTAACAATCTAAACTAATTATACTCTCAACTGATTTTAGAAAGAAATTACCAATGAAATGGTCAATAATTTTACTATGAGACTTTAAAGCTTTTGCCATGAGACTTGTGTATTATGCAAGGATAAGAGCACATGGTAGAGCAAATATGGTAAAAATAGTGAAGACCATTGATCATCTGAAATATTTGATACACCATATTTTGTCACTTCACTATACAATCTTTTGCTGCATAGTTGTAATTTGCTCTTCCTTCACACTCTTTGCCCTACAAGCATTTCCTCAACCTTAGACATCTAATTTCTTTAAGCTAATGCCGCCAACATGGAACAAGTAAGAAGATAAAGAAAACCATTACAAAAGAAACTGTATCATTAACTCTTTACAAAATCTAACAGGTTCCCAGATGTTTATCCCCATCCAAACGCAAAACAAGTGGCGCTGCTGGAGTCTAAATCGGTTTGTACATGTGTATTTGCAAGAAATTTTTTTCTGCTTGACAACGGTTTAACATAACCAATAAAAAAAATTAACATATTTAACTTTTATAACATAATCAAAAACTGTATTATTATTATAAAATCTTAAATTTTAATTTTAAATAAATTCGAGCATAAGTAATTAAAAATCTCCATTTTAAGAGGTTTGGAACATGTTTTTTACACAAGAAATATTTTGACACTTATAAGTATATTCTAGTTTAAATAATATATATATATCTTATTATATAAAGCTTGACTGTATTCACGAGAATTTGAGACATGTCAAAATTATAATTAACATGATCACGATACGTGTCGCTTAATCGATGAGATGTTGACAAGTATAAAAACTATTATGTTATTTTGTTTTCTTTAATAGAAAAGAAAAATCAACGAAAAAAATAAACCATAAAATATATAAATTTTAACTTTCTATTTTTCTAATATAGTTAAATTTTATTATCTTAATAAAATTTTAACTTTATTTTTCAAATTTAGATTTTTAGATATTTATATTATTTAAGCTCCAATATTTTTTTAATCACACTTTTCTAGTCATTTGAACGAAAAAAATGATTAGCAGGATCACACACTCAGGAGAACTCGGTACGTGTTAAAATTATAATTAGCAGGATAATGATATGTGTCGCCTAATTGATTAGATTATTTCATGTGTAAATAGATATTGTCTTATTTTGTTTCTTTAATTAGAATAAGCTAACACCCGAAAACAAAATTAAATGATAAAACATATACTTTTTACTTTCCATTTTTCTAACTGGTTAAATTTTATTATTTCAATAAAATTTAACTTCCCATTTCAAAATTTAAATGTTTAGATTTGTATATTGTTTAAACTCCAATAATTATTTTTATCACATGTTTCTAATTATTTGAACGAAAAAAATCATTAGGTATAATAAAACTTAATTTATTGTTTTAACTGGTTAAATGTTAAATAAATTGAGAGCTGTGACGGAAGAACTGAGCTAGAGGATGTTGTAGAAAAATGACAAGAGACAAAGAAATAGTGAAGGACTCTGGCGAGTGAAAGTACGAGAGAAAATATATATTTGGTGGGAATCCGAGATAAGATCTGAAACATGGAGAGCGGATGGACACCATATATCTTTCTGGAAGAAAGTATTCCCAAGATATGAGCGAAAGGATAGGCATCGGTTACCGGATATGCTTTCCAGATCTCACATAGTGGTTCAAAAACAAATGATAAGATGAAACCAAAGGTAATCTATATTTTTAATATGTTAATAATGATATTATAATATAAAATTTTTAATTAATTTATTCATGTTGGAAGAAAAACTTATATAAATCACTCTTTTCTAATAAAACATGTTTTCTACTTATTTCATAAAATAATTTTAAAATATAGTATTAACAAAAAAGTTTTAATTTAAAGAAATCTGTCGATCGGACGGGTCCTAATATAGTATATATATACACAGTGTACTACTATAATATTAGTATTTGATAAAAAAGAATACAAATTTTGTTTTAATTATGTGTAAATACTATTATAATTTTTTTAAAAAAATCTTTTTAACCAATCGCCCACCATTCTAAACTTTTGCAAGAAAGATCTTATGAAATCTAGTGATTTTTTAAGCGGTCTAGAACAGTATACAATAGCTTTTATGATTATTCTCAGACGCTAACAACGGCAATCGTGTTGTGGGTAGTTGTGTGAGTACCAATCAAATTAAATAAAAAGAGGAGGTTGAGTCCAACTTAGTTATTTACTTCGGACAACTATACAACCTCTTGTTAACCAATAAAAAAAGGTATAGAATCTCTTCTTCATGGACCTTCACTCCATAACCAATTTTTTCCCCCTTTTTCAAAATTTTCAGAATTATCACCACTGATCATAAATTTTTAGAAAACAAGTGAGGAAAACCTTGTTTTCAATGAAAAATCTTGTTTTTATTGGATTGGCATTTTGTGAAATGGTATTGTATTGCAACGTAATGATAAGATAATGGAAACTAATTCTATCTTCAAATCAACGGTGATTTTTTTATGATTCATGTAAACAATGATTATGTGTTTGCTAATTAATAAAAAGATTAGATGGAAAAAAAAAGAAGATGATGGAATCTAATAAGTGGAGGCATTTCACGTCAGATCAAAAAGCCCCTTCGAAGGATATGGAGTCATGGACTACAAGCCCCTTCGAAGCTACAAGCATTATCTTTATATGGGCCTTATTGGGTTATTTTGAGCCCATCATGGAAAAGTATGTGGACTACAAGCCACAACCTTGGATAATCTCTTGAACATTTTTAGTTCCCTAATTCTTCTATCCAATATACTTTGTTCGCAATGTTTTAGTTTAAAACATTATACTTTAGCATAAGAAATTGTAAACGTACAAATTGAAAAACTATATGAAATGCATATTAAACCAAATAATAATGAATAAAATTGTTTCAACAACAAGTTGATGAAATATTGTTGTATCATTAATTGATACTTTGATAGAGATTGATGTTGATCAGTAGTAGGGTGTCATCGTTTTCTACCTTAAAAGGATTTCATATTTTCTAATTTAATACTTCCTATGTTCCTTATTAATTATATTTTTAGGAAAAAATTTGTTTCAAAAAGTTATAATTTCTCTATTTTCAATGCATATTTTATTAGTTATTGATAATAAATTGTAAATTTCAAAAAAAAAATATAACATTATTAGTTCAAAATTATAGTAAATTATTATTCACAAAATGATGCAATTTTAATATGTTTTATTAAAATATGTAAAAATTTTAGAAATATAATTAATAAGGAAGATAGGGACTATAAGGTACCAAACGTCCCCTCATCATAAATGATAGAGTGACAATTACATTCCGTTTCAAAATAAAAATTATGCTTTTGTTCGTTTGATGGAGGTTGACTTCATCTACCATAATAGAAAATAAAAATGAAAATGAAGTGTCAAGCCTTCCTACGTATTTTTATACGTTTTCACTTTTCACAGCAGACAAAGAAGGTTGTGAGACAATGGTTTAATTACAAGTTTACAAAAAGTTTTTTTTTTTCTTTTTTGGGTTTATATTCTCTCAAAAAGAGTTTTGGTGAGGTGATGTAGACTTGTCATCCTGCACTGTGTTAGAAGATGGTGAGCTTGGTTTCAGAGCAAAGGATAAAATACAAATTAAAGTTTGTTAATTCTAGGTAATTTTAAGTACATATTAATTCTAGGTAATACAATCACTGTGTCAAATACAGATTAAAGTTTCGATAAATTATTGTCTACAAAATTATGAGCAGTAATTGTTTAGAAATACAACGGATGCAAATTAAATTAGAACTTAGTAGGAATCATGGACAGCTGCTTTTTCTAGCGACAGAAAATAGGTCGCAACACATGTTATTGATCAATGATAAACAGTAGTCTCCACAGTCTTGGGTTTTAAGTTACTTTATTTTTCTTTGTATTTTGGTGTTGCTAGAAATGGTTGAAGCAACCATGCGCCAGACCATTAGCTAAGAGATATCTATCTATGAATGTGAGATATCTAATAGACCTTTTCGCGATGTAGGTGGAAACCGACCCAACAAAAATAGTTCAAACTCAACATCTAAGAAATACTACAGTAAAACGGATCAATTATACGAACCACTTAGGTGAAAGATGTTATTGTATGAAAATATATGTTGGATCAATATCTTGGACACTGATACCATATCAGAAATCACGAACTTCCAATTCAAATATAAATGAACATTAGTTTTTTTTTAATTGAATAATGTCTTTTTTAAAATTAGTTTTGAATTCTTTTTCTATAGATATATATATATATATATATAATTGAAAGATGTAGTATTTTATTTAAAAACATGTTTTCATATATTTAAAACAATTCGTGTTCGTTTGTTTCATTATTAAAATACTAATTCTAGATTAACTTGGCACTCAGATTCATCATCCAAATGTTTCATTTTTCTACCTTGTTGAAAAATCCCATTTTTCTCATGCCTCCAAATGATATGTAGTCCATGATTCATGAATATTGAAATTATCTCAATGTAGTAGTTAAATGCATATTAAATTGAGGTTCTAGATGAAAAGTTCTAATCTTTTTTGAACTACGAATTGATATTTTTTATTTGGATATGCATTTTTCTAGTTAATTTTGTTCGAATCTCACATCGAATATATAAAAAGACTAACACTAGTATATAAGGGATATAGACCAATCCACTCATTGCCAATTAGTTTTGAGTTGGAAACTTATATAAGTTAACATGGTATCAGAACTTCGCTTGTTGACCAAAGTAGGGTGGTCCAATAAGGGTTTAATATCGGTCTTAAAAACGGGATTCGGTTCGAGATGGACTGATAAGAATCATTATCTCGAATGGACGTATTAGAATCTCACATCGAATATATAAAAGAACTAACACTAGTATATAAGGAATATGAGCCAATCTACTCATTGCCAATTGGTTTTGAATTGGAAATTCGTATAACTTAAACAAATTTGGATATGTTTTAGAATCTCTCTTCTTTTTTTGATTATCTCTTTTTATTTCTGTTCAAAATATTTTTTTATTGTCTAGAATCACTATAGGAAAATCAATTTTAATAATAAAATTAATAGTTTCCTAAAAACTTACCTTGAGTTTCTGTAAGCATGCATGGCCATGCCGATGAGAATCTTAATTTTGATCATTTTCTTTTGAATTTGTTAACTCATTCATATCTGTGTGAATAGAGAGACGACACCTCATTGCTTGATGTTTTCTAAAAGAAAATAAAGAGAATAAAATTACAGAAAGTTAAAATATAATACATATGAAATAAATTTCAAACAATTTCCAATGTGCGCCAATTAAATGGATTGAGAATACTAGTCCTTTTAGAGAAATCAAACACGTGCAATAAGTATTGTTTTTGTTCATTTCGTGACGTAGACACTTTGTTCATTTCACTATGCCTAAATTCTTTATACGAGTTTTAAATTTGTTGCACTATATGTTATTTTGGATATAATTATTCTACATACTTTTTATGAAGACGGTTCGACGGCTGTACGCTGTGATCTTTAAGAAAGCAATATGTATAAAACAGAGAATGAAAAGAAGCATAGAGGAAAATTTGAATAAATTTTTTTGAAGGAACGAAAATGAAAAAGTTATAGAAAAATGAAATAAACTATTAAAGTGATCAATAATAACCTGAACATGTTCAAAATGAAACAGAATACACAAATAAAATAAGATAATAAAATGCAACTGAATTTACAGTTTCTATTTAGTTGAAAAAATTAAGACAAAGATAGATGGCTACAGATTCACGGATTCGATCACCTGTATGACCGTAGCAACGAAATTTAAAATGGCTACATAATCAGTGGCTAATATTCTTTGTTTTTTGAAATACTTACAAATTTTGTCAGTATCATTTCAGTGGTCAATATGTAGCTTAAGGACAATGACATGATCTAGAAATGTAGCCATTTAGATACAGATTATTAAATGCCTGATTTTTTCGATGGCCAACCAGTAATTTTTTAGACGATCACTTATAAAATCGATATAAATCATAATTATTTTGAAGGGAGGATTCGTTAGATAAAAATATGCAAATAGTTGATATGATTCTTAGGCAAGCTGGGTGAATAGTCTCAAGTGATCTTATATTTTTTATGAAGACTAAACTTTTGGGTTAAGAATAAGAAAAAAAAAACATTGTCTTGTGGTTATAAATGAATATAAAATTTCAGGGTAGATAAATTCATATATTCGTGAATACTAGATGGATTAGACATGAAGGATTAAAAAAAAAGTTGATAATTAGTCTTAAATGAAATATAATTAGTCTCTTAAAATAAATTGTCGGTATATTTTTTTATATTGTCAATATTATTCGATATATTTTGTTTTGGAGTGTATTTACTTCTATATAGATGGACTATATAATACTGACACTCTAAAACATAAAAAAAACATATATCCAATATAGTCTTAATAAAAACAAATAATGTTTGAGTTTGAGTTTTGTCCAATATATAGTCTAAATTAAAAAAAAAAATGAAACCTAAAATTGTTAGATTGAGTTACGGTCAGTTAATTTGGAAAATCCCAATAACAAAATTTTTTTTAAAAAAGGAATAAGCTAATTTTGTAACAATAATAACAAAAATATAGTGATAAAAATGTTGTTCCGTCACACTTTTTTCCGTCTGGAAAGAGTTAAGTTAGGCAGAACATGGTACGGCGATGATTGCGTGATGCTCACTTACTCACGTAGTTGTCGGGAATCATCTACGACACGTGTCGAAATTTCATAGGACAGAGGTATGGGCTGTACTGAGTTACGGAATAGAAGAAGGAAGGAGAAACATAGAGCTTTATAGGTGAAAGGGAAGCCTAACGAATATTTAACATAAGATATGGTTACAAGCAAGAGTTTGGCACAAACTACTATTCCTTTTTTCTCAACCATAAAGCTGAAAATAAATACTACTATTGTTTGTATTATTACATATGTGATATATTCAACCAATCAACAAGTTATGATATAGATATCAACGAATTCAACTATTTTACAATAACGAAATTGTAATATCTAATGAGTAATGTGAATGTATACTAATATTTACAATATAAACATGCTTTTAAAGTATCCACTTATTCGGTATAGGTAGCTATTGTGGTTATCAATTATTTATTCTAAAGAGATTGAGCTATTGGTAGTATGATTTATGTCATACATATATTATCAACTGATGATGTTCCGGATTGATGAAAATTATAGACCAAAGATTCATATTTTCTTGTCAACAAAAAAAAAATATCAACATTGGGTGGCACTTTTAACGATGATTATCAATAAGTTATGTGTATACTTAAAATTTTATAAGATTAGAATTAGTTGGATTTATGCTATTGCTATATGGTAATAGAAAATCTTTAGCCATTGATCATATACTCAACAATTTAGTAGCATCTCAAGTTTTTCTTTTGTCACCATAATATCTCAAATTTAATATTTCTTTTTAGCCATTTTAGGTTTAAACTCAACGACCATAAAATACAAAAAAAAAAAACAAATCATATTTTAAGTTTTGGTAATGGAGTTATGGTCTAAATCAAAACTTTATATTTATCTAGTAAATATTTGTAATAAATAAAAGGTTAGTCAATTGGAAAAATCCAACATAGTTATTAAACACTGTCTCATCCATGCTACTACTTACACATCATTAAAATCTACAACCCCATCATTGCCCATCACTACTAAATCAATCAAATAAACAAAATTAAAAGCATTAATAAACACAAAACGGATTATCTAAAACCTACGTGGGTCCCCACTTCCCCCCAAGTCCTTTTCTCTTTCCGCTATGTTTCTTTCCCGTATCAAAGATAGGCTTACGTGGCTTACTTAACAACCCTCGATTCAGATCTCAAATAATCAAACGGTGGACATAAGAAAAGCGTAGGGTACACCCGCGTAGCAGAAGATAAAAAGTCTACTAGGTCAGAGAAAGGAAACCTCGCCATGAAGTGAGTTAATAAACATCGTAGCTCCCGAGGTGGAATAATAATTTATTTTAATTTTAAAAAACAAAATCCAAAAATAATTTAATAATTTTTCTGAAATTATTAAATTTATATAAAACTGAAAATCTACACAGTAACGCAATCAGACTCCACAGTCCAAGGAGTTTAACATCTCTCTCCTGGTTTTGAATCGGCGGCGACTGAGTCAACTCGGTGGAGTTTGTTTTACTGTTTTGCTTATGTGTTTTTGTTGATGGATCCGAGTGGGATGATGAACGAAGGAGGATCGTTTAATCTGGCTGAGATCTGGCAGTTTCCGTTGAACGGAGTTTCCACCGGCGGCGATTCTTCAACGACGAGAGGATTCGTTGGGCCTAACTTGGCTCAACAGTTTGGAGATTCAAATCTAACCAACGGTGATCCGGCGCGTATGAGCCACGCGTTATCGCAGGCGGTGATTGAAGGTATCTCCGGCGCGTGGAAGCGGCGGGAAGATGAGTCGAAGTCGGTTAAGGTTGTCTCCATCAATGGAATGGTACGGATTTTTTCGGTTTTCTGTTTGATTCGGTTTGTTTTTTCCGGTTTGGTGGTTCTGTGAATAATTTGAATTTTTTGGATTAATTTTGAAACAGTCTCAATTGTTTTTTCATATTATCTGTTTTAATGAGTTTAGTCTTTTTGTTTGGTCGAATTATTAACCACAAAAGCTTTTTACATTGATGGTTTGTGTGAATAATTTGAATTTAATCTGTGGGATTAATCTGTTTCTAATCTGTTTTTCGATTGATTCGATTTTTCTTCCGGTTTGATGGTTCTGTGAATAATTTGAATTTTGGAATAATTTTGAAATAGTCTCAATTGGTTTTCATATTATCTGTTTTTAATGTGTTTAGTTTTCTTTTTGGTCGAATTAACCAGAAAGGCTTTAAACAAGTTTGTTAGTTATGTACTGATTTAAATTTAATCTATTTCTGTTGCACACAATTTTTTTTTTGTTTCATTTGTTTCTAATGTGTCTAATTTTTATTTTCTATTGAATTAACCAAAAATGATTTCTTTAATCATCACATTTACACTGGAAAACAAAATAGTAGATTAGTTGGTATAAAAGTGTGATTATCTTTAAATTATTCATTTGTTTCATTTAGTCACTCATAATAATTTTTTTGGGTTTGATCAGAGTGAAGGTGAGAACAAAAGACAGAAGATAGATGAAGTGTGTGATAAGAAAGGTGAAGCAGGATCACCAGGAACAGAGACAGATCAAAAGAAACAACAAATCGAACCAATGAAAGATTATATTCATGTTCGAGCAAGAAGAGGTCAAGCTACTGATAGTCACAGTCTAGCTGAAAGAGTAATAATGATATGATATAAATAAAGCTTCTGTTTTTGTTGATGAATGAGTAAAAAACTGATTTGGAGTAAAGTTAATTTGCTTTGTTTTTTGGCAGGCGAGAAGAGAGAAAATAAGCGAGCGGATGAAAATCTTGCAAGATCTTGTTCCGGGATGTAACAAGGTATCGTAAACTTATTCATGGAACATTCTCATTTTCTTTGTAGAGTGATAACACAATTGAAAGTTTTATATATTTTGCAGGTTATTGGAAAAGCTCTTGTTCTAGATGAGATAATCAACTATATACAATCGTTGCAACGTCAAGTCGAGGTGTGAAAAACTCTCTTCTCTTGTCTATTGTTTTGTTACTCTACTTAACTTGTGTGTCTCATAAGACAAGTTTGCAATTTTTTTCAGTTCTTATCGATGAAGCTCGAAGCAGTCAACTCAAGAATGAACCCTGGCATCGAGGTTTTTCCACCCAAAGAGGTGATATTTCTCATGACCCATCAACTCAATCTTCTCCATTTATACAAAATACTATATGTTTTTATCGAGATATTATCGAGTGGAAGTGTTGGTTGGTTCATCTAAGCATTGCAATGAACGGGTCGGGCTCTGTTCTTGCTCCTGCTTCCTTGGGAGAATATATTATTTTCTTGATATGTTTTGGCTAATCTTTGTTAATTTTGGTGATACTTAGTTTGGTCAGCAAGCGTTTGAGAATACGGAAATGCAATTTGGGTCGCAGTCGACGAGGGAATACAGTAGAGGAGCATCACCAGAGTGGTTGCATATGCAGATAGGATCACGTGGTTTCGAAAGAACATCCTGATAAAGAAACTAAACTTGATTATCTTACTATAAATAAGATCGAAA
This sequence comes from Cardamine occulta, assembly GCA_028015245.1. Classification (NCBI taxonomy): domain Eukaryota; kingdom Viridiplantae; phylum Streptophyta; class Magnoliopsida; order Brassicales; family Brassicaceae; genus Cardamine; species Cardamine occulta. Next base: position 3,532,093 of record CM051368.1, read on the forward strand.
AGCCCTTAAATCCCGATCGAGAAGAAAAAATCATACATACATATAAATCTTTGTCTCATTATATGGATGTGAATATACACGTCTTATTGTTGTTATAAAGAAGAAGAAAAAAGATATATAGTTTAGTTTCGATATCAAGAAAAAAAAGATGGGAAGGGTTTCGTTTATAAATGTTTTTTTTCATATATGTTCTTTGGAAGTAGAAAACTCTTGTAAAAGAAACAACGTTATTCGTTATTTAATTTATCTCATTCTTACATATTTGCTTATTAGGTTCTTGTTGAATAGTTGAACAATAAATAAACATTTTATGAAACCACCATTTCATTAAAATTTAGGATTGTTAAATTGTGATGTACAAAATTTAAAGCTTGAAAAATCCAAATATTCAGTCAGATGAATACTTCTGCTGACTAGAGTAAACTTCCAAACAAAATTCCTAGCCTTGTGATACCAAGTCCATAGGAATAAGATCAAACAAAGAAAAAACTTTTCCTTTTAACCTCTAATTTACAAAACATCCGTAATTTTGTTTGCTGTAATACTCACGATGGCCAAGTTATCACGTTCTTGTTTCCTTGTATTCGTGCTTGTGTTCTCAAGTAATCTCCTATTTTGTATTTCTAAATATCTAAAATGCTATCAAAAACTGTTAATTATGTGATTAGTTTAATTACCCAATCTTATATTCTTATATTCACGTACTAATGCTTGTGTGTTTTAGGTAATCTCATATATTTTCTATTTCCAAAAATCTCAAAAAACACTATCAAAATTTTGTATTTTTTTGTTGCTTTAACCACCCAATATAGTTGGAAACTGTTTTGATGATCCTAAAGTTCACGGATTGATTGTCTCTATAATTGTTTTTTTATATATTGTAACATCCGCAAACCAATAATGGGGATGTATTTGTTCAATTCGAAAGTTAGGGGTTAATTTGATTAAATCCAGGAGTTGCAGGCGGGTTTAATTGATAATTTTGGAAGTTGGGGGCCAACTGATGATTTCAGAATGTTAGGGGTTTAACTGATCGAATTGGAAGTTTTCAGATGGGTTAAATTGATATATTTTAAAGTTTGGGGTCAATTGCAAAAAAGACATAAAATAGGAGGACCATTCGGTGTAATACGGAAAGTGTGATACGTATATGTGTATCATCACGTGTTCCTCCCTCTTCGTCGAACCTAGCCGCCTCCGAGCTTGAAAGAGAGAGAGACAGAGAGAGAGAGAAAGATAGAGAGAGAGAGAAGAAGAGTGTTCCGGTGGTGGTGAGCCGTGCACGTCAAGAGTCTTCTCCGCCGTGGTTGTTACGGTAAGGTCTTCTTCCTCCTCCTCTTTAGTTTCAGGCGATCGGTTAGGTTAGATGTGGTTTATTTTCTGGTGGTGGTCGGCATGTAACGGGGAGGCTGTCTTCGTGACGGAGGTTGGTGATCGGAGTGGGTTCGCGTGAGTCACGGCGGTGACAAGAGGTGTTGATCGGAGCTTTTTCGGCGAGGTCGTGATGGTGATATGGTTGAGTCTCATCGGGCCGTGACGGTGGTGTCGTGATGATACGGTGACGTGAAGTTCCACAATTAGCGTGGTGGTGTTCGTCGATGGTGATCGTTTGTTGGTGTTGTCGGCGTGGTGGAGATCGTCATGGTGATGGCTCCGGCGTGGAGTTGCTGCTGAGGTCGTGATTTTCCGGTGGTGTGGGTTGATCGGATATTCCAGGTGACGGCGGGTGAAGAAGATGTTTAGTGTTGACCGGTTTAGTGTTGGTTCGGTTAAGTGTTATTTTTATTTTAGTTATTATTATTTTAATAAATATTAATATTTTATGTCCCGAATATTTTTGGTAAATAGACCTTTAGGATTTCCGGAAGTTTCAGAAGCCGTCAAACCTTACCCCGGACATATCCCAAAGTTTTCGAGGTGAGTGCTTGCGTGTTAGAATTGGTGATAGCGTAGTATAATCTGGTGATAGCGTTGTTTGGTGATTGCGTGGTTATTTTGTGGTGTACATGTGTTGTATGTTTATTTTGGTGTAGCTGACTGTGTTGTTAGCCCTGTAGTTTTATGCCTCATTCAGTATCTTTTATACTGAGGCATCTCGTTATGTGATGCAGGTAAAGATTGATTCTTACTGGAACTCGTGGGACCAAGGCTGTGGGGATGGATGACATGACCAGAGTCGGGGTTGACTTTATGTTGCTTTTATGATTATTTATTTATTGTAGAGACGGTATTGTTTAGTAGTTTGCTTCCGCTAAGTTGTTAGATTTCATCTATTTATTTAATTGGTGAATTTAATAAATAAATCGTCTAAGTTGTTTAGAAAAATTTTAAATTTACTGTTTCCGCACGGTTTTTGTGTTAGTAAACCGGTCCCGGTTTAGGGGTTTCCGGGATGGGTCGTTTCAATATATATAAAGGGCATTCTATTAAAAGCAAGGGGAAGAGTTGAGAACATGATAAAGTAAAACATAAGAGCAACAGTAGTAGAGTAAGTAAACCAGAAGGATACTAAAAGTATATGAGAACTCAGTGAAGAAACTAGACCATGGAGAAGCAGAGCACCTACACAAAGAACCAACGATCGACGACATAGGAAGAGCAAAACCAAACGATACTCTCTTAGAAGATCAGAGATCAGAATGCCGATAGAGCTTCCCACCTAGGAAGAGGGCCAACCAAGAAGCTCAAAAACTTTCTTTGACCGCTATTGAATGGAAGGAGCACAAACACCACCACGAAACTGAGAACCTCACCAAGCAAGCCAAGAGGGATGAATAGCGAAGCCAAGAAGACCTAGACAAGAGAAGGACTGATGACCAGGAAGGATGTAGCTTCCAACACCATCAATGGAAAAGATGGCTATAGAGTGTCGAGGAAGGCAGAAACCTTTGAAGGAACGATGAGAAGCCACCCAAGCTAGTCACCGAGTCCCACAGTCGATCAAAACCCAAGAATCCAAGCATCTCCTCTAGACCAAAAACGGAGATCAAAGCCGCCACATAATGCTAGAATCACGAGATCCATCAAACAAAGAACCAAGGCAACACAAACCTCCAACAATCTCAAAATTAAAAGCTCTAGCATACACAATCAGCAACCTAGGAGAAAGAAGCAAATCCTAACTTAACCTTAGAAAACCACTAAAGAAGAGAACCCATTAGTCCAAGACAAAGAGGAGCAAGTAGAGAGTAGCCGAAGTACTCCACACCAAAGAAGCTAGAGGAGGAAGGAGCAACCAAAGAGTAAGCCACAACGAAATAAGGCCTTTAACAACTGCCACCCCAACGGAAAAAGAAGGAGTCTACCAAGTAGCAAGCCACATAAGAAATAAGGCCCTTTAACTAGGTCAGAACAGAGAAGAGCTGCACCAAAGTCGAGGGCGGAACATAGAAGGGACCAAACCGGGAAGGCAGGGGAAGAGAAAGAGTGCCCTCAAAGGAAGGGAAGCCAACACCGGACGAGTCAACAGCCGCAAATCAACAAGACACCAGAAGATGGAAGAGAAAGAGAAAGAAACATCTTGACGGCTTTTTGAAGAAAGCAACCCAAGGAGCAACATAGCCTTGCACTGGAGAAGAGACTAAAGCCACACCTAGACTAATATCAAGAGCATATACGGAGGAAAACACTATCCAAAACTGGAGAGCCGAAACCAACAAGAACAGCAGCCACCTAAGCTAGGCTTAAAACACGGAACTCTACCTAGCTAAACCACATGAGTCGAGACTGGAACCAACCTCAACTAAGGAAAACCGTCCTCAGGCAACCACAATCGAGAGAGCTTCAGAAACAGGAAGCCGAGGAAGAAACACCGTGACAAGGGGGTCCTTTTCCCAGCGGCGGTGAGAAAAACCGGCCGCCGGTTAGGGAGAGCGGAGAAGATTTTTTATGGCTAGGTTTAGTCGCTCGATTAACTTTAACTATAATCAGACCCGCACGTACGTATTGAGTTATATTTGTGAGAATAGCTTATTTGATATTTAAATTTAAAATAGAATTTAGTCGTGAATGTTAAGTGATGTTACATGTATATTTTCTAAACTAATCAAAACATTTCTTACAGTTGATTAGAAATATTTAAATCGGATTTGGATTCGGTTTAAATTTTTGGTTATTTTACTATATAACGTAGGTATATCTATTTTGGAACGAAAAATCGTCTCGGCTTGAATCTATAAAAACTCTTCCGTCCCATAACTGTTGCTTTTTAAATAATTATCCGCTCGACAATTTCAACAAAAAAAATTACCCGTTTGGCAATATTTGTTATAAGAAATTGGGTAAAGATTTCAAATAGAATACATGTACTCTCGTTTGAATATTAATTTTTTATAATATGATTTATTAGGTTTACAAAAAAATTTAAATCTTAATATAAATTTTCAAATAAAATAAATTAAAATAAGTAATATGTATAGTTAGATATCAAATCTTATTTATTCAATTTTGATTGTTTAACAATTTTTTTAAAAATCATTTAAATTTTCGTCCATAATTAATTTTATTAATTTATTTATTGCTTGCTATTTAAATTTTTTTTATTTTTAATAAAATGAATTTAATTTTTATTTATTTATTACTTACTATTTTAAAAAAATTTAATTGTGTTTGAATACATGAATATAAGGTAAGATACAAAGATATTTTTGCCATTAATGAGAATTTGTTTTTTTCTTTATTCTAATGACATTATAAGAAATTTTATTAGCATTTAAAAATTACTTTCAAATTATGTTTTTCTTTGAATAATATATTATATATTAAGGTAGCTGTTAAAGATATTTTCAAGATGTTAGCTGTAAGTTTATGAAGCTGTTAAATGTATATATTTGTATTATCTTATGACCCACACAGTTGTAATTTTATGATTAATATTGTGAAGGGTTCTTGAGAATTGTTTACAAGACTTTCATGAATTGAAGTAAAGTCGATTGTGAGTCTCATAGTGTTTAACGGTGATGTCTATGTGAAAGATATCAGAGAACATATGTGAGATAAATCGATAATATATAGGTTATATATAATCCGGTCTGCATATGTCAATGACTGAAGCCATATTCAGAATCAGTAAGACACATTTAGCCTAATAAGTGAAAATGAACCAGGGTACTTAAGCTTGAGTAGTCTAAAGCAACCAGAAAAACAAAAACTCAATGCAAAATGAGAATGAACTTGTGGGTTTATTGTGGAATGAAGCAATAACACAAATGTTGTACTGACAATTGTAACTGAAAAATGGGAAAATTACACGCTTTCATTTTCCAAAGATTAGATGCGATTGAAAGAAAAGAAACATTTTCTTCTTTAAAAAGAAAAAGCATATGACCAAATGAGACCAAACTGATATATATGTGTCTTGTAACAATATCTATCTACAAACACACGCAAGTACATCATCATATAATCATTCGTTTTTCAAAAGCTAGTGAAGAAATAAGAAAAACTAATTTCTTGTTAGTCTAGTGTTCATATCAAACATTGTCCCAGTAGTAATCAACTTCTCTAATTACCATAACAATTCATCCCACAAAATCAGATACAAAAATCAATCACTAAATAATAAAACTTGTCCTCAAAGACGCAGCAGAGCTCCAAAGTCTAAACCCCTTGTACCCTGGAGCCTCTGGCTTTGCATGTAGCAATGGAATTTGAGAGTTAATGTTAGATTTCTAGAAAAGGACCATAAGAGTAATCATGGGAAAGCAAGATGTGGTCATATAACAGACAACAAAAAGAGAATACACTAATAATTCAAGAATGAAATGCTTTCTGAATCAGCAAAGATGGATAGAAAAACACAAATGAGTTTTTCAAACCAGAGTTGGTGAAACCCTCTCTCTCGACAAACTCAGAGACCAAAACTGTGAATGAGATTCTCACTAAGACATTTCATCGAACATGTTCACTGCATCATCCACTAGACCACTCCTCATGTCATCATCGATCATTATATTGCAAGTAGGAGTATACCCATAAATCAAATTGCCCATAAATCGAGTATCATTGAGGATCTAAAATTAAACTGAACAAATTAGAATCGGATTCTTCCTCCAAATTGAATTTCAAAAGAGGAATGTGTTGAACTTTGTAGAAGTCTTCTCCTCCTCTCCACAATTCCTCTCTAAATTCCAAAGGAGCTATTATGATTTTCAGTTTTTTCAAGGAAGTGATAAATCTCAGCCCATCAGGAAGCTCCTTTAACTTCATACAATAATTGATATCCAGAGTATGAAGAAGGGGCATGGAGCCTTCTTCTACTATCCACTCTTCCCATTCCTCTAGTCCATCTAACACTAGCTTCTGCAACTGAGGAAACCCACCACTCGAACAAACCATTCTCTTCCCACTGAAAGATTTATCAGTGAAATAAACATCTTTCAACTGAAGCAATTTCTCTAGAATAAGGCCGAGGAGGAAGAAGACTAAGCGAGAAGAGTGATTTATTGGTGCACTCATCACAGACCAAAACTGTGCAGGAGATCAAAGCTCACTAAGACATTTTGTCGAACACATTCACTGCATCATCCACTAGACCACTCTTCATGTCATCATCGATCATTATATTGCAAGTAGGAGTATACCCATAAATCAAACTTAAACTGAACAAGAGTTTCGGTTTTACAGAAACCAAAAGTTGGATTGGGAATAGAAACACACATAAAAACAAATGCTAAAGAGATTATTACTTAAATTATAAGGACATATAGTCTCACAATCCAACATAGAAGATTTTCGCTTCAGAAGGGATTGACCTGTTGAAAAAATAAAAAATTCTGAATTTAATTTCCAAAAAAAATCAAATTTATTTTGCATCAAACAATGAAGATGAGCCAATCCTCTTTTTCTTTCTGTGGGAAAGTATGTATTACCTGCTTGTCTATTCGGTATCAGATTCTTCCCAATCGGTATCAGATTCTTCCCAATCGATATCAGATTCTTCCTCCAATTTGATTTTCAAAAGAGGAATGTGTTGAACTTTGTAAAAGTCTTCTCCTCCTCTGGACAATTTCTCCTTAAACTCCATTTCACAATAGCGGATTTCCAGTTCTTTCAAGGAAGTGATAAATCTCAGACCATCTAGAAGCTCCTTCAACTTTGGACAATCCCAAATAGAGAGAGTATGAAGAAGGGGCATGGAGCCTTCTTCTACTATCCACTCTTCCCATTCTTCTAGTTTCCATAACACTAGCTTCTGCAACTGAGGAAACCCACCACCCGAACAAACCATTCTCTTCCCAATGAAAGATCCCCAATATAAACTAACCTCTTTCAACTGAAGCAATTTCTCTAGAATCGGCATTGGATCCTCCTCCAAACCACACCTATAAAGAGATAAGGTTGTAAGGTGAGAAGGGAAATGTTGCTCATCAGGTAACCTTGGCATATATATGCAATCCAAAACAAATTCTCCATCAAATATGTAATCATGTATACTAAAATTTTCCAAGCGACTCAATTCACTTAGAGATGAAAATAGAGTTTCCATTGTACACCCGCCATTGAATCTGATTTTGAGAGTGTGGAGCCTCTGGCTTTGCATGTAGCAATGGAATTTGAGAGTCTAGTCTAGTGTTCATATCAAAAACAATTATCATAACAATTCATCCCACAAAATCAGATACAAAAATCAATCACTAAATAATAAAACTGTGCAAGAGATTCTCACTAAGAGATTTCGTCGAACACGTACACTGCATCATCCACTAGACCACTCTTCATGTCATCATCCATCATTATATTGCAAGTAGGAGTATACCCATAAATCAAATTGCCCATAAATGGAGTATCATTGAGGATCCAAATTTAAACTGAACAAGAATTTCGTTTGAACAGAAACCAAAAGTTGGATTGGGAATAGAAACACACATAAAAACAAATGCTAAAGAGATGATAACTTAAATTATAAGGACATATAGTCTCACAATCCAACATAGAAGATATTCGCTTCAGAAAGGATTTTGGCCTGTTGAAAAAATAAAAAATTCTGAATTTAATTTCAAAAAAAAATCAAATTTATTTTGCATCAAAGAATGAAGATGAGCCATCCTCTTTTTTTTATCTGGGAAAGTATGTATTACCTGCTTGTCTTTTTGGAATCACAATTCGATTTTCAAAAGAGGAATGTGTTGAACTTTGTAAAAGTCTTCTCCTCCTCTGGACAATTTCTCCTGAAACTCCCTTTTACATGGGTAGATTTGCAGTTCTTTCAAAGAAGTTATAAATCTCAGCCCATCAGGAAGCTCCTTCAACTTTGGACAATCCCAAATAGTGAGAGTATGAAGAAAGGGCATTGAGCCTTCTTCTACTATCCACTCTTCCCATTCTTCTAGTTTCCATAACACTAGCTTCTGCAACTGAGGAAACCCACCACCCGAACAAACCATTCTCTTCCCAATGAAAGATCCCCAATATAAACTAACCTCTTTCAACTGAAGCAATTTCTCTAGAATCGGCATTGGATCCTCCTCCAAACCACACCTATAAAGAGATAAGGTTGTAAGGTGAGAAGGGAAATGTTGCTCATCAGGTAACCTTGGCATATATATGTCCCATAACGTCAGATGTTTGAGATGAACGCAATCCAAAACAAATCTTTCTTTATTATTCGTGAGATCATATATGGTAAGATTTTCCAAGCGACTCAATTCACTTAGAGATGAAGATAGAGTTTCCATTGTACATCCGCCATTGAATTTGATTGAAAGAGTCTGGAGCCTTTTCATTTGGTGAAGACCCCTCACATTGCTACGTTTTGTTGAGAAATTCTTCAATATCTCCAGGTTGACTAAATTATCCAATTCCATCTTTACCTTATCATCTATTTCATCCGGTAAATAGAGGTATATCAATTCTCGCATCTCGTTCAAGACATTATTGGGCATGTACATTGGAGAAGTCGAATCTACATTTAGGTTTAAATAGAGCAGCTGCTTCAGATTCCGCATAGAAGAAGGGAATTGAGATACCTTTTGAATAAAAACTCAAATATCTTAAGTGGATGAGCTTCCCAATGCTAGAGGGTACCTTCCCTCCTTCAAACTTCGGTATAAGAGAGATCTAATGCCCTCAACAACTGTAACCTTGTAAACAATAAATCCCATGGCATCCACACTTCTGATGTACCATTTATTAACAAGAGAGATCTAAGTTTTGGATTCTTCATCATCCTCTTCGGATCATCTGATTCGTCACACCAGTGTACTGCGATTCTGCGAGACTTACAAGGAGACTGAGAGTTTGCAATACCAACAATATCTACGAAATTCTCTTCTTCAGCTTTAAGCACACAAACTTCTCTCATCATATCATGCAACTGACATGTCTCAAATCTCGAAGTCAGCTTGTCCCTTGCAGAAATAACCATGTTTCTCTTCACCAATTCTTCTATGTATCCATCTGCAACCTCTCTAATGGTCGCTTCATTGTCACCCTTCGCCTTGGCATTGCTTCTGATCCCAGTAGTAAGCCAATTTCTCCACATTTATCTCACAATCTTCTGGGAAGTGAGCAAGGTAGAGGAAGCAGTGCTTTAAATAAATAGACAGCTCTTCAAAACTCAGATACAAAATCTGATAAACCGAACTGATATTTCTGTCGTTGAAGCTAGTCCCTCCAACAATGTGAGATCCAATATTCTCACATACCCTTTTCCAATCACTTAATGTGTGTTGCCCAGCTAACAAACCTCCTAACACCCTAACAGCCAAAGGCAATCTCCACAATGTTTGATCATATGCTTACCCATCTCTTCCATTTCTTTGTCAGCATTATGTTCTACACAACATCATCAAGATATAGTGAAATTACGGTTGAGAGATATTATTAATGATCAACATGGAAACCAAAAACTAATTGAAACTGACTTAAAAGCTTACCAGTAGAGTTTTCTCTGGGAAACGCTATCCTTTGAAAAAGTGTCCAACTTTCTTCAGGAGTTAGAGAATCTGGTTTAAAGGTCAAACATTTTGGATCTGCTCGTAATCCCACTCCTTCATTACGAGAAGTAAGTAGTACCTTCCAACCTACAAAAAAATATACCTCTTTATACATAACTCCCAAAACAAAACAAAAAAGACCATAATGTTTTATGACCATTATATGTGCCTTATGACTATGACCAAACGGTGAATATTAAAAAGAGAATCTAATTTAGTGTATGTATCATAGAATGTCACCTTTTTTCCGTGGAAACATAGAATGTCACCAAATGAGAAGACTTGACTCTTATCCCAAGACTCAAGTGAGAATGCGTGGCTATAAATTCGTATATGCAACTATTCAAAACATTTTATCACTTGTAGTTGTAGCCCACTTGTCATATTACATTTGATCCCAAAGAAAAAAAAAGTCATGTTTTAGTTGGATTTTATCTTAATTAAAGCAAATTTATGCAACTGTGGCCTTCAATGTATTAAATTTTAACTGTTTTTTTTGAAAAAACAATTGTGTTACTACTTTTCAGTTATATAACTTTGTTGTCAATAAAAACAAAATTAGATTGAATGCACTATCAATTAAGATATTTTACTTGTTTGATAAATTGTTCATTTTTTGTGTGTTGAAATGTTAAAATTTTCAATCAACAAATAAGTGTTATATACAAGTGAAATAGAAAAGAAACATAAATAAAATGTTTTTACTAACAAATCCTTTAGCTTGATAGAGTTTCCATGGTACACTCGCCATCAAATAAGATCGAGAGAGTGTAAGTATTGTCAAAATTTACAGAATCAATATAAAATTTTGTGGGATTTTTTAATCCAGAGATATTTTAAGAATCAATATAAAATGCATGCAACAGAAATATGGCATGCAACAGACTAATTCATGTTAGCTGCAAACATGTAAGAACTCACAATTACCAACTCGTAATTAGCTGCAAACTTGTAATTAAACTGTTTTATAAAAGTGAGAAAATCTGAGTGACAATTGTAGCATTGATTACCAACTCGATCATGATGAACTCGCTTATTGTAGATTTCGTAATATGTCAATATGAAAATAGTTTTCTATTTGCAATTATATTATTCTTAGTTTTTCCTCTGATTCAGTTAGGTTACAATTTTCCCGGTTCAAGATAATATTAGCTTTGTAACAAATGAGACCAAACTAATATGTGTCATGTAACAAATATCATAATCATATATCTACAAACACACGCAAGTACATCATATAATCATATATCATAATCATTCCTTCTTCTTTTTTTTTAACTATTGAAGAAATAAGAAAAACTTAGTCCCAGAAATGGGGACCATTCCCAAAAAAAGAAAGAAAAAGAATGTGTTTTCTTATGATTCTCCAATAACAATCCTGAATATCAAACAGGTTCTAATACCTGTAAGATGATCCAGACTGTGGTGGTGCTGGTGGAAGCCTGTTTGGTGTGGTGCGACGGTTGCTGCCGCCAGATCCAGATGAATCCTCACCGTTCTGAGCTGGATCACTGTAACGCCTGCTATGACCACCAGACCCGTACCTCTTCAATGAGTCAGGTCCACTTGCAGATGAGTTAAACGCATTCCTCCAATCCTCTCCTGAAGACCCTCCATTGGTTCTCGGGCTGCTTTCTGCAAATACAACACACAAAGCGAATCAATCCCATACATTTTATGGCTACATACTAGCACTATATCGAAAGAGGAGATGTGTGTATATATACCAGTGCCACTGTTGTCAGACCAGCTTGAAGCAGCAGCTGCTTGGTTATCGTGAATGCTAAGCTGCCTCGTGAGCTTTGAGAGAAGAAAGGACTGTTTCTGGTAACAGTCTCTTCGTCTTTTGACGTTCTGATCCTCTTGAATCAACGATTCAATCCTTTTGTTACCAATTGCGCTGCAGATCAATGCAAGCGAGAGACAATTTATATAAGCACAACACACCACAGACGTATTGATGTTACAATAATAATACATTGGCAAAGGATATGAAGATACCTGATAGAACTGTATAGCTGATTCAACATGTCTGCCTTTGATTTCTCCACTTGACAAAGAACAACAGCCTGTTGAAGTAACAGGTTTGAGTAATGTGATCGAGTACATAAAAACCGACATATATGGACATGGGAAATTTAAGATTCGCAAGAAAACAGATTAGTCCACCTTTGGGACATTGGCAGCTAGGCTGTTGAGAACAGCTTCAACGTAACCCCGTACTTCTTGGGACATCCACCGCAATTCCTCTTCCGGGTCAACCGGTTTTCTAACCATCTTATCCTGAATAAGAAAAAAGAAAAGCAGACAACCAAATCAAAACCGTAATTTACCACCACATCAGGGAAACTGAATGCCTTAAATACTCAAACAAAGCTATCTTCAATGTTTACATATAACAAAATCTTAACCGTCTTCAAGTAAGACATCAGGTTTTACTCATTCAACAACAACAACTAAATCTTAGTTTCTCCACCGGGCTGTTTTAAGCCATTAAAGAAATTTCTAGCAAAGACTTTAGCATCATGATACTGAGACGGAATAAGTATATAGTTTTCTTGTGTGACTTACAAGTGAACCTTCTGATAGACTTTGTCTCATGGAAGCGCCACCCACTTGGCCTCCTCGAGCCTGGATAACCTTTTGGAAATTATTAATCCATTCATTCTTATCGACCACGCCCTCAGCCTTGAGAACCAACGCATTATGAGCTGCAACATAAGAACTTTTGAGGAGTTGCTCATATAAAAGAGCACAAAGAGGGTCAAGCAGTTAATTTTGATAATCCCTTGACATACCTTTAAGCACAGTCTTATATGGAACCCTGTAGGTTATCTTAAATACAAGGCCTGGTCCTTTTGAATCAGGTCCATTTGATTTCTCATCTTTCGAGCTCTTTGATTTTTCTCCTTCATCATCAGAATTTTCTTCCATACAGAAAATTTAAACAAAGTTTCATGAGATAAATAATTGTGTACTTCAATAAAAAGGCAATAGGCTAAATGTTATTTCTACCTGATGGTCTGTTCTTGGTGAGAGCTCATAATCTTCATCGAAAATAAACAAACTGAACAAGAGGATTACGTGGGAACGTTGTAGTAATAATCTTCTCTTCCTTATAATCCATCAGGATGTCCCTTTAACTTTTTTACAACAAAATGAATTCAATACTATTTATCATGAAATTTTTACTTGCAATCCTGACTCATGACATAACAGTGAACCCTAATAGTCGATAGAGAGAGAGAGCAGAAACGATTTCTATTCAAGTGTCTGGCACTACCATTACCTTCTATCACTAACATATGAAATCTAAAACCAAACAAAAAGCATCTTATGAAGCTATACGTTAATCCTTGTTCTTGAAACAACTAACATTTGCTATCAGATTCCATATAAGTTGTGCATTTATGTAAGTCAAGAGGTCCTCACCAAGTACAAGAGGGGCTCCAACAAAGAACGATGCAGCTGAATATCCAATGGGGTCTGCTTTCTCTGATGTAGTAGATTCCAAATTAGTTGGATTTGGAAGGCGAAATTGGGTAAGAAGAATGCTTGATTACCAAGGGCTTGACCGATTTACCCACCCATTTCTCCATCAATCTACTTTAATTTCGATTCTAGATGCTCGATTTCTTAGGAGGGTCTATCCAATTTTCCTTTTTTGTCAATTGGGAAAATCAATTTTACACTGCAATATCCGCGTCGATTCTTTATGAAAAATATATATATATATATATATATATATTTATTTATTTTAAAATAAAACACTAAGGTGAAGTCCACAGTTACCCACTAGGCTATTGATGATTTATGAAATTTGGGGCCAAAAAATTTGTTATACCTTAAGCGGCCGTAAGCATAGGATTGGATTGGACTGCTTGTGCTCAGGACCGGTCTTGCGAGCTAAACAGATATTGAGCGAATCTTTCACGCTAGAGTTCTTGTTTGATAAGTGTTATACTATAGAGCAAATTGATTTGTTCAATGATTGACACCTGCACACTCTTCATCAAATTTGGTCATGCAAGCCTTGAACTAATCTTGGAAAGCTGAAGAAACCCCTTCACCAATGCCTAAGGCCTTACCAAAAGAAGCCTTAAAGCTTTCAAGCATTCCCCATCTTATATGTTCCAATACATCTTGAAACGCTGGATTCACAAGCTGTAAGGTAATATAGATTTAACAACATGCTCAAGAGATCTTAAATCATATTTATTACTTGGAGAAGCTTTTCTTCAAGCTGATGTCTCTTCGAAGATCTGACACCTTCATCGAATAACGTAGCCTCCTCGTCATATCTAATGAAATAGAGGACTGTGAAAATCAAACCCACAAGTAAGATTTAAGAAACAATAGTAAATCAAATATAAATTTACTCATATTGATATTCATTTTGAGTTCAAATACTCTGTATGTATGTGTAGCTTGATTAAAATCGATGTGCTTACTCTGATACGCAAGAACCTAGAAGGGAAGTAAGTAAGCCTCTTTCCAAAAACCAGAAACTAGACCAGCTTGCACCTCTCCATCCAGTCCTGTAAATGAAGCAAAAAGGTTAGTTTGTGATTATGGGACGTACAAAGACGCTTCAAACAATGAAATAGAGTGAAAATCTAAGAGTTTTGCGGAAATATTACATCGTTTGAAATGAAATGCTCAAACTTCTCATTCGCAATTTCTTCACACTGCACAGTAGCCACCATGACCTGCAAGCAAAATGAGCTTAAAGGGAGTTTAAAGAGTGTTTAGAGCTAGCATTATCAGCTAACCTTGTGGCTGGAAGGATAAAAGCTCGTTTGATTCTGATTTGCAATACGAATACGAACCGTGAAAGAGTGGCCTATCAATCCTTTAGACCTTCGGAATTTGAAGGTAGAGGTGTCAGAAAAGTTACCACAGGGATAACTGGCTTGTGGCAGCCAGGCGTTTACAGCGATGTTGCTTTTTGATCCTTCGATGTCGGATCTTCCTGTCATTGTGAAGCAGAATTCACCAAGTGTTGGATTGTTCACCCACCAATAGGGAACGTAAGCTGGGTTTAGACCGTCGTGAGACAGGTTAGTTTTACCCTACTGATGCCCGCGTCGCAATAGTAATTCAACCTAGTACGAGAGGAACTGTTGATTCACACAATTGGTCATCTCGCTTGGTTGAAAAATGCAAGCAACAGGAAGATGGCTGGTCCTTTATTTGCATTCCATCCCTTGAAAGATCAATGCTTAAAGCTGGTTTTGGAAGCTCGGAAAGGACCTCAAAATTTTATCAAGACAAGTAAAGAAGATATATGGTTAGCTAAAAATTACAGATTCTACAGAGCACATCATCCATAGTAGATCCAACATCAACCACTAAACAAATAAATTGAAGAAAAACCGATTCAAATATTTACAAACTTTGTAAGGAGATCAGGGATTGAGGTACATGAAGCCATTCATACAATTCTAGAACTTCTTGGATTCTGATTTAAACAAAACGAAATAAAACATTTACTTTCAAAAGAAATGGTAGAAGATGGGAACAAATCTCACCATAGAGCAAAAGCAATAAATATTTTAATATGTAATAATAAACTGTTAAACCAAACAAAATAAGAAGTAATGAAATGATCTGAGCCACATTCTTGACAAGATAAATCATTCTTGTACCAAGAATCATCCATTTCTTCTCTCTTATGATTCCGATTAAATTTCGTGCTTTCTTTCCGATGAAAATGGCTCCTCGACAGAAGTAGCCACCATGACCTGCAAGCAGAATGAGCTTAAAGGGTGTTTAAAGAGTGTTTAGAGCTAGCATTATCAGCTAACCTTGTGGCTGGAAGGTCAAGATCTTTATTCTCTTTGATGACTCTCCAGATTTGATCTCCACTAAATGCAAAACTAGATGCTGGAATCACTCCTCTTCTGTCTCCAGCAAGACCACCATGTGCAATAGAAGGCATGAACCGTTGTTGCAAACTAGCAATCTAAGTTCCAAAACAAAACTGAATCTGTCTAGAAATAGATGCAATTTGAAACAAACAACATAACTGGAAAAAGAAGATAACTTGACCTCACCTGCTCTTTAAACTGTTCTTCCTTCTCCTCATAACTGGAAAGAGCAACAACTTCAACCTAACCATCAAAGAACGAAACAAGATGACATTTTCTAAAATTTGGCAACCATTCTTGCTCAATAGATCTAGCTGTAGCTTAACATACATTGAAGAAGTCACTTAAGAGGAGTTTCCTAGTGTGCTTCAGGCTTTGGAGCAGAATCTGAAGAACAATTCAGTGATCAGCCGCCTTTCTTTGGAATTAGCAGCTATAACCATACATGTTGATCAAGACGATGTCCAAGATAGCAAGAGCGAAAAGAGCACTCTGTTTCTCGAATGCAGTATCATCCTGATTGGCCAAAAGAGAACAACATTTATAGAAAACTTATGTAAAAGAAAGCCAACCAATGCTACATACTAAACCAAAATAATGAGACGAAAAAAAACCTCTCCTCGCTCCGTTCCATCAGTGTCCTCCAAATCCATTACAAGTGTACAAGGCTCTATACCAGCATATCTTGCAAGCCAGATACTTTTTGTTCCTAATCAGACAACAAACTTTTACATAGAAGTCAAAAAGCAAATGCTATCAGATGAAATCATACCTTCCCTTAAATGCATCCATCTCCATAAAGTTTGTACCAAACAAATGATTCAATAATGTACTCTTCCCTGTTAAATCAAAAAAATTTCTGTAAATGAACTAACTACTTCCAATTAGATTACAATACTTTCTCCTCTCTAAAAGAATGCTTACCACTGCTTTGAGGACCCATAATTAAAACAAAAGCATACGAGAGGCCATCAACATTGTACACACCGTCTCCATAGATAAGCTGTACAGAACAACATCCCTCGCTCTTATCTGCATCCAATATGGAATATGTAAGAAACAATCAATCGCTCCTAATTGTGTTTACGAATGCAGATGCATTACTTTCTGAAACCAATGACAACGACATTCTATCTTACGAAAGAAGAGAAAAAAGGACTCGCATATATCAAATTTACATGGATCTACAGGATCATTTGTGAACAAAACAACAAAGAAATTTATATTATTCATTAGACGTAAGAGCCTTCAACAATGAGGGATCAATAACAAAAGCATAAATCAGACAAAGGAAATTTGCCAGACAGAGAGAAACAGTACGTACCCATTCTTTGTGTGAGACAGAAAATTCTCAAGTGTCAGTGAGAGAAAGCGAAAGATCAGAGCTTTTAGGGTTCTTGTTCAAATGCTTACCTTTCTCTGTATTTTCATGTTAGTCATTTTAGCTTCGATCTTTGAACTGTTATTATTTTTTTTTTCCTTGGAAAAAGCAAAATCAAGGAATGAAAGTTAGGAAATTGAGATCTCTTCTACAAATTTGTTGAGGATATGGAAACATCAAAACCCAAACTTGAAAAAAAGAAGTTGCATATTATTTAATACAATTCAAGGATAATCTTCTTCTACACACAAGCAAGCAACCCACTCCAAAAATAGGCAAAACAATCCTATTTCTAAGCCACATCGGCACATCTTACTGAGTTTAGTAATGCTTAACTTGATGTATATGGAAAAAGGATTTATAAATTGATTCTCACAATTTTCATAACCAGATTTACAACGTAGAACAACCTAACCATTTCTTTGCTTTACACAAAGTATCAGAAATGTCTCTCTTGTTGAAGGCTGATTGTCTAATGAAGAGTTTAGGAGCTATCTGGAATCTCAGAAGTGCTGCTTCGTAGACAAGCGTTATGCCAGAAGATTTAAGCAACTGCTTGTCTTGTGTAGCGATGATAACTCTACTCCCTGGACCAAAATTGTTAAAATCATCAGCAAGAGCTTCTAACTGTTCAAGTTTATCGACGTCGTCTGCCACAAGCAGAACCTTTTGGTTCTTGAGCCTTGATTTACTCACATCGTCTGCCACAAGCAGAACCTTGTGGTTCTTGAGCCTTGATTTACTTACATCGTCTGCCACAAGCAGAACCTTTTCGTTCTTGAGCCTTGATTCACTCAAACTTTGTCCTTGAATCCATATCAGAAACTCTTTGTCGAGATGCGACATGTGGCGATCCTGATAAATCTTTTTCACGCTTTCAAGAGACTCTTTGTGGCGATCTTGAGAAATCCTTTTCACGCTTCTAAGAAACTCTTCGTGGAGATGCGACATGTGGCCATGCTGAGAAATCCTTTTCACGTTTTCAAGGAAACAATGGCTTTCGAAGTGTTCAGAGATGTTCTCATAAACGAATTTAGCAAGAGCCGATCTTTCATTGCCTGCTCTTGCCCAAATCCCAATCACTTTCACATTTTTATTAGAATTCAAATCCAATAACCGGCGAATAGCTTTCATGTTATTGGACCATGGTACAAGGATTGGTTAACTTGGTTGGTTAACTCGGTTATCGGCGATTCAAGCTTACAAGATATTCCAAGAAGATGTATATTTGATTAGATTCGATTGTGTAACAGAGTCAGAGTTGTTGTAACTAGTTTGATAGATTTCCCTAGATATCAGGTTGTCTAACTCGCTATATATGTACGTGATGAACATAATGAATGATCAAGAAACTTCAGAGCATCTGTTCTCTCTTTACATGTGTGTATCAATCCCCTCTAGTTTACTGCAACTGCGTTTTGGTTGAGCATGTAGGAGCTTTTCTGATATCTTGTCAGTAATTTCGTCGATCATCTCCGAATCATCTTCCATAAAGACAACGAAAAAAATGAGAATTTCAATCAAATATTCAAATCTAACAATAAAAATTCGACCTTTATCATCAAGTTGGGAACTTACCAATGATAAGAACAATAGTCGGAGATATTTGCTAAATTGGTCAATGCTTGCCTACATGAAAGCACTTTCTCAGGATCACCTTGGTGCCTTTTAAAATATTCAGCGACTCCTCCGATCTGCCCCCTCACATCCGACGGTTCCACGCCGTAGAAGATGGGTATCACCTTGATCGAACCCTCTTGTTTTAGATCCATAATCTTCACAAGCTCTTCGAGGCACCAACGAGACACAGTGTAATTTAGAGAGAGCACAACGACGGCGAATCTCGAACCCTCGATGGCGCGTATGAGCTCCGGGGAAATACTCTCGCCACTCTCCAACTCCTTGTCGTCTTTGAAGGTTCGAATGTTACTTCGATGTAGTTCTCTGTAGAAAGAACTGGTGAAGTTGCGACGAGTGTCGGAGCCTCTGAAACTCAGAAAAACATCGAACTTCCGGCGACTAGTAGACATTATTGAATTTCTCTTAATCTCTATGAGTAAGTGAACAATCAAAACTTGGGAGATTTTATAGCCATGGCCCAGGGGAGGAGTTCACTCTTCACTATTCCTCCTAGACAAGTCAGAGGAATAATAGCACCTTCATAATTAATTTTAGGGAAATTTAAAAATAAATGAGTTCTAGCAAAAACAATTATTTATCTATATATTCTTTTTTAAATTGTCACTTTTCTAAACTATCCTACTACTAGATTAACATTATTTTTCAAAAAAAAAAACAGATAAACATGTAGAAAACCACCTATAAAGAAGCTTTGGAAAAAAAAATTTTATTTTATTTTACACAGTTTTAAGTAGCTTTTTAGCTAGTTGAAAGTCATTCTTAAAAGTTAAGAATATGTTTTCTAGCATTCTGAAATTATTAGATTACGTATTCTAGTAGTTGCACATATTCTGAAAATATTATTTTACGTATTCTAGCACTTGTTTATGTTCTAAGAATTTTAGAATTCGAATATGTTATAAAAAGTTTAGAATACGTAATTCTGAAAATTTTAAAATACATATTCTATCAGTTGTACATGTTCTACGGGTATTAGATTATGCATTTTAGCATCTATAATACATATTCTAGCAGTTGTACACGTTGTACAACAATTAAAATACATTTAGAATACATATTCTAAAAAAAATTTGAATTCCAAAAAGATGGAAATTGAATCTAAAAATAAGGAAACTAAATCTATGAAATTTCAGAAATCATAAATATGTTAAAATTAAGTTTAATTATGCTATGAATTTTAAAATTAATTATTTAACATAAAAATCGATTAGTTTAAAAATCCTTTTAATCTTTTTCTTTAAAAATAGATGATCTTCTCTATTCTTCTTCGACGGGTTTGGTTCCTCTATAAGTGTTTTTTAATTTTATTTACATGATTATGCTGCATATCTACGTAACTTGTGGTGTATGAAGATTGTATGAAAACAAGAAGTGGGAATTTATTGTTGATGAAGAAAAACGTGGGAGATTGCTTACTGTGCAATCCACTACATCTCTTGAAGATTTGAAGTTGATGGTTTCAAAAGACTATGGAATAGAACAAAGTGTAGTTGGTGTGAAATTTAGTTATTTATCCATAGATCTTAACGTCGATTCTCCTCTTGTTGTTATGATGAATAATCGACAACTACAATTTTTTGTTGCCTATTTAAAAAGGAGCAATACGCTACAGTTATATGTGACGTTCAAATGTAGAGTTGATGATCGTACTAGTAGATACCAATTTGATTTGAATAAGGAGCCAATAGATGATGCTAAGAAGCCAACCGATGATGTTAAGGAGCAATGGGATTATGCTACTGAGCGACTTGATGATGCTAAGGAACGACACGATGATCATAGGATATGATGGTAATGTGAGTGTGGAAAACCAGCAGTATTAGGGAATGCAGATAAGCCGAGTGATTATGATGCTAAGGTCGTTGATGGTCTTGGATCTATGTTGGTAGAGTCATGTTGGATCTATGATGGTAAATAAGGGAAACTATTTTAGAAGTACGGAAGTTTTACAAGGACATTAGTGTTGTAACTAATATATTAATTATCAATACTACGTATATAACCAAAATTTTCCCTATGTAGTACATTATGTACATTAATTTTTTTACTAATTAATATATTCTGTATGTACATTAATTTTACATAATTATAAATGTACATAAAAATTATTATAATATAGTTCATTAATGTATATATGTATAATTCATTAATGTATGTGTACATTGATATATTAATTAATAATATGTATAACACATTAATGTTTAACTCAATTATACTATACTATTACGGGGGCAAACTATGGATTATATAAAAGAATAAGAACTGAGAACATATTGTCTCCGGTGGATTATATTCAGAACAAAACAAAAACAGAACCAATTACTTACTATTGTTGGAATGCTAAAGAGATTTTAATATTATTATAAGGATAGATACTCTCACAATCCAACGGAGGAAGGTATTTGCTTCAGAAGGGGTTGCCCTGTTGAAAAAGTTGAAGTTAATTTCCGTACATGAAGTATAAAATCAAATTTCTTTTGCATCAAACAACAACGAAGTCGAGCCAAATTTGTTTTACATCAAACAATGAAGTCAAGCTATCCTCAACTTCTCATTTTCTCCCTCTAAGACTATGAAATTGTTGTACTATGGGGAAAGTATATATTACCTGGTTATCTAATCGGCATCAGATTCTCCCACGCATTCGATTTGAACAAGAGGGATGTGTTGAACTTTGTAGTTATCTTCACCTCCTCTGAACAATTTCTCCTTAAATTCCAAATGAAATGTGTCGATATTCAGTTCTTTCAAGGAAGTGATAAATCTCAGACCATCTAGAAGCTCCTTCAACTTTCCACAGTTCCTGATAGTGAGAGTGTGAAGAAGGGGCATGGAGCCTTCTTCTACTATCCACTCTTCCCATTCTTCTAGTTTCCATAACACTAGCTTCTGCAACTGAGGAAACCCACCACCCGAACAAACCATTCTCTTCCCACAGAATGATTTAGTCACTAAATAAACCTCTTTCAACTGAAGCAATTTCTCTAGAATCGGCATTGGATCCTTCTCCAAACGACAATTTTCTAGGTTCAAGGTTGTAAGGTGAGAAGGGAAATGTTGCTCATCAGGTAACCTTAGCATAAATACACTTAAACGCAGCTATTTGAGATGAACACAATCCAAAACAAATCCTTCTTCACCATTGTTGGAACCATATATAGTTAGATTTTCCAAGTGTCTCAATTCACTTAGAGATGAAGATAGAGTTTCCAGTGTACACCCGCCATTGAATAAGATTGTGAGAGTCTCGAGTCTTATCATTCCGTGAAGATCTCTCACACTGCTATGCTTTGTTGAAAAATTCTCCACCGTCTCCAGGTTGACTAGATTACCCAATTCCATCTTTACCTTATCATCTATTTTCTCCGGTAAATAGAGGTACGTCAATTTTCGCATCTCGTTAAAGACATTATTGGGGATGTAGATTGGAGATCCTACAGCTACATGTAGGTTTAAATAGAGCAGCAGCTTCAGATTCCTCAAGTGGATGAGCTTCCGGATGCTAGAGGGTACCTTCCCTCCTTCAAACCTGGCAGAAGAGAGAACTAATGTCCTCAACAACTGTAACCTCGTAAACAATAAATCCCACGGCATCAACACTGTTGTTGTACCCTTGATAAATCAGAGAGATCTAAGTTTTGGATTCTTCATCATCCCCTTCAGATGATATGATTCACCATGCCGATGTACTGCGATTCTGAGAGATTCACAAGGAGACTGATAGTTTGCAGTATCAACAATATCTACGAAACTCTCTTCTTTAGCTTTACGCACACAAACTTCTCTCATCATATCATTCAACTGACATGTCTTAAATCTCGAAGTCAACTTGTCCCTTGCAGAAATAACCATGTTTCTCTTCACCAATTCTTCTATGTATCCATCTCCAAAATCTCTAATGGTCGCTCTATCGTAATCCGTCGGCCTTGGTATTCCTTCTGCAGCCCAGTAATAAGACAATGTCTCCACATCTATGTGATAATCTTCTGGAAAGTGAGCAAGGTAGAGGAAGCAGTGCTTCAAATAAATAGGCACCTCTTCAAAACTCAGATACAAAATCTGATAAACCGAACTGATATTTCTGTCGTTGAAGCTAGTCCCTCCAACAATTTGAGATCTAATATTCTCAAACATCCTTTTCCACTCACGCAATGTGTATTGATCAGCTAACAACCCTCCTAACACCTTAACAGCCAAAGGCAATCCTCCATAATGTTTGATCATATGCTTACCCATCTCTTCCATTTCTTTGTCAGCATTATGTTCTACACAACATCATCAAGATATAGTGAAATTACATGAATATCTAAAGGATTATACGGTTGAGAGATATCATTAATGAAAAGGGGATTGCAGTAATCCTAAGTAAAAAGTCATTGATTATGATCAACATGGAAACCAAAAACTAATTGAAAGCTTACCAGTAGAGTTTTCTTTGGGAAACACTATCCTTTGAAAAAGTGTCCAACTTTCTTCAGAAGTTAGAGAATCTGGTTTAAAGGTGAAACATTTTGGATCTGCTCGTAATCCCATTCCTTCATTACGAGAAGTAAGTAGTACCTTCCAACCTACAAAACATATAACTCTTTTAACTTAACTCCCAAAGCCAAACGGTGAATATTAAAAGGAGAATATAATTTAGTGTATGTATCATAGAATGTCACCTTTTATCCGTGGAAACATGGGTTTAATTATGTCCCACTTGTCATATTACATTTGATCCCAAAGAAAAAAAAAAGTCATGTTTTAGTTGGATTTTATCGGATATTCCTAAAGCAAACACTTATAGCTACTTGTAATTAAACTGTATCAGAAAAGTGAGAAAATCTGAGTGAAAATCGATCTACGGTAGAGTGATGAACTCGCTTATTGTAGATTTCGTAATATTTCAATATGAAAATAGTTTTTTATTTGCGATTATATTATTCTTAGTTTTTCCTCTGATTCAGTTAGGCTATAAGTTTCCCGGTTCAAGATAATTTTAGGTTTGTAACAAATGAGACCAAACTAAAATATGTCTTGTAACAAATTAAATATCTATCTACAAACACACGCAAGTACATCATCATATAATCATATATCATAATCATTCCTTCTTCCTTTTTTAACTATTGAAGAAATAAGAACTTAGTCCCAGAAATGGGGACCATTCCCAAAAAAAAGAAAGAAAAAGAATATGTTTTTTTATGATTCTCCAATAACAATCCTGAATATCAAACAGGTTCTAATACCTGTAAGATGATCCAGACTGTGGTGGTGCTGGTGGGAGCCTGTTTGGTGTGGTGCGACGGTTGCTACTGCCAGATCCAGATGAATCCTCGCCGTTCTGAGCTGGATCACTGTAACGCCTGCTATGACCACCAGACCCGTACATCTTCAATGAGTCAGGTCCACTTGCAGCTGAGTTAAACGCATTCCTCCAATCCTCTCCTGAAGACCCTCCATTGGTTCTCGGGCTGCTTTCTGCAAATACAACACACAAAACGAATCAATCCCATACATTTTACGGCTACATACTAGCACTATATCGAAAGAGGAGATGTGTGTATATATACCAGTGCCACTATTGTCAGACCAGCTTGAAGCAGCAGCAGCTCGGTTATCGTGAATGCTAAGCTGCCTCGTGAGCTTTGAGAGAAGAGAGGACTGTTTCTGGTAACGGTCTCTTCGTCTTTTGACATTCTGATCCTCTTGAATCAACGATTCAATCCTTTCGTTACCAATTGCGCTGCAGATCAATGCAAGCGAGAGACAATTTATATAAGCACAACACACCACAGACGTATTGATGTTACAATAATAATACATTGGCAAACGATATGAAGATACCTGATAGAACTGTATAGCTGATTCAACATGTCTTCCTTTGATTTCTCCACTTGACAAAGAACAACCGCCTGTTGAAGTAACAGGTTTGAGTAATGTGATCGAGTACATAAAAACCGACATATATGGACATGGGAAATTTAAGATTCGAAAGAAAACAGATTAGTCCACCTTTGGAACATTGGCAGCTAGGCTGTTGAGAACAGCTTCAACGTAACCCCGTACTTCTTGGGACATCCACCGCAATTCCTCTTCCGGGTCAACCGGTTTTCTAACCATCTTATCCTGAATAAGAACAAAGAAAAGCAGACAACCAAAGCAAAACCGTAATTTACCACCACATCAGGGAAACTGAATGCCTTAAATACTCAAACAAAGCTATCTTCAATGTTTACGTATAACAAAATCCTAACCGTCTTCAAGACATCAGGTTTTACTCATTCAACAACAACAACTAAATCTTAGTTTCTCCACCAGGCTGTTTTAAGCCATTAAGGAAATTTCTAGCAAAGACTTTAGCACCATGATACTGGGACGGAATAAGTATATAGTTTTCTTGTGTGACTTACAAGTGAACCTTCTGATAGACTTTGTCTCATGGAAGCGCCACCCACTTCGCCTCCTCGAGCCTGGATAACCTTTTGGAGCTTATTAATCCATTCATTCTTATCAACCATGCTCTCAGCCTTGAGAACCAACGCATTATGAGCTGCAACATGAGAGCTTTTGAGGAGTTGCTCATATAAAAGAGTACAAAGAGGGTCAAGCAGTTAATTTTGATAATCCCTTGACATACCTTTAAGCACAGTCTTATATGGAACCCTGCAGGTTATCTTAAATACAAGGCCTGGTCCTTTGGACTCGGGTCCATTTGATTTCTTATCTTTTGAGCTCTTTGATTTTTCTCCTTCATCATCAGAAATTTCTTCAATACTGCATTCCTGAAAAAATTAACAGAGTTTTATGAGACAAGAATTGAATATTGTGTACTTCGATAAAACTGCTACATGATAATTATTAATGAAGCATCTAGGTTTTCTCATTAGCAGTAATGGTAATAAAATGTCTTGAGGTCTCGACTTCAAAATTACAAGTAATTATCATCATCACTCTGCTCTAAGGACTGGGTGGAAGAGCAATGTAAATATGGAAACCCAATTACCACTCTTTTAATTGTAGTTACATCTACAACCAAAGAAAAATAAGTATTGCAAGAGACTGATACCTCCAAAGTTACAGTGCATGGAAGTTTCTTTCTTCTTGTTTTTTGTATAACCAAGCTGAAGAAAAGTAAATGTAAAGGTAGATCACTTCAATAACAATTATAAGGTAGCAGAACAGTAAGAATTAAAGTGCGCAAAGCTTTCTCGTCTGCATATATTTGGATCAACTCCCGAAGGATATTAGTAATAAGTTAACCTTTCCAGTTTTTTCATTCAGAACAAACCATCGCCTACTCCACCCATTTGTCTTTGCACTTTTCTTCATTAAGTATCCTGCACGACAGAGTAAAAATTATGCTCAAGACCTTGAAAAATTGGTTTTATAACAAACTAAAACCAGGAAAGTTCTTCCTACAAAAGTTGGTCAAGACTAAAGTGACAGACAAGAAAAAAGGAGATAGCAAAATTGGATAGGAAGAAAAGCTGGAAGTTAGTTTTTTATCTACAAGTAATATGAAGTAAAAGTATGCAATGTAAGAAAATGGACCATGGGTAAAAAGAATATTGTTAGACAGTCTGTAGAAACATATAAGAATAAGAACCTGCTGTTATCTCCCCCTCAGGTCCAGCAGTCTTCAGGCCAGAGACCTCTGGTGTCTCTTTATCTTTCTCTTTATCTTTATCTTGTGGAATAAATTTGTCTCTCAATGATTTCAAGCTACCACCAGTTGATGGCCCATCTGGCTGAGGACTAGTTGCCTGATTTCCAAGCAGAAACAAGAATTATTAAATTATGTACTTTCAAATAAAAAAGTAGAGAGCACTATCCAGTAAACGATTCCAGATTGATTCTGAGATAAAGGCAAACCCTGTTTAAGAGAGATTGCTCTGCATCTTGTCCCTTTTTAGAGGAACGACCTTTAAGCTCTTCCTCACGACGCTGCCTCTCCATTCTGATAAAGATAGTAAACCGTATAGCCAAAAAGCGAAACAATAGTGAGATATGCATCACAAAAGTAAACTATAGAACTTGTGTTAACAAGTATATTGTAAATATCAGGACTTGTGCGACAAATGCTGCAGCTATGGACCTTTTAAGAAAGGTCAAATTTGTGACTTGTAATGAAAGAATGCAGAAACATAGATATTCAATTCACAGGCGATCATAAAAAATGCAGGACACCCACAGTAAGTATATCCATTTGACATGTCTAAAACCATCATATATTAAAAAATATAAATTAGGACAATGATCATTGATCAATAAGTTTGAGTATGATAAAGCCACTCGAAATGATAGCCGAAAGAGAGGAAAGGCAAGCTGATGCTACCTTCTTTGCACGAGGCGGATGAAGTGCTGAGGTGGTACAAACGCACGCTCCATATCAACTAGTGCAACTACCATTTTTTTAGCTTCACTCTTGAATCCATCTAGTGCGGCACTTGCTATAGCTACAACCTGGTTGATGATTATTTAAGAATAGGAATAGCTATTATGAAGATGAAAACGCTACTGAATAAGCAGTGAAAGGCATTATTACCTCTCTCTTAAAAGGAGGATATCTCCCAAGACCAGGTGTGGCATTTGCGGAAGCTGAAACTATGTCAACAAGCACTCGATGAACCTAACCAAAAATTGCAGACCATATTAAATCAGCAACAAATGAGACTGTAACGCAACCAGCTATGAAAGTCTTCAGAATAGAAATGAAACATGACAGTATCCTTAGTAAATCTAAATCAGAAGAATTCAAATATCATAGTAAAATGTGTTCAACAGACCATGTGTGACAACTGACAAGCCATGGCCAATGTTTCACTGTTTAGTAAATTTCTAAATTCCAATCCTACGCACCTCAAATTAGAGGAAGACAACACCAGATAAGCTATAAACAATAACCCAAACACACCTCATCAACACATAGTCGTGCTGGGTCTTTAGCCAACTCAAGAACGGTCTTTATTAACGATCTCAACCCTTTCTCCGGAGATATAAGATAAGGTTGATAACCATCTGCCTCTAACACGATCTGAAACAATTAGAAAGTCAATCTGTCATACTCCAGCCTAAAACTTTTACTAGCTCATCAAATTTGAGGCAAGAAGGAATAAAACCCCACCCTTTTGACATTGTTCAAGTCAAAATGTCTATCCAATGGAAGCTGCTTGATGCGGTTGGGGAAATTGCCTTCAAAACTTGCAACAACTTTCCAACCACTTCCCTGAACCAAACTTTTTGTTAGAGAACAAAATTCACTGAACTCCAAAAGGGCTTGAACACATGGAAGGCACAGCACAAGACATGCAATTCAGAAACTTTTCCAGTGAAACATATAGCATATACATCCAATATTAGTTTCGTGTAATCCTAGATGATATAAGGTAATCTTACTGAATTTCTTTTTTGTCTTTATCAAAACAGCACCATACTTTTTCCATTACAACTACAAAAATGAAAAGGCTAAAGTATTGTTCAGCTTTGTGTAGGAAAATACTCACTTCACCACCAGCCAAGTGGAGAAGAAATTTGTCCTCAAACTCACGGCAAAGCTCCAAAGCTATTGCTCTTGTACCTTCAGAACTGCTAACTAGTTGTTCACCAAGCCTTGCTAATTCGTCCTGCACTATTTGAGACTTACCCTGGAGTCTGTGCATGTAAGAATGGAAATTGCAAGTTTAGAATATTCATAAGAACCAAAGAAACAAAACAGGTTGGCTATCATGGAGCACATTGTAAGTCTTCCCTAAACTACCAGTACAGAATATAAGCAAAACAAACAATCCATTTTTCATTTCCAAATATGACATATTAAAGCAAACATAAGAAGAGAGGAAGTACCCAGACAAGACATTTGGAAGCCTAAGCTTCATTCTGCTACGAATCTGGCTAGCAAGGGTGTCCACTAGGGCAATTCTGCCAAGTTTGCTTTGTGGAGCACCAGTCAAAATGGATTTAAGACTTTCACTCTCGGCACGCCAAGCAGTTTCTAAAGAATTCTCACTGCCTCCAGACTGCGCTGATGCAACTGAGACAGATTGACCAATAAGTGCAACCCATGGAATATCAGTTGTTTTTGGAGGTCCCTGATTTGAAAGAAGAGCCTGAACTGCTGCAAGGGATTTTGGGTTCTCTGCTGCCTGATCAATTTTGCTGATAATTCCTACTGTCCTAGTACCTATAAACAGGGAGTGGTGTTAACTTTTTCTGTTATAGTATACAATCAATCGAAATACAGTAAGGTCACTACAGTAGCTGAGAAATATAATGAAGGTTCTCTATAATGAAAGTGCCTATGTACTCACTGTCTGGATCATACTCCTTTGCGATCTTCAGGGCTCGAGATGAGGAAATTTCAGATGCCTGGCTAGCAGGCACAACAACCAGCAGTATAGCATCGTTGTGCTGTGCATGTTCACCAATCTTGCCAAAAGAGGAAAGAAACAAATTACAAAATGAAAAGGAAAATATGATAATGAATATATGTTGCCCCTTTGCCCTTTCAGCCAGAATCCGAATAAAAAAAATGTTCAAAATCTTCATGGTTGACGGGTGGATTAGGGGGATTACAAAGGCATCCAACAGTTCTTAATCTTACCATTGACTCGTCCACAATTCTCTGGTCCAGTCCAGGCAAATCAATCAATTTCAGTGGTGGAGCTGCAATTTAAAGGGCACAAATATGTTATGATGATTAGATAAAACAGTAAGAAAACAATTGATATGTGATTATTCATGTTCCAAAGAGGACTTTAAGTTAAAGCTTTTAATTAGGTATAAGATCCAATTTCCACAATTTAGCTTCATATTCTAACCAAAAAACGTTTAAGCTCTAATGTGCAATCGACTTAGTGGGGGCAACACATTACAGCTGAGCCATTAACTGAAGTAGGTGACATTCAGATACCCAACTTAGCTTTGATAATATGGATGTTGTTAAATTGACCAATAAATGGGGGTTTACTTTTATGATAGTGCAGGTAATAAAGGAGTTACCTGTGCTGGTACGAAGTTTTAGGTATATTTCATCGCGACCCCTCCCTGAGGCTCCTTTGCTAAGTCTATCCTGTAGAGAATGCCTTAGGGCACCTATAATATACCCATTGGAAACAAATGGAAAAATTACAAAAATATTAATCTAATGCATTGTATCTTACATGCAGAAAAAGCTTCACAAATCATTGCCAAATTGTATATGCGCACATAGGGAGCCTTACTTGCAGAAACTTGTTGAGATTTATTATCAATTTGCAAGATTATTGCCTTGCTGCTCAGTGATTCCTCCCTACTCAAGTCAATGATTATAGGAGCCCGTGTAGCACCATTCTCTCCTGTCGGCTATCCATAGTAATTGATAAGAAAATGTATCAGCCAGTAGTGACTTACACAAATTCCCGCACACTCAATATACAACTTACCAGAACTGGATGTCCAATTAAGCTATTCAGAACTGCAGACTTTCCAGCTCCCTGATCCAGCAAGCAAAGTGAAATAACTTAAATCTACACATAAAAAAATTTTCTTTTTCAAACCTTATAAGTTCCAGTCACAAGCAAAATTCACAGCGGTTAGCCAAAACACAATCTGAATGCAATGCTCATACAATTTTCTTCCTGAAATACACTTTCTTAAATAGATTTCTCATAGTTCCAAATATCAAACACATCAACCTTCTCTTCTAAAGCATTACTTCCCAGGTTTTAATCTCATAGAATCAAATCATCCCTGATAAAGAGAAACACCACAGAACAAGCTACGAACGAAGAATTGCATCCTACCAAACTCCTAGGTTACGGGAACATTCAACAAACCTAATCGAGATCCACAAGATCCACGAAATGGCATCCAACATCTACACTCGATCACAGCATAAAGATAACAAACAAACCCCCAAATACAACCACATCGAGAAAAAGAAACCTACCACATTCCCTAGGGCGACGACGTTGAGAGAAGTGGCTGGCCGTCTTGAAGAAGAAGTCTCATCAGGATCTTCGTCAGCGAGTAGCGCCGCCGCTTGTCTCATCGAATCCGAAAGCTGAGACAGCTCATCGATCGCTTCCATCGCAACTTGCAGAAATTCTCAGCGAATCGAGGTCGAATAAAGTACGAGATCTGAACAAAGAGAGGGAGCCGCTAGATCCGACGAGAATCAATACCGGTAGCCACGGGCGGTGGATTTACCGGCGATATGAATACCGGAATTTCGAATTCGGTCGCGACGGTGCTAAGCTAAAAATTTGTTTGTGTGTGTGTATGTTTTCTTCGGGGGAGAGAATAGGCGAAGACGGGTCATATAACTTAACACATAAACACGTAGTAATTAACAAATATTTCGAATTTTACAAAGGTTGAAATTTTTAAGTGTTTTTTTTTCCTTTTCTTTCCTCATTTACACATAAGTCAATATAAAATCAAAGAAAGTTCATGCCCTACCAACTCTCATTCACCATACTGACTTCAAGAATGGTATTCGCCCAGACTTCAACGTTCGTGATAACAAAGCATACGAAGATTTCCAAACCCATGCGTTTCGCCTCAACAACGCTCAGCAAACGTTCTCAATTCCATTCAACCAGAATTGGACTTACTATCCAATAGACTACCAGATGAGCCTTGATGAAGACCTCTGATACTATGACAAAACAAGAGCATATTGCGAAAAAGCAAAATTCCGACCCAAGAAGATAAAGCCAGCTCCACCGTCTCAAAACTGTCCACGGAGTATTTCCAAGATGCACAACTCCTGAATCTCCCTACATGGACCTTGGCGAAATCGGAAGAATGCTCATTAACGTGAACATGGAAACAAAGGAAAATTTCAAGAACTCGAGATAAAGTCTGAATGCCGGGAGATGAATATGGTTGTTGCGAAAAACATATTCTCGAGTCCGAGATAGATCACTAAACAGAAACTAAGCAGGCATCTCAAAGGTATAATATCATGTAAATCATGTATAATTAATGTGTTCAACTATGTAGTATATGATGTAAGCGATGATGTAATCGCATAAATAATAATATAAGCGATAATATATCGCTGAGGTGTCAAGCGTAAGTTGTTGTACTCTTTTTCCTGTGCTCGGTTTTGTCCCACTGGGAGCGGCAAGCTAAGGAATTCGGCAAAGGCGATGAACATATCATTCAAGAAGCTTAAGGCAATCCTGGGGACATATTTCCGTAGGGGAGAAAATATGTTTCCGATGGTTTTTGTTGTTGCTTCATGCTTTCAAGATATCTTCGGAGGTCTCTTAATTGAATTTTGAGACTAGCCATTTCAGCTTCTTTAATTCGAAAATGGGAAGTATTAACCAGCATCTGTTGTGCCATAGACATCATCTCTTGATGAAGGCCACCAAGTCGACTATGGATTTCCGATATTGAACTTTGAAGGACGTTCAATCTCTTAACATAATCGTCAGCCAACTGGTCAACCTTGTGACTTATTGTGTTTAGGAGCTGGTTTTGAGCAATAGCGTTCTCTGTTTGCCAGTTGAGAACTTTTTCTCCTTGACTTAGTTAGTCTGGTCCAGAAGAATTGATAGCTTTTGTAACTATCTTCGGACAATGGGCGATATTGTTTTTGGTGAAATCTTGAACGGAGGGAACCGTCGGCCTTATCATCATGATTTCTTGTTTTGGTTCTTCTTTTTGTCGAATAATGGACAAGAAAATCATATCTTCTGTTTCCTTCACCTAGTGTGCCCACCGTTGGATCACCGTCAAGATATCTTTGATAAAGCGGATCTTTCTTTTTCCTTCGTCTTCGGCGAATTTCTTCGTCAGATTCGTAAAGATCTTCTATGCATGCCGAACATGAACATACATCAAAGTAGTGATGACCATTTTCATCTTTGAAAGGGTATACTACTGTTCCATCTTGACCAAAGGAAATAGGTTTTGGCATTTGATCCTTATAAGCGCCGTAGAATTCTCCTTCATCAATACGTATGGAGAATTGGGTGAACAATTGTCGTCGAAACGATGAAGATCTGGGTTTATCGAACTTGATCTCCGTTGTTCCATCGGTCCTTGAATTAAAACTGACTTCAGATGTTTGAACCGGTGCTTGGGCTGATTGATGTAACTTTTTATAGCTTGTAACCCATGATTCTGGTAGTTTTTGTATCAGCTCTTCCCGTGATATTTGTCTGGGGATTTGAATGGAGTTCGGGGCTTGTGAGGCTGACGTGATTTGAGATATAATGCTTCGTCGAGAAGAGGGTAGCTGAGATCAAGAGCATGATCTTGGATACTGTAGACAATTTGGTGATGTAGAGTTGCTACAACACTATTTTCTTGCATAGGGGCTCCAACGAATTGTAATTGGACCTTAAGCGTCTTTAGAATATTGGGATCTTGTAGAAAACATTAAAGTTTGGGAATAATGTTATGAATACTGTTCCTGCATTTAACGTTATGCGAGGCGTGCGATGCAAGCTTGTTGATATGATCTTAGTCGAGAATCGACTAAGGTTATCCGTCTTCTGACCGGTAGACCTTTGCGAGCATGTAAGGTCAACCTAATTAGTACTACTCCGAAGTGTAGGTGAGTATATCCTTGTTGTTGCCAAAGTCGTGGTAGATTTTCGAGAATGTTGAGAGAGATGAATTGTTCTTCCTCCGTTCTTTGGGACCTGGCATGATGAGAATTTACTTGATTGAACATACTCCATAATTTGTTTACGTGAGGATGGTCGTCGAGCTGTCTAACTCCTTTAACTGAAAAGACGCTTGGTTTCTTGGCAAAAGTATTCGTAAGGATTGACGAGGGAAGAGTTGTTTCGTAATGGCGATCTCTGGAACATACTCGATTTCGTCTGATGAATCGATACTTGAAGACAAGGAATGGTTTGAGGATGATGTACGGCTTTTGTTTCTAGAAAGATTGGAAATTGCGAATTGAGAATCGATCATAGAGGGATTAGAAATAGACATGATAAGAAATTGTTTTCCCAGATTAATCGAAACAATCAACACAAACAATGATTCAATCAATCAGTGCATAGGTCGAGAGAATTCCTGGTAGATCTTATTGATTGCATAGATTCTAACGATAGATCGTATTGACAAAGTCTTATTGACAGACGCGGAGTATATCTCAAGTATTGCGAGCAAAAGAGGCCTCACTAGCCATGACGGGCTCAAGCACTTTTAGAGATACTACCCCACGAAAGTCCTATTGACCATCGTGTTGATCTACCGGAAAATTCTACCGTCGTATTGATCTACGGGAAAATTCTACCATAGTTCTCCGATGGATCTTACACTAAGAATATAGATCGCAACCTATACCCATCAATGAAAGAAAACAAGGTTTATGCCGACGTTTGATCTACGGGAAAACTAGAGAGATTTTAGAGACCCATTAGAGAGAGAAGCTAGAGAGAGGTTTTTCTGGAAATTTCTGAATGCATTATAGTGAAGCGGTACACACATATTTATAGTGGAGGTTAAGTGCGCGCTGACATAAGCGCTTACCTCAGCCATAAGTCATTTGAACCCGATGACGGCAACATTCGAGACAATTAAGACAGAGATTGCAATACTCTCGTGTGCAGACTCTCACAATGAATTTCTTCAAAAATGCAAGAACCCATTATGGCTGAATCAGGAGTTTTTTGTGTCATTACCTTTCAAAGAAAATGTGATCACAACTCTAACAAAAGCAAGCCACGCAGGTATGCCGCCTGCATTACTACAAAAAGCCAATGAAGAATGCGACCAGCTTATCAGCCAAGGAATAGTTTCATCTACAGAATCACCATGGGCATGCAAGGCATTCTACGTCAACAACCGAGCAGAACAAGCAAGAGGAAAACTAAGATTGGTCATTGACTACAAACCATTAAACCAGTATCTCCAAGATGTCAAATTTCCACTTCCAAATAGAAGATCACTTTTTCAACATCTCTCTGGAGCAACAATCTTTTCCAAGTTTGATCTAAAGTCAGGATTTTGGCAACTAGGTGTTCAACCTGAAGAAAGATTCAAAACGGCGTTTTGTCTGCCTAATCGCCACCTCCAATGGAAAGTTTTACCATTCGGTCTTAAGACAGCACCATCACTTTTCCAGCGACGATACGTATATTTAAGCCACTCATCCATACCGCATTAATATACATCGACGACATCCTCATATTTTCAACAAATGAAGAAGATCATACTCGATCCCTCCAACAGTTTCACGACATAGTGAAAACACACGGGATAATGCTCTCGGCCCGAAAGATGATTATAGCCCAGCCCGAAATCGATTTCCTTGGAATGCAAATTACAAAAGGCCAATTTGCACCTCAAGCCCATCTAGCTACGGAGCTTCTTGTTTTTCCAGAGAATAATCTAACAAAACGACAAGTCCAACAATTCCTTGGAGTAATCAATTACCTCAGCGACTTTATCCCACAACTCTCACAGCTGACCCAGCCATTACGAAAGATGTTAGTAAAGAATCCCCCACATTGGACACAAAGACAAACGTAAGCAAAAGCTAAAGCAAAAATACAAAAACCACCTTTAAAGATTCCTCCTCGGGAATACGTATCCTTCGACGCAAGTGACAAATATTGGGGAGCAATATTATTTGAAGAAATTAATGGGAAGCGTCAAATCTGCGGATATAAAAGTGGACGCTTTAAAGATTCGGAGATGCATTACCACTCAACGTTCAAAGAAATCCTAGCCAAACGAGCTATTGAGAAGTTCGAATTTCATCGATTGGACATAAATTTCAGCCGAAATGGACATGTCTTCTTTCCCAAAGATGTTACAATTCAAGCAAAAAATGGTCCCACATCAACAGTTGCTTCTGTTGAGTGAATGGTTTTCTCGATCCGACTTGATTCGTTCTATTTAAAGGGTTCAAAAAATGTTTTTATGAGACATGCTTCAGTGAGAATCCCTTAAAAGAAATTCACATTATGACGAGCTCCTCCTCTTCAAACAGAAGTTACTATGACTTCAATGCCAACGTACCTGAAGACGCTCATCACCTAATCAATACGGGGAACTTTCACGAGCGTCTAAATAAATAATTTTTTATTATCATCAAAAACATGATCATCGGCTAAATCCATTTGAATTAAAATAAAGAATTTGCACCCAAAAAAAAATGTGTTGATTTCGAGCAATCTAAAGATATTCATAACACATTTTAAACTGTTTATGACGAGTGCAATAGCAGTTATATATAAAATTGTTAAAATATACATCAAAATTATATTTTTACATGGGAGATGTGTTTTTTGCTTCTTATCACTAGTTTTCTTTTTTCTTTGTTGAAAGTGTTTTTTTTTTAATTATAATATTTTGTTAATAATCTTTAAATCGAAATAGGGGTGGACATATATCAAATATCTAAAATTTTCATGGTATCCAGATCCATATCGAAAATTTTAGATAGCCAAATTTCAAAATTTGTGTATCCGTGAAAAAATCGGATACTTGGATTCAATTTGAGATAAAAGTTTTAAACGATAATTATCGTATTTTTTACCAAAACAAAGAGACAAAATGGTAAAATGATGCAGTTGTTTTAAAACCAAAGTTAATGATTAAAAGTGGTCAATTTTGAATATTTTATCTAGAATTTTTGAAATCTTTGCTGGAAAAAATGTTTATGAGAAACATTAAAAAATTTAGAAAAGATACTTGCTAACTAACTGGACTTATGTGCTAAATTTATTTTAGATTTGTAATATCACCATTAAACCTTATTATAATTAAGTATTATGTAGTACATCACTCCGAATCCGGATATTTTCGGCCAAAAAAAATCACTAAAAAACGATTCGGAATTCGGGTTTAACACTTAGTATCTTACTGTTCACTATCGTCCCCAAGACTCAGAGCCAATCGCATTTGAATTTTGCATCGACGGCGAAAAATGCGATCGTTAGAAGAGCTAACTCCGACTGAAACCCTAGAAATCGAAGAGAACGGCCTCGCTCTTGTTTCACGCGTCAAGCTCTGTCTCACAATCAACCCAGTAGTCCCTTCCGTATCCAAGCCCATCGACGAATGGCAACTCAAACGATCCTTAATAGATTTCCTCAAAAACTCCGTCGTACCTTCCGTCACAGTTCCGGAGGAAGACATCGTAGTTCGCCGTCACAAGGACTTAAAGAAACGGAAGCGTGAGGAGCCAGTAGCTCATGGATCGTTGTTTATCCGCGATTTAGGGTTTCTTGAAGGTAAGAAGAGGAAGAAGAAGGATAGTGATGAGAATGATGGAGAGATAGATGTGAAGGAGTTAGAGAAGAAGTTTCTTGATTGGAGGAAAGTTTTGGTGGAGAAGATGAATGGTATTGAGCTTAATTTGGAAGGAGTTAAGTATAAGCTTAGTGTGGTACTTCCGATTTCAGATGATTTTGAGAGGTTGAAGAAAGATTGGGAGGAATTTTATGCTTTTGGTAATCGGAGTTCTTAAATTTTGACTTGATTTTTAGGATTTTTCGGGTATTTGATGTGATTGTGTTTTTGTAGGACATCCAAGGGAAGGAAGAAGAGAGGCTGATACGATAATACTTAGAGGTGTGCCATCAAGATGGTTTGCAGAGCCAAGAGTTTCTTCAAAGCCTTCAATGTTGGTTACACATACAATCTTCTCCAGCTTTGGGAAAATTAGGTAAGATTCATGTCCAATTTGATTATGTTTGTCCAAAATTGTGTTTTTATCTGTAGAAGAGAAGAGAACATTAATAAATTTGCTTCAAGAATGTTACACTATGGGAGTTGAGATTGATCTATGCTCACTTATTGCAAATTTCATTGGTTTTGTGGTGTTTTTGAAAGCTTTTTTGCATCTAATTTTGCACATAGTCTACAGAAGTTGTTCATGTAGATCAAAAGACCTGACATTTTGTATGAAGTTTCTTGGTTAAGTGTAGTTGTAGGATGAAAATCTTACCTAACAACTAATAATGGTTTCATTTTAAAATTCTGGTTTAGTTATCTTTATACAGTCAGTGTAATGAACTTGCTGTTTGCCAATGATAGTTTGATGTTAGTGTGATACCGATAATTTCGATAAATCCATGTTCAGCTGCATTAACTCATCCTCTATAGGAATCTTAATGTTGCTGAGGACGATGATCTAGGTAAGGACGCAGATGAGGACAGTGGAGACCTCGTATCAGGTCTTCATTGTAAGATTGTGGTTCAGTTCGAGAAGTACAACGAGTTCGTCAATGCTATGAAGGCTTTCTGTGGTCGCTCAATGCAAAAGGTATCATCTATATTGCAAAGAAGCATTTTAGGTTTCATTAGACAAAAATATTTTGGGAAAATTGGAGACGGTGGGATAGTGGCTATCTCTGTTCAGCTGTTGTGTAACCTTCTTAATTAGCACACAAGTTTTTATCATTACTAAAAAAAATGTTGTTGTTGGATGCTTCTGCTGAATCCTGAACTAGATTGTATGCTCAACTATATTCTGCTGCTGAGTTTTTGTGGAATCTCGCTAACGATATTCTGGGATGTAAACCACGTTTAAAGTTTTACTGGATCTGTAACAGCTGTATATCTGTTCAATACTTTCTGGTTTTATTTGATTGTATATGGAGAAAGAATTAGACAAGTGGTAGTTTTGTCGGTATTGGTCTTGTAGGAATTAGAGCATGACTGATGTACTCTGGTTTTTGTCATCTGAGCAGGAAGGTACTCGGCTAAAGGCAGACTATGAACTAACATGGGACAATGTTGGGTTCTTCCGGAACTCGAGGAGGGCGTTAGATCACAGAGATGGC
Source organism: Cardamine occulta (assembly GCA_028015245.1). NCBI lineage: Eukaryota > Viridiplantae > Streptophyta > Magnoliopsida > Brassicales > Brassicaceae > Cardamine > Cardamine occulta. Next base: position 3,570,653 of record CM051368.1, read on the forward strand.
GGATATAGAAACGAGTCTTTTGGATACAATCAGGATGATTTACGCCGAAAAAGATTCAGGGTAATGTATGATTATGATGATATACTAAAACGCTGAATCCAGACAACGATGATTCTGATTTCTTAAATCTGTTTATTGGCAGGAGTAGAACAATGAGATGAGGTCTAAAGAAACTTGGGAGATGTAGCATGTGTCTTCTAGGTTTTATGACGGTGGATATGTATTTTAGATATCTTTTGAAGATTTTTTTAAGTTGAGGATCTGATTCTTGTTCTTATATGCCGAAGTACATCAAGCCTTACTGGACTTAACTCGAATTTAATTTCGGAAATATATTCCCTTTGAAGCAAACAATGAAGAAAGGAAATTTTCAGTTCGTTTGTGTGTGTGTGATGTTAGATGGATGAATGTTTAGTTTTTTCTTTTATTTAAAGATCACCATAAGTTTGAGTATCTGTCTTCTGATTATTATATCTACTTTGGTTATAAGAGCATTTTTAGTGAGATTTTATAAGAGAAAAGAAAAGAGAGAGTGAAAAGAAGTTCTCATTTGAGAACTCCAGAAGAATCTCTTCTAACAAATGTCTCACAGTAATTCATTTATTTCCTTTTAAAAATTTAAAATTTAAATCTATAATTAGATTTTATTAAAATATTAATAGTTTTTTTTGTTTGAGAGACTATGAGAATGTCTTTGCAATGCTGATGCTCTAACTTCATCACAACAAAATTCTATAAGGAATAAGTCTAGAACCACGAGTCTACGGCCATATCCATCACCAATGAACCCTATTTCTAAACTGTAAATGAAATCCCATAAAATAACAAAGTAAAAAAGTCTTTAGAAGCGGACAAGATTATCCATAAACGACTTTTAACCCCAAACCTCCTTGAGAAGACCGTTACCTATAAAACTTCCATTGAAGTCAATTGATATCTAGAATCTATCTGCGGCATCTCACATCTACGGTCTACCTTTTATTTCCATTAATTATCATTGATGACAGGTTTACTTTATATCCAATGTCACGTTTTCCATGTATTGTGATTGTGTAGTGGAAACTAATTGAATTATTATAAGAGTTGAATTATTAGAAGAAACTAGCGAAATTATTATTTTTAGAGAAAAATGACAAATGTATTGCATCACTATCTTTCTTTCATTTCCATAACTATTATTGATGATAGGTTGAAAGTTATACTTATTTTCTCATAATTAATCTTTATCAAAATGAGCAAAACATGTAGTTTAACGTAATAGAATAATGTATATAAACAACATCTACTCGTTATCAAAATATCTCATTTGTATATGCCACACTGTCATAGTAAAATAACTAATTCAAACTATCTTTCTTTTCTTTTATATCATTTGGATCAATAAAATTCGATCCATAGCCCAATTTTATTTTTATTTTGAGAGATAATACGATTTATTAGAGTCTAACTCCGATGGAAATATGATAAAAAATAACAGTTAACCACTTGACTAAATGCACTTTCTTAATTTAAATTATCATATTCTTCTATGGTAATTAAATTATTTATCCGCCATAAATGCTTTAGAAAAATTGTCACCATCTATCTTGTATATTCACTAATCCTCATTAATGATAGCCTAGTTGCAGTTTTTGGTTCTTATCATACTAGTCACTTTAGATCCATATGGACCATATACTTATCTGTCACTTATTCAATGCATATAGGTATGGATTCTAAATAAATTGCTCATAACAATTCGAAAACCAACTATAATTATTTTTTCAGTTAGATAAACTTTTCTGCTAAAACGTTTATGTTTTCCGTAGATAAAATGTAACAAAGAACATCTTCCAGTTGCATATTTACATCTATAAACATGAATTTCTGCTAATTTCAGCTGTCTAAAAATTAACAATTATGACCGAAACAGAGAAGAAAACAAAAGTAACAAGGAATAAACAAAAGATTTTAAAAAAAAAAAAACGTTTTTGCTGGGTCACGCGTTTTTTCACGAGCAGCCAGAAAACGAAAATTCTACTTGAGAGGAGAATGATCACGAACAGTTCTTGGATTGAACGATGATCTATTTTCAATACTCAATTTCCTAGCGAAATCTTTCTTCTTCATCGCATAAAACGAAGATCCTCTGTTTCCACTCTGTTCTTGAATCGTTGGAACCAAGTACCAAGCGATACAAGTACACATAATCGCTACAGATCTTCCAAAGAAAGCCAAGAAAACAAGAACCAAGATCGTAGTCACAGGCAAGAAATGATTCGGTCTAGCGATCTTCTTTAGATTCTCGTTTATAACACAGCTGTGTTTCTGCTCTGTTTCAGGCTCTGTTATCTTGATTTCCTCTGTTTTCGATTCTTTGACTTCTGTCTTGACTTTATTATCAGCAACATCTTTCTTCGTCTTCTTGTTCTTCTTGTGGAGATATGATGATTTTATCACAACGGGGACACACTCGCCGGAGCTTGTGAACACGAATCGGACAAGAGGTGGGCCACCGGAATCGAGCTTTTTCGAGTAGATGCTTTGTCTCTTCTCGTCGAGCTCTGAGAGAAGCTCAGAGAATTTGTCAAGTCCACGATTTGAATAAGGGTTCTTGCTCTCTTTTCTTGATTTTCTTGGGGAAGAACATGTAGATCTAAATGGACTCACCATTTTTGTTTCAATAGATGATCTTTTGGTTTCTTTAATTTTGAGCTGTTCTTGAGAGATCAAAGAGTTTAAAAGGATGTTTTTGGGTATTTGTTTATCGAGATATGTTTTGCAAACAAGAGAGACGACCTTGTTATTAATATACGGGATTTTGTATTAAATTTTTTATTTTATTTTATGAATTTTATTTAGTTTTAAAAAGCTTGACGCGACAAGAATATTATTTTTATAGAACCCATCAGAGAATATGATTTTTTTTTATAAAAAGAAACGGATTTAATGATTTGACCGGATCTGATGAAGCGTTATAACTTGGTCAAATCTCAGAATTTCAGAATTTTATACTCCCTCTACTGTTTCACAATACATGATGTTAAGGATATTTTTCACAAATTAAGAAAATAATCATTACTTTTTTAATATATATTATTTTCTCTTACCAAAAATTATTTTAATAATTATAAACCAATAGTAATATAATTATTTTCAATCATTACATCTTGATATTTACAATTTATCAATAAAAATAAAATAAAAAGATTAGAACATCAAACTTTTTAAAACAAAATAAAGTAAATAAAACATCATCTATTCTGAAAGGGAAGGAATATTTTTGAAATATTTTTTTAAGTAAGATAAGATGAGAAATCGTGACGCTGGTCACTTGGTCTTGTTGATTGACTTCCTTGCGGCAGAAGTTAAACAAAAAAAAGTCTTTTTCTTTTATAAATTTCCACGACGGATATATTAATTTTTAATTATTTATTGTAATATTTATTTGTTGGCTTCGACGAAAGCAAAATCTACTAATCTAGTGGGACTCTTTGAAAGTATATTTTTTTTCGCAACTCGTTTGATTTTATTTATATTTGAAGGTGAGTTAGCCTGTTATTAGGTCAGTTTACTTAGCTCGAAAACTTGATAATAAATACTCCTTCCGTTTTATATTATTTGTCTTTTTGGACCTTAAAATTCGTTTTATATTAATTATCGTTTTACGTTTTTAATGTATATGTTTGATAAGATTTCTAATTTTATCTCTCATGTTTTTATGTCTTAATCAATGAAATAAAATCAAATAAACATTAATTAAGGATAAAACAAAAAAAATTAAATGTTTTTTTAATATGTGTGAAACAACTTTAAACGATAACTAATTTGAAACAGAGGGAATAGTATTATAGTTAACATGATTTCTGTGACTTATTAGTTTTTTATTTCGTTATTTTTAATGGCTTTATATTAGGTTTCTCGATTTAGTTATGCACATGTGACAAGGACATAAGTGTTGTTCTTTCGATGTTAAAGGAATTAAATGTTGTTTTTTGCTCGTTAATTACTACTACGTTAAAACCAACAAAAAAATTACTAATACGTGTTTTATTTGATACCTTATGTCTGTGTTTGGAAATAATTACATACATCAATCATTTAATGAGACTTGAATAATAGTAGTTGTATGATCATATGCTCAAGAGATCTGGTCAACCTTGGTGTCACACTTGCCTATGACTTCACTGAGTGATCTTCTTGATATTGTTCATTGGGTTCAATCAGCTCCTACATCTAGGAAGCTTATGATTATTTGCAAGATGTTGTTACAGGTCATTGAGACGACCTATAACAACCTAAACTAAACGATGAGGATTGATTGACTTGTGATTACAAGTCGACCTTGATCTGCCTTCTAGAATCTCTATCTCTTTAGTTGTGGAATTTTTTTTCTATTCAATGATCTCATTATATTAGTTTAACTCCTTTGGCGCACTCTTACATTTTTCTTTTACAAAAGTAAAAGATTCTTATTCACACACTGTTCATCAAAATGTTTTTTTTTTCTCTAAATAAAATCTTTCAAGTAGAATACCAATCATAAAAGAAAACCCTCACGTATACATGATGTTACTAATTACTACTAATAATCTTTAGTAACTTATATCATTAAATTAAATATCGTTTCGTATTTGAAAAATATACTATACTATATCAGTAAATTAATATTTCAAATTGTTTTGTTTTTTTAGAAAAGTGTACCACACACTCAAATATCATTAAATTAAATAAATGCATTACGTCTAATCTCAATATTTCTATATACCACTATTTTAAAAACACAAAAAAAAACGTTTACATATATATATATATATATATATATATATACCAATGAAGAAAAAAGTTTATAGGATTTGTATACAATTTAGAATTCAAAATTTCTTAGGCACATTACAAAATGCTTACCCACCTTTTTAAAAATTATTGGAATATAAATGAAATGCTCAATGATTGAAAAAATACTTTAAGTGATGGTACAACCGTAATAATGCATTTTCACTACCGATTCGATTCTCGTATTAATTTAATTTAAATTACAATTGATTTGGTGAAAAACAAATTTAATTCAATTGATTAGGTATTAAAAAAAAGCTACATTCCGTGAATCCATCCAATTGAACGCAGCTTAAGACTAGGTGTGAAAGTCAAAAATCAAAAATTTCATTGGAACATTCTATCGATCATTGAAAATTATTAGGGCTTAAAAATTCCACTATGCATATGTTTTATTTACTGAAATAGTTATGAGGTGTCTTTTTCAAAAGTGTTTATAATATTTACGTTCAAAACATATTCAATTAAATTAAATGGTTTGAACATTTGAAAATCTTCAAATTAATAATAGGAGTTATAAGGACAAATACAAAAGGAGAAATCAGAACTCTTATGTACAAATGTTACAGACACTTCAGCTTGTAACAAAAAAAAAAAAACAGAGCTTCCATGACACTAACAAATAACACAATCTATAAGTTTTTGTTCTTCGATTCTGTTCTTAATAATATTTTCAGAAACAAACATGAACATAAATATTAATTAAAAAAAAGTATTTGAAAGATCTCTCTGAAAATTACCTGCAAAATACTTGAACTTAGAACTCAGAGAGCTCCATGTTGTTCATGATAGCAGTTTCTGGATGATAATGAACCATTTCCTTCCACATTAACTCTCTTATCATCTCTGCCCCTAAATCCTCGTCTTCGTCTACATCGAGATCAATAGGAACTTGAGCTGGAGGATTTGCATTCGGGTCATATAAAGGCGCCATGTAAGGATGTTGAAGAGCTTCCGTGACACTAATCCTTTTCGAAGGATCAAGAACAAGCATTTTCTGAAGCAGATCAATAGCTAGAACATGCGCATTCGGGTAAAGACGAGAGAATGATATCCCTGGTGAGTAAGGGAGTGATTCTATGTATCTTTTGGCTTTCGGGTTATCTATAAACTCGAGATCTTCTTCTTTTTGGCTCCCCAAAATGTTAATGATGAGTTTAATCTGGTTTAGACATTCTGTTCCCGGGAATATCGGTTTTCTACCAAGAAGCTCAGCGAATATACAACCGACTGACCAAACATCTATAGAGGTTCCATAGTTGTCACAACATAGGAGAAGCTCTGGTGCTCGGTACCATCGAGTCACAACATATTCAGTCATGAACTGACCTTTGGTATTGCTCGTCCTCGCAAGCCCAAAATCGCATATCTTTAAGTCGCAGTTTGCGTTTACAAGGAGGTTACCGGGTTTTAGATCCCGATGGAGAATGTTAGCTGAATGAATATACTTAAGCCCTCGAAGCAACTACACAAAAGAAAAACAAAAGCAAGTAAAAAACCATTTCATTGATATATATATAACCCGGAAAAAAAGCAACAGATGCGTAAATCGTGTACCTGGAACAAGAAGTATTGACAATGGTCATTACTTAACACTTGGGAAGACTTGATAATCTGGTGAAGATCTGTATCCATGAGCTCATAAACAAGATACACATCCTTAAAGCTTCTCTTATGATTAGCCATCATTACATCTTTAAGAGCAATCACATTCTCATGTCGAAGATGGCGTAAAAGCTTGAGTTCCCTAAGTGTCCTCAAAGCATCAATCCTGTTCTCAAACACATTGTGGATCTTCTTGATCGCCACTCTCTCATTGCTGTCTCTGTTAACCGAAGAACAGACTACTCCGTAAGCGCCTCGGCCTATCGGTTTGATTGGCACGTATTTGGTATCGATCTCGAAAAGTGTTTGCCACATTGAGAAGTAATGCTTCCCTTGATTCCTAATTCCGTTTGGTGGATCAACCGGAGTAGCCATTCTTCTTCCCTTCTCATCATAACACAAAAAAAACGAATAAAAATCAAAAATTTATTGGAAATTGAACATTTCATAGCCGATTTAACAACATTCCAAGAAGTTTGAAAATGACTATTCAAGAACACAAAACTGTGAACTGATTCAAAAAGTGAGAATGAAAGATCAAATTTTTAGTTTTGATCTTAGGGTTCTTTAAGCTCAAAACGTATCTGAATTTATGACATTACTGTTTCAAGATCACTCAATTGTATATTTGTACGTAAACCAATTTATCTTCAAAACCTTCTGAACAGAGAAATGAACAAAAAATGAATCTTGATCGATGTAGAGATTGAGCTGGAACGATCTGAATTTGCAGAGAGCTTACCCGGTGAGTGTGGAGGACGAATCAGATTCGTCGGTGAGGCAACGGCGATCACCGGTGAGATTCGGACGGAGAGAGAGAAAGTTGGAGAGATTTGGCTGGTGAGAGTGAGAGATTTGGTCAACGCTCTGACCGTTGACTATCTACTTTCTCGTTCATTACCATTTAGAGGATTAGTTAGTGTTTGTTTCTCTCTTTCTGTCTCGTTCCGTCATTAATCTCCCTTAAGTTTGGGCTTTAGCTAAGCCCAATCTGATTTGCAACAACTAATTGTTTAATAAATAGTAAAAGTTTAGAACAATTAACAGAAATGTGGACGTGCCGGAGTGGTTATCGGGCATGACTAGAAATCATGTGGGCTCTCCCCGCGCAGGTTTGAATCCTGGGCCTGAGCATTTCTTTGTTCAGTACTTTTAGGTTCAACTAGAGGTTGTCTATATTATAAAAAATTTCTTTGAATTTTGGTTGGAAAAATATACATTTCGATATTTTTAATGTAGTATTTAAAATTATAATATGTATATCTTTACATGTGATTCTGTAAATCTATAATATGATAATATGTCAATATGATGAGATAATACATGGTGCGATGTAATTAAAGATTTTCACTATCTTCAAAATTTAAAACTATTGTTTACGCAATAAATTAATTATCCAAGTAAGTTTCTAGTTTTTTCCTATGATACGAGGATTATTCCCGCTATGCAAGGATTTTTTTTATTTTGTTATTTTGGTAAGAGGAATAAAGTAATATTGAAACACTATCATTTAATCTTTGGAGTATAGTGCTTGGTTAACAAAAAATGTGTGTTTTATATTTACATTTGGTAACATGTTTATCCATTTTATACATTTGCATATTTGAAGTTGAATTATACTTTATAAAAGCATATAATTTGTACAAGTATTCGATGGAGCTTAAATTCTAAATTTGTACACACTTTCAAGAACGAAAATAATTTTAATTAATTATTTTTAGACGCATTCGTAAAAGTATTAGGTGGAGCTTGAATTCCAATTCTGTACACTTAAAAAAAACAAAGTAAATTAATGTAAATTATTTTTAAAAAATCAATAATATGTATTTTTCATCAATTTTTTAAATTAATTGATGAAAAAGATATGCAAATTAGAGATTTTATTTTCTAAAAAATATAATCTCATAAATTTTAAAATTGAATTGAAAATTTTGTTATTGAAATCGTGTTACAGCGAAATGTACAATTAAACAACTAAGTCATAGCAATAAAAATCAAACAACGAATGATAACATCAGATAGTAAACGAATAGTCTTTTTAAAATCAGATACATTTGTTATGGTCATTTAAAACAAAGATCAAACAAAGAAATTTTTTTTTCCTTTTAACCTCTAATTTACAAAACATCCGTAATTTTGTTTGCTGTAATACTCACGATGGCCAAGTTATCACGTTCTTGTTTTTTTTTTTATATATATATATATAAAAAACAATTATAGAGACAATCAATCCGTGAACTTTATGATCATCAAAACAGTTTCCAACTATATTGGGTGGTTAAAGCAACAAAAAAATACAAAATTTTGATAGTATTTTTTGAGATTTTTGGAAATAAAAAATATATGAGATTACCTACGAACACAAGCATTAGTACGAGAATATAAGAACATAAGATTGGGTAATTAAACTAGTCACATAATTAACAGTTTATGATAGCATTTTAGATATTTAGAAGGCATTTTATTAAAAGCAAGGGGAAGAGTTGAGAACAGAGCAACAGTAGTAGAGTAAGTAAACCAAAAGGATACTAAAAGTATATGAGAACTCAATGTAGAAACCCAGACCATGGAGAAGCGGAGCACCAATGATCGATAACATAGAAAGAGCAAAACCAAACGATACTCTCTTAGAAGATCGGAGATCACAATGCTGATAGAGCTTCCCACCTAGGAAGAGGGCCAACCAAGAAGCTCAAAAACTTTCTTTGACCGCAATTGAATGGAAGGAGCACAAACACCACCAAGAAACTGAGAACCTCACCAAGCAAGCCAAAAGGGATGAATAGCGAAGCCAAGAAGACCTAGACAAGAGAAGGACTGATGACCAGGAAGGATGTAGCTTCCAACACCATCAATGGAAAGGGTGGCTATAGAGTGTCGAGGAAGGCAGAAACCCTTGAAGGAACGATGAGAAGCCAGCCAAGCTAGTCACCGAATCCCACAGTTGATCAAAACCCAAGAATCCAAGCATCTCCTCCAGACCAAAAACAGAGATCAGAGCTGCTACATAATGCCAGAATTGCGAGACCCATCAAGCAAAGAACCAAGGTAACACAAACCTCCAACAATCTCGAAAAGCTCTAGCATACACAATCAGCAACCAAGGAGAAAGAAGCAAAGCCTAACTTAACCTTAGCAAACCACTAAAGAAGAGAACCCACTAATCCGAGACAAGGAGGAGCAAGTAGAGAGTAGCCGAAGAACTTCACACCAAAGAAGCTAGAGGAGGAAGGAGCAACCAAGGAGCAAGCCACAACGAAATAAGGCCTTTAACAACTGCCACCCCAACGGAAAAAGAAGGAGTCTACCAAGGAGCAAGCCACATAAGAACTAAGGCCCTTTAACTAGGTCGGAACAGAGAAGAGCTGCACCAAAGTCGAGGACAAAACAGAGAAGGGACCAAACCGGGAAGGCAGGGCAAGAGAAAGAGTGCCCTCAAAGGAAGGGAAACCAACACCGGACGAATCAACAGCCGCAAATCAACAAGACACCAGAAGATGGAAGAGAAAGAGAAAGAAACATCTTGATGGCTTCTTGAAGAAAAAAAACCAAGGAGCAAAAAAGCCTTGCACTGGAGAAGAGACTAAAGCCACACCTAGACTAATACCGAGAGCATATACGGAGGAAGATACTATCCAAAACTGAAGAGCCGAAACCAACAAGAACAGTAGCCACCTAAGCTAGGCTTAAAACACGGAACTCTACCTAGCTAAACCACATGAGTCGAGACTAGAACCAACCTCAACCAAGAGAAACCGTCCTCAGGCAACCACAATCGAGAGAGCTTCAGAAACAGGAAGCGGAGGAAGAAACACCGTGACAAGGGGGTCATTTTCCCAGCGGCGGTGAGAGAAACCGGCCGCCGGTGACGAAGATCGGAGAAGATTTTTGACGGCTAGGTTTAGTCGCTCGATTTGTTTTAACTAGAATCGGATCCGCACATACGTGCTGGGTTATATTTGTGAGAATAACTGATTTGATATTTAAATTTAAGATATAATTTAGTCGTCAATATTAAGTGATGTTACATGCATATTTTCTAAACTAATCAAAACCGTTTTTACAGTTTGATTAGGAGTATTTAAATCGGATTTGGATTCAGTTTTAGTTTTTGTTTATTTCACTATATAACGTAGGTATCTCTGTTCTGGAACGGAAAACCGTCTCGGCTTGAATTTATAAAAACTCTTCCGTCCCATAACCGTTTCCTTTTAAATAATTATCCGCTCGACAATTTTAACCAAAAAAAAATTTACCTGTTCGGCAATGTTTGTTATAAGAAATTGGGTAAAGGTTTTAGATAGAATACATATATTTCCGTTTGAATATTTAATTTTTATAAAATTAATAAAAATTATTCAAAAAAATTATAATGCTAAAAAATTCTCTACATATTTTCAAAAGTTACCCGAGAATTCCTAAAATACACGTCTCTATGTGGTTTTTTACCCGTCTCGTAGTCAACTCTTTCCAAAATTAGTGACAATTTGATAATTGAATTTACCTACACAAATTTTTTTATCCCGTACCGTTATCCAAAATTCTTATCCCATTTTTACCGAAAATCGTTCAAATAATATTTTTTGTTACCCGAATTATCCATTTTCTATTCCATTACCAAAAATAGACTGAAATTTAAAATAGCAGATTGATTTTGTTGAATAAAGATTCTAGAGTAATCAAAATTTAATTATCGTTTTTGAAAGTATATACAGTTAGTAAAATGAATTACTAAAAAAACTGGTGTAATTTAGAAAAATAAAATTATATACATATGAAAATATATTTAATGTGATTTTTTATGGGACATTTATGTTTTGTTTATTTGTTTGTCAAAACTTAACAGAGGTATTTTATGATATGATTCAATAAATTGACATTGTCAAACTTAAAAAGATTGATGATTTCAATGAAATTCGGTTAAATCTTTTTTACTTTAAAATGTATAACATCTTAACTTTTTATAAAGTTAAAATATAACATTTGATAATTTAAACTTTTTATAAAGGTTAAATATGAAGTTTTAATATATTCGTAATATCTTAAACTTTTTAGAAAGTTAAAATATTCGTAATATTTTAAAACTTTCATAAAAATTATAAAAAGTTAAATTAATTTTGATTGTATATGCTATGATTACACATTTTAACTAAATAATCGAATTAAATAGAATAGAAAATTTTAAATTTGGATGCCTAATAATTCAAGTTTCTTGCTCATTCAGATTTTAAATCTTTTTGGTTATTTTTATAATATGAGTCATAACTATTGCTCAAAATTTTTAACTGATGTGGGACATTGAACACACATTTTTTCTTCATCGATTGAGTAATATATCTCTATTTCAAAAAATTTGATTCACAACATATGCAGAAAAAAATTATATTTTTATTAACTATATATTATATGATAATTCAAAATAATTTGAATATAGATCAAACAAAGATGGTAGAAGAATCATAATTTTAAATCTTAACAAAATCTTTCAAATGAAATAAATCAAAATAAGTAATATGGTATAATTAGATATCAAATCTTAGTTTTCAATTTTGATTGGTTAACAATTTTTAAAAAATTCAGTTTTTGTCCATCATTAGGAGAAACTGAGTTTAATTTTTATTTATTTATTAATTAATATTTAAAAAATATTTTAATTAGGCTTGGATATGGGATCCCGTTTGGTTACATAGATATAAGTTAAGACACAAATATATTTTTGCCATTAATGAGAGTTTTTTTTGTTCTTTATTCCAATGACATTTCATGTAAATTTTTACAACTTAAAGGTTGATTTCAAATTGTGTTTTCCTTTTAATGATATAGATTATTACCCATTTTAACTAAAAAAATTGAATTAAACCGAATAGAAAATTTAAAATTTAGATGCTTCATAAGTCAAACTTCTTACTCATTCGGATTTAAAATCATTTTGGTCATTTTTATAATATGTGTCAGAACTATTGCTCAAATCTTTTAACCGATGTGAGACATTGAACACAAATTTTTTCTTCATCGATTGAGTAATATATCTCTGTTTCAAAAAACTTAATTCACAACATATGCAGAAAAAATCTACATTTTTATTAACTATGTATATTATAGATAATTCAAAATAATTTGAATATAGATCAAACAAAGATGGTAGAAAAATCATAATTTTAAATCTTAACAAAATCTTTCAATTGAAATAAATTAAAATAAGTAATATGTATAATTAGATATCAAATCTTAGTTATTCAATTTTGATTGGTTAATTTTTTTAAAAAATTCATTAAAATTTTCATCCATAATTAATAAGAGAGAGAAAATGAGTTTAATTTTTATTTATTTATTAATTACTATTTAAAAAATCTTTTAATTGTGTTTGAATACGTGGATATAAGGTATGATACAAAGACATTTTTGTTATTAATGAGAGTTTTTTTTCTTTATTCTAATGGCATTATATGTAATTTTATTAGCATTTAAAAGTTACTTTCAAATTGTGCTTTCCTTTTAGTAATATAGATTGCTGCTAAGAGATTCACTGATTCCACACCATTATAAAATTCACGTGACTTTCTCCATAATTGTTAGAAGGCTAATTTTCATAGTAGTTTCACAACTTTTTAAAACTAGCCTAATTGTTAGAAAGCTAATTTAAAAAAGTTATGATACTACTATTAAATTTTAGATTTCTCTACTCGATTTGAATAAAACTTTCTGTGATCAGCATCCTTACATATTGATATTACTGGACGATTAAACTCAGAAAATTAAGAAGATTTCAGTCACTACTTTGTTGTTATTTTATACTTTTTTCTAATGAGATTTCACAATATAAATAACTGTTAAATAAATTATCTTGTAAGATGGAGTAGATCATAAAAAAATTTATGGGTGGAAAATTTTTTATAGCAAGAAATTTAAGTGGGGGTTTGATTTTACTGTGGATTTTCAAAATAACGTTAAGAAATTAAAGTGGCAAAGTAAATGCTTAAACACCGACTGTATTATGGATATTGATTTCTTTAGTCCTACTATAATTAGTTAATGATTTTTTCAATAATCAAAAGGCATGGGCATTCGAGTTTCGGATTGGATTTGGATCATACTTTTTTTTGGGTTTTGGGTAATTCGGTATTAGAGGTTTTCTATATGAATGGATAATTTGTAATTTCGGATCGGATTCGGTTTGAAAATCTTTCGGATCGGATTCGGTTCGAGTATTATATTCAGGTTTTCAAATTTTTTTATCCGGATTCTAGAAATATTTTTTATCGAAAATTACTAGAACAATCCAGAAAAACCCAAAAATCTGATATTATTCGAAATATGAATTACGGAAATTGACTTAGAGATTCCAGATTGAAAAATTGGGATATTAGGGATTTAAAATTTAAGATTTGGGTCTAGCACCTAACTAATTGATGATTTGTTTTTAAGTTTATTAATTATTTTTTATTTTATTAACTAAAAATAAGCATATGATGCTACCTATAAATTATTATAAATTTAAATATTAAAAATACTAATAGAGATTAATTGTTTGTACAATTATTCATGAAACAGATGTTTATTATAACTGTATACTCAGGACCTGTCCAAACATTTTTAAGGCCCTAAGCAAAATCATAATGATGACCGTTACCAAAAAAATTATTTTGATATTACTAAAAGTCTAAAACTAACCATAATAATAATCTAGTTATGTAATAAAAATAATAGTATTAAAATTATATTAATCAAAGTTGTATATAATTAAGGTAGCTGTTAAAGATATTTTCAAGATGTTAGCTGTAAGTTTATGAAGCTGTTAAATGTATATATTTGTATTATCTTAGGACCACACAGTTGTAATTTTATGTTTAAACCACTTCATAAACGGACACTTACTGTTTTAACAGAGAAGTCATAGACCCACATGACGGTAAAATTAATACATGTCGAAAACACACTATATATAAAAGCATTTACATAAAAAAGAAAATGATAAAAAAGTGGATGCTTATAAGTTATATCCCACATCGACCAAAAGTTAAAAGGAAGGAGATGAATCTTAACTATAAATAAAGTTCCGAGATCTTCTACAAAGATGGTTTCTAGCTAGAGGCTTCACGAATTAGCATTGTCTGATCTTTATTTCTCATTTTTTCTGTTTAAATATTGTGAAGGGTTCTTGAGAATTGTTTACAAGACTTTCATGAATTAAAGTAAAGTCGATTATGATTCTCATAGTGCTTAACGGTGATGTCTCTGTGAAAGATATCAGAGAACATATGCGAGATAAATCGATAATATAGAGGTCATACATATATAATCCGGTCTGCATATATCAATGACTGAAGCCATATTCAGAATCAGTAAGACACATTTAGCCTAATAAGTGAAAATGAACCAGGGTACTTAAGCTTGAGTAGTCTAAAGCAACCAGAAAAACAAAAACTCAATGCAAAATGAGAATGAATTTGTGGGTATATTGTGGAATGATGCAATAACACAAATGTTGTGCCATTAAACTAACCATTCTACACTGACACTTCTAAACTTGCTGAATAATGGAAAATTACACGCTTTCATTTTCTCAAATGCGATTAAAAGAAAAAACATTTTCTGCTTTGAAAAGAAAAAGCATATGACCAAATGAGACCAAACTGATATGTGTCTTGTCAAACAGGTTCATAGTCTTGCACTTTCTGGAAAAGTTTGAACATCTTATTTCTTGCTATAGTCTAGTGTTCATATCAAAAAAACATTATCATAATAATTCATCCCAGAAAATCAGATACAAAAATCAATCACTAAATAATAAAACTGTGCAAGAGATTCTCACTAAGAGATTTCGTCGAACACGTACACTGCATCATCCACTAGACCACTCTTCATGTCATCATCCATCATTATATTGCAAGTAGGAGTATACCCATAAATCAAATTGCCCATAAATGGAGTATCATTGAGGATCCAAATTTAAACTGAACAAGAATTTCGTTTGAACAGAAACCAAAAGTTGGATTGGGAATAGAAACACACATAAAAACAAATGCTAAAGAGATGATAACTTAAATTATAAGGACATATAGTCTCACAATCCAACATAGAAGATATTCGCTTCAGAAAGGATTTTGGCCTGTTGAAAAAATAAAAATTCTGAATTTAATTTCAAAAAAAAATCAAATTTATTTTGCATCAAAGAATGAAGATGAGCCATCCTCTTTTTTTATCTGGGAAAGTATGTATTACCTGCTTGTCTTTTTGGAATCACAATTCGATTTTCAAAAGAGGAATGTGTTGAACTTTGTAAAAGTCTTCTCCTCCTCTGGACAATTTCTCCTGAAACTCCCTTTTACATGGGTAGATTTGCAGTTCTTTCAAAGAAGTTATAAATCTCAGCCCATCAGGAAGCTCCTTCAACTTTGGACAATCCCAAATAGTGAGAGTATGAAGAAGGGGCATTGAGCCTTCTTCTACTATCCACTCTTCCCATTCTTCTAGTTTCCATAACACTAGCTTCTGCAACTGAGGAAACCCACCACCCGAACAAACCATTCTCTTCCCAATGAAAGATCCCCAATATAAACTAACCTCTTTCAACTGAAGCAATTTCTCTAGAATCGGCATTGGATCCTCCTCCAAACCACACCTATAAAGAGATAAGGTTGTAAGGTGAGAAGGGAAATGTTGCTCATCAGGTAACCTTGGCATATATATGCAATCCAAAACAAATTCTCCATCAAATATGTAATCATGTATACTAAAATTTTCCAAGCGACTCAATTCACTTAGAGATGAAAATAGAGTTTCCATTGTACACCCGCCATTGAATCTGATTTTGAGAGTGTGGAGCCTCTGGCTTTGCATGTAGCAATGGAATTTGAGAGTCTAGTCTAGTGTTCATATCAAAAACAATTATCATAACAATTCATCCCACAAAATCAGATACAAAAATCAATCACTAAATAATAAAACTGTGCAAGAGATTCTCACTAAGAGATTTAAATCGAACACGTACACTGCCACATCCCCTGGACCCCTCTACACGTCATCATCCATCATTATATTGCAAGTAGGAGTATACCCATAAATCAAATTGCCCATAAATGGAGTATCATTGAGGATCCAAATTTAAACTGAACAAGAATTTCGTTTGAACAGAAACCAAAAGTTGGATTGGGAATAGAAACACACATAAAAACAAATGCTAAAGAGATGATAACTTAAATTATAAGGACATATAGTCTCACAATCCAACATAGAAGATATTCGCTTCAGAAAGGATTTTGGCCTGTTGAAAAAATAAAAAATTCTGAATTTAATTTCAAAAAAAAATCAAATTTATTTTGCATCAAAGAATGAAGATGAGCCATCCTCTTTTTTTTATCTGGGAAAGTATGTATTACCTGCTTGTCTTTTTGGAATCACAATTCGATTTTCAAAAGAGGAATGTGTTGAACTTTGTAAAAGTCTTCTCCTCCTCTGGACAATTTCTCCTGAAACTCCCTTTTACATGGGTAGATTTGCAGTTCTTTCAAAGAAGTTATAAATCTCAGCCCATCAGGAAGCTCCTTCAACTTTGGACAATCCCAAATAGTGAGAGTATGAAGAAGGGGCATTGAGCCTTCTTCTACTATCCACTCTTCCCATTCTTCTAGTTTCCATAACACTAGCTTCTGCAACTGAGGAAACCCACCACCCGAACAAACCATTCTCTTCCCAATGAAAGATCCCCAATATAAACTAACCTCTTTCAACTGAAGCAATTTCTCTAGAATCGGCATTGGATCCTCCTCCAAACCACACCTATAAAGAGATAAGGTTGTAAGGTGAGAAGGGAAATGTTGCTCATCAGGTAACCTTGGCATATATATGTCCCATAACGTCAGATGTTTGAGATGAACGCAATCCAAAACAAATCTTTCTTTATTATTCGTGAGATCATATATGGTAAGATTTTCCAAGCGACTCAATTCACTTAGAGATGAAGATAGAGTTTCCATTGTACATCCGCCATTGAATTTGATTGAAAGAGTCTGGAGCCTTTTCATTTGGTGAAGACCCCTCACATTGCTACGTTTTGTTGAGAAATTCTTCAATATCTCCAGGTTGACTAAATTATCCAATTCCATCTTTACCTTATCATCTATTTCATCCGGTAAATAGAGGTATATCAATTCTCGCATCTCGTTCAAGACATTATTGGGCATGTACATTGGAGAAGTCGAATCTACATTTAGGTTTAAATAGAGCAGCTGCTTCAGATTCCGCATAGAAGAAGGGAATTGAGATACCTTTGCGAATAAAAAACTCAAATATCTTAAGTGGATGAGCTTCCCAATGCTAGAGGGTACCTTCCCTCCTTCAAACTCGGTATAAGAGAGATCTAATGCCCTCAACAACTGTAACCTTGTAAACAATAAATCCCATGGCATCCACACTTCTGATGTACCATTTATTAACAAGAGAGATCTAAGTTTTGGATTCTTCATCATCCTCTTCGGATCATCTGATTCGTCACACCAGTGTACTGCGATTCTGCGAGACTTACAAGGAGACTGAGAGTTTGCAATACCAACAATATCTACGAAATTCTCTTCTTCAGCTTTAAGCACACAAACTTCTCTCATCATATCATGCAACTGACATGTCTCAAATCTCGAAGTCAGCTTGTCCCTTGCAGAAATAACCATGTTTCTCTTCACCAATTCTTCTATGTATCCATCTGCAACCTCTCTAATGGTCGCTTCATTGTAACCCTTCGGCCTTGGTATTGCTTCTGAGCCCAGTAATAAGACAATTTCTCCACATTTATCTCACAATCTTCTGGGAAGTGAGCAAGGTAGAGGAAGCAGTGCTTTAAATAAATAGACAGCTCTTCAAAACTCAGATACAAAATCTGATAAACCGAACTGATATTTCTGTCGTTGAAGCTAGTCCCTCCAACAATGTGAGATCCAATATTCTCACATACCCTTTTCCAATCACTTAATGTGTGTTGCCCAGCTAACAAACCTCCTAACACCCTAACAGCCAAAGGCAATCTCCACAATGTTTGATCATATGCTTACCCATCTCTTCCATTTCTTTGTCAGCATTATGTTCTACACAACATCATCAAGATATAGTGAAATTACGGTTGAGAGATATTATTAATGATCAACATGGAAACCAAAAACTAATTGAAACTGACTTAAAAGCTTACCAGTAGAGTTTTCTCTGGGAAACGCTATCCTTTGAAAAACTGTCCAACTTTCTTCAGGAGTTAGAGAATCTGGTTTAAAGGTGAAACATTCTGGATCTGCTCGTAGTCCCACTCCTTCATTACGAGAAGTAAGTAATACCTTCCAACCTACAAAACATATAACTCTTTTAATTTAACTCCCAAAGCCAAACAAAAAAAAAACATAATGTTTTATGACCATTATATGTGCCTATGAATATGACCAAACGGTGAATATTAAAAAGAGAATCTAATTTAGTGTATGTATCATAGAATGTCACCTTTATTCCGTGGAAACATGGGTTTAATTATGTCCCAATCTTCTTCTCTCCATATATCATCAAGGACAATCAAAGCCTTTTGTGTTTCCAACACTGGAAAGAGTTTTTCTTGAAGTTCGTCTTCCGTCATCTCTGAGTCTTTATATTCTGGCCTCAGTTTCCGCAAGATTGTCTGCCACACATACTTCCTTGTAAACTCTTGTGAAACACATACCCACGCCAGTCCTCCAAAATGACTTTTTACTGTCTCATGATTAAAAACTTGTCTTGCGAGGGTTGTTTTACCAATACCGCCCATCCCGGTAATAGAAACAACTTGAGTGCTATCATCCTCCACCAAACAGCCAACCAATAGCTCAACATTCTTCTCCAACCCCACAAGATGATCTTCATTATCGCTAGAAAATGTTTGTCGCATAACCCTTTGTCTTTCCTGTGTATCCCTTTCCTTCACAATGACTTGTTGTACGCTAAGAATCTGCATATCGCGGATCACCTTAGTGATCCTCTTACTTAGAGCTTCCATATCGAAAGAAATTCCCCTTCGATCAGCAGTAACGCAAGCAAGTTGTCTGATACGTTTCTTGATACCACTTGTTTTGCTGAGTTCTTCCTTAAGAAGAAAGGTTTTGATAATATCTTCTGCATCATAAACAATTTCCTCGATCTCTTTCACAATGTTTCTCACCGTTGCACTTGTATGTTTCTTGGCATCTGCATCTTCCAAAAAGCACCTTAACATCTTTACTTCACTTTTTAACCCATCAAATTGCTCTTGTACTCCCTGAAATCGCTCAGATTCTCGGACAAGGAGGTCCCAAAGCTTCTGGACTCCAAATGACAAAAGTGAATCAGCCATAAGTTCTCCTGCTTAACCAAGAAATGAAATTAGTAATCAACACTCACTAAATAAGGGTCCATGAGTTCATATTTCAGATATTCTTATGCAGAATTTACAAAAGTAAAAGTTTCTATTCAGATCAATCCATAGATCATGATACAGAGACAATAACATTAGAATACTATAAATATAGATTGCACAGAAAAGATCCGAGAACATGCTTCCACATAAAACTAAAGAAAGAAAAGTAATAAAACCAACAAGAATCACCTCTTTTCGAAATCGCTTTTTCGTCCAATCAATATTTAGAGGAAGAAGGCGATGAGTTTAGCTACTAAAAGAACCAAATGAGAAGACTTGACTCTTATCCCAAGACTCAAGTGAGAATGCGTGGCTATAAATTCGTATATGCAACTATTCAAAACATTTTATCACTTGTAGTTGTAGCCCACTTGTCATATTACATTTGATCCCAAAGAAAATAAAAGTCATGTTTTAGTTGGATTTTATCCGAAATTTGTGTACGGCCCTAAAGAAAATTTATGCAACTGTGGTCTTCAATATATTAAATTTTAACTGTTTTTTTGAAAAAACAATTATGTGTTACTACTTTTCAGTTATATAACTTTGTTGTAAATAAAAAATAAAATTATACTGAATGCACTATCAATTAAGATATTTTACTTGTTTGATAAATTGTTCATTTTTTGTGTGTTGAAATGTTAAAATTTTCAATCAACAAATAAGTGTTATATACAAGTGAAATAGAAAAGAAACATAAATAAAAAGAAAAATTATTGTACTCCAACATATATACACATCCAAACTATTTTAATGTGTTAAAAACTACACAAAAGATTAAATTTATATGGTGACATACACGAACTGGCTATGTGCGCAACACCATAGCCATCCAATTTCTTACTGTTTCAATACAATGGATATATGGAGTCCAAGAACGTTTGATGATCGGTTCGATGAAAACCGACCATAATCCAAATAAAAGTTTACTCGACTTATTAAGTCGGATCGGTCGAGTTTTAATTGGATTACGGTCGGTTTTTGTCGGACTGATCGTCGGATGTTTCCGAGTATTGAATCAGTTAGGCCATGGTGTTCGGGTTTTGGTTCGCGTTTGGTTCGGATTCAGATACTCAAAATACTGAAAAACTAAAAAAAATATTTAAATTTTAATAAAATTTGGTTAACTTTTCACAAATATAACTAAAAAAATATTCATATATATTGGTTTATTTAGGTGTTATGCTAAGCTCAATCTAAAAGTAATTGATTTTTTCGGGTTTATAATTGTAATTTTGGGTAATTAGATTATATTAAATGTAAATATAATTAATATTTTTGGGTATATACGGTTTTTGGTTCGGATTCGGGTTTTTTTTTTTGGATCTAAAAGTCTAGAATCCGTTCTGTATTTTGTCATTTTCGGTTTGATTTTGTTTGGTTCTCTCTTTTTTGGATCTGATCGGATTGATGTTTGTTTGTCCAGAAATAGAACCGGTGTATCAGAACAATATAAAATGAATGACTATGGTGTTGCAAATATAACTGATGTTAGTTCGTGCATATCACTATATAAATTCAATAGTTTGTGTAGTTTTTAACATATTAAAATAGTTTGGATGTGTAGTCATGTGTTGGAGAATACTTGGTGTAGCTAGCAATGATTTTTTCCTTTACTCTAATTCTATTCAACCAATCAAAACTTAAGTTTTGCATAAAAATGTGTAAAACATTTAATAAAATATAACAAAAAAAAAAGCTAAAACATTTTATAAAAAGGAACCGAAGGAGTACTTCTTACTTCTTTGTATGCAAAAAGAATACTAATTAAATGAGCTAATCACCATGTCTATTAAGATGAGAGTTTCAATAACCAAACAACACCAATTAACCTTGGTTTTTATTTTAATTCCATGAAATTTCCAGCAAACTTTCATGAAGATTCGAATGAGGAGAGTATGTCATAAGGTCGAGATCTAGGAATGAAAGTCACAATTGATCTTCAACCTCTTCTATCCACGTTTCATCTTTAACCTCTTCTATCTAAGCTATTAAATTTAGGGAAAATAAAGAGACGAAAACGAGACTCAATTGTTTCAAACCAAAACCCCAAAGAAACGGTTTGTTCTCTTTTATAATGAAAACATATAAAGTTAAGTCAGTTTCATGAGATTGATTTCCGATTATATGTTTTCTTCTCTTGCTTCATCAATCATCATTCTTCTAATTCTAAGCCAACAATAATTTAATCTACCAAATAGTAAGCTATCTCACTACAACAAATCTACCGCAAAACCGACGGCATTTCCGACGGAATTAATATCCGTCGGAAATCCGTCGGTTTTTTCATTTTCTTTATTGTTTACTTTGAATTTAATTAGTTTATTAGTTTATTTTAATTTAATTTTCATTTTTTTCAGCAAGAATTTACTTGGGATAGTCACATTACCGCTTTGGTTAGAAGGGACTTCCACAAAAAAAGCGGCAATAATGTATTCACGGAAGATGAACGAGTGGAAGGCGTTGTGGTCGAGGAATCTTGTTCCAAGGGAGTTGGTTATGAATCCGGCCCTATGGAACGGGTTGATAGCGTACTGGAGTGAATACGCTACGAATGCTAGCTCCACAACCCACTCTGCATGCCGGAACAGCGATCGCAAAGGAAAGGGTAAGGCGACGCACAATCTAGGAGCAACCAGTTTGGTCACAAAGGCGAAACAACTTGTAAGTTTTTGGTTTAATCAATATGTTGTTTTTTTAATTTTATATTCAAAATATTTACTATATTTGTTAATTTTGTAGTTTCGGCAAGATGGTGTCCAATCTTCTGCTCTCAAATTGATCGAAGTTGCACACACAAACAAGACCACCAATGAAATCCAAGATGGTGTAGCTCGGGAGATCGTTGGCAATGTCAGGACGATGGGTGCTGAGTATCTTCTTAGTCAACCAATCATTGAAGGAACCTCGCCTCTCACCGAAGTCCCGATCGAGAAGATCAACGATTTCTGGCTGTAAGTAAATTTTAAAATTTTAATCAATTTTTATTTACTTTCAAATATTTATTTAACTTTTCATTTCTGTAGTGTACTCCGAAGACCAAAGGTCGGGTCTTTGGTCTTCTGGACGATTCAGCATCTTACTCGGCTACTTCACGCTTTTACGGGGATCCTAGCGACGATCTTAGAGCGAGGCTCGCAGAAAAAGACGCTGAAATGGAGGAGCTGAAGGTGGATATGCAACGCCTTAAAGAGGCCGGAGAAGCGCAACAGGCGAAATATAAAGCTGATCAACAAGCGATGATCCAACGGATGAACGAATTCTTTTTGCAATATCCACCACGTCCACCGGGCATTTAGTTTAATTTTCGAATTATAAACAATTTTATGTTTTTTTTTCTTTTTGAATTATTAAAAAATTACAATAATATTCTATTTTAATTTTTAATACTATTAAATTTTGTTTTTCATTTCTTTTTTAAAAATTTAATTTTCTTAAAATTAATTGATTTTTCAAAATATTATATTAAAAAAAAAATTCGCTGTCCGTCGGAAATCCGTCGGTTTTTAGATCCGTCGGAAATCCGTCGGTTTGTATCCGTCGGTACTACGTCGGGAATCTGTCGGTTTCTTTCGGTTCAAAAACATCGGAATTCCGTCAGAAATCCGTCGGTGTTCAGATCCGTCGGAAATCTATTGGTTTTTGTCCGTCGGACAAATGTCGGTAATCTATCGGTCACCGTCGGTTAAAAACATCGGAATTCCATCGGGAATCCGTCGGAATATTTCCGACGGACACCCGACGTAATATATTCCGACGGATGTCCGACGGATTAGCGACGGATTTCCAGAAACTAGATTCCGTCGGAAATCCGTCGGAAATTCAGACGGATTTCCGACGGATTTCTAAATTCCGACGACATAGTTCAGACGGCAAAAACCGACGGATTTCCGACGGAATTCCCGTTTTCCGACGGAATTTGCCGTCTGATTCCGGCTGTTTTCTTGTAGTGTCTATCCTTCCATTTGACAACCATGTATAATCAGATGGATTATAAAGAATCCAAATAAATAAAGAGGATAAAGCTAGCTGTAAACATAACCCATATTGAAAGTTGATGTAAGCATTTTCTCTGAGATGAAACTCGAATGTGTTCTCGACTTTACATACTCATTGGACTTTCGTAGTATTCTATCTGAAAACCAGAGATAAAACATCATGTTATATATAATTCAGAATCTTATACCAAACATCAAAAAGTAGACACGTATAGCAAAGTCTATATATCATTGAACGTTTGTTTGAGATGAGATTTTAAATTTAGGACTGAAGATTCTCTTACTTGATCATAGTAAAACAACTTACTCTCTCCAATTCCTTAGACGTATTTTAAGCATTTGGGAGCATCCAGAGCTCTTAACTCGGAGGGAGAAATGGAAAAAAAATTGGCACCACCCTTGAAAAGAACTGGTTCAATGATTTACAACTTAAAGAGTAATTGCTTTTATGCACATTGATAAATATGAATTATATATACATCACTGAAAGAGCACTAAGTAGAACATGGACTGTAAACAGGAGAGTTTTTCTCTTGTAGCACAAATCACATAAATTTAAAGAAAGAATACTAATTGAAAACATACCGTTTTCGTAATAGTCAGTGGAAGATCCTTGTATGAGTGAGATTTGAACAACGGATTTTGAAGGACATAAACATGAGTTTCATTAATATCCATCAACTGTCATCATCGGCATATACAGAAATCATACTTTTTAGTACTGTGAGACAAAATCTCAATCATATTATATTCCTCAGCATCATTTCCTGTAGACAGAAGTCGGAGGATTAATCTTGGTTCTTCATCATAAAATTTAGCAGATGATTACCAAAGATATTTAAGAGATTTGACATAGGTGAGCGGAGTCGAGTGGCTTGTCGCACCAGTATTGTTTGTGGCTGCTTGGTCGGAATTGTGTCTTAGATTCTTATAGTAGACTAAAGTTTCAATCCAGCAGAAGAATGCAAGCGTGGGATTTAAGAAGAAAAGTAAGAAGTTGAGACGACGAAGATAACGTAAGTGTTTTTATGGTTTACAAATCGATCGACATTCGTTTTGCATAATCTAGCTTCATGAGGTCATCTATGATTGGTTTACTCATATAATGCTGACGTGGCAAACTGTGAGCTATCCTTATTTTGCTGATGTGGAGGCATTGAGATTAACTTTGTGCTGCTTGAGGTACACGTCTTAATTCTCCATGACTAACTATAGTTATGCCAACGTTTTTTTGATCATTTCCTTTTCCTTCTTATCATAAGTCTTGTATGTTTCTTCTTTACCTTAATGGTTTAATCCACATGTCTTGTCTGTTTATTGTTTACCTGAGTAACAACTCAGATGGGAAGCTCAAAGAATATTCAAACACTAAATATATTGTACTAATTATTCTATGAACCATTGCTGTGACTTAAGATTGAGGGAATGTGTAAAACAAATTGAGAAAATTTGCAAAAGTATAACTCTTATAGAGAAAGCTTGGGCATTACCTTTCTTTATGTTGCATAGTTGATTTATTAACCACATCTCAATTTGACTTTGCAATCATCAAAAATGGTATAGAATCTCTTATAAAAATATGCACATAATTTCTTCTCACTCGAAAAATACAAAGATGGAAGACTTATATGCTAGATTTTCATTTTAAAACAACAAACTAAGGAATAACGATTGGCTTATGTTGCATTATCCTTAAAAAGGTCATATAATGGTCATTTTATGTGTTTGTCTCAAAGCTTCGAAACTACAATCATTCTCGTACCTAATTAATGAGTTAAGTATATGTAATGGTCTTTAATAAAATTAGGCATTGGTAAAAATATTTCTGAGTCAAAGTGTTTAGATTGCACAAAAGTTGTATTTGGCTCATCCCGAAAAGTTATTATTGTGAATCTACTTCATTTGTCATGTGTACAATTTTCTCAATTAAATAATATATTTCAAAGTGTATTAATGTTTTATTTTCATTGGAGTTTCAAAATAAAGATTTTAAATGAGGTCTCAGCTCCTTATAACATAAAAATGGATGTGTCAAGTTGAAGAGACTTTATTTTGTTTTTATTATATTGATTCGTTTCAGTTTTGTATAAAAATTATAATAGAAATAAAAATAATTAGTTAATTTTAATTAATGTTATTGATCTGCAATCCTCCACCCTCGTCTCTGACATGTCAATCAACTGATCCAGAAGCTGTAATCCCTACTCAAAGGATGCTCATTATACCTGCCACAACAGGTCTTACCACCACAATTCCAATGTCCATTGTTTTTCCAACACCAGCAACCAATATATTTCAAAGTTGATGTGTATTAATTTCTTTTATTTTCATTGGAGTTTCAAAATAAAGATTTTAAATGAGGTATCAACTCCTCATATCACAAAAAAGCATGTGTCAAGAGACATTATTTTGTTTTTATTATATTATTTCGATATAAGCTGTTGGGGTTTTTTTCCAGTTTGTTTCGGTTTTGTATAAAATTTATAATAGAAATAAAAAATAATTAGTTAATTTTAATTAATGTTATGGATCTTTAGTATATATATATATTATAATTAAAAAGTATTTTAATGCATTCAGTTAATTCGGTCCAAATAATTTGGTATAAATGTTTATATCTATATTATATAATTAAAAAGTATTTTAATGCATTCAGTTAATTCGGTCCGTTGACAAATTTACATTCTGTCCACATAATTTGGTATAAATGTTTCTCTACAGTTCGGTAAACTTTGGTTTGGCTTCTGATTAATGAAGTTCAGTTCGATTCAATTTTGATGTCAACTCCTAATGATGAGCTTACAAAGGAAAGAAGCTTTTAACATTAATAACTTTGGTTTTACAGTGACAAGGCGTTGCACATAAATCCATAACCATTAAGCTAATGTTGTCAATGAAATACATAACTTAATTGCTACAATGGCTTAAATTAAACACCTTTCTGTTACGAAGAATTTGGATTCCGAGTAGTTAGTTTCTGCATTTTGGATTTGATTTCACTGTGAAAAGACACAAAAGATTTGTGCCTTGTAGCAAAAGCAAAGCTGATTTGCTTAATCTCTTCTTCCATTTCTTTCCTCCTCTTCACTTCCACATTAAGATCTTTTAAAGCATTCTCTTTATCATTTGCAATCACTCTCAATCTCTGAGTTGATTGAGAGATTTTTACGTCGAAGGCCTCTCTTTCTTCTTTCAGAAACTGTACCTCTTTTAACAGCTTCTCATGGCTTTCTCTTGAAGCTTCTAGTAGCTGTCTATCCAAACACAACTCTTTTTCGACCTCGTTATATCTTTCCTTGATGCTGTTTAGCTCAGACTTCAGTTTCTCCTCCAAATCAACTTGTCCCTTTAAAATCACATTCAAAACCTGTTTTAGAGATGGAGAAATAGTAGGCTGACCACAAGATTCTAATCAACCAAACATGAATCACTTCATGCTTTTTTACTGGCAACATTGTATATAGAGAGATTTAAGTGAAACTCCCACTAGATACATGCATTAGAAAGGATCTGAGGTTTAACCTTTTTAACTTCTTAAATGTAAATGGTGTACTGTAAAAACGGTGAGGACTTGGTTTAATGAGACATATTATGCTGAAGTTTAGTTATGATCCAAACTCGGAGCTTTGGCTTTAGTATGCAACAAACTGTCTTTGCTATTTATTTGGAGATTACCAGGAAAAAAACATATAAAGAACACCATTTTATTAGATTTATTTGCAGTTCAACATATGCAGAGGTTTCACTGAACTAAACTCCTAAAAAGGGAGACAAAGTATCCTAGCAAAACTATTGAAACTATTAATAAAATCGATCCGTATCTTGATGATGGTGGGAAGGAAGCTACCTTGTTGTGGCAGTTAAGAAGTTCATCTTTAGCTTGCGCCTCTGTCAGCAAGGATGTGGTTGTTTTCTTCAGATTCACGCGAAGTGTTTCCCATTGATCAGATAAAGGATGATCTACGCTACTCGCTTTCTGACCATCTATTATCATTGAGAATTGTGTTTCTAGAGTTGACAGAAGGCTCGTTGTGATTTCAGTTGCACCAAAGAGCAGCTTTGCCATTGGAGATTCCTTGTCAGCGATTGAGCTCTAACAAATTGAAAGAGAAAACACTTGTGAACTCCAATGTCATTTTATTGATACGCTCAAAGTTAAAATCACATAAGAGAAAGTAAGCTGCTAACCTTCATTGTGAGTATAACATCCTTGTAGATGTCTCTGCAACTAGCAACGGACTCAGATAACCTTTTTGGAATTTCTTTCATAGGAAGCATTTCTTGTTTGAGCTCAGACATCTCTTCCATCAGTTTGTTGTTCAGAAGTGCTTGTTCGTTAAATTTTACCTGAGAGTACATAATTGATGCATACATAATCATTATAAATCCAAATCAGTTGGTATCAAATGCAGTTTAAGAAATAAGACTAAAAGTAAATCAAGAAGATTGTAAAGGAAGGAGGCAGAAGTAAAAAGAATACTATCTTCCTTTAAATTTCTGGAAATCTAGATATTAAGTCCAGTTATGCTCAGAGCGACATCAGAGAACTATCCAACTAAAATCGAAAGGGCATCTGCATTTGATTTTGAACAATCAACACAACCAATAAAGACTAACCTGAAGACTGTCCTTCTCATTGGTCAGCAACTCAATCTGGCTTTTGAGATCTTCCACATCTTTGTAATTTTCATGCGAGCATTCCTAAATGAAGTTGAGCAAACAATTATGGACATAGTATTGTTGAAAACCATACAATCAGCACAAATTTGGTCAATCTCTAGGTATTCAGTCATCTATATGAAGTTTCAAAAATCAGCAATGCTCAACTGAGCTAGATAACAGCCAGTTTCTGATAAAACAGAATGTTTGAATGCAAGCTGATGTGAAAAGGAAAATGCATAAAGAGACTAGCCCCAAAGAAAAGGGGAAAGAGAGTTGTTTTGACCATATGCATCCAGAAGTCTCTCTTCAGTGGTGATTCTGGGAGCTTTTCATGCATAAATAATTTCCACTATTGGAAGATAATAGGAGTAAAGTAAATGTATCTACTCACCATGGTTGCAGTAGTTAATGGAGTGGGTTGACATTTAACTGCAGGTGTAAACTGGAGTTTATCAAGGTCTGCAACAAAACCCTTGTTTAGTTTCATCCAAGTGTCTTCATCAGCCACGTCGCCAAGGGAATCAACCATGGGACTAAAATCAGACAGTGAATAATTTGACCGAGCAACCACAAAGGAATGGGAAGCTGATTTAAAGCAAGGAGTCCCAGGAACATCGCTGCTATCATTGACATTGCATAGCCCATCTGGAGTCTTTCTTGAACTGATAAAGTCCTGCCAATAAAGATATTACATTAACAAACTTTTACTTAACCATGAATATGAGTCCACCACTTTAGCTTTAAAAGTAATAATAACAAAACTAATGAGATGTTACAAGTTTGCTATCTTTGATTCATTCTACATTGTATCTTCACTTTAATTTAACTAAAGCCTATTTTTCTTTTTGAGGTATGTTAACTTTAGCAAAATGTCTGGATATAATGGTGAAGGAACGTCACACAGAAGTAACTAGATCTGTTTAACCAATGAATGCATCTGTACCTCTGACTGGTTCCTCTGGAAGTCTGAATTAGTGACAAGAGTGTTTAGGTTCTCAATTTTCATCTGTTGCTCCTTGATGCATTGTTCCTGCTCCTTCTGCTTCCGTCTCCCTTCTTCCAGTTGTGTTTTAAGCCTTTCACATTCTAACTCATACTGGAAATCAAACAAAAGGGTAGCTATTTTGTATAACGTGTCTTCTCAATGTTGTATTCAATGCATACACTAGAAAGAAGCGCAAAGAAGCTACCTTAAGCATCTGATTGCTTAATTTTAAGATCTCTTGTTCCAACACTTCGGCATGAGATCCCTACAAATATTATCAATGTTGATATCGTCCTTTCCAAGATGTAATTGAAATTAAAAAAAATTGACTATACCTGAAGCTTCATACGAAGTTCTTCTATCTCTAACTTTTGGCGCTTCAATAAAGCGGCATCAGTCAAGATCTGAAGCATTTAAAAAGTGTCAGATTACACTACGATTACGAGGAAGAAAACAAGTCAATAGGAACATGTATCCGACGACCCTTTTTGGAGGAAAGAAATAACATAGAGCAGTAAGATTTTATTTTTTTTCAAAGAGAG
This sequence comes from Cardamine occulta, assembly GCA_028015245.1. NCBI lineage: Eukaryota > Viridiplantae > Streptophyta > Magnoliopsida > Brassicales > Brassicaceae > Cardamine > Cardamine occulta. Next base: position 3,600,659 of record CM051368.1, read on the forward strand.
CAACAAGTCTACAAAAAACCAACAGAAGTTAAAATGCTTTAAAATTCACATGCCGACCTCATTCACTTGAGCACAGTTGGTGATGCGCTTGGCTCTGCTTGCAAATTGGAGAGTTCCTTTTGATTCCTCAATATGATGCTATACAAGACGTCGTGAAAAGTCAACTGTCTGATTCTATCGCTTTGGATGATTACTATAGGCCAAGAAAATGCAAAACCTGACCACAAAGTAACTTATTTTACCTCTTCTGGTGCGATAGTGCATATAATGCAGGTCTTCGCATTACCACCAAGTGCAGGCTGAAGAATTCGAGTCAGCTTACTATCTCGGTACGGAATATGTGCCCTGTAATCAGGAATGTAAGAAATGAGATGTATTGTTTTAACGTGTAGGCCAAATAAACGGTAAGAAAGTACCTTAGCTTTGCACTGTCACTTAGTTTGTTGATGACATTACCAAGAATCATTAAGCTTTTATTAATGTACTTCCCTTCCGTCAACCGTACTCCACCAGCACCAGTTTTAGCAATTCGCTCAGATCCAGCCAAGTCAACCAAATTCTAGATTACATTAAAAGAACACACATAAGAAAAGAAAAAACAGCTTCTACATAATGCAACTTATACAATAAACTTTTTAAAGATATTATCCGTAGTGAAAATTATCACTCACCAAGACTGAGACACGGATAGCATCTGAAGAACTATTTTCCTTTCCCCTGCTCTCAATCACCTAGCCCACCAGAAAGATTAAATCAGAATAAATACTTAAAGAGCAGTAGAATGTTCTGTTCATAGCTTCTGAACCGTACCATTCTGAAAATGGTGTGAGACCTGCTACTATGAACGTTCATGTTTGTCTCACCAAAGTGCCTATTAACTGTAATTGAAGAAGACCATGCCAATACACATTAGACATAATCAAAATGCAGGAAAAAAAAATACTTTTTAGTTTAGCTTTGGCTTAAAAACCTTCTCCAGAGTCTATAAGCTTTAGAATCTGTTCAGCATTACTAACAATTTCTTCCTTAAGACCAGCAACAAACACTCCACGCTGTAACATCGAGAGAAGCAAGTAGGTTTAATCACTCTTAAAACAGACTAATAGAGAAGATAATAACACTTGTGAAGATGATCCAACCAACCTCCAAATGTTCATGAATTTGCAGTCTCTGATTCTCGACAGCTAAAAGATCATTAATTTCTTCGTTGTATATTTCCATGTACGAAACCCGGATGAGAAACTCACGATCAGATATCTACAAAGGAAGAACATAAAACACATACAAATTAAAAGTTTTACACTTTTTTCACTTCACGGATAATTGAATAAACCTAACACCTCCTACCATTTGTATTCGTTCAAATACATCTCTAACAGATCTTCGAATAATTCCTGGATCAGTTTCAGAACCTGTCATAGTAAACGTCTTTCCACTACTAGTTTGCCCATAAGCAAATGCAGTACCTGGCAAAATCAAAGCAGCACCATACATCAAAACTATGAAAAAACAAAATTAAGCTAACGAAATCGCTCGAGATTTATTCAGATTTAGATCAGATTTGGTTACCATTGAAACCCTCAACGGCGGCGTGAATTATATCCTTAGTAAGAAGTTCGTAGACGCTAGCATTCGTAGAGCTTTCGTCGAACACATGATCTGCAATAATACGAACAACACCAAAATTATAAAAGGAAGTTAATTTCGATTTCACTCAGATCCATAGAAATCAAAACCCAGAATTGATTGGGAAGAAAAGAGATGTATTACCGAAAGCGTAAGAAGCGGTTGTGATTGGAGTGTCGAGTGACTTGTGAAGAGAGATCCGATTGTCTTCGACTTTCCAGAGAGAAGATCCGTTTTCCGGTGATAATTCCGGCGCCGGTGGTCTCACTCTGACTGCTACACAGATCTTTTCCATTTTCGTCTCGATCTGAAAGTACCGTTTGAATTTGAATCTCAGAGGTGAATAAAGAGAAATGCCCCCAAAATAAAGAGCCCTTGAGCATTTGAATGCAACTCAAATTACAATAATATCCTTTTTGATGTTCAATCAATTTAGACATACCGGGTAAATTCGAAGAACCATGATCAATTAACCGGGATGATTATCTATTTCCCCATCAGAACTATCGTATAGCGTCGGATAGCGCTCGTCATACATATTCTTCTAAACAATAGTTAAAATCAGTATCTCCATGAATTGAAAGTTGCGGATGTATATATCCTCAAATTCAAAGTTCGAAACTTGAAAACCCATAAACCCGAATTTTAGTTGGTTTAATGTTTTGAAGTTATGTGTTAACCACCTAAACCGATTCTAAACCCACAAATATTTTTTTTTAATTAATTTTAATAACTTTTTATTGTTTATATTCATTTAAAATCTTAAAAAAAAAAAAAAAATTGTCTTCTTCTTCACCCATCAAAATCCAAACTTTGGCGATAATTTCTATAAAACTGCTTCAAATCAGACAATTTCTGAAGATTAGAGACAAGAGCTCTATCAGCAGCCTTGACATTTTCCTCCACAAACGGCGCATGAGCAGCTTGCAATTGAAGATACGAAGCTTCAAAAGACGAAGCCGTAGCGAAAACAGACGAAATCAAACTCAATCCCATCTGAATATCCAATTTCCTAACCTGAAAAAGCTTAGTTTGATTAGGTTTCACACTTTTCATAACCAAATTCTTCGTCTGAGCATCGTTCACCGGAGATTTAACAGAAGATCCCGGAGAAGAAGCACTAAAAGGCCTATCGGGTTTAAGAACGACGACTTTCTGATCGGTGATGAAATCTTCAGAGGAGTCAAGAAGAGAGAAACCTTGAGCATCGGAATCGACGCCGACTCTTTCACCATCTTCGGTGAAGAACTCGTAAGTCTTGGTTTTGACAGCCATGGCTAGTTTCTGAAACATTTGAGAGAATTGTGGAGGATTTGTAGCAGAGCTGTGTCGTGTAGCCATTGTAGTCTTAGGTCGCCCGAAATGCATCTTGGAGACGAACCTAGTCGATCGACGACCTGAGAAATCGGAGGAAAGATCCGATTTTAGGGTTTGTAAAGGAGAAAAATTAGGAGTCTTCGATAGTTGAGCTGGAGCTACAGTAGCTGCTGATGAAGACGGAGGAGCTGAGACACGAGGAGAGGAAGAAGAGACTCTCTGTGGAAGAAATGGACGGTGGTTGTAGTTGGGATTTTGCCGGGTCTGACGATGGTTATTAGTGGTGGATACAAATTGGGTCGATTGACGACCTGAGAAATCCGATTCGGGGGTTTGCAGAGGAGAAAAGTTAGGAGCTTGTGATAGATGAGCAGAAGAAACAGAGGCGACGGAGGAAACAGCGGCGGAGGAAGACGGAGGAGCTGAAGACAATTTTTTTTTCTTTTAAAATATTTTAAATGAATATAAACAATTAAAAGATATTAAAATTAATTAAAAAAAAAATATTTGTGGGTTTAGAATCGGTTTAGGTGGTTAACACATAACTTCAAAACATTAAACCAACTAAAATTCGGGTTTATGGGTTTTCAAGTTTCGAACTTTGAATTTGAGGATATATACATCTGCAACTTTCAATTCATGGAATCAAATTTGGACTATTGTTTGAAGGATATGTAGAGACGGCGTTTGAAATTGCGTCGATCTTTATCGATAGTTCGATGGGAAATAGATCGTCATCCCCAATTAACCATTCACATGGATATGACATACCGAATATCAAACCAAAACCAAATCAAGATATTTAAATTGAAGTTATTATAACAACTGGTGAAAAATTTTAAATCTAAAAATTTGAAGCTGAATCGAAAACGAGTTATGTAATTAAATAATACAAAACCAATATTTCTAACGTTTGATACTTATTTTTAACTATACATACATTTTAATTTTTGGTGTTTTGGTATTATCATTGTGTAGATTTTAGTCACTGGAAAAAATGTTCTCCAAAGTTACAATTTTTTTATATAAAGTAATAATAAAAAATTTTGTGAATATTCTATCAAATAAAAATAAAAATAAATTGATATATAGGTAATATATTTTTTACATTTCAACGACAGAAAATAACTAAAATATTTTTAGAAAATCTGTAAATAGAAATAAATATATATTGTTGTTGACAAAAAAAAGAAATAAATATATTAAATAAAATAAAAATATGTTTTATATTATAGGGTCCGTCTGTGTTTTGCCTAGGGCCTCGCTATTTTAGAACTGGTCAAGAACACGTGAAAATCTGAAAAAGCTTAAGGATATTTAGTTGATAATAATAAAATAAATGTTAAAAACAGTTTTAGTGGATTAACAAAGTTGCATTATTAATTTAGCGCATCTCCAACCCTTTTTAAAACATGGCCATTATATATAGCGTAATCGCTTTTTTAAAATGTAGGAAAGCCAAAAATTGATGAATGTTGTAACTTGTAAATGACAAAAATAGTGAAATACTAATTTTCAATAATTAAAAAGTATGAAAAATGGTAAATCAATTATCTTGAAAATTGGTATTTTGATAGAAAAATCGGAAAGTTGCAGGACAAATTAACTTATAAGGTACTGCATATAAAGTCTTTAATTATGTTTCGAGTTTCGATATTCGAACTTCTATATATACCCGTAGGCCATATATAGCCAACAAATATATAACGTATATGTCTCATTTCATGTGAATTAGAGATATTTACGGGTTGACTTCAGTGTTAAACAGATGCATTTTCAGCTTACGAATCAAGGAGCAGTGAACCATCAAAACCAAATCATCCATGAAAATATCTAAAGAGAAAGAAAGAGAAATTGCATCTTCTTGTCATTTGTCAGAGAAAATTTTATCTTTATATAGCCGACATCGTAAATATCTAGAAAATATACCTTTTTACGGTTTAAGAAAAGATAAAATATATGTAGAACTTCTGCCAAGATATGTCGGCCAAAAATGAAAGCGACAAAAAAAAAAACTGAAATGAGTTGAGTTGAGTTGAATTGAAGAGAGCTTTTATATAATAATCCACCGAGAAGATCCCATCACATGGCACATTTCTCCTTTTCCCTTATTCATACACAGTCAGAGTGACACTACCTTATTTTTCTTCTTCTTTAACGTTGGGAACTATTGCACAATTTTTTGAAATTGATTCATTCAGATTTTTCTTTAGTACATATAGGTCCAAATATAAAACTTTTATATAATATAGTGGTTACATTTCTGTTTCTAAGTTCTAAAGCTTATGATACTAACATTTAGGTTTGTTTCTTGCCGATAATTTACATATTTCGGCTTCTTGGCCAAGACAGTTTTGGGATGAGATGGTTTGTTGGACACATTCTTGAATCATGTGGGCATTAGTCTAAAAGTCAAACTGGCTTAGTAGGTATATATTAAATTTTCAGGGGATAAATCGAATTTGGAAGGCGACCAATTATGGAGTTTCGACTCGGATACTCCCAACTACTAGGTTAGCATTTTGGCTTTAAATAATCTGCTTTTTGTGACCGTTGAGGATAGATAGATGAACCTTTTGAATATGTTGTGACATTGATGAAAATCAGAAGTATAATGCATGCGTGCATGCATCTATCTTTAATGTGTATATAATCATCATATACTTAATTAGCCACACAAATAAAGCCCCACGTTTTCCTTTTTGTGAATTGGTCCAAGATTTTTCTTCAAACCCACCCCGACGTATAATGCATGCACACTCTCAAAAAGTATATATGATTTCAGTACGGAACACTTAATTTCTTTTAAGAAAAATAATCATTGTAGCTGACAAAATAATAATAATAATAATCATCGCCATTCTCAAATAAAAATTTCACACACTAGTTACGTCGTAGAGAGATACTGTGACCGACTTGGGTTGGTACTAAATTATACCATGATACAACTTACGTATATAGGAAGATGAGAGGATAAATTATGTGTTGTTTGAATATCTTCCACAGTCTTGAAGGCTTGTCTCCTTTTAGTTCGATTATTGAAAATGTAAACTACTTTACTTGCGATAACCAGATACGAATAGAGATGGTTCTGGTCCTACTAGAACAAAGCTTTTTTTTTTTGTTTCCCTGAATACTAAGATATATTTGAAGAGCAAATATATTATAGTGACTAAATAATGGTGTAAGGAAACTCATTTGTTGATAAAACCATCTTTAACTCGGTTTGAAGATAAACCCATCTTGCTTCGGATTAAACCGACTTGTAGATTATATGTATAGCTAGGTTTCGACGATATAATAATACAATAATTGTACTTATGCAGAGGGAATCAAATTTCATAAATATTATAGATCCATACTGATATATTAATTATGTTAATTGAGAAGTATAGAAGTTCAAATTAACCTCAAATTTGTAAAAGTTACTTCAAATATCATGTATTTTTAGTATATTTTCTTATCTTAAATAGAAAAATATATTTCATTGGGACATTATAACAAACTCTTTCCCATAATTGTTTTTCAACCTTTCTCAAAGAGTTTGTGGGATAGAGTTTGTTCTAAATTCACTTTACCTTCCAATTTGCTTGTAAATACATTATCGTAATCTGACTAATTTTTTTAAAATAGTTCATATATAATCACCATTAAATAAAGAAAAATAGCTAACGAAAACCAACAAATTTAATTTATTATGGACAGTAGTTCAAATATCACAAATATAAACCACATATTATATAATAATAAACATGTTTCCATATAAATTTACACATGCATCTTTAAACCAAAATGTGAAAATTCTAATTAAAAGTTTAAAACTAGTCCTTTAACCTTTACAAAATGCTCAAACTCAGAATCGTTTTGATTTTATTTTGTACTATCAAACTCAAATCTCGACCTTGTTATGTAATTTACTCTCGTTGAGATCATTGGCGATTGCATGGCAACTAAAAACCGGCACAACTCTAAAAGCCTGATTTCAAGGCAAACCGATTCGGTTTTCAACCGGTTATTCTCATTTGATATGACATTACCACAACTAACCACATTAGCCAGCCGTTTCTTTAGCTCCTGATTCCTAAGATTCAGCCGGTTCACCTCTTCGGTTAACTCTTCAAAGCGTTTCTTCTTTCTCAACCTCGATCTCTTTGCTGATTCCCGGTTTGATATCGTCCGTCTTCTCTTCTTCTCATCAACCGGTTCTACCAACTCGTTTGCACCGCTTGGATTGTCCGACGACTCGCCTGAATGAAGAAATGCCAATATTTCTGTGATTTCATCTCCTGTTATCGTAGCATCATCAAAGCATATATGAACCGGCTCTAAATTGGTCGAAAACATCGCTGTTGTGGAAGAGAAAGCCGGTTAAGTATTAAACCGGTTAAGTATGATTGGTGTTTAAGCCAGAGAATGAAAACGAGAGGGAAAGGGAGAAAGAGTCAATTGAACTAGGATGCTTATTTATAGAGTGAAAGGAGGCAAGACACGTGGGACACACAGGGGCGGACCCATGTGATAGTTAGTGGGGTCAGCTGACCCCACAAAAAAAAAAAAAAATTTTTGTGTATATAAAATTTTTTTTGGGTTGAAAATCAACTTTGAACCCATGAAACTTTAGGTTTTTTTAGCCCATTTATTTTTTGAACCCATTAACTTACTTTTAAAAAAATTTCAGCAATTACAAAACCCAAAATCCATTTTGTTTTTGACCCCGGTAAAAAAAATTTCTGGGTCCACCACTAGGAACACATATAGAGTAGTGAATCTAAGAGATTAATTGCAATGTTTGTCCATTAGTGCTCTGGAAATATCATTATTACTAATTTCCTTTATTTTAATTGTTTTGGTTTTTTATCCTTTATAACTTTTGTTTGGATATTGCTTTATTTAACTTTTGTTCTACATTTTTAACTACAGAGATAAAGTATAAATTTTACCTTGTAATGTGATAATGTATTCAATTCAAAATACTCAAGTACAATGACCAATTAATAATGATGCCATTATCTTATTTAACCTCTATTTTATCTCTTAGCAGTTAGCACTAAACTACAGAGATGTACGTAGGGTTATGACTCGTAAGATTTTGGAGTAAACCAACAAAAAATAAATTCCTCTAGACACATGTTTAGAGTAATTATTTTTTGTTATCAAAGCGCTATCTTTTAAATTTTCAAAAAAAAGAAAGGGTTCTCTTTTACTTCGACGCAAACTTTTACTCTAAACAAAAGAATAAAAAAAATTACTCCAAATTTAGTAGACCAAAGTAATTAATTTACACTAATATAACTTACCAATCACACTGGTAGTGTATAAATTTCACATTGTCACTATAACATTATAGCGTATTTTCAATTTTTATTTTTCGATAAATAAAATGCAATTATCATCAGCAATGTATGTTTACGGATGTTATCAGTAAGTAACTATGCAAATAATATCTGGAAAAAAAAATCTCTCGTAAAGTTAAACTATTGTTAGTCTTTGATATTTTGTTGCTGGTCATAATTAAAGATGAATAGGTGAAACCAAAGATTTGTAGTTCTTGTTTCAAGTTAGATCAGCTTTTTAAGTTAAAACTTAGGGTGGAGAAAATGGTATGTGGTTCTTGACGACGAAGAAGAAGATGAGAGCTTAACTTAATGGCGAAGAATCTAGCAAAAAGCATATTACGTCTTAATTTTTTTATGTGTTTGAATTTTCTTATATTTTTAGTAAGATAAAGTAAACAAACCAAGTGAAACTACAGCTGCATTCTTTTTATATATAGTGTATGTATCACTTTATTTTGATTAAGAAATCCTTCAAAACATAAAAGGGTAATATATTTTGGTTGAGATGATTGTGATGCTAATTTTATGTCCGTAAATTCTAGTACTAGTCAATCAACAAACAACACAAGAAATTTTTTGTTTATTTTCTTATATTTGTGATATTTATCCATTTCTGTAGTGAGTTTTGAAAGAATATATAAACATATTTTGAAAAGGCTTTTTCTTTTTCTTTTTTGAAATTTTTGAAAAGGCTTTTTTTCTTTAAGATAAGATACAATAAGTTTTTTTTTTCTGTAGTAGTTTTGCTTTTAAGTATACTTGAAAGTGATATTGTACTAAGTTTTATTTTGTAAAGTTAAATATCCTTCACACATGACATGAATACATATTTCAAAAATATATGAGGAAAAAGTACAACAGAACATTTTAAAAAAGTAACTAGCTATATGGTATATAATAACCAATATTGGGCAACAATCTTATTTTCGCTTTCAATTATTTTCAGTTAAAGGATGTTTTTTTTTTCTTTGTAAAAGAGTTTAAAGGATGTTAAAGAACAATCTACATTCTTATATTTGACTATTGTAATAATTTCAATAAAATCCAAAGTCCACTGTTTGTGACTTTTATAGCTTTTGTTAGTGGACTCAAACATGCATTCACATTTTTACAAGTTCTATAACTGGCTCTATATAATTATCGTAATTCTTTTTGTTATTAAAATAGCGACATTAGTTTAACCTCAGACACATAGTTTTGTCATCTAATATACAGTAGATGTCTAAAGACCAATCTATATTTGAACACAATTCTTTTTAAAGACAGAAACATTAGTTTAACGTCAAACAGAGTTTTGTCATCCGGCAAGAGTTGGATTCATGTGCTTCCTCTCTATTTGTCTGCCCCTATTTTTTCCTTTCTTTGCAATTCCACATTCTCAAGTAAAGTCCAAAAACACGAAAGCAAAAAGCTTTATTTCACATGTACAATACTCCTAACTCTCTACCCATTTGTTCTATGGTCCCAAATAGTAATGTGATTAGGTATTATCCGATTTTAATGTGAGAACGATAGGTTTTGTAAGTGATACGATTTGAAAAACTTAGGAACGGTAACACGATTCGGAAATGATGAAATTATCTTATATTTTTGAATGGCTAAGCAATTTGAAAACAAAATCACTAAAATAAACATTAGTTGTATTCAATTTTATTTGTTTTGATTGTGAAAACAAAGCACGATACTGTTTTTGCTCACTCAGTTATAAGTCCGAAGTTCCTACTATAAGTTCAATGCAAAGCCTGTGTCATCCTAAACAAAGTTCTATTGCAGGAACTGGTAGATCTCACTCAGTAATTTAACAATGGAACGAGACATACCCAAAAGGGCTATAAGACTAGACTTCACGATTGCAAATTCATAGCTTCACTTTTTATTTATTGCTGGGGGTCAACTAATAAAGATCACAAAAGGAATATTCAATCAAATTACATAAAACCATTTGGACAAAACACAACTCCTCTGTCCTGCGATTTTTCTATTTGAGGTGTGAAGTCTGGACTACGCTTCATTCCAGAGTACTCTACTCCATGTTTACTGGTGGAGATCCCTGAATCAATACATTAAGTGGAATCGATCAGTGCTAGTTTATTCAATTGTTGATGATAGGTGTGGCTAAGGAAATATCATTTGTTACCTTGAATAAGAAATCGTGAGCAATAGTGTCCCATGGCAATGAAATGGACATTAAACAGCATTTAAGAGGGAACATCTCGTCTTCATCATATGAGGCTGTAGCAGCTGCTATTGCATGTTTAGCTGCGACAGATGCAACAGATGCTGCTTTACGGAAAATGGAGCCGAGATCGATGCTCTTCTTTGAAGACATTGGTGAAACAGGACCTAAAACTACTTGGCTCTGATCTGAGAAAAGCAATTCTCTACAATCACCCCTTAAAACCATACTACTATACATTTCAATAAATCTGCTCTTTTTAACTTTAGGCGATTGTACTTCATAAAATTTTCTGTTATTACGTGTGTCTACTCTCTTAAGACAATCCGACCCAAGGCAGTTGTTAGCTACGGCAATTAAAATGTTTTTTTAAGTTTTTATCTTCCATGCAATATTACTTATTGCGCTATAAAACTCGAGAAAGTAGGAAAACTAAAGGCCTAATGTGAGCTCAGATTATGTGCAGCCAGCCATTCAAGAAAAAGAAAAGAACAGTACCTACAACGCCAGAAACAGCTACTTCAACTTCTCCACGTCCTCCTGGACCTTTCATATAAAGTCTGTCTGCTTTTCCTGTGTTATGACCCAGTGATAGAAGGCTTCCGAACCGATTCCTCCCTCCTATAGTAAAAGATAAATACGACATACAAGTTAAGGATAAAGCGTGAAAATATCAATTGGCCCAAATTGAAAAAAGCGATATCAGCCTATATAGACAAGGCAACAAGCAATAGTTTTCTTTGGGTATTTTAGCTCTTAATATCTCAAAGTTTCATGCCTACAAAAGTTAATTGTGTAGTCTATCTATCTTGAGTTTGGGTATCGTTTTCATACCGCACCTCTTTAACCTCTAAATGAACTCTATTACTTCCAACATTTTCAAGTTTGCTTCAGGGTGATAGACACCGACTTAAGTACATGGTTATAAGATAATTAGAATACTTCTATATTATTTAGTAAGGTTTTAAGGGATGTTTTAGAGTAGTTTTCCTTGATGCTATTTAGGGTTTTCTTGGTTCTGTACCCTATATGTATAGGGAAGCTTTAATCTTTGTATAAGATATCAAGTATTTTGATCAAAGAGGAGGTTTCTGTTCTCTCGAACGAACAGAGCAAGGAGATTCGTCAGTCTCTCGAAGCACCGTCAAACTATCTCGATAGAATCCAACTTAGGGTTCTATCACAGGGTCAGCAATGGAATCCACCAAATGAGTAAAGCATGAAGATGAAGACTGTATGTTTCTGACAGGATAAGTCTTAACAGGTTTCATGACATTAATAACCTCTAATAGATTACGAGTGTTATAGTAGAGGTAAGCTCGAGAACTATACTATCAAGAACCCTTGATATATCCTTTCCATCAAATATTTTGGGAGAAATATAAAAGACAGTGCAAGTAACCAGTTGGCAGAGAATTGAATTAGATTCTATAGATGCATAAAACAAAGGAAAGAAATAGTTAAGTCACCTTCATAGGCTTCTCGAACCATTTGATAGCTGACAAACCCAGAAAACAGAGTAACCTGCAACCAAACGCACCGCATGTCAATTTTTCTTTTCTCATCAGCAAGTCACTACCATGTAATGTGTCCATATGTGCTTGAATCTATATAATCTTCCCAAAAATCACAAATCAAACTCAGTTAATCCGTTTAAGCATCAACCCTAGCAAGCATCAGTGGAACTACCGGTAGACTCCTTTACATACGATCTTTAAAAGACTTTTTTTAAAGCATTAAATATACCAATAACCTTGTCGTAAGCAGCACCTAGAAACTTCAACAGATCATTAAGATCCTTACAAAACCTAATATGGACTGATATTTCAGACAATGCTGTTCACAGAAACAGAAAATTCCACGACTTTTAAAAAGAATTCACTTGGATGAATGGCCAACCAAGAAGCTTGACGAGCATGCTTAATATTACGACTCACTGCACTCAGATCCCTTCAGATGAAACAGGGTGTTATAGTATAATGGACACCATAGCTTATGACCCTCAACATGCTTGCAAGAGATCAATAGCTTTAGTTTTTATTTCCTCCTACTTAGAAAAAAGGTTGATGTTCAAGAAAAGATCTCATATATGATATACACCAGTTGCTAAAGAACCCCACATATTCAGGAATCTCTTTGAAACTCATAGAAGGTAGCAAGAAAAAAGTGGTAGATAATTGGCAGCAACTGCTGAAGTAGAGAAACATAGATAGGAAACTACTTAACCTTAGGATCTTTTACACTTCTGGGGTCAACATTTGTATTAGTATCACTTGAATCTTTATCAATTTTCGCACTTGGAAAGGCTGCCCCATCATGAGAATTAAGAAGTACACAATAGCAATGATCTTTTTCTGTCAGAACCTGCAAACATCAATGAGAAAGCCAATAATCAAGGTTGGAAAAAAAGGGAAACATAAAAATTTCCATGCATGAACCTAACCATACGACTTAAGTTATCTACAGAAACCACAAAGCTGAACTCCTAAGCGCCTTAGAAAAAAAAAAAGACTGACTAATCCTCTGAAGAAGATAATTTAAAAGCTGGCACTAATCTCAAATACGGAGAAGCTGTTAGAAGCAGTAATATAGATGAAATATTAATATCTGGATCCTGCTCCAAATGCCAACTAATATAGCCTACAAAAGATTTCACTAACCAGTGAAGAGGAAGCTAATAATGCATGTAGCTTCCCCCCGTGGCAAAGGAGAGTTCATGCAGATTTCCTCAACTAAAAATATTATTCCAGAGACGATTTCATTACGAACAAAACGTCACACTTCCTTAGGATCTATACATGACTAGAGTTTCTTTGAACAAATGGACTACAAAATATAATAGTTGGAAGGACAGTACAAAGAAAGGGGGAAACAAATATGTTACCAACTTACCACAGCATCAAAGGTTGAGTCAAAATCATCTACGGCAAAACAAATATCTGGGTAGGCAGGTGTTGTCTCCACTTCCTAGGTACACAACAATGGAAACATAAGACGTGAATTCCAAATGGACAAACATTGCTACGAGAAAAGCAAATATACTTGCCTTCTTTGAATCCAGATGAAAATTAACGCGACTAGGTGATGCATATACAGTTTTTACAACCTGCACAGTATGAAAGTCAGATCAAAGAGTATGACTATTATTATTATTTGCTTACAGAGTATAAAACCAACTTGAGGTTCAGAAAGAAATATCCAATTTATGTTTGGTCCAACACTCCTACGGATTGTCCTCTCTTTAAAAAAACGAAACTGGACTCATAATTTCATATTCCGTTTCCTTACTCTTCTCTTAATAGGCTCATGGTAAAAAAGAAAGCTGGACTGACATATTTTGAACAGGAGAGTATATAACTACATTTTGGCTTCAGTTGCTTTTTCATATGAAAAGAATAAAGAAGAGCTAACCAGTCAAGAAAATTTAACACTCTTAGGATCTCTAACCTTGTAAATAGGAGAGAGTTTTGTGTCTTTACTTCCTTGGTACGTGTTAAGGGCCTCATTACTAAACACACGAGAAGTTAAATGTTACCATGATGCAGTAAAGTGGAAAGACGAAAAGCAATATGATAAGTAAGATATGGACCAAGAAGAAACAGGTCATATAATGACAAGGCCTAATGAAGAGGGTAACTAAGATTCCAACCTAGAAAACAGCTAGACTGAAGTAACGCTTGATGCAATAACATGAGTTTGGAACCAAAAAAGTAAAAAAGAATAGTAATACTAGCAAAACAGCAATAAACAAGAATTGTTAGTTAACCGTAAATTAGACTGACATGAAATTAGAAAATGCTGCAAATCAAAATCTGAAAGTGACATGGTTACCTGCAAATCGCCACCGTAACAGTGAATGATGTATGTGCAATCATGTTCAAATAAAATGATTTCCTCCAATCAACTTCAGCCAGACTTTCACCAAGCAACTCATCCAACTGCTTCGAAAGGGAGAAGAAATCCATTACCAAGTATTTATAGACAATACATACAAGGTGCAACACAACAAGTAATAAATACTTTGAAGTTTCAAGGGGTCTAATTCCCAAATAAATAAGATATGATAGATCATGAAAAGCTTCGGCATGTAGGCCAGCAAAGAACATCTCGTTAAAAAAAATGCAGGTAGTACTGTAGCTTAAAATACACTTCCTCACCCGAATATATCAAACTTTCCGTTACCATGTTAAATCCGTTACAGTTTCTTCTTTGAAATTTAAATGTTTATGTGACAAATCCAAACCTCATGTGATAAGACCTAACCAGATATTATCGTTACTGTTTCCTATAGTTTTTACCTTAGGTGCCCACCTGCGCACAAAGTAAGGAGCTGGTGCTTCCTCATTTTCAGTCAAACCATATGACTTACAGCTCTGGGCAAAAGTAACAGAACATTCAGCAACATTTTAACAAGCAAAATAATACGATACACAAGGTTTAAGTTCAGAGAAAAGGTGCAAGCAACATACCAATTTCTTTACAAAAAATAGAAGATCGTCATCTTGTCGCCTCCTCGACTCCATACAGCGAATGAAGTAGACATCAAACACACCATGCCAGAAATTTGAGTCCATTTCTACATCTGACGCATCTTGGTCATCAAGAGACGTATTTCCTAACGACTTTGAGTGTTTTTTCACCATACTCAGAATCTCATGCCTGAGAGAAACATGAATCACACAACAGATTCTACTTAAGCCACACTAAGAAAACGATCCTTGATCCGAAAACAAAATCACATATAGAATCTATAAATGGTGAACCACTCCGTAATTTCATGGTGGAATAACAAAATCCACAAACGAACAACTATTTCAGTTCAATTTCAGTAATATTACTAGAAAATTGTTCAGGAAATTGCCAAATAAACTCTGCGAATACAATAATTCACACCGAAACTAGTGGAACTAAGCAACGATCAAACATAGAATACAAGTAAATCTAAAGTTGTATGATCCGGACTTGTTTACCTAGAAGGAGTCTCTTCTCCATCGTTGAGCATTTTCTACACTCCGATCTCGTGATTGATTAGAGTGTTATCTGCTGCTCTCTTACTGCTTCGTTTCTAATTTTGCTGAATTCGATGCGAGAGAAAGAGAGAAGAAAGAAAAGGAAACCTACAACGTCGATCTGATTTGCTTAAGCGTTGGCAAATTCTTGGCCTGTTGCGTCAATCGGAGCGGAGAACCTTGCTTCGGTGAAAGAAAATTTACTATATATATATATATTTTTAAGCGATTTAAGACGATATATTACATATTTTGATTTTCGATTTTAAATTTTAGACAGTTTTAAGCGATTTTAGACTATATATAACCTATTTCGAAAAATAACTACATAAACGATGATCAAAATGACATCTAACCGTCTCTTAAGCATTGAAATTATATGGCTTTGTTACTATGCGGAATTCGGTAATTCTATTTGGTTTTATGCGGTTCTACGCGGATTTTAGACTGCTTATAACCTATTTTCTACGAATATTTTCACTACACGATTTTTTTTTCAGCTACCCTAACTTTTTTCTTTTTCTTTTTTTGTTAACAAAATTAAGAGAGTTAGCTACCCTAACTTATAACTCTCATTTTACATTACACCAACTTTACAATTCACAAGAGAGTTAGCTACACGGTTTTTGTTAAATTACACTATAAAGTATAAACAAAAACCGTGCACCACGTCACTAAAGTGTGATTTTCCGAGCAGTGATTGAGCTCGGATTTGTTCTCTGTTTTCTGAAGATTCAGGTGGTGATATAATTGAGCTCGGGTAGAGATGAAAATTTCGCGAATCAGAAATGAAAACGACGAATTCAGCACTTACCATTTACAACCTTAATCAGTCATAGATGCAGAGATTACCTCAAGAATCTTCTGTGTGACAACAAATAATCAATTTGTGGACAAATTACAAAGCTAAAAACTCTACACTATTCAGCTCCAACTACATAAACCAATAAAATATGGAAGCTGAAAATCTCATTTCCCTAACAAACTCTAACGAGCTAAAAGATCGACCTAGTGATTAGAACCGCTGGTTTAAGCAAACCGGAGAACCTCGAACACACCGGTTAAAGATGTGAAGGTAAACTGCAAGGCAAAAAGTGATAATCATTGAAGATTTGGCACCTACATATCCAACTACTTGACGTCCTCTCTCTGTAACTTCTTCATGAATCACATCAAAACTCTTCCTAAAGCTTTGTGATGTCTTCAAGATTACAAATTCAAGAATTGATCTCATTGTCTCGAGCGTCACTCTTCCTGTAACATCAAACATAAACTTCCTATTACTCGGCACTGCTAATGTAGTCGAAAGCGCCTCTGCCCATCCGTTAACCGACTCTTCTCGATGATTCCACGACTTCCTCATATCGGTTTCTTCAGACTTTGAAGATGTGAAGACTTCATGAGATGTTCTCATGAAAGTCTCAAGAGCTCCATTACAAACCGAAACAAGAACATCTCTAGCACTATCTCGATGTTTTGGATTCGTCAAACCAGAGAATATCTGATCATAAGTATTAACCCCAACCGTCTTCTCGATGTATACTGATACAGCTGAGCTAGTGAAACTCTTAATACAATCAGCTAAAAGCTCTCTACACTTATCATCACTAAGCAAACTCATCCATCTAGGTTTTGTTCTTGTTTTTGAATCATCACTCTCATTAGAGTAAAGTCCTAGAACAAGATTCTTAGCAAAGCTACCAACAACTACAGAAGCAAATCCAGTTCCTTCCTTTGAGAAAACTCTATCAACTAAACTTGAATTCGAATCTTTTTCGATATTTTTCGATTCCTGATCCAAATTATACCCTCGGAAAATCCCAATCGCTACAGCTTCAGAAACCCTAGCTAGAGAATCAGTGAACTCTTTCGATTTAGTGATCTTCGAGAGCTGTTTCAAGCTATTAGGGATTTCATCGGAATCGGAATCAAGAAACTCCTTCAAATCTCGAGAAACAATACTTATCGTCTCCGAAGAATCGATAACAAGTTCGGCAAATGAAACAATGCCTCCGAAAAGCTTCATAAGACGCTTCGTCTTCGTCGCGATGTATTCAGAATTGTAAACTCTGTAAAGTCCATAACCCGAAACACCGAAGATACCCAATAGAATCAACCATTTCCTTCTTCTGTGATGACCTAATTCTCCCAATCGAACAAGGTCCATCAAAAACTACAGCAAATTGAAACGCTACGGAGATAAAAAGAGAGATCTGGGGATTGTAGTGACATGCAAATTGGGGATGGAATTGAAAATTGGGGATTGTGAAATTTGTAAAATAGAAGAAGTGATGATTTTTTTGATTACCAGATAGATTTGGATAGAGACATCAGTCATGCATGTAGTAAAAGCAAGAAGTGAGGAACTCGAGAGAGGTAAGAGAGAAACAAAAAACAAGTTGAAGAAGAAGAAGACGAATCTTTCGGTTTCAGTTGGTTTGATATTATGGAATCTTTCCGGTTCTGGTAAAACCATATGTGCTCGACATCTACTCTTTTTTTTTAGAATGAAATTTTAAATAAATAGAATTTACATGATATACCATTATAGTTAAATATAACTGGATTAGAAGAAGGAAAATAACAATATAATAAGATTATAAAATATAATCACCTTGTAATTGAATTAAATATATTTTTCTTTTATTTGTATGTTAAGCTCTATGGATTTCCAACTCAAAATCAATAGCAATGAGTAGATTGACAGATATTTTTATATATTAGTACTAGTTCTTTTATATATATGATGTGAGATTTTAACATGTCTCTTCAAGATAATGATTCTTATTAACCTATTTTGAACTGAATCCCACTTTAGGACCTGTATTAAGCCCTTCTTGGGATACAATACTTGGATCAATAAACGAGACTCTAAAAGGGTATATTGAATCAATGATTTGGTATGATTTTAATTTTTATTAAAATCTTCTCTTATTGGATTAGTGATTCTCTAAAAAGCACTAAAATCCTATCTTATTGGATTGTTCATTTACACAAATGTTCTGAAATTTTGCCTTATTGGAAAATAAGGATTTTATAGAATTTGTATATCAAAAATCATTTGGAATGATTTGAGAGACAAGTTATAGTTATAAAAAATTGGATCCAAATACCACCTCATATGATGGTATTTCAATAAAAACCAAAAAGAAAAAGAAGAAAAAAAAAACTCCACCGAAAAAATAACTATTTTACAACGTCTCACCTTCTTCTCAAAGCCCTACCACAATCTCCATCTCAGTATCCTCCTCTTCTTCCTCAATCTGTGTATGACTCTATTCTCTGTGTTTTCTTACAGTATTGAAGAAGATGAATTCAAACCCATCTTATAATAAAAATGTCCCTAGAAATATTAAACAAATATCAATTACATGTTGAAACATAAAAAAATTGTTTCATTCAGTAGAAGTGGAAACAACGCACTATTGAAAGAGTCACCACCATTGCTGTGAGTAGTCAAGGTCGAAAACAAAACAATATATGAATTTTTAATTTTTACTAATTCCTTTTAATTTTTAATTTTTAACCTCTCAAATGCCTCTAAATTTCTACTAATCACATGTAAGATTAGTAACAGAAAATTAAAAAATTGGCTTAAATCATTTAAAATTTTTGAATATCCTCAAATCTTCTTAAAATTTAAATTAATCAAAATCACGGATCCAATATGTCCCCCTAATATTATGTTAAGTTTTAACTCAAAACCAATTGGTAATGAGTGGATTGACTCATATCTCTTATATACTAGTGCTAATCCTTTTATATATCTGATGTTTGGATTATAACATTATCTATATATTGAAATTATATTAAACAAAGATTTTCTTTCATCATTATAACCAAAATATTGATTCTTTACTTTTTTTTAAATATTAATAGAATAAAAAAATAGTATTTTTTCAAAATTTTATTATTAATCTAATAAAACGAAATTGCTCCTTTTCAATTATTCTCAAATCTAATCATAAATTTTAATTCTAATGCGGAAGATCGTCTAGTAAAATTAAAAGCCTTTTCACAAGAGAAGAAAAAAGAGAAATCATCTAGTAATTATACACTTCTCAATTTCATTTGCGAGATTACCAAATTTTCAAACAAAATAACACATCTATAAAATCATAAACAAATAAGTGTTGTGTTTTCTTCGTGTGATATATATATATATATATCTTATAATATAGTAAAGTTTCTCCAAAACTAAAGTTACGAAGTGGTAACACGTGTCTCTTAAATTTTTGATATTTTTCTCCTCTATCTCTCCTTCCATTTTTTGTTTTGTTTCTAATTTTATGACTTGTATGTTTTCTCTAAAAACCTAGACAAACTATAATTTATTTTCACATGTTACACTTTGCTGATTTAGTGATTTCCTCTTAATTAGTGTTCCGTGATTTATCAATTGGTCATAAGTGAGGGTATATTTACTATTATATATAAAAGAACTAAAGTGGAATCTAGATATTGACATATGAAGAATATCCAAAACTAAATGTTTAAATGCAAAACAAAACAAAGTGGTGCATGCTGGTAGACCTGCTATCAAGCCGGTGAAGTGAGCTGTGGTGGAGCTGTAGTGGAGCTGTGGTGGAGCTGCTGTTGGGCGGACATGTCCAGACCAAATTGGGCGGATTGGTGGAACTGATGTTGCTGGAGTGGAGCAGGCATGTGGAGTAAACAAACATGGTAAACTGAAGAGGTAAGGAAAGAAGGAGCACATAACAAGGTTCAACGAGACGTTGACACATGTCTTTTAAATTTTTAACATTTGTCTTTTTCCTTTTCTGTTCTCCAAATTCTATATATATCACCATATATATCTCCAAATTCTCCAAATTTTTAACAATCATCAAACACAATATGCGTTCGCGTTTGCGTCCAACATATTTTTCTAAGAAAATGGCAATGGCATCTTCTTATTCAATCTACCACAGATATTATAAAGTCATAACGACATAGCAAAAATGTTGAACATAGTTAAATTAATAACGAGTATCGTTTACCTAATAAAGAAATAACGTTGTCACGTTTCTCTCATTTTTTAGGATGCTAATTTAATTTAATTTGATTTAATCTAATCTAATCTAATCATAGTACGAAATATGTTTTTGATCAACTATTTCATTCAATAAAAGAGGCCAATGCTCTTAGCCCAAACTAGGGAGAAAATAAAACAGAGCCTCTTTAGCCAAATTGTCTGCAGGCCCATTAAAGTTTCTTGAAACAAATGAAACGTCAAAGGATAAAAAAGTAGAAGCGATAGAAGCGATATGAGTGAAGATGCCGTAGAGTTCTTTGCGGTTTGATCCTGCCCTGATGTCGTTAACGAGCTGTAGTGAATCTGTTTTTAGCCAGATCCTAGTCCATCCGAGATCCGAAGAAGCCAAGGTCGTTGGTAAGTCTAATTCATGTTTTACTTAATTCGATTTTGGAATCTAGGGCTTCGTGTTCTCGATTGATTTTGTGATTTAGAAATGATCGCTCACTCTTAATGGATGAATCTGTTCTTTTGCAGTTCCGAGAAATTATAGATTGTTGGAAGAGCTTAAAAGAGGTGAGAAAGGAATCGGAGATGGAACTGTAAGCTATGGAATGGATGATGCTGATGATATTTTGATGCAATCTTGGACTGGTACCATTATTGGCCCTCTTAATGTAACGTTTCTTCAATCTCTGCATCCTCATTATCACTTTATATAATATCATCATAAAGATGCAATTTTTAATGCTACAGCAAGTTTTAAACTTTCAATGTTCCCATATAACTTCTGCTTCTAGCTGTGTTTAAACCATATTCGAGTATTTTACCAATTTTGGTATAAAAAAAAACTTTTGATTCCACTTTTGGCTATTTGAGAAGATTTTGATGTTTTGTTTGATGATATGTATCAGACTGCGTATGAAGGGAAAATTTTCCAGCTGAAGCTTTTTTGTGGAAAGGATTATCCAGAGAGTCCACCTAATGTGAGGTTCCAGACTAGGATAAACATGGCTTGTGTTAACTCTGATAATGGAGTGGTAAGCTTCAGCACAAACAACATTAGTGTGATAAGAGGATCTTTGTTTTACCTAGCTACATTTATACTTGTTTTCCATGTTTTTTTAACTAGCTGAGTCAAATGGAATGATTAGGTTGAACCGAGTCACTTCCCTATGCTTTCTAACTGGAGAAGAGAATACACAATGGAGGATTTACTCATTCAGCTTAAAAAAGAAATGATGTTACCGCAAAACCAGAAGTTAGCTCAACCTGTCGAAGGTAAGTTCAACCAGGCACAAACTACTGAGCTTAATGAACAACCCGCAGTTTCCCAAATAATTTGGTCTAATCAATTCGAGACCAAGCCACAAACTCAAAACACAAGAGTCGAGAATCAACAACTCAAGAACTTGCTGCTAATGGACGCGTACCAACCACCGCCTCCGTACATGAGACCGCCGTCTGGACCACCACCTCCAGCGGATCCTTACCACCAATACTATCAACATCCGGCGGTGCCGGTGCCTCCTCCTACTCAATCCGGTGGTCCTCCTGCATGGTACTCCAACCAATTTCATAACCCTCACTCTCCATCGCCACCACCTCCACCTTCGCAACAGTGGGGACCACCTCCGCCGCAGTGGGGGCCACCTTCGTCTCACCAGCCCCCATTCAGCGCCGGCGCCAACGGTAACAGTCAGTTTCTCCCACCTACTGGACCGCCTCGACCTCCGCCATACCCTCAGGCTAATCAGGTTGCTCCGTCGTTGGATTATCGTGTGGTTTGTTTTTCCCCTCGTTGAACTGTTATTTAGATTTGATTTTGATTTTTCCATATTAGGAATGGGGCAATCAAAATTGGGGGTATCAACAAGGTCAGACCTCTCAAGGTTCAGTTTCTTAATTGTCATCTAAGTGTGTATTTATGGTTCAGCTTCTGACTATGCTCGTTACGGCAGCTAATAGCAACGTTGAGGATTGGGCAGTGAAAGCCAGAGAATGGGCAGCTGCTAATGAGGATCAGCAATCGCAAGCTGCACCGAATCCACCTACCGGACAAGTCTACCAGCAGTATCCTACTCATGGCTATCAAGATGTTCATCAACAGGCGGTTCCAGGAGTTAGCTATCAGCAGCAGTTTCCAGTTCCACCCACAACACAGCCGGAGAGATATCCAAATTATGCTATGGGAAATGAGAGTTTTCCTGGAGGTTCTTTTGCTGGATTGACTCATCAAGAAAACTTGCCTACCAGTTCAGCAATTCATCAGCAGGAGGTACCTTATAGTTATTCTTCTGTTGCAGGTAACCATTTACTTAGACATCATTCTAGCTCCTAGTCAAGCACTCTATGTGGGTTTCCTTGTAACTTGAAATACCGCGAGTGTCTTCAAAGTTTCCTCGTCCTAAGTTCATGATAAATATCATGTACCTAGTGATGTGCCTTCTGTTTCTCATTTTTGTTGGTCTAGAGATTGGTAACACTTGTGAAGCTGTGAACACCTCCAGAACTTAAACTTGTTACTTTGTTTGCAGGTAAAGAAGAGTCTGGAAATGCAACACAACATGAGGTGCATATACCAGTGTTTGATGGTGGGGGACCTATTCGTGCAGAGCAGCAAATGCAATATGCTTATGGAGATCAAACAGCGGCTCCACCTAGTAACCATAGTGATCAGCCTTTACAGTTTGCTTCCAGAGAGAGTTCTGATTATGCTAGTGTGCCCAATGCGTGGCCGCCTCATGCCGCAGCCGGAGTAGTCTATCCTCCAATCCCTTCATCGGTAGCGCCCATACCTCAGGTACTCTAACGTTGTTTGGTTATCTTTCATTTTTGTATTAGTTCTGTGAAGGCAAGTTTGATGCTTACTTTTGTTGCAGCATGAGTCATCTATGGCTATGCCTCCTGTTTCGGGTCATACCTTGCCTCCATATGGAAGGTTTCCCCCACAAAACCTCCAGCCTGTTGGACCCCCTTATGCTTATGGGACAAAGCCGCCTATTCACCCTGTTACAGCATTCATGGAGGACTCATATGCAGCCTCATCTGTCCTTCCTAAAAAGGTAATAATGAGTTGTTCTTAGAAGTGTTCAGTACCTTATATGAATTCTGGCTAATAAGGTGGTTTCCAGGCTCGTGTACCTAACTGGCTTAAGGAAGAATTGTTGAAGAAAAAAGTAGATCACGGAAGGCCTTCTTCAGGGAGTTTTGAGGAGAGAGAATATATGAACGATGATGTACTTTATAATCCTCCTGCGAAAGCTGATCAACGTGACGAAAAAAGCCCCTCTAAATCCTCTGATGAAGAAGAAAAGGAGTCTGAGGTTCCTTGAACTTTTAACACTGTTTATTCCTTGTTTTTTATGACGATTTAAGCTCCCTTGGTACTTAAATTTTGATTCAGCACCATCACGAAAATGCATGGTTTGCTTCGTGTAGGATGAGATTGATGTAGCTAGAACCACAGCAATTAACATGGAGATAAAGCGTATCTTGACTGAAGTTCTTCTTAAGGTAAGTGGCCTGATAGAAATTGGGTGGTTAGTCTATTAACACGTTTCTGCAGTTGTTGACTTATTTATTTTGAGCAGGTTACAGATGAATTATTTGATGAAATTGCAACCAAAGTCATTAATGAAGATGAAGCAATGCCTAAAGGTTTGTTGTGGTCTCCAAGATTTAGTTTAATGTTACTAATCTGTGGAATAAATACTGAATCTACCGTTGTGTTTTACTGTGCTATTCATCATTGCTTCAGATGACAGTGTTCAGCCCAAACATAAGTCATCATCATCCCTTCCCTCGGAAGCTGATCCACTGCACAAGGCTTCAGCAGAGATTTTGGTCTCAGTAGATGGTGGAAATAAAAAAGCTAGCTCTGGCTCTCCAGCAGATGTGCTAGGTCTTGCTAGCTATGCCTCTGATGATGATGATACTGATACTGATGTGGCTTCTAACGCGAATGCTGATGGAACTGATGGAGTTGAAAGTCTTGGCATGGGGTCGAGAAATGATGTTAGTCAGCAGCTAAGCACTGAGAAACTTCCTGAACCCAAAGCAATGGCCAGTGCGAAATTGGCTCCAGAAGTTGATGTCGATGATAATTCCGGCAAGAACAGTAAGTCAGCCTTGGAGGAATATTCTCAGATGCTAGGTTCCAGAAGAAAAGATGATGAGGCAGGTCATACCAAAATATCTGATATAAGCACCAGCTCTGGACTTGATGATGATACTTCAGGAAGCAGAATAAACCATCCTTACAGAACTGATAGTGGTAAAGATGCAATACTAGATGAACCTCACAGGAAGAATTCTGGCTTGAAATCAGATTGCAACCTTCGTCAGGATAGTATTAAAAGTTATGGGAAAGACTCGAGTGTCGATGTGAGTAGGAATAGAAGTAGAACAGATGAAACAAAAACTGGAAAAGAGAAGGTAGATTCTCAGAATGGCTCAAAAGATAGAATGAAGCAGGACGACATAAAGTCAGCAGAGAAAGTTAAAGGCTTTGAATCAAAAAAAAAATCTAATGATCTCCATGTAAAGGACTCAAGGGATGCAGAGAAGCCTCACAGAACAAGTTCTAAGGAAGACCGGGGTAATAAAAGGGAGAAGGAAAAGGAAGAAGAAAGGTCAAGACACAGGAAAGACTCGAGCAAGGACAAAAGAGGATGTTCTGCAACCAGTAATGGATATTCTGACGATTCAATAAGGTGGCATAGGATGTTCTACATTAAGTTTATCTTTCAGCTTCTTTTGTCTAGTGCTGTTCCTCAATATTCCTAGTTTTTTTTTTTTTTTTTGCCTTTCTCCAGGAAATCCCCTTCGAGAAGAAGGAATGTATCGCCATCTCCTGTGAGGTCCAGAAGAAAACGTTCTTCTCCATCCAGTGATGAATCCTCTGATGATTCAAGAAGGTGGCAATAGAGTGTTATGCTTTGAGTTTGTCTTTACGCTTCTTTGTCTAATGCTAATGAACGTTTTGTCTTTTTTCAGGAAGTCTTCTTCAAGAAGAAGGAATCGGTCACCATCTCCCGGAAGGTCCAAAAGAAGGTAGCATTTTTAAACTATTAGCATTATTAGATCACTGGTGTTTCTATATGTTTGTTAGTATATATATTAGCTCTAGAAGCTGTGAAGTTAAAGAACTTTTGAAAGCAAAAATATGACAAAAGACAAATGGGTAAGCCAAGCAGACTAGCTAGTATGAAACTCACCACGGAAAGTATCATATATGTTTTGATTGTATAGACATGTTTCTTTGTGGTCACCACATAGCAAGAATTCTCAGCACAAGCATACTCTCTACTCTTCCCATGACAAATCCAGGTATGTATTCCCAATTCTAGGTGTTTCTTCTGTCTTAACAGGTGGATAAAGCTGGATTAAAAAAAAAGATTAAACTATATGCTATATCCTGCTTATTCAATGGAACTCAAACCTGATTTGTTATACAGGTCAAAACGGTCAAGATCCAGATCCCCCCACAGGCGCCATCGGGCTAAATGAACACTCCAGCAAAACTGGGCAGAGACTGTATCCGGGACAATGCTGTGCAGAGACTTGTTCGTGTTGGATGTGCCTAGTACCGGGGAGACATCGATATAACAAACTATAAGACCACCGTTTTGTGAGGGAAATAGTGTTATAAACCGCTCTTGAAGAAAAAAGTGTCCAAAGATTTTTGACTGCTTGTTCTAGTTGACTTCTTGTTGGTTGGTTAAGCTTTCCTATGTAATTTTGTTTGTTGATGGTTTGTCTCTCAAACATTGGATGATCAAATCTGTGTCTTAGAGCACCTCCATCGGTGCAGGTGTCTTCCCACAAAAAAATCAATATTTTTTTTCTTTTTTTTTTTAATTTAAAAAAAAAAATTGATTTTTTTTTGTTTCGACCAATCACGCCGTAACACGTGGCGATTTCGGGGAAGACATAGTGTCTTCGCAGAGACACGGAAGACACCACGCGGAAGACATTTCGGCGGGCCCCACGCGGAAGACACTCCCGATGGAGATGGTCTTATCCCTCACCAGGTTTTAAGGTTCCACATTCTTAAAAAATGGTATTATGTAAATTTTGTTTTTTAAAAGTCCCTCTGGTACACAGCATCTGAAGTCAAATGTCAAAAACAGTAAAGAACCCTAAAATTCATTAACTCTGGGACAAGAAGAGATGTTAAAAATTCTAAAAACAATTTCTTGAAGATGACGAAAAGCGTTCACATGTCTTCTTCTTCTTCCCTTCCTCCCGCTGGCTTTCCGCTCTCAAGTTTTGGTATTTCTCCATCTTCTCTTCCCGTTTCTGTTAAAGCTCCGACTTTTAATTTTTTGCCTTTAATGCAAAATGATTATGGCATGGAACAACGTTGAAGTACCCTTGCACTGTGGAGTGCTTCCACCTAGGATTTAGATATTTTCTTGTTAAACTATGTTTACGAACGATATACTGCATTACATATATATATATATATATATATATATATTTAAATTTGCAACTTTTTAATGGAATTTTGGTTAATGTTTTTGAGATTTTTATAAAATAAGATAAATTTGATTATCATGAAATAAATGGAGTACAATTTTTAAAAAAATTATTATGTCATGATCGTAATATTAAATTGTGCTTTGAATAAAAATTCATTGTTTAGAAAAATGAATAATTCAGATTTTGGAAAGAGATATCATATTTTGGAGATAATTGGATGAAAAAAATAAACAGAGGTTGTGTATGATATCTTTTGGTACCGTGATTATAAGAACGAAGTCGAAGTTGGTGAGGTTCTTACAGAAGTATTCAAGACTGGTCTGGTCAAGGAGGATCTTTTCATTATGACAAAAAACAAGAATATTTACAAGGTAAACCCATAATTGTTTATATATATACACGAGTACTGGATTGGGTGATGATGGAGATCAACATCTGGATGAGACATCAGAAGGAAGTGGTTCATCAATCCCTAGTAAAGATGAGGATTCATATGTTACAACAAGGGAGATGTTGTTGCCAGTTGCGTCTCCAAGCGTTTTGACACAAAAGCTACAATTCAGTGAGGCAGAGAAGCCAAGTAGAAGCAGCTGAGTGGTGGCTACCTGGAGGGCGTAGGTTGTTCAGAACTTGAAGTTGCTGCAGAGGCTGATGAATGCGATGTCAGAGGAAATGGAGGACAGAGTCAGCAGCCCTTAATGAGGGTGATGATCCATATTTAGTTGCAACGGAGACTTCATCACTTCCATTCCCAAGAGATTCCACTGAGACAGAAACACTACAGTTTACAGAAGATGATGTTCAGGCTTCACCAGAGTTCGCCATAAATATTTTAGAAGCCAACGCAGAAAATCCAAGTAGCGCCGAACAGATTGATGGCTTTAACCTATCAACATCGAATTTAACTACCCACAAAACTATCCTTTCTTCAAATTAAAACTTAAAACTACCCATTACTTCTATAAAAACTACCCTATTATTAATCTTAGCCGGACCATATCGAATCAAATCTTGATTACATTATTATTATATAACCTTAAGATAAAATAAGAGTGTGTTTCGCCTTCTCTTTTCACTATTTTCTTTTACTTCTGAGTTCTCTCTCAATCATTATCTTCTTGTCCTCTCTCTCGCTCGGATCATGGCTTCTTCAATTTCCACCGGTACTTGTTCTGTCTTACATTCTCCTTCTTAATTTCATATTTGTAAATTGTAGTTACGCATCTGTATCATTAAATCCATCTTAAAACGTTTTTTGTTCCAGAGGAAGATAATTTCTTACAGGAACAAAGATGGTATCGTGTATCCCTCAGAGACATTTCAAGGTACGGGCTTGAAAACTCTTTATTTCAACCAAATTATGTCTTATTCAATCCGGATTATATGCATGGAAACCGAACTTAATAAACAAATAATTTTTTTTTTTGTATCAAACGATTCAACCCTTATCAACAGAGCCGTACCAAGGATTCTAGAGACCTAAGGCGAATAAAAAAAAATCGTTTTGTATATTTTTGTAGTAAAATATGTGTTGTAATAAAAATTTAACATATTTTGTAATAAACTAGATATAATAAACACTATTTTTAGTCTATGAAGATAAATTTGTACGATTTTCTTAAGCTATAAAATATATAAGGTTCATAGTCTAAAATATACATTTTCAGAAATTTATTTCTAAACAAAGTCCCTTTGGAATGATTTTTTTTTAACTATAGGAGATGCTGTTTGGAAATAAATAAATGAAAGTGTCTATTTTCGGATATTTTCTCTAGATATAAATACTAAAATTTAAAATTAATTATAATTTGTTAAAATATTAAAAATTAGTAACAATATCTTTTTAATATATGAAAATAAATTTTAAACTAAAAAATCACACTAAATACATATTTTATTAATATACCAAATATTTTTTTAAATATTCGGACCCTAAAATTTGCCTAATATTTTGGGGCGTAAGGCAAATGTCTTTTTGTTTACACCATAGGCACCCCTCTGCTTATCAAAATACCGAACTAAAGTTATAAAAATCAAATGCATTAAGTGATATTGTACTCAATGTTTTGTCAGCCATTATATATCCATGATGCGAAACTACCAAAAGGTAGAAGACCCATACTGCTTTGCGTACCCAATACAGTTTTTCCTCTTATACGACCTTATACTTCTTTATACCTATCTAATATACTAATTATGTAAGATTCAAAAAAAAAAATGAGCATCAGAAAAACACGGGTAGCATTTGCTACACTTGAAAAAAAAACTATTTTTAAGAATATTTAATTTGTATACAAATAATATAATAAAATAAACAAGTACTCATAATTTGGGCATTTTCTTTTAGTGTAGATAAACAAAAAAAATTTTCTTTTCTGACAGCAATAAAATTAATGTCATATTCAAGTTTGGCTTAATATTGTGTATTATAACAAACGGTTGTTACATTACTGAATTTGGTGTAAATGCCAAACATAGATACGAAAGAACAATTTAAATTTTGTTGTTGTTCAAACTAATATCAAAGCAATAAATAACTGGAGATGGCATAAAACCTAACTTTTTAAGAGATATTTTAAGAAATCTAACAAACTGAAACAATGTATATATATATGCATGCATATTTGTAATTTGTGAAACACAAGCAAATCCCAGGCAGAAAACTAAGTAAACCAAAACAATGAAGCTCCAAACATTATGTCTGGCTTTGATATTAATAGCCGTCGAAGCAAATTCAGCGACACAAGGAAATATATTAATTAGAGACAACTTCGCGCGCCACAACTATTATTCAAAAGAGATATTTTTAGAAGTCCAATAAACTTAAACAATACATATACACACATGATTTCAAATTTCTAAATCACAATAAAATCTTGAGTAAAAAGAATAAAAGATTCAAAAGTGAAAATGAAGCTTCAAATGCTACGGATGACGCTGATATTGATCATAGTCGTCGAAGCTAATGCAACCATACGTGGAAAGAACGTAACAATCCCAGCACTAATAGTTTTTGGAGATTCAATAATGGATACTGGTAATAACAATAATCTTCCAACTCTTCTAAAGTGTAATTTCCCTCCCTACGGCAAAGATTTTCCTGGCGGTTTTGCTACTGGAAAATTTTCTGATGGAAGAAATCCTTCTGATCTTATTGGTAAATATATGAATCAGTTTAACATTTTAAAAATTATAAACTCTAGCTATTTATATATTGTGATAAGTATATGTTTTAAAATATTTCAGCGGAAAAGTTGGGATTGGCTAAGACATTACCAGCATATATGAACCGAAATTTGAAGCCTCAAGATCTTCTTAAAGGTGTAACATTTGCATCTGGAGGAACTGGTTATGATCCATTAACAGCAAAAATTATGGTACATTGTCTCTAATGTTTTTCATCAATACAGTTAGTTTAATTTATGGATGATTCTTTTTCCTTATTTATATTTATATTTTTGTAGTCGGTGATATCGGTGTGGGATCAACTCATTTATTTCAAAGAATATATATCAAAGATAAAAAATAATTTTGGAGAAGAAAGAGCCAAATTTATCTTGGAAAATAGTTTATATCTCGTGGTGTCTAGTAGCAATGACCTTGCTCATACTTATTCAGCTCGATCACTTAGATATACTCGTACCTCGTATGCCAATTTTTTGGCTGACTCGGCAGTCACATTCGTAAGAGTAAGTACTTTATATTTATCTATATATACATTAAAAATTAGAATGATATCAACACTATTTATCTTCAATATAATATTTAATTAGGAACTACATAAACTTGGAGCTCGAAAAATTGGAGTGTTTAGCGCAGTGCCTGTTGGATGCGTACCACTTCAAAGAACAGTGTTTGGAGGTTTATTAACAAGAGGATGTGTTGAACCTTTAAATAAAATGGCAAAACAATTTAACACAAGACTTTCTCCAGCTTTGGATTCTTTAGATAAAGAATTAGATGGTATCATCCTCTATATTGATGTTTATGATACTCTTTTTGACATGATCCAAAAGCCTAAAAATACGGTAAGTTTATCTAACGAATATGTTTATATATTTGTTTCTTATTTGCGATTGTATTATCTAATCTAAGCTGAACAATATTAAAATTTTTAATTATGTTTCAGGTTTTGAGGTAGGTGATAGAGGATGTTGTGGTAGAGGATCTCTTGCAATATCCTTCTTGTGTAACTCATTGAATCCATTCACGTGTTCAAATTCTTCAGCCTATATATTTTGGGATAGCTATCATCCCACTGAAAGAGCTTATCAAGTTATCGTTGACAAATTACTCGACAAATATTTGAGCAAAGTCTTCTAATGTTAAATATCTAAATAAAACATAGCTACATTTTTGTATTTCATAACGTATTTCTCCATCTCATTCTTTTATGTACGCATATACTCAAATTTTCAATGTATTATGCAATTTTTACTCAATAAACTATAAACTTAAATTTCCAAAAGTGGGGCTAAACATGACTAAGGTATGAGATTGATAATATGGATGTGCATAACACTATATCTCACGAGTATTTGGTATCCAAACCTAATAAAAATAGTCTCTTATAAATATAAGTTTAAGAACCACTATAAATAATGAACACACAAATTACATCAAGTCTAAGAGCACTTAGATATCACCGTATGTGTTTGATACACCATTTTATCTCTTTCCAGGCCTTTTTTGAGCACTCAAATATCACCGTATGGGATGCTTGTACAACAGTAACCCCTGCCTTTGGTTATCTTCAAGGTGTTCAAGGAACTATTCTTATGGTTACCAATTCGCCACTCAAGTGCCATGGAACGACCCAATTATGCAACCAACTGGTTTTTACTGCCCTCCGCCTCCTCTCCCTTACATGAATGGGTTTGATCTTTCGGGTATGAGCATTTCCGGGTACAATGATGTACCGTGGCCTGTAGCGGGTGATGCAGCTAGTGCGCTAATACCTCAGTTTGAAGATTTGAAGCTTGAGGTCCCAAGTCAAGCTCATAAGAGAATGAATGGAGTAAGTAACATGGGGAAGCCATTGCAGAATAATACATATAGATGACAGTTGCAGAATGATAAATGCAATTAGGTTCACATGGTTAGTGAAATTCTTTGGACACTTTAAAAATGGTTTTTACGTTCTCATCTTTTCTTCATTGACTTTTTGGTAAATGTATTGGTTGGTTTGGTTTGGTTTGGTTTCCATGTATATAGTTTAGGTGTTTTATTCTTGAACCTCAATGTCTCTAAATCATTTTAAGAGTTTTTCAACTATCTTCCTAATGTTTGTCAATATTAAACCTCTTAAATCGGATTATTGGTTAATTTCGATTTTAATTTGGTTTAGTGTCATATTTAACAAAAATAGTTACTCACTAATGACTATGGAGACAGAAAATTGAAATTTCATGGATTCACACACTTAAAGTTTAATGGGGGATACACCCGTCTAAGTTTCATGGTATAGTTACACCCCAAAATTGAATTTCATGGATTCACATACTTAAAGTTTAATGGGAGAAACACCCATCTAAGTTTCATGGTGTAGTTATACCCTAAAATTGAATTTCATAGATTCACATAATTAAAAATTGAAATTAATGGACAAAAAGGCTTCGTTAGCGAGTTTTTCAGTCATGCCGCTTCTTATAAGAGGAGGGAAAACCAACCAACCACTTGTCACTACCACAAACCCCACCGTGAGAAGCCGTGACACTGCCGGACTCACTCTCCACCACCGCTGCACAAACTTACTCTTCTTCATTGCTACTTCCCCCGCACGTGCAAACTCCATGTACCACAAAGAACCAAATGACTTCCCCTGTAGGTCTCTCACGGTTTATATAGAAGAAGATCAGTTCGTGAACCGCACCAGAGACGAGAAATGCTGCGAAAACTCCCATGAACAAAGCCTGATCCGAGTTCATTATCCGTTTGGCGAATTATTTCATTATGTTTCAAGTTTTGAGGTAGCTGATAGAGGATGTTGCGGTAGAGGCTCCCTTGCAATATATTTTATGTGCAACTCACTAAATCCATTCACATGTCGTAATTCTTCGGCGTATATGTTTTGGGATAGCTACCATCCGACTGAAAGAGCATATCAAGTTATTGTCGACAAGTTACTCGACAAATATTTAAGCAAAGTATATTGATGTTAGTCATCTAAATCAGACATGTTTGTATTTTTGTGTCTCATTATCTTTCTTTATCTCATTCATGTCTCTATGTATTCATTTTAAAGGGATTTTAATGAAACAAACCTTCAAGTAGCGGTCGATTCCATTTTAAAATTCTCAACTAACTTATTAATGAATAAAACCCTCAAGTAAGATTTTTTAATGAAAAATTCCCTCAAGTACTAGCTAGTCAGACAATCTTAAAACATTCAACAAAATTATTAATGAAAAAAATCTCTCAAGTAAAAGGTTTTAGTGAAAAACATTTTGTTTATAATTCCTTCTAAACATACGTCGTTTAATCAATAATGTATGTTTTTTTTTGTTAAAACGACATGTGTTTTTCTTTAGATTTAAAATAGCATGGTGTTTGTTTTAAAATACCATGATATCTCAAAAAGAACTTGTTAAAATAATTTATTTGGTGAGGTATAAAATAAAATTTTATTAAAATTTGAAAGATCATTTTGCAAATAAAAAAGCTCAACTTCAAAATATATGCATTATTTCATTTTAAAATAAAAAATGAAACACTACTGAATGAGATTTCTTCATTTTATTTTCAAAAGAAAAGAAAAGGTAGAATTTGAAGCATCTCCACTCTCCAGGGATAATAAAAAGAAAATATATATTTTCTTACCACGTGCGGTTTAGAGTTTTATTGAGGGCAGAAGCTTTACAAATCTGAGTTGGGCTTTTTGCTTTGTATCTCAACTTTTACATAGACCTTCAGCCCACAAGCCCATAACCCAAGTTTTAGAAACCCTAATCTTACACGCATCTATATAAACCAAACTTGTGCATCTGCACGGGGTTTTAACATCGACAATGGCAGAAAGAGGGGGAGAGCGCGGCGCAGAGCGTACCGGTGAACGTGGTGGTTTCGGACGTGGTTTCGGCGGCCGTGGCCGTGATCGTGGTGGAAGAGGCCGTGGACAACGTCGAGGCCGTGCCACAGAAGAAGAGAAATGGGTTCCAGTAACCAAACTCGGACGTCTTGTGAAAGAAGGTCATATCAAACAGATAGAGCAGATCTATCTTCAATCTCTTCCTATAAAGGAATACCAAATCATAGATCTACTCATTGGACCTTCGTTGAAAGACGAAGTTATGAAGATCATGCCTGTTCAGAAGCAAACAAGAGCTGGTCAAAGAACTAGATTCAAGGCCTTTGTTGTTGTTGGAGATGGAAATGGACATGTTGGATTAGGAGTTAAGTGTTCTAAGGAAGTTGCAACTGCCATTAGAGGAGCGATTATTCTTGCGAAGCTTACGGTGGTTCCGGTGAGAAGAGGTTACTGGGGGAATAAGATTGGGAAGCCACACACTGTGCCTTGTAAGGTTACTGGTAAATGTGGTTCTGTTACTGTTCGAATGGTTCCTGCTCCTAGAGGTGCTGGTATTGTTGCTGCTAGGGTTCCTAAGAAGGTTCTTCAGTTTGCTGGTATTGATGATGTTTTTACTTCTTCTAGAGGATCTACCAAAACCCTTGGAAACTTTGTCAAGGTTTGATTTTTCATCTTTCTTTTTGCTGAGATTGATGATGCATTTGTTTCTGTGTAGCTGAAGAACTGTGTAATTTAGCTCTGTTAATATGGATTTGATTAGGGATTGATGATGCATTTCTTTACGTGTAGCTGATGAATTGTGTAATTTAGCTGTTAATACAGGTTTGGTTATGGGTTTAGTTTACATTTAAAGTCTAAG
Source organism: Cardamine occulta (assembly GCA_028015245.1). Taxonomy (NCBI): domain Eukaryota; kingdom Viridiplantae; phylum Streptophyta; class Magnoliopsida; order Brassicales; family Brassicaceae; genus Cardamine; species Cardamine occulta. The sequence continues at coordinate 3,635,470 of CM051368.1, forward strand.
CATTGTATCTCTGTGATATCTCAATCTCTAGTTTTTTGAGAGTAAATGACTTTAGATTTGTATCATTTACTTATTTGAAATGTGATAACGTAGCCTATTGCAATTTGTAGATAGGCATAGGCCTTGTTGATGATCTTTACCACAATTTGTTTAATTTGTAGTTCTTTATGTGATTTTTGATAATAAATGATAACTGCAATTTGTAAGTGAGCAGATATGTTTTTTGATGATTTTCAACTCGATTGCTTAATTTGATGGACGTTGTTGCTTCATTATTTGTGAATGATATTTGATTGTGTTACGATGCAGGCTACATTTGATTGTCTACAGAAGACATATGGTTTCCTTACACCAGAGTTCTGGAAAGAGACGAGATTTGTGAAATCTCCTTACCAAGAGTTCACTGATATCTTGGCTAATAAGCAAGGTACTGCTACCAAGCTTATCACTGAGGCTGAAGACCAAGCTTAAGACTTTCACGAGGGTGATTGTTATCAGGTAGAAGATGGTGTTATAGGTTTGGTTGTTGCTAATGTTTCTCCTTTTTGCTGTGTTGATTTTGATATTGGAGGTTTTTTATGTAAGGACATCGTTTTTTACTTGTCTTGAATACTTTTGCTTCAATTTAACGTTAATGAATAGCATTTTCAATGAATAACATGGTTTAATTATTGCACTTTTCTGAGTTTTCGTTTATAATTCTCTTCAGGTTAATTATAGACGATGAAATTACAAGCAGATTGATATGTCATTTTGTAGGGGTGGAAATCTTTGGGTTATGTTTATTTTTCGCGGTTTGGTTAGTTCAGATTTAGTGAAGTTAATAAAATTGAACTCCTACCGGCAAAGACTTGGGTCTAAGAATAAGTATGATTCATCTGGTCTAAACAATTCCATCTATTGTCTGATCCGAAACCGATTTAGGTTTTGTTGTTAACATGAAGAGGATCTCAACCAGAGTCCCATGCGGCTACAACTTCTAATGGCCTATTGCCTTATAGAGTTCACCGTTGAAATCAACCAAATCAATGAGAAAATTGTATTTAATATCGAATCAAATGTCTAACTAATAAAGGAAAAGGATTTTGCTAATGAACTTATTTTCAGAGTACATGACTCATGGAAAAACCGAAAATGGATATTATCAATGCAGAGCAAAATATGTAAAACCCCAAATATTTTTTTGTAAAAGTATAATTTTTTTGTAAAAGTGTAATATCGCAGAGTATTATTTTAATTTAATGACCAGCAACATCATGACAGCTTGTATAACTTATAAAGTCTTTATTAATCACTTCCATAGCACCAGTAATTCTAGTGTTCTAGATTGTCTCAAAGAGTTTTGCAGCAAACCAAATGGAGCAAGACCAGTGATTAATAGTGCTTTGGTCTTGCATAATTTGAATTACTGATTTGAATGAATTCATACTTCTGTAAATCTTGGTGAAAGATCTTTACTGTGTTTTTAAAAGGAGGTGACGTATTAAAGAAAGACTATTGAATAGTACCATGTATAAATTATGGACATGAGCAATTCAGGAAAATAGGAAATAACCGAAAAAAGGGAATCATAAGCAGTAAAAGTGGTAAAGAGTATGTCCTCTAGAGCTCTAAACATAATACCACTCTCAGCTGCATCATCCTTATCAATTTTTCTTACCATGTATTCCCACTGCAGAGTTTGAACATAAGCAATTATTGTAACTATGTATCCAAATCGACCTCTTACAGAAACTCTCACCCTACTATGAACTACAGGGAAATAAGACAATTCAAATATCAATACCAAAGTTCAGATTCAACATTTTATAGTTAAAAGTTTAGAAGTTCTTTTGGTCTGATTAATGGTCAAACAAAGTTTAATCATATATGTGCAGATTTGAACTAACTAGATAAAGATAACCAAACCGAGAATTGAAATAAGAAGAGATCATATGTATATAGCACAGTATATGAAAAACCCGTATAGTGTGTTTTGCCGTCATAGCATTCTCTGATAAAGCCTAATTCAATTTTAAACAATATCCAAACAATCAACCAAGTCAAATATGTTAAGCAAATGGATGAATAATAAGGCAGAGGAGGAAGAAGACTAAGCGAGAAGAGTGATTTATTGGTGCACTCATCACAGACCAAAACTGTGCAGGAGATCAAAGCTCACTAAGACATTTTGTCGAACACGTTCACTGCATCATCCACTAGACCACTCCTCATGTCATCATCCATCATTATATTCCAACCTAAATGAAATTGTCCAGTATCATTGACGGGAGATGAACAAAGGCAAGTTTCATACCAAAATAAAACTGAACAACAAATTCATTTTAACAACTGCTTCATGAGAGTCTGAGACAAACCTTGTATTGTATTTAAAACAACAACAACAACAAAAAAACAAGAAAAAGAAAACAAAGACTAGCAATAACTGAATTTTGTTCTTCTGAATTGTATAGTCGAACAGAAGGCAAAGACACATAAAAAGAAATGCTTAAGAGATTATTATATACTCTCACAACTCAGCGGAGGAGATATTTGCTTCGGAAGGGATTTGCCTGTTGAAAAAAAAATATATATATTATAAGGTAATTACCAAAGACGAAGTAGAAAATCAAATTTGTTTTGCATCAAACAACAATGAATCAAGCCATCCTCATTTTCTTTTAATCGGAATATATATTTACCTCTTTGTCTAATCGGAATCGGATTCTTCCTTCTTTGTGATTTTCAAAAGAGGAATGTGTTGAACTTTGTAGAAATCTTCTCCTCCTCTCGACAATTTCTCTTTAAATTCCAAATTTCTTGTGTAGATTTTCAGTTCTTTCAAGGAAGTGATAAATCTCAGCCCATCTGGAAGCTCCTTCAACTTCTTACAATAATTGATAGAGAGAGTGTGAAGAAGGGGCATGGAGCCTTCTTCTACTATCCACTCTTCCCATTCCTGTAGTTCTTCTAACTCTAGCTTCTGCAACTGAGGAAACCCACCACCCGAACAAACCATTCTCTTCCCAATGAAAGATTTCCAATCTAAACGAACCTGTTTCAACTGAAGCAATTTCTCTAGAATCGGCATTGGATCCTCCTCCAAACGACAACCAACTAGATTCAAGGTTGTAAGGTGAGAAGGGAAATGTTGCTCATCAGGTAACCTTGGCATATATATGTGTCTCAACGTCAGCTGTTTGAGATGAACGCAATCCAAAACAAATCCTTCTTCATTATTCATGGAACCACGTATAGTAAGATTTTCCAAGCGACTCAATTAACTTAGAGATGAAGATAGAGTTTCCATTGTACATCCGCCATTGAATTTGATTGAAAGAGTCTGGAGCCTTTTCATTTGGTGAAGACCCCTCACATTGCTATGCTTTGTTGAGAAATTCATCAATGTCTCCAGGTTGACTAGATTATCCAATTCCATCTTTACCTTATCATCTGTTTTGAAAGGTAAACAGAGGTATATCAATTCTCGCATCTCATTTAAGACATTGTTGGGCATGTAGATTGTAAACTCCGGAAATACATTTAGGTTTAAATAGAGCAGCTGCTTCAGATTCCGCATAGAAGAAGGGAATTGAGATACCTTTGCGAATAAAAAACTCAAATATCTTAAGTGGATGAGCTTCCCAATGCTAGAGGGTACCTTCCCTCCTTCAAACTCGGTATAAGAGAGATCTAACGCCCTCAACAACTGTAACCTTGTAAACAATAAATCCGATACCATCCACCTTTTTGAAGTATACTTTGACTCATTGATAAACAAGAGAGATCTAAGTTTTGGATTCTTCATCATCCCCTTTGGATCATATGATTCATCAAGCTCGTGTATTACGATTCTGCGAGACTTACAAGGAGACTGAGAGTTTGCAATAATATCTACGAAATTCTCTTCTTCAGCTTTACGCACACAAACTTCTCTCATCATATCATGCAACTGACATGTCTCAAATCTCGAAGTCAACTCGTCCCTTGCAGAAATAATCATGTTTCTCTTCACCAATTCTTCTATGTATCCATCTGCGACCTCTCTAATGGTCGCTCTATTGTAACCCTTAGGCCATGGTATTCCTTCCGCAGCCAAGTAATATGACAATTTCTCCACATCTATGTCATCATCTTCTGGAAAGTGAGCAAGGTAGAGGAAGCAGTGCTTCAAAGAACTAGGCAACTCTTCAAAGCTAAGAGACAATACATGGATAAATGAACTATTCTTGCCGTCACTGAAATCAGTTATTCCTCCCATGATATGAGATCCAATATTCTCAGATAGTCTTTTCCAATCATGCAGTGTGTATTTTGCAGCCAGCATACCTCCCAACACTTTGACAGCCAATGGTAGTCCTCCACAATGTTTTATCATTTGCTTAGCCAACTCTTCCATTTCTACATCAACTTTAAATCCTGCACAACATCATAAAACAAATAAGTAATACATCATTTGGAAAATAAAAAAAATATACAGTTTCAATGTGATAATGATATATTACAATCGGTTATTTAAAGCTAAGAAGATTGTCTTTGGATCATCCCAAAACATATATCTCATTAATTCTCTTCAGTTGAATGCTTACCAGATTCATCTTTCCTTGGCATTGCTATTCTTTGGAAAAGCGTCCAACTGTCTGGAATAGTTAAACATTCTAGTTTAAAGTTGATATACGTTGTATCTCTACGCATTGCGACACTCTCATTTCTAGAAGTAAGTAGCACCTTCCAGCCTGCAAAATATTTACTCATTTCATAACAACCAAACACAGAGCATAATAAATATGAGTTATTTTTATTCACCTTTACTTGGTGGAAATATTGGCATAATTAGGTCCCAATCTCCCTCTTTCCATATGTCATCAATGACAATTAATGATTTAGACGTTTCCAACAGTCGAAAGAGTTCATCCTGGAGGTCAGCTTCTTTCATCTTCGTGATTTCATCTTTTCTTTCTTTAGATGTGAGACTCTGCAGGATCGTTTGCCAAACAGATATCTGGGTAAAATCTTGTGAAACACACACCCATGCAAGTCTATCAAACTTATTTTAAACCATATCATCATTAAAAACTTGCCTAGCAAGTGTGGTTTTGCCCAGACCACCCATCCCGGTTATGGAAACCACTTGAACATCATCTTCCTCCACAAAATATCCAACCAATTTCTTAACATTTGCCTCCAACCCCACAAAATCACTTTCGTAGTCCATAGGAAATGTTTGTCGCATTGCCCTTTGTCTATCACCTAGAGGTTGCATATTCCCACCATCGGCGATAGCCTGTTGTACTCCATAATTCTGCATATCTCGGATCACATCAGAGATCCTCTTACGTATGCCTTCAATATCTGATGCATGTCTCCTGCGATCTGGAATAATGCAAGCAAGTCTTTTGATCCTCATCTTGATTCCATTTGTTTTTCTGAGTCTTTCCTTGAGAAGATATGTCTCAATTATATCTTCTGCTTCATAAACAATTTCCTGTATCTTTTCAACAACTTTTCTCACCACTGCACTTGTATGTTTCTTTGCATATGCATCTTTTAGAAAAGAGCTTAACAAGTCTAGATCATCTTTTAATCCATTAACTTGATCTTCGACTCCCTGAAATCGCTCGTATTCTTGGCTTAATAGGACCCAAAGCTTTTGTATTCCAAACGACACAAGTTCTCCAGCCATAATTGCTCCTGCTTAAAAAAAAGAAAAGAAAATAAGAATCAAGCTGCGTACTATTGATGAATATCACAAATTCGAAATGGTAAAACAAAGCAATATTGGAATTTCATATTTAAAGTATCTGATTCCTTCTTCCAAATTAACCAAAAAGAATATGGGCTTGTAAACAGAGAAAATTAACAAAACAAAAACTTATTAAACGAAATCCTTTTGTCACGAATTTCCTATTAGCATTAATAATTCATGATAATCTTTAATCAAATTATGTGGTATGTTTTCTGATTTCGATTCATATTTTCTTAGGAATATCAATAGGAGAGAGAGAGTGACGTTGGACTTCCAAACATTTTAATAAAATGTAGTCAAAAATCAACTCTTTTATTAACGACTAAGGAAGAATAAATAATAACACTTAGCAAATATTATAACCTTCATAAACACCCCGTTTTACTACAGCAAGTCTCATGCAAATGAGTGAAAGGCAAGTGGTGTAAAAAAATGTGTACAGCCTACGAACCTTACTACAAGACATATTAAATTGGTAAGGCTTCTAAACTATAAATTCCTGAGTGAGATAAGTTTAAACTAACATAAAGCAAAACTTGGAGGTAAAACTAATCGTAAAACCTAAATATTTTCTCTATAGATGATTCTCAAACAAAACTCTAAAACAGAAGAAACCAAATTAAATTTTAGAAACATATAAGAAAATTACCTGAACAAGAGAACTCGTGTTTGATGAGAGCTGACGCAGACCAAATTTGACTAAAAATTAAAAGAGAGAAAAGGAGAAGAAGTCGAGAAAACAATATTAGGAGTGAGATGCTTTGGTGAAACAGAAAAAACCTTCAATTTATAAGAAAAGCAAACCACCTAAGTCATTTAAAGTATATGATTCCTTCTTCCAAATTAAAGAAAAGTATTTTAACATACTTTCATTTAATTAAAAGAATGAAAGTATTAAGAAAAAGAAAGAATGAGATGCTTTGGTGAAACAGAAAAAACATTCAATTTAAATTAATAAAAGCGAATCACCTAAGTCATTTAAATTATATGATCCCTTCTTACAAATTAAGGAAAAGTATTTTAACATACTTTCCATTTAATTAAAAGAATATGGATTTGGAGTGGCGGAAGTAGAAACTTTTATTATAGGGACCAAAATATAAAATTTTAATTTTATAGGGGCCAAAATGTGAATTTAGTTGTAATTATGGGTATCATATGACCCCATAATTATATACTAGTTCCATCCATGTGGGATTTGTACACACAGAAAATATTAAAACAAATTGGGCTTTAATTTGTCTTACAAAATATATCAACGGCATAACTAAAAATTGTGGAAGCATGCATGCTCATTAGTCAAGAATTTAAAATCTTCTACACCATAACTAAAATTCAATTTCTAATCATAGAGATATAGTACATGTAGAACCACTTGTCAAAGAGAATTTGTGTGGTTTAATCACTGTTTGGAAAGAATGTTCATTATAATCACATATACTGCAATAGTCATATCATCATAATAGGATTAGATCAATGATTTCTAATGATATAATGGACGATATTAAAAAAGACACTAATCTTGAAAATTTTACATGTGGCAAATGCCCCTCCAAATACCAACAATGCAAGCAATAACAACTGCCTCTCTCTATCTTGATTTTGATTGTTTACTTGATTATAAGATATATAAGTTAACAACATTAGGACTGATATTTTATTAATTTACAGTAATAGTTTATAGATAAATAAGTATTTATTAATTATTGTGATATTAGTTTCAATTGTTTTATCAATTAATATTTTAATTTAAAAGATTAATTTTTTTGAGTTAAGATAATTTAATCTAAATAAATTAATATTTTAGATGCTATAAATTTATAATCTCGATTTGAACATTTAATATTCAGAAAGAGAACCCAATAAGTTTGATGATGATTTGAAAATTTATAAATTTATAATCTTGAGTTTCTTCTTCCATTAATCACTCATTTTCTTCTATAAAAACAAAACCATGGCTCATCATGAAAATAAACCCAATAAGTTTGATGATGATTTGAAGAGGAAGAAGGCATTATTCAAACGGATAGTGCCAGAGTTTATGAAGAAAGCCACAGAGCTTTCTGTTCTTTGCGGTATCTCTGTGGGTTTCATTAGTTACACCCTCGAAAACGAACTCTATGTTTGGCCTGAGCCGCAAGATAACCCACAAGCCCTGCTACAGATCGTAACCATGTTCAATGCGTTGAGCGATTAGAGGAGAAATGATGAAGAAAATTCCAATTCGATTTCAGATAACAAACTCACTTTCTTAGGTATCAGTTCGAATATATGTTCATAGAAAACAACTATACGACTCACCAATGCAAAGCTCAATTAAAGCTTCAACAATGGCGATTCAATGAATTACAGAGAAAACGAATTTACAAAAGAAATCACAAATCAAGGTTAAATGAACTATTTTTGCCGTCACTGAAATTAAAGTTTCTCAAGATCAATACTCAGCTTTGTAAAAGAATATCACTTCTTTAAAGTTTAGAAAAATCTCTCAAAAACTAAACTCTCACAAAGCTCTCTCAATCTCCTTAATCAATGTCACAACTCAACATTGATATTTATAGTGATTAGCACAACATTGCTAATCCTATTCCTAATAGAAACTAGATAACTCTTAAATCTATTATAATTATCTCTAACACTTTATCTTCTCCTAATCCGATTTGAAGCTTATCCAACATTCTCCCTTGTAAGCTTCAACTTGTCTTTAGACATGTCTTGCACCCCAATCAAGCTTCTCATCTCGCCAAACTTGATCCGTGCCAATGCCTTTGTCAAGATATCCGCCTTTTGCTCTGTTCCTGGCACATGTTCCACATTGATAAGCTCTCTTTCAATACATTCTCTCACAAAGTGGTATCGTTTATGTATGTGCTTGCTCTTGCCGTGGAACATCGGATTTTTAGTCAGTTCTATAGCTGATTTGTTGTCGATCTTGATCAGTACCTGCTCTGTTTCTTTCCCAGTGATCTTGCTTAAAATGTCTTGCAGCCATATGGCTTGTTTCGCTGCTTCAGTTGCCGCCATGAACTCTGCTTCAAATGATGAAAGTGAAACAGTATCCTGTTTCTTTAAGCACCATGTAATTGGAGAGGTTCCGAAATAGAACATATGCCCTGTTGTACTTCTACCATCTTCATGATCAATATTATGACTATTGTCACTATATCTAACAATCTTCATTGAGCCACCACGCATAAACTTTAACCCAAATGATGCAGTTCCCTTTAGATATCGCAATATCTGCTTGATAACTTCTCCATGAGACTTTTGTGGACTCTGCATATATCTACTTGCAACCCCAACTGAGAATGCCAAGTCTGGCCGAGTGTGTAAAAGGTATCTTAGGCATCCAATTTTCTTTCTAAACTCAGTTGGTTCAATTTCTTCTTCTTTCTACGCTTTAGATACTTTGAGACCAAACTCCATAGGTATTTTTGTGGCATTACAGTCTTTTAGGCCTGCTTCTCTTAGGATTCTGCGTGCATAACATTCTTGCTTTATTTCGATTCCATCTTCCCTTTGATGCACCTCAATTCCTAGATAGTATGTAAGCCTTTCGAGGTCAGACATCTCAAATTTTGTTTGCATTCCAGTCTTGAAGTCACTAATGGCTTTGAGATCATTTCCGGTTACAAACAAATCATCAACATATATTGCTATGATGAGCAATTTTCCTTCCTCCTCTTTGCGATATACATAAGTTTCGTTCATGCATCTCTTAAATTTCATCTCTTTTAGGATTTGATCCATCTTTGTGTTTTAAGCTCGTGGAGCTTGTCTCAAGCCATACAAGGCTTTTGTAAGTTTATATACCTTATGTTCTTCGCCTTTGACTTCAAATCCTTCTGGTTGATCAATATAGACGTCCTCTTTTAGCTCTCCATGTAAAAACGCTGTTTTGACGTCTAAATGGTGAATTTTCCATCCATGTGATGCTGCCAATGCAATTAGTAAGCGGATGGTCTCAATGCAAGCTACTGGAGCAAAGACTGCATCAAAGTCTATACCAGACTCTTGTACGGACTCTTTAGCCACAAGCTTCGCTTTGTATTTGTTGATAGATCCATCTGCGTTCCTTTTGATCTTGAAGATCCACTTGAGACCAATGATTTTTGCATCATTCGGTTTATCAACGAGAAATCAAGTCTTGTTCTTGTTGATTGATTGAACTTCTTCCTCACACGCGTTTCTCCATTCCAGCACGTCCTTAGCTTCTTTGTAAAATCTTGGCTCATTGTTAATTGCGAGTAGCAATATCTCACACTCGACAGAAGCTTGAAGTATGTAGAGTTTCTCATTCTCGGTAAAGTTCAGTATGTAATTATTAAGATAGCTTGGTCTACTTAATTGTCGTGTTGATTGTCTAAGTGGTGGTGGCGGTAGTGGAGATTGAGCTTCAATTCTTGAACTGTATCGTTGGCGTGATTCACAGTATCGTTCTCTTGCTCTTCAGCCTCATCCTCGTAATCATCATTAATTAACACAGGTCCTTCTCCAATATCTATAAATTCTCCCCATTTCATTTGAAACATTCCTGGATCCATTCTCGGTCCACTTGTTGTTTTATTCCAGTTCCACCCTCTGGTTTCATCAAATACTACATCGCGACTCACTACTATTTTCTGTGTTTCTGGATTAAACAATCTATAAGCTTTGGATCCTGTTTCAATTCCAAGATTTACTAACATCTGTGATCTATCATCCAGCTTCTTGAGTTGAGTAGTGTCAATTTTTGAGTAGGCTAAACACCCGAACACCCTTAGATGTCCTAGATGGGGTTTCTTCTCTTGCAAGCATTTATATGGTGTCATGTTTTCAAGAGCTTGTGTTGGCACTCTGTTAATCACATATGTGGCATGACGGACAGCTTCTCCCCATAGGTAATTCGGCACTTTCATTGCCTTTAATATGCTTCTTGTCATCTCCATTAATGTTCTATTTCTCCTTTCTACCACGCCGTTTTGTTGTGGTGTGTATGGTGTCGTTAGGTGTCTAGTGATTCCGTTGTTGTTACAGTATTCTTGGAATTCTCTGGATGTGAATTCTCCTCCTCTGTCTGTTCTTAGTGTCCTTATTCCTCTTCCTAGATCCTTTTCTGTTAGACTCTTCCATGCTTTAAATCTCCCAAAGGCTTCACTCTTCTCTTTTATCAAGATATCCCACATGTATCTTGAAAAATCATCAATTATAACAAAAATATATTTGTTATGTGCAACAGTGGATGGTGAAATAGGTCTACACAAGTCAGCGTGTAAGAGCTCAAGAGGTTTTGATGCTCGGTATGTGGTTGCTTTTGGAAATACATAGCGAGTTTGTTTTCCAACGAGACATGATTCACATAGCTTTTTCCCTTCTCTTATTTCTGGTAAACCTTGAACCATCTATTGTTGGGACATGGTTTTGATCTTCTTGAAGCTAATATGCCCTAATCTCGCATGCCATCTCCATGTATTATCCTCAATTTTCTCATGTAGACATATACTGGCTTTCCAATTTTCAGACTGATTTTGTAAAGGCGGTTTGGTGAGCGAGTAACTTTTACCAGAAGTCGTTCATTCGGATCATGGACTGTCAAATAGTCTTTCTTCATTCTTACATCACATCCAACTTTTGTTGCCTGTTCTAGACTTAGAATATTGCTCTTAAGATCCGGAATGTAATAAATATCGGAGACAAGAATTTGTTCTTCCGTTTTTTCTTGAAATAGAATTGATCATTTTCCTTCTATTTCAACAGAAGATCCATCTCCAAACTTCACTTTACCTTTGATCTTCTCATTAAGTTCTGAAAAATAGGTTTTGTTTCCGGTCATATGGTTGCTTGCTCTATTATCCTAATACCACACGTCTTCTTCTCCCTTGTAGTTCTTTGGTATGATTTTATCTTCGTTTAGGAACACCAACTCATGCGTATACAGAGCTTCTACTTCCTCTGTTGCTTCTTCTGTCTCGACTATGTTGGTTTCTTCTTGTAGTTTCCGTAGTCTCTCAGGGCACCTGAACGCAAAGTGACATGGTTTATCACACCTGAAGCATATGACTTTTGACATATCCTTTTTCTCAGTTTGGTCTATTGATGACCGTTCGTAACTCTGTCTCCCTCTACCTCATCCTCTGTAACCTCTTCCACGTCCTCTCCATTGCGAGTTCTGTCTTTCAGAATTAGCATACAGCAGGTTATTTTGTGTTTCTTCATGATTATCTTCGTCAATAATCCTTTCTTCATATGCTTTGAGCCTTCCCACAACATCTTCGAACCCCTTAGTGTTTAGGTCCAGAACTTGTTCAAGTGATGCTATGATGTGGATGAATTTGCTCCAAGGCAAACTATTAAGGAATTTCTTCACAAGTTTTGGTTCTTTAATGGTTTTTCCGAGTGATGCCGATTTTGATGCCAACTCAGATAGCTTTCCTGCAAAGTTATCTATGTTATCTGAATCTTTCATTCTGATTCTTTCAAATTCAGACATCAACGTCTAAAGTCTAGCTTCTTTAACGCGCTCTGGTCCTAGATTCCGTGTCTTAATCGCATCCCATATCTCCTTAGGTGAGTTTTGCTCGCCTACTTGCAAGATAAGAGTCTCCGGAATGGATTGAAATATCAGCCCAGTTGCGATATCATTCTTATTGGATTCAGTCGAACCTGGTTCGATTGTCTCCCACACTTTATTGATTCGCAAAAGTAACTTCATCCTCATTACCCATACTGTGTAGTTTGTGGAACTTAGCATCAGGCACTGTATGGACGTTTGCGTGATCTTCTCTGTGTTGTTCTGAACGTCTCCCATGACTCGGTTCCGACGTTGGTAAGTCTTCGTGATGGTTTTCTAATACCAATTAAAGGATCTCAAACACTTCTTAACTTTGTATAAAGAATAACTCTCTTTATTATGTTTAGAAAATAACTCAAAACTAAACTCTCAAAGCTTTGCGGTCTTCTCTCCAGGCTGTGAACGAAAGCTCTGATACCAAATAAAGTTTCTCAAGATCAATACTCAGCTTTGTAAAAGAATATCACTTCTTTAAAGTTTAGAAAAATCTCTCAAAAACTAAACTCTCACAAAGCTCTCTCAATCTCCTTAATCAATGTCACAACTCAACATTGATATTTATAGTGATTAGCACAACATTGCTAATCCTATTCCTAATAGAAACTAGATAACTCCTAAATCTATTATAATTATCTCTAACACTTTATCTTCTCCTAATCCGATTTGAAGCTTATCCCACAGAAATCAGTTCTTCCTCGCACGATATGAGATCCAATATTATCATATAGTCTTTTCCAATCATGCAGTGTGTATTTTGCAGCCAGCATACCTCCCAACACTTTGACAGCCAATGGTAGTCCTTCACAATGTTTTATCATTTGCTTAGCCATCTCTTCCATTTTGCCATCAACCTTAGATTCTGCACAACATCATCACTATGTTAAGTTATTCTACATTTACGCTACAAAACCAAGATATTGATAGCATAGAAAAACATTATAGTTGGTTACATTGTTCTACACAATATCGTCAGTATTAAATTCTGCAAATTATTACTAGGTTAAATTATTCTACATTTAGACTATAAAACTAAGCTACAGAGTAATTAGACAGAATAAAGATATAATATTGTCCAGAGGGAAAAAAATAAAAAGAAGAAGGCTACACAAATGTTTGCTTTGAAAATTGTTATAAATCGTCTACTGTGATCAACCTTCCTTGAATGCTTACCGGATGCATCGTTTCTAGGAAGTGCTATCCTTTGAAAAAGTGCCCAACTGTCTTCAGGTTTTAGGCATTCAGGTTTTAAGTTGATATATGTTGTATTTTTACGCATGGCGATACTCTCAGTTCTAGAAGTAACCAAAAAGTTAGCTAGCTTATTGAGTATGACTTGTTATTATCAATTATAATTAACCCCTCTCTAGTGTGTGTACCATAAGAAGTCACCTTCATTTGATGGAAATATTGGCTTGATTAAGTCCCAATCTTCTTCTTTCCATATGTCATCAAGGACAATCAATGACTTGGACGTATCCAACAATTGAATTAGTTCACCTTGGAGTGTAGATTATGTCATCTCCAAGATTTTCTTTTCTTCTTCTTTCGGTTTGAGATCCCCCAAAATCTTTTGCCACTCATTCATCCGAGTAAAATCTTGTGAAACACACACCCATGCGAGTCCATCAAACTTATGCTTTACATCCTCGTGATTAAAAACTTGTCTAGCAAGGGTGGTTTTACCAAGACCACCCATTCCGGTTATGGAAACAATTTGAACGTTCTCTTCCTCCACAAAATATCCAAACAATTTCATAACATTTTCCTCCAGCCCCACAAAATCGCTTTCGTAGTCCATAGGAAATGTTTGTCGCATCGCCCTTTGTCTATCTTCTAGAGGTTGCACGTATCCATCATCGGTAATAGCCTGTTGTACTCCAAAACTTTGCATATCTCAGATCACATCAGAGATTCTCGTACGTATACGTATGCCTCCAATATCTAATGAATTTCTTCTGCGATCTGGAATAATGCAAGCAAGTCTTCTGCTACTCATCTTGATTCCACTTGTTTTTCCGAGTCTTTCCTTAAGAAGATATGTTTCAATTATATCTTCTGCGTCATAAACAATTTCCTTTATTTCTTCAAAAACATTTCTCACCACCGCAGTTGTTTGTTTCTTTGCATCTGCATCTTTCAGAAAAGAGCTTAGCAAGTTTAGATCACGTTTGAGGCTACTAACTTGATTTTCGAATCCTTGAAATCGCTCGCATTCTTGACTCAGTAGGTCCCAGAGCTTTTGTACTCCAAACGACACAAGTTCTCCAGCCATAATAGCTCCTGCTTAAACAAAATGAAAATAAGAATCAAGCTACGTACTATTGATGAACATCCATAAGCGCAAGGAGTCAAGTATCACAAGTTCCAAGTGGTAAATCAACACAATATGGGATTTTTCTATTTTACTTAAAATCTTATAATTGGCGATGGGGAAATCTTAAATCAAATTATGTGGTACATTTTTAGCTTTGATTCATAGTTTTGTTAGGCGTAATTAGTATGCGAGATCTTAATAGGAGAGAGAGTAACATCAAAACATTTTAATTTGTTAAGAATTAACAATACGGGTGAGATCTAGTCAAACTGCTATTAAGATTATCAAGCTGCTATTAATCATTTTAAAAATGGAGATCTCGTTCATCGTAAACAAAGAAATTTGCTAAGAAACCAAAAAAAGAAGAAAACAAGTAACATTGGAGGAAAAAAAGAATAACCTCTTGATGGCACCAAGAAACTCTCCTCTCGTCGAACTTTAGGAATTAGGAAGAAGAGACCAAAGTCTCTGGGTTCACACTTTTCAACTCTAAACAAACTATTCTCTTATAAACTTTTCATCCACCCATTTTCTACCTAAATAGTTCCAAATAGCAGCCTTTTAAAAAGAAGGAAAGTTTATACATCAATATTTACTTTCTTTAATTTTATTTAAATACATGCTGAAAATACATCATATTTACTTTCTTTTTTTTTATTCTAAGAATCAAAAAAATTTATTGCTTTATCTAGATGATCTTGTGATGAAAACAAATCTAGAATGGTTCCAGCTCCAAGAGAGGTACTGGTATTGTTACTGCTCGGGTTCCTAAGAAAGTTCTAAGGTCCAAACCCGTGGAAACTTTGTCAAGGTTTGATTTTGCATCCTCTTTTTTTTTTTTTTTGCTGAGATTGATTATGCTTTTGTTTATGTAACATGATACTATCCCAGAAACGACGTCGTTTTGAGATTTCTGTTAGTTTTTAACAGAGATGAACATAAACGATATAGAGAAGGGATATATTGTATGTGACTTTTGAAGTCAAATGATTGGCATGACTTTTGGATCAGGGTCAATTTTACAAAAAAAAATTGATGGTTTTTTAATCAGAAAAACCTAATATAAATGGCACGTCTCGTTTCGCTGTGACCCTCTTGAATACTCAAACAATAATGAGCTAGGGGCTCGTTCGACCTGACGCTGGTTAGACCTCTTTCTTCAAATGAGAGAGCGGATCGAAATGACCAATACTTCTGTAATCAAGCAAAATATTCTAACAATTATTTTTAAGGGAAAACTCTATATATTTCTAAAACCTAATCTACTATGGCCTGGAGTAAAATTTGCATATGAGGACGCAGAGCGTACCAAATCAAAAATGCTAACGAGTGGTGGGAGAATAAAGCAGACCAGACTTTAGTTGATTAAGGACAGTCAAAGAACAAGTGTTCCCTGCATTTAGATTGAGCAATCCAAAGAAGAAACGAATGCTTAGGAATATGCTTGTGAGAACCATGCATACTAACTTAAACCATGGAGCAGGAGGCAAAGGTAGATGAAGACTTTGCCAGGTGAATGAAGAAGAGAACAAACTTAGAGTTGCATTGTTTGAGTTTTTGTTCTCTGTTTCTTACTTCCTTGATTGGAACCAGACAGATTCAAATACTATAACAAAGTCTTAATCGAAAGAGAAGGAGTAGCAACAAAAGGACAACAAATAGAGAGGCCTTGCCACGTTTTAGAGATGAGAAGCCGAAGATGAAGAAGCATAAATATTTTGATTGAAATAAAACTCAAAAAACATAATATATAATTAATTAATAATTTCAATTTCTAACAAAAAAAAATTAAAAATTAAAAACCCCTAATAGGAATCGGATTATTGCCATGGGAACATGATTTTTCCCCACTCAGCTTCGACAAGAAGGACAAGACATGTTCTTTCTTAACCAACTCCAAATACAATCTCTATGAAAATTATGAGAACACTGTATCTCCGTGCATCCTACTCCACCAGATAACTCTTCAAAACATATCGCACAATCCTTCTTCTCCTCCACCGAACTCACGATTTCATCATCTATGTAACGCTTCTCGAAAATAACATCAACGTCAGCTTCAACCAAGTAAGCCTTGTCATCCGTCATACACGTGGCAGCCTTGGAAGAGATCAAAGCAGATACACGTTTTCGAACCCAATTGTTTATATTTGGATTTAACTTAGCCAAATGATCTTCGACTTTTAGTTCGCTCGTTTTTCTTGGGGAAATGTGGTATGATAGTTTTGATAGAGAAACGAGTTTGTGGTTTTTTATGGTTTCGTGTCCATTAGGTTTCTTGTTAACCCTTTGTTGGAATCTTCTAAGGTTGATTGAGATTGTTGAGCTATTGTTTTCTTCTGGAGATTTTAAGGGTTTTGCGGTGAGATCGCACTCGAATGAGGTTAATTCGGCCTCCATGGGAATTGAAGAAGACAACAACTCAATAAATTTTGGTCAAAGGTTGGAGTTTGCCCTAGATACTCGATAATATTCTATTTATCACTTATATAGGTCAAGCAAAATCACTAGGTTTAAGGTTTTCAAAATAATAAGCTTTACGACAATAATTTTTTAAACCGGATCAGATATTGAATCGAAGAGTTGACCCGGTCAACTCGGATCGATAGAACGCGGATCGACTAATCAATAATATTCCATCATTTTCTTTATTTTTTAAGGGAAATTTCCATAAAAAAATACACCAAATATTTACCAATTTTCATTAAATACATAAACTTTTTAGATACCCAAAAATATACATAAATTATTTTATTCTTCTGTTATAATATATAAACTTTTAAATTGTATCCACTTAATACCTTTGAAAGAAAATAAAATTTTTTTATTTTTAATAAAAATTAATAATTAAATAATTATTATTTATCAAAAACCTGAAAAAATCCAAAATTCTTTTCAATTCTATAAAAAAATCTATAAAATTAAAAATACTAAATTTTCAGATTCAGAAAAAACAAAATATTTCCTTAACTTATTTAAAACTCTAAATTATTTAATATTTAACATTTTACACTATAGATATAAACTATTTTCATATCTTATACTTTGCAAAAAAATTAATTAATCAAATATTAAAATACTCTTAAACATTTTTACCACACATAGGTAAGTAACACATCTCAACTCTATCAAATAAACACACACACATATATATATATATATATGTATATATATCAACATAAATTCTATTATATACATAAGAAATTATCCAGAGCACAAATAAACTCAATCTATGTTATTATATTCACACAAAAGTTTATGACACTATTTTCAAAAATTAAAAGTAACTTTATTACTGAAATGTTTTTTTACTTACAAAAATTAAAAAGTATTAGAAGTTTTATCTATTTTTGGGTCGTTTATTTATGAATTCAGAATTTTATAAGTTTAGTTTTTTTTAAATGAATTTTAGAGCTTTTACAATTTTTTAGAATTTTATTGGATTTCTTCGTTTTGTAAAAACGATTTTCTTATCATAATTTTTTTTTAATTTTAATCAAAAATATAAATGGATTTTACTTTATATCAACTCATGGATGTTAAATAGATACAATGTAAAAGTTTGTATATTATAATGGAAGAAAAATTAATTCATATTTTTTTTTGGTATCTAAAAAGTTTATGTATTAAATAGAACTCAATAAATAGTTGGTGTATTTTTATGGAATTTTACCTTTTTAAAACAAACCGAAAACTGTCCTACTTGACCTGTTTAAACGGATTTTTCTGAGTTTCAGCGGACTAATAACATCGAGGTTTTCAATAAAACCCACACCAGAAATCTTGCTGGATCATGGTTCAACTGGTGGGACTGGCCGATTCTGTTGGGGTCTCATAACATTGCTTTATAACGTAGAACAAACAAATTTTGGAGTTGGATATTTATCAAATTGTCTTTCCAATTGCATCTACGTTAAGGCTTGAAAAATACTTCTTCTTAGTAAGAATAAAATGTACAGTTAGATTTCAGCACTATTACTTGGTATCTTTGCAGCACAGTTAGATTTCTTCCTGAAGTAACTATAAAATGTACATCTTAATCTCTTAGCAAGAAGATTCTACATATATATGCTTTGATGCTTTCCCTCATTTGTTTCACAGAGGTTCTATAGGAATTTACATCGAAGAAATTGATAAAAATATCCCAAAAACAATTT
Source organism: Cardamine occulta (assembly GCA_028015245.1). NCBI lineage: Eukaryota > Viridiplantae > Streptophyta > Magnoliopsida > Brassicales > Brassicaceae > Cardamine > Cardamine occulta. Next base: position 3,654,216 of record CM051368.1, read on the forward strand.
ACATCCACTTTTCTTCAAGTGGGTATTCCCAGTAACATTGGTTCCTTTTGGAGCTGAGCGTCTCCACGAGAAAACTCTTGTGCTTAAAGCACTCAGTGATTGAACAAACACGTAACCATCTTCAATGCCGTTTGTGGAGTTCAATCATCTTTGGGGAAAGATGTTCTGGTGAAGCACTGGGACAGGACTTGGCATCATGTTCTTGACCAGTTTCATTACCTTGGAATCCCCATAACTCTTTAGCTATAGCATCACCTTCCTCTGGAAAAATGTAAATCACATTAGTTTCTCTAATAACTGAAATCTGGAATTATAAACAAACATTGGTTATGAACTCAAAACCTGGCTTCAATTTCTCAGGATCTGGTAACTCTTGATTTGTGAAAGGAGTACTGGTTTCAGCTTTAATCGATGGTTTCTGAGAGTGTAATGGTATCTGCGAGTATACATTATGCAATTTTTTATGTAACTCTTCCATTCTTCCTGACATTTCATCAGCTCTATCCATATCTATGAGAACCTGAAAGAAATCAATCTATTAAGCACCAAGAAGATGAATAAAAACTGCAGTAGGAACATCAAAAGTTTTTGTTACATTTGATCTATACCTGAGCAGGCTGTTTGTTGAAAATGGGTGCAAACCTCTGACGACAATACTCACTGAAAAGCAGAGTGAGGAGAATTAATGGTATAGTGAAACCTGAAGCAACTGTGGATAGCTTTAATCCGAAAAACCCCAAAGCTATAATCTGTGTCAAGATCAATGAAAAGATCGTTGTGTTGTGAAAAATAGGCCAGTATTGTCCGCCGCTTTCGTACTTTGTAATATACACGTTGAGTATCTGCAAATAGAAACACCTCTGTTTATACAAGTCCATTACGATGCTTTTAGAGTGCTTAACTGTGATAATATGTAAACGAGATCAGAGAACGTATAGATTGCATACTTACCTGATTTTTGTATATGAGGTATGCGAGGAAAAAGTAGATCAACAAAAACGGCAGTATTAGTGGCGCTATGACTGAATTGGTGAAACCCAGGAGTCCAAACAAAAGCAGCCGAGGAATTTCGGTATGGTATGGGAACCTAAGTGTTTCATATGAGTCATCCTTGTGCTTGGAAACAACTTTTGCTACCAGATTCCAGATAAGAGCCATAGGTTGCATAATTTCACAAGCCAAACTGGCCCAACCAGATGTGAAACAATAGGTCATGAAGAAGCCAGCCTGCATAAGTGATTGAAGCCATATTCAGAATTAATGATACAAACATGACAAGGTTCTCAAACTACGGAGATTTAAAGCAACCTGGAAAGCTAAATCCAAAAATGAGAAAGATACAATGAGTGAAATTCCTCCAATGGCCTAAATATTCTTTGTTATATTGTTTATCATGGAACAAGGAAAACTCAGAATTTTTTAATATCTCTGTGCATGAAAACACTTATGTACAATCCGAAAGATGAAAGATCTTACAAAAATGTAACCAAACTAATGTCCAAGGACAATGGGTAAATTACCTGTGTCGGCACTGCTTTTGCAAGTTGTGCAGGTATGTCTCTGACACTAGAAAATAGATTCAACTGCCTGATAATGGACCCTGATAAAATATTCACGAAGAACACATTCCAAATGGTGAAATATAAGACTTTGATGCACGCACTCTTCTTCCTTATACTCCGTGAAATACATCCCTCCAAGCCCGAAAAATACATCATCAATGGTGGAACAGCATAGAAAAACAGAATCAAGATCACACTGGGTAAGTACCCTGTGATGACCTGGTTTATAAACTTGCTGAAAAATGGTTTGAATGATTAGATGATAAGAAAAATTCAAGAACATAGATATTTAATTTCTCTTAGATTTTGTTTATTATGGTTTTAGTTCTATAGAGAATGATCGTGTGTCCTAATACTACACCAGAGTTCCACCTACTTTTCAATGCCAATTCTAATCTCATGTCCAGAAGAATATAAAATTTAATAGAACAAAACCATATATATATATATATATATATGTATATGTATAAATATAGATATGCGAACAGATTCTTCAGGGTACTCACTTCTTCAAAATGCCTCTTAGAAAAGGAAATGCGTGAGACAGCTGCTCTAGTTGAGTCAGCCCTTGAATAAAGGTCACGGGAATAAGAAACACAAACATAAAGGCAACTGCACCAACAAGGGTTGCTAGATTCCGTATCCAAAGTTGTCGATAAGGAATGTTGAGATTCTTCCAATACACATCGTGAGGTTCTGGAGCTAAGTCAGACACCCATAACATAGGATTTGATGTTTGTAGAACATCTGAAACAACAAGAGCATCATAGCGTTTCTTGAAAAACACAAAAGCAGCTGGACGTTCCTGTAAATGAGCAGAAATATTTGTGGCCTTAATGAGCTCTAGCACAAAATTTCACATATATCATTAATGAACGAGAATGAAGTATATGGTACTACATGTCACTAATGATAGTTTAGAAGTGAACTGAATAAACTAAATTTCAAAGTCTCTACAGTATCAGACAATCGAACTGCCACATCCAAAATCCAATCTGTATCCCAGCTAAGGTTAAAAAAGTCTCTCTCTCTTTCAGGATCAGTGGAAACTTCTAAATCAGTTTATTTTGTTAGTTAAAACGGATACTCACTGGAAAGAAGAAACAACAGATAAAAAAGATAACCACATCCTATGCCTAGATCAGGGAAAGTCAGAAGAATTCCTTACTTGTTCTGTCGTAGTCATAGTCAACTCACCAAGCTCCATGCTTTTCACACTGTCCGCCTCATTAGATAGAATATGAAAAGAATTTGTGGCTGTAGGTCCTCCACAAAAGGTGCATGGGGTCAAACTCGGTTTACAATTGATTTCAGGAGCAACATGTTTTAGACTCTGGCACATCCTCTCTGCATCATGCTGAGGCATAAATTATGATCAATTAAAGGTCACACTTTTTCTCTGACACAGAACATTGAATCTGAAATATGACACCATCCACATATAACTACTTCTGATACTCGAACTAAATCTACTGTTCTATTAGCGAAACTGAATACTGAAAGAAGAAGAAACACTTCAAGCTGCCAAAAAGTTCAAATTATTTTCAAAAAGAGCATTGGTTTAGTTTTCAATCATTTTTTTTTTCTTTCTGAAAATTCTAGGCGACAGTTTAAATCTGACAAGTAAATCTAGAGGAAGCTGGGCTGGATAATGGTTAAGTTTCAATCCTAACAGAAAACCAAGAAAAAGACCACAGACTGGTCCCAGAAGAATGCATACCAGCAGTCTCTGAATGATGCCATTATGGTAAACCATTTGGTGCGACACGTAGCTTGATGAATAGTAACTTGTGAAGAATTTGCTCAGTGTGTCGCTGTAAGATTGCTCAGGAGACCATGGAATAGCACGGATAAGAACGGTAAACTGACTTGGCTTTAAGGTAGATCCAGTTATATGTCCAAGTCTCATTTTGGCTATGGTCCTATACTCCTACATTAAGAAAATCTTTAAAGGGAGGGAAGAAACTGAAGAGAAGATAAAATGGAGAAACCAAGAGTAAGTGAATGAGATAAACTAAGGTATGAGGTACTCACAAAGTAGAGAAGAAGACATGCTGCTGAGGTTATAATGTACAGTGCAAGACAATGAACCCAGAGCCTGAGAGTAATAAAAGTTATAAGAAAAAGATCAGCACTTTACATTCTTTGAATAGAATAACGTTGAATTATCTTTTTCAACTATAAGCGCAATATGTCACTTATATTTCCTCAACGAGACATGTAGAAATTAAAAGATACACATATTGAAAAGCAATATTACATTTACCATTTTGAGCCTTCTTTAAGATTTTCGATTGTGAACACTTCGGACGACTCCAAATGGATTTCCTTATGCACCATCGGTTGGCCGTAATAATTAACAGGCAGCACAAAGACAATGCAAACCACAGCAGTTACAAAGAAAATACGAATGCTGCAGAAAAAAAGAAAACAAAAAGTAAAACCAGTTGTGAGGCTAATGAAGAACAAAACATAAGAAAAAAAAACACTAAGGAAAAAAGGAAACCACAGAATAAAACCAAAGAAATGCGGAACAAACAAAAAGCATTTGGGAGAGTTTTCAATAACCTGAAAATGACCATTCTGAGGAAAACCACAGCATCAAGACCAGCAGCAGCTAATAACTCATCTTCACTAGTTTCCCATGCTTTCACCAACCAACTTGGAGATGGCACAAACCTCTCATACCAAAAAGGATCATAACGTCTAGCACCTCCACAAACAAGCCTTCGGCCAAAATAGACACAGTAATTGGATGGTTGTTTCCTAAGAATGGAGTAAAGTGACAAAAGCACTATACATATAGAAATATTAATCCCAGCTGATGTTAAAAGAGCAGATATCTCCATCTCACTCTCAGTTCAACTCCTTCCTTACTAAAAATTGCAGGAAGAGAAGAACTTCATAAGCGTGTATTACGCCGATGCAAACACGGAAATGGCCAACCAAACAATATAGGAAAATCTTAGATCCGTAGAAGAACTGTAAGAAAAAAATCACAAAACAAGGAGAAAGTAATCAGATCTTAGAGCTCATAAGATCTGCAATTCAATGCTTCGATTGCTTAACGCACTATGGCCATGAAGCAGATGGCAATGTCAATGCACTAAACAAAATCTTGAAATCGCAATGAGACTGTTAAACAATTGGCTAATGAATCCATAACACTAACATTAATCACAGAATTGCCTCATTAACTATGCTAAACTTTAGATTCATAGCTTAATTAGAACAGGATTAGACAATAACTTGTAGAGGAAGATATATTTGGTTAGATACGAGATAAATGCACTCAGATTCGATCTCAACTTATCAATTTCTATGTTCCCAACACAGTAGATGATAATACTAGAGTTTTCGATTCACAATTTCATGACCTAAACTTCAAATTATTATTACGATAGATGAAACATGGAAACACGACGAAGACGATGAATAAAAGAATCAGATTCGACTAAAGCCAGAGAAAAAAACAAACAATCCAGATTTTGATTCCAATGAAGAACACAATACAACAACCGAAATAAAAATTCTATAACGAGCAATTTCGTCAAAAAAATTACAGAAATAATACGAAGTTAGAACAATCATAAGAACCAAATCGAAGAGATTCTCAAATAAATCGATATGACTTACACGAAGAAACGCGAAAACTTTGCTTTGACTTCAGAGAATTCGATTGCGAAGAGAACATTAAGATTCAGAAACCCTAAGAATTCGCAGAGAAGAAAAGAGAAATAAAAATACCCAATTTGCCTTACAATTCCAATTCCGCGAAGAGTTCGCATTTCCAGTTCATATCTTAAAGAAACATGCAAATAATTAAAATTTAAATAAAGCAAAAATAAAAATACGATAAATATTAGGTGAAGAATGCCACGCTGTATGGCCGGTGAGGCGGGAACGACGATTGCGACACGTGTCATGAAGATGATGGTCAATACTCCAAGATATATGCTATGTGAGAGCGAGTACTCTATGGATAAATTTATAATGACCGTTGGATTTTAAGGTTAGGACTAAGATAGCGACACGTGTGGGATTCATGTGTCCCTTGCAGTGAGATATGCATGAATATGACATAAATGTTATGTTTAATATAATGGGATTGCTTTTTTTTTTTCTGTTGAAAGTAACATATACAATTAGAGTATACAACTAGGAGTAAAATAGAGTAAGATAGTATTCTATAAATTCCACTACTTTTCCTTCTGTCCAAACAAAAAAAGTTCCACTATTTTTCCACCATTTCATATAATTTTTGGTAGAAAATATTTATCTTTATCCCACCAAATATTATTATGAATAGAATGAAATAAAGGGAAATGAATTCCACTGACTAGAAGAAAAACAAAATCATCTACTTGCAAAAATATATAATCTATAATTTTATTTTAAAAGAACGGTTTTAAAATAATATAAAAATAAATATGGTGGAATTCGTTGTACAATTTGATAACTAGGGGATTAAATAAAAAAAATCATCTAAATTTTCACTATTTGTTATATGAAAAAAAAAAAATAGATCTACTCATTCAACTAAAAGAACTGAAAAAATGAACTAACTTTAAATATATATATTCAACTACTATTTTGCATGAGTAGAAAGAAATTGTCCTATTTTCTTTACATTTCATTCAAATATTTTCATTTATATTTATTCCATTAATCCTTGAGATACCCGCTTATTCCTGCATGTACTAAATCTGATGGACATAAATCCACAAAATTTTATCCTTCTTTACGTAGGTACCCCAGCTTATAACACTTATCTTTATTCTACACAAACTTTACAACTCTTCATTTACTCTACTAAAATTGAATAGCCTACGTTTAAACTCTAGATTGTACCAAATGTGTAGTGCTCTAGTGGTAACACTAAAAGATTGGTTCTTTTGTGTCTCGGGTTTAATCCATCTTTAGGATAGAAAAGTAATTTTTAAATAGGAATTGACTAAAAACTGACTCCGGATACTAAAAAAGATTATTGACCAAAGATCCGGAACTTCCGCGGTTTATTAAAAACAAAAACACCTCTAAACTGTACAACTAAATCATGATTATTTTAACCGACCTCAAGAGTGGAGTCAGCGGACCCACATTGATAGGTGTGGGTGCAAATCCATCAAGTAAAATATAAACACGTAACTTGTTACACTAGATTAATTAATCACACCCACTAATATCACGAGGTACAATAATATTAGGTACAAAACTTCCCTTGTTTACGATCAGAATGGTCTTGGCGCACGGGAGTACTTTTACCTAAGAACAGATTCTTCAGTCTGAGTCGGAGTCCGATACAACAGAGTACGACGGAAGAAGATAAGATAATACACTTAAATCAAAAAATTTAACAAAGATGAAAGAAAAAAATGGAAGATAAAATAATACACCCTAACAGCCTAAGAGCATGATCAACGCAGGTTCTTAAATGGGTATCTTAGATATTTTATTAATTAAATTAAAGATTAAATCTAAATTTTCTTAAGAACCGATGTTTATTTGGGAAACTTAAGAATCGATGCTTAATGTGTCTTCTCCCAAAACTCTCCCAAATCTATATCTCAATCACATCTGTATCTCCTAAAAAAATTGATGAACTCTCTCCCTTCCTTCTCCTCCTTGACACTTATCACGCCACATCACCTCTAATGCTTGGGATCTTACCGATTCCACCGATGCTGATCGGAATTTCGATGACCACCGCCTCGTCACCTGCTCTCCTCCGCCGATCACTAAATTACCTAATCCGGAACCTATTGTTACCGAATCGCTTGCTGAAGAAGACGAGGAGATTTTGAAATCTGTTCTCGACGGAGTTATCCCATCGTACTCTCTCGAATCTCGTCTCGGAGATTGTTAAAGAGCGGCGTCGATTCGGAGAGAAGCGTTACAAAGAGTCACCGGAAGATCGATGGAAGGATTACCGTTGGATGGATTTGATTATGAATCGATTTTGGGGCAATGCTGTGAGATCCTCAAAAAAAAAAACCCTAACTGTATAATAATAACACACCCACCAGTCTCCATTTCCGTTTCTCGCTTCTCAGAACACTCTCCGTAGCGCCATAGCTTGTAGCTTCCTTTTCCTCAAATCTTCTTGGTACTCTTTCTTTCAGTATCTCTGAATCAATCTCCTATGTTTAATTCCATTTCTGCTAATCTTAATTTATCTCTTTGGCTGTGTGTAATCAATTCCAGAAAATGAAGGTTGTCGCTGCTTTCTTCCTTGCTGTTCTTGGCGGAAACGCCAATCCTTCTTCTGATAATATCAAAAATATCATCGGAGCTGGTAAGTTTTTGTGTTACTGAGAAATCGCCAAACTATGATAATGGCAATAAGCTTTAAGTTATTTATATTCTGGATTTGCTTTATTTTTAGTTGTAAGAGTTTAGTTTGCTTCTCTAGTGCTTATCAAAGTTGTGTGATTTTTAACAGTATTAGATTCTTAATTAAGAGAACTTAGGTTTGTTCATTTCAATGTAAATCCTTTGAAGGCCATTGTTTTGTCACAGATGATTTATGGGTTTGTTGTGTGTTGTTGCTGTTGTGGTTTGTTTAATAGTGTAGATTTCTGTTGTGGTTTGTACAATGAACAAAAACCTAAGGCTTTTGTTTTGTCACATATGATTTATGGGATTGTTGTGTTAGTGAAATATGAATTGCATTATGATCTCACTGTTGTGTTGTGTTTTGGTTTGTTAGTTGGTGCTGATGTTGATGGAGAGAGCATTGAGCTTCTTTTGAAAGAAGTGAGTGGTAAGGACATTACTGAGTTGATTGCTTCTGGAAGAGGGAAGTTGGCTTCTGTGCCATCTGGTGGTGGTGTGGCTGTTGCAGCCGCTCCATCAAGTGGTGGTATTGCTGCTCCTGCAGCTGTGGAGAAGAAAGAAACCAAGAAGGAAGAGAAAGAGGAGTCTGATGATGTAAGTGTTTCTCTATTTTAGCATTAGCTTCTCTTACTCTCTGTTCTGATGTTGAATTTGGTCTAAATCTTGATTTTGATGCAGGATATGGGATTCAGTCTCTTCGAGTAAGATTTTCACCTTATGGAAATGAGTCGAGATTTGATTTTCTTGTACTCTTTAGTGGATCTGGTTTTTGCTATCTTTCAGTACTCTCTTGTAGTTCTTTTGTTTTCAAAGATTCTTGGATCAGAAATTTTTGCTCCTTAGATATGAAAGCCAGAAGAGTTGATGGGTACAATTGATGGAAAGTGTTATGTGTACAATTGATGGGAAGAATGCATATGTAAGGTTTAGTTGTAGTACTGGTGATGCCATGGGGATGAATATGGTTTCCAAAGGTGTTCAGAATGTTCTCGAATACCTTACTGATGATTTTCCCGACATGGATGTGATTGGAATCTCTGGTGAGTTCCTTCTTTGTGTGTGATTGATTTACTATATCAGCTTAGTGTCATCTTGAGACTGAAAAAATTGTAATTGTTTTGTTTTGATGTTATTTTTTGAAATTCTGAGAATCATTCTTCTTATCTTCTGGAACCACATTTATTTATCTAAAATTGTTCAGGTAACTTCTGTTCGGACAAGAAACCTGCTGCTGTGAACTGGATTGAGGGACGTGGCAAATCAGTTGTTTGTGAGGCAGTAATCAGAGGAGAAATCGTGAACAAGGTCTTCAAAATGAGAGCAAAGGTCAGACGACTGTCTCTAATACCAAAGGTCAGACTTCACTCATCCCTCTTATTTATCACTGTTGATTGATATTTAACTTCATAACAGTAAACTCCATAACTAGCTTCTGTATTTATTACTTGGTTGGGTTTAGGAATATGGTTGTGGTTGTGATGAATGGCTGTGATCATTTGTTAATGTGTGTTTAGTAATAAATGTGATGAATAAGTTAGATACATGTCAAGTACTGCTTCCTTTCACCATTTAAACCCACTTCTTCTTCTTTTTCTTCTTATTCTCTTATTCTCTGAAAACACAGAGAACATTTTATTCTCTTTTTCTTCTTATTCTCTTTCTGCTCATCTCGGAAAACAGAACATTATTGCTCAAGTTTGTTTCTTATCCTCTTTCTACACCATTGCCTTATAAATCCATTTAGTCATGCCCCCAATTTCGTTGACCTGTTGTCCAGTCAAGAAGATCCCCAAACCTACTCTACTGTAAACCCTACTATACAACTTGGATCATCCCAAGTCCCTATGTTTAGTACTCAAGGGACTGAAGATTCAAGCTTTGGTGAAGACACGCCTGGAGAGCGTAGAGAAAGGAACAAATGGAATCCACCAGATGATCTACTGCTAATCAGCGCATGGCTAAACACGAGTAAGGATCCCGTGGTATGCAACGAGCAAAAGTCAGGAGCTTTATGGAAACGAGTTGCAGACTATTTTGCATCTTGTGCTAAGGTTTGTGGATGTGTAATCAGAGAGCCAAGGCACTGCAAGAACCGGTGGCAGAAGATTAATGACATTGTTTGCAAGTTTTGTGGATGCTACGAGGCTGCATCAAGGGAGAGAGCAAGTGGTCAGAACGAGGATGACGTTCTGAATCGGGCTTACAAAATCTTATGTTGCTTAACCTTTTGTTGTTTACGCTTTTGTTGTTTAATGTTTAAATGTTGATGTCTTATGTTTAAAGGTTGATGTCTTATGTTTAAATGTATTTGTCTTATGTTTAAATGTATTTGTCTTATGTTTAAATGTTGATGTCTTATGTTTAATAATATCAGTTCGTTAAATGTTACCAGACCTTGTTATTTTTTCTGTTGTATTCTTGTGAAGGGTTTTATGCTTGAAGATGCTACTGGACTAACTGTTTCTGGAGATATAGATGCTGACTCTGTTTTTGCTGACTCTGTTTTTGCTGGCAGGCCCCATCAATACCTGATGATGAAGTTGAGTTATTCAGTGATATCCTCTCTGCTAAAGAAGGAAGCTGAGTTCTTTGGGGACGTAATTGTTGTGCCTTACATGGACAACTATGATCTGGTTGTTCTGAAAAACTGTTGCACTCTGCGAGTTTGGGGTTAGTTCTTTAACTCTAAAAATCAATGAGACAACAAAGTTAATGTCATTTCTTCAATGATTCTTAGTAAAAGGAAATTTATGTTTAAATTTTGGTTTGCAGGCTTATCAATTGGCTGCCAAATACGTCATGAAGTGTGACGATGACACATTTGTCCGCGTAGATGCGGTTCTTAGTGAAGCGATAGGCAACGTGGCTTTCAAATGTTTTATACACTAGAGTTCTGATTAATTTGTTTCAAAGACAAGTCATTGTATGTTTTTATTTTTGGTCAAGAACTAAAATATGTAAGTTTATTTTCAGATTTTGTTAATAGATTTCTAATTTCTTCATAGGTCACATAAACATGTATTTCTCTGCCTGTCTTCACTTTAAAAAAAAACAAAAAACCATCTGTTACACTTGTTGACATCTTTGGAAACTAGTGTTGGGGTTTAGAAGTCACAAGGCTTTGGAATTTATAAGTCACAAGGCTTTGGAAACTAGTGTTGGGGTTTTGTCTCAATGTTACCATCTGTTACACTTATTGACATCTTACTCTCACATCTTATCTTTTATTGACAAACACAAGATCATCGGACAAATTTCTCCTCTCTCTTTATCTTTCGTCCATAACAAGCTTCTTCCGTAACAAGCTTCTTCCATGGCTTCTTCTTCCCATAATACTGTTGATGGGTCACTTGATGCTCTTTTTGATCAAATATTCGACCAAAAGTTTGAAATTTTTTTCATTGGTAATGCTGATCATCAAGATGCAAGGGAGTCCAAAAAAAAAAAGAGCTTTTATTGAAAGAAATCGCGAAGAAGGCGACTTGCGTTTATGGAACGATTATTTCAGTGATGCTGCAACATACCCTCCAAATTTATTCCGACGACATTTTAGAATGAACAAACCATTGTTCTTGCTTATTGTTAATCGACTGTCCAATGAAGTTTCATTCTTTAGACAAAAGAAAGATGCTCTCGGAAGATCTGGTCTTTCTGCACTTCAAAAGTGTACAGCAGCAATTCGTCTCTTGGCATATGGTACTGCGGCTGATGCGGTTGACGAGTACCTCCGGATCGGTGCAAGTACTGCTCGTTCTTGTTTGGAAAATTTCGTCGAAGGAGTAATAAATATTTTCGGGGATGAGTACCTAAGAAGGCCCACCCCGGAGGACCTTCAACGACTACTTTATATTGGAGAGCTACGTGGATTTCCCGGGATGATAGGAAGCATCGACTGTATGCATTGGGAGTGGAAAAATTGCCCCACCGCTTGGAAAGGGCAATACTCACGTGGTTCTGGAAAGCCCACCATCGTTTTAGAGGCTGTAGCTTCATATGATCTCTGGATATGGCACACGTTTTTTGGACCTCCAGGTACGTTAAACGATCTCAATGTGCTTGATCGATCACACGTATTTGACGATATAATAAAAGGTCAAGCTCCGGTAGTGAATTTCTTTGTAAAGGGAAATCAGTATCAATTAGCATATTATCTCACAGATGGTATTTATCCGAAATGGGCAACTTTTATCCAATCTATTCAACTTCCACAAGGCCCAAAAGCATCTTTATTTGCTGAACGTCAAGAAGCTACCCGAAAAGATGTCGAGCGTGCATTTGGAGTCTTGCAAGCTCGCTTTGCCATTATTAAAAATCCGGCCCTTTTTTTGGATAAAGCAAAAATTGGAAAAATTATGAGAGCATGTATCATCCTCCACAATATGATAATCGAAGACGAACGAGATGGCAACACTCAATTTGATGTATCAGAATTCCAACAAGGGGAAGGAAGCGGAAGTTCACAAGTGGATATGACGTATTCTAGCGATATGCCGACAAATCTCGCCAATATGATGGGTGTTCGAACAAGAATTCGTGATAAACAAAGACATCAACAATTAAAATATGATTTGGTTGAGCATATATGGGAAAAATTTGGACATAGGCAAGATGCCGACTGAGTGTTCATTTCTGCTTATGATTTCTAAATATATGTTTAAAATGTTTTAATGTCCAGTATGTTTCAAATTTCATTTACTTCAATGTATTTTATGTTGTATTCATAAATAAAATTAAAACTTACAATAAAATAAATTTTAATTTTTTTTTTAAGCACCCTTACTAAGAATCCCCCATTGGAGCAATGACTTAAAGTAATTCTTAACAAAGGTGCTTAAAACAACTTTAATAATTAAATATATGCTAAGCAACCCATTAAGCAACTCTTGCATTGATCATGCTCTAACCTTCCATGTTATTTAAATCAAACCGGCTTCAGTGAGATAACCAACTTCAGTCCTCCGTTCAATTACAATCCCGGTTTAGTCTTTAGTAAACCAAATCTGTACGATTTCTTGGAGCAGATAAATAACTTCTAACACTGATCTTTATAAAATAACCTAATCGTGCTTTAACCTTACTTAACAAAACATCTCTGCCGCTATGAATCCACCACAGAAGAATCCATCGTTTTTGTTGCTTCCTGATGAAATCACCTTGAACTGTTTAGCCCGCATATCAAGATTGTACTACCCGAAACTCTCCCTCGTTTGCAAAACCTTTCGATCTCTCATCGTATCCGATGAGCTCAAAATGGCGCGATATCACCTCAAAACCCACGAAACCTTATTTTATGTCTGCCTACAACTACCCAATGATCCTTGTCCCACTTGTTTCACTCTCTGGATAAAACCTGGTCAAATCCTAACCAACCAACTCGAGAAGAAGACGACGACTACCCAAAATACTCGGTTGGTAGTAATACCTTCTTCATATTATTCTCATCCACCATGGTTCGTCGTTTCCTTTGGTTCAGAAACGTACGCACTCAGCCAATACAATCTTCCGTCCTCCATAATGTTTGTCACTAAGGAGATATTTTTATGGCGTAATGCTCCCAACATGACTGTTCCTCGAGCCAAAGCAAGTGCGGTCGTCTTCAATGGGAAAATATACGTAATGGGAGGTTGTGCGGCTGATGAATCCGCGAATTGGGGTGAGGTTTTTGATCCAAAGACTCAAACTTGGGAACCTTTACCTGACCCTGCCGCCGAGCTCCGCCTTACTTCAATTAGAAAAATAGAAGAGATCAAAGGGAAGCTTTACATTAGAAGCAATGAGAACAAGGATTCTGTTTATGATCCCAAAGTAAATAAATGGGATGTTACAGAAAAAACACCCATGCAATGTATTGTAGGTAAATGTCCTTTATTATTGTGACAGTAGGAGCTGCTTTTGGTATGATGCAAAACTTAACGAATGGAGAGTGGTTAGAGGTTTAGATATGTTCAATAATAATCATCGTTGTGGTATGATTGAAATAGCTGAATACAGTGGGAAACTCTTAATCTTATGAGATAAGTTTGTTCTTCCTGGTTGGCAACACAAGGATATTTGGTGTGCAGTGATTGCGGTCGAAAGACGTGAAGGTATTGATGAAGTTTCGCGAAATGTTGAGTGGGCTAATATTGTGCTTACGGTACCCAGCTCATACGTTTTCTTGTATAGTCTACTAAATATGGTTTGATCAAATTTAATCATGTTTTTGTTTTGACCATTGCCAATGGCTTTTTTTCTTTCTTTATTCTTTAGTGTTACCCTGTTCTTCTCTCTGTCGCTAGCGACACCTTTTAACAATCTATTCACCATTTTTTTTGTCGCTGATGTCGACATCACTTTTACTCATCACAATTAAAGGAGTTGGTCGCTGGATTTTATATTATATATAGTGTAATTTTTCAGTTGCTAGCAACAATGAAAAGAACATGCCTTGTATTGTTCAAATTAAATTATTGGCAACATCAACGAGAAATAGATTAAGCTTCGAAATAACAAGTTTTAAACTAACATGTAGCCTAGTAGTCTTCTGAAACGATCAATCAATATAAGTAAGATATCGCTTCTTAGGGTGCGTAAAACGGGAAAATTTGACAAACTCACGTATAACTTTAGGAATAAAATGCAAATGAAACAAAAGAGAAACACAAGGAATTGAATAATGACGATTTATATTTTACATGCTTTAAAAATTTTTAAAAGCGATGTTAGAAACTTTTGCATCATGTTATTTTAAAACAAACACCATACTATTTTAAATCTAAAGAAAAACACATGTCATTTTTAACAAGCAAAAATCTACAATATTGATTAAACGACATATGTTTAGAAGGAATTATAAACAAAATGTTTTTTCACTAAAATATTTTACTTGAAAGATTTTTTTCATTAATAATTTCGTTGAATGTTTTAAGATTGACTGACTAGTACTTGAGGGGATTTTTCATTAAAAATTTTTACTTGAGGGTTTTATTCATTAATAATTTAGTTGAGAATTTTAAAATAGATTGGCCGATACTTTAGGGTTTGTTTCATTAAAACCCCTTTAAAATGAATACATAGAGATATGAATAAGATGAAGAAAGATAATGACACACAAAAATACAAACATGTTTGATTTAGATGATTAACATCAATATACTTTACTTAAATATTTGTCGAGTAACTTGTCGACAATAACTTGATATGCTCTTTCAGTCGGATGGTAGCTATCCCAAAATATATAGGCCGAAGAATTACGACATGTGAATGGATTCATTGAGTTGCACATAAAAGATATTGCAAGGGAGCCTCTACCGCAACATCCTTTATCAGCTACCTCAAAACCTGAAACATAATGAAATAATTTCCTTATAATCTAGCTTAATACATAATACAACAATATATATATATATATGTTAGTTAAGCTTACCATATTTTTAGGGTGTTGGATCATGTCAAAAAGAGTATCATAAACATCAATGTAAAGGATAACACCATCCAACTCTTTATCTAAAGAATCTAGTGCTGGAGAAAGTCTTGAATTGAATTGTTTTGCCATGGCGTTTAAAGGTTTGACACATCCTCTTGTTAGTATACCTCCGAACAATGTTCTTTGAAGTGGTACACATCCAACAGGCACTGCGCTAAAAACTCCAATTTTTCGAGCTCCAAGTTTATGTAGTTCCTAAAATTATATTGAAGATAAGTAGTGTTGATATCATTCTAATTTTTAATGTATATATATAGATAAATATAAAGTACTTACTCTTACGAATGTGACTGCTGAGTCAGCCAAAAAATTGGCATACGAGGTACGAGTATATCTAAGTGATCGAGCTGAATAAGTATGAGCAAGGTCATTGCTACTAGACACCACTAGATAGAAACTATTTTCCAAGATAAATTTGGCTCTTTCTTCTCCAAAATTCTTTTTGATCTTTAATATATATTCTTTGAAATAAATGAGTTGATCCCACACCGATATCACAGACTACAAAAAGATAAATAAGGAAAATGAATCATCCATAAATTAAACTAACCACATTGATGAAAAACATTAGTTATAATGTACCATAATTTTTGCTGTTAATGGATCATAACCAGTTCCTCCAGATGCAAATGTTACACCTTTAAGAAGATCTTGGGGCTTCAAATTTCGGTTCATATATGCTGGTAATGTCTTAGCCAATCCCAACTTTTCCGCTGAAAATTTTTAAAACATACTTATCACAATATATAAATAGCTAGAGTTTATAATTTTAAAAAATGTTAAACTGATTCATATGGTTACCAATGAGATCAGAAGGATTTCTTCCATCAGAAAATCTTCCAGTAGCAAAACCGCCAGGAAAATCTTTGCCGTATGGAGGGAAATTACACTTTAGAAGAGTTGGAAGATTATTGTTATTACCAGTATCCATTATTGAATCTCCAAAAACTATTAGCGCTGGGATTGTTATGTTCTTTCCTTGTATCACTGCATTTGCTTCGACGACCATCATCAATATCAGAGTCATCCATAGCATTTGAAGCTTCATTTTCACTTTTGAATTGTTTATTCTTTTTACTCAAGATTTAATTGTGATTTAGAAATTTGAAATCATGTGTGTATATATATATTGTTTAAGTTTGTTGAACTTCTAAAAATATCTCTTTTGAATAATAGTTGTTACGCGTGTTGTTTTCTCTAATTAGGTATTAATTTGGTTATGGTATCATAAACAACGAAATTTAGTTGTTATTTCTTACCAATTAAAAGCAACTAGTTGGTTTCAACAACGTGAATATACTATGTTTGTGATTTACACCCATTTCATAAATATAATCGTAAATTTATTAAAACACAAAAAGAAAAAATTAAGTCAAAATTAAACATGATATCTTCAGTTTATAGATTCATGATTTTAACTATAGAAGTGTACGAATTGACGAACCTGAAACTATGCGAGTCGCGTCTTCAATCCACGTGATGTGAGTTTTCTAGATGTCTTTGTTCCTGTTTTGAGCTGAGTTTGGTTTTCTTCCTCAAACTTGTAAACATGGGTTGTCCAACTAGAAGCCCATACTCGGATAGGATCGCGAAGTGCAAAGATCCGGTCTATGTATATGGTATGATTATTCCAAAAAGAATTCATCAACAACATACAATACATATGTTTAAATTCGGGTGGTGACACAACGACGACACTTTGCATAAAGACAAGAGTTGTAATTTTGATCTGCATTGTTTGTATCATGTATATATAGCAGCAAAGAAATCTTCACAAGTCACAGCTTGCTCATCATGTCTTTTAAAATAGAGATCAATTCACTGAAATATATGTACATATAGAGGTGAGTGGAACTGTGGAAGGATCACGACATAAAAACAGTATTGGAAGGCAACCCCTTGACCTTCTCGTAGAGTTATCTTCTTCGAGAGTCTCAGAAAAGAAGGAGTATTCTTGAAAAGCTCGCATATATCTTCCACTTTTATAGACTTGGACCTTCTCTGCAATCGCCTTGTCGCTCATTTGGTAAAGTATGCGCAGAGCTAGGACAAACTTTGAGGTGGTAGGATCAAAACCCATCTTAGCAACCTTTTTGAAGGATGCATCAAAATTTTCCGATGAACAACCGCTGAGGCATACCTAATTCTCTCAGAACCGATACATTTCAGACTTTGTTCTCCAGACTACCCTGTGGGAAAGAATGACTTAGCTTTTCATAACTGGAACGCTTATCTGCTTCTATAATGCATTTGACTAAATCATAGTACACGCAGATAGATCTCAGGAGCTTGACGCCCAAGATTTCCGGAACTTTTGAGAGAATCTCTGTGAGCTTAGAGCTTGAAGCCCCTTTCATTGTGCCAAAAGCAATCCTGGATAATCCATAATGATGCTGGAGATCTGAGAATCTGTGAACCCATAACTTCTCCTCTTATATGTAAAGAGAGAGAATCGGACTCTGTATCACAATCTGTTTGATCGTGATCAACCCAAAACTTAAGTAACAAAAGAAATTGTTTTTTTTATTGAATTGAAAGTGAAAAGCGAACAACAGCGTTTCAACATGATCCTTAATAGACATAACTACTTTTACTTGACAGACGACTCTAACACACACCCTTTGACTTCACATTCATAAAGAAAAGCAAAATGCAAATAGTGATAAAAAAATAAAAGCAAATTCCTCAGATCATACAACCTCTGGTGAAGATAGCCATAAGCTCAGGCACGAGCTCTTTGTCATGATGTTTCTTCACATATTCACATACCTTTTTAAAAACATTTGATCGGTAGCCATCAACACATATGACATTGCAGGGAGTTCACTCTTGAGCAATCCTTTTGACAAGAGAGCTCTGATTACATTACACCTTGGTAGAATTCTCTTCTCCATGCTGTATCCAAGTACCTGAGGGGTTGAAACCAAGGCCTTTACACTACAAGAAAACACGCTAGAACAGACGGAAAAATCCGTCGGAAATAAAAATTCCGTCGGAAATCCGTCACAAATTATAACGGATTTCCGACGGATATCAAATCCGTCGGAAATCGTCCGACGGAATTCCGACGGACACATTCCGACGGACATATTTCCGATGGACATATTTCAGACGGATTTCCGACGGATTTCTGACGGATATAAAATTTTATTAATAATATTAATAATATTTAATTTATTGTAATTAATATTAATTAATTGCAATTAATATATAAAATTAATTCTGAATAAATATAAATTAAGATTTAAAATTATATTTATAAATAAATTTTTATTACAAAATTTTAATTACAATTAAAATTAAATTTAAAATTAAAATAAAAAATTAAAAAATAAAATTCTTCTTCTTCTTCTTCTTCTTTTATTTTTTTTTCTTCTAAAATGAGAAATTAATTCGGTGAGAAGAAGAAGTGATATATAAAAACAAAATTCCGACGGATATAGCCGTCGGAATTCCGTCGGAAATGGCGAAAAATTAAATATTTGCCGGTGTTTTTCGAAAATATTTCGAACATCCGCGCCTATATTTTTGCTATCCGTCGGAAATCCGTAGGAAATTTCCGACGGATTTCCGATGGATAGCAAAAAATTTAAACAAATTTAATTCATGCGGGTAAGTTACGCGGTCAAATTTTCATATTCCGTCGGAAATTTCCGACGGATTTCCGACGGTTTTGTGGTTTCGTGGTCGTTTACGATCCGTTTCTCTTGAAATATGTTTGCAATATGATTTGTTACTCATTTCAATGATAAAATACTAACAAATACCTTGTTACATATTAAATATACCAAAATTAGAAAATTTTATTTGTTATGTTTATAAATCATCGCTTAAGTATATGTATCATTGTCTAACATATAAACATGATTGTATGAATTTTTTTAATTTTGGTATATATGATAGATAACAAGGTTTTTGGTATTATTTTATTATTGAAATGAGTAACATAGCATACTACAAACATATTTCAAGAGAAACGGATCGTAAACGACCACGAAACCACAAACCCGTCGGAAATCCGTCGGAAATTTCCGACGGATTTCCGACGGTTTTGTGGTTTCACGTGTCTCGTTCTAAGGTTTAGTCTGACATATGATTAGACAAGCCGAAAAACAAATTCCGTCGGTAATCCGTCGGAAATCCGTCGGAAATCTGTCGGAAAAGTTCCGACGGATTTCCGACGGAAACGTCAATTTTCATATCAATCGGAAATACGTTGGGAATTCGTCGGAATTTTCCGATGGATTTATATTCCGTCGGAAATTCCATCGGTTTTGCGGTAATTTTCTTGTAGTGTTAGTGGCCAATTCATCTTCTTCACCAGAAACTCAGTGTTCTGCTTGACCATCATCTCAAACTCATCTCTGCTGAATCCCATGCCTATAAATGTTTCAATGGAGCTCACTATCTTTTATTCCGAGTATGTCAGAAACTAACATCGCCCATACATCTCTCTCAGCCAAGCCTAACCTTTTATAGACACTGAATTTTTCTTCTATTGCTTTGTCACTCAATTCGTAAACAACACGCAAAGCTATGACAAACTTTGGGGTGGTGGGATCAAAACCCATCTCAACGACCTTCTTGAGGGACTTTAATTTTCAAATTTTTCTTTTCCAGAGCAAATACTCTTATCAGAGATGAGCAAAGAGAACAACAGCTTCTGAGGCACGCCCAAGTCTCTCAAAACCGATACATTTCTGCGTTTATTATTAACATGTGGCAAAGACTGTGATGTGTCGAGTTTTAACCCAATTAAATACTGCAAGTGCACAGAACAATCGCAATAGTATAAAAGGAATCGAATCCACAGAGACCAAGGTTACACTATGAATTTATGAGATTTTATTCAAAGCTAAGACAAAATGGTGTTGGTGTAATTTTTCGGAACAACAAAATAAAATAAAATCGGTGCAAACAATTAATTAAAGGCACTAGGTCAGGGTATTTCGTTGGTGATTAGGAGATAAAGCCGAGCAACTATTCAGGGCTAATTAACAACTGGTCTAGAACTCAAACACAAATGAATGTCGCCCCACTCTCGTGATGTATCGACACCTTTATCTAACAACCTAGAATCCGAAACTCTCGCCCGGACCTAACGAAGACGATAAGCATTAACAAACAAGTTCAATATGTTCACAATCGACCGCAACAATCAACTCTCGTTGGCTGCGCCTCAATTGCTCACCAATGATTTTTCTAGCAACTTAGAGCACTCTCATGAATAAGTTTAACCTAGAAATCATAGGCTAGGTGATCAAGCTAACCTAGGCATTACGAACCCCTATTGGCGAAGACATATAAATTCCATTCCTATTTGTGCTCAGCCATTAACAACCTAATTCACCATTGAAAACCCTAACCTAGCTATGGATCTACTCACACATGATGCGATCGAACACAACAAAGCATAAAGATGAATTCATGACTTATTAAATAGAATAAGGTTCAGGAAAACTTCTCAAACAAGGTATGGTCTGATTGACAAGAAGAGAATAGAGGTCCAAGCTGAATAATATAAATCCAAATCGAAAGAACAAAGTGGTGGAGTTTTGAATACAAAAATCAACCTAGAACAAGAACTGAGTCTGGAAAAGAACGTGAATGATCGATGATCAAGTATGAGGCGGCTGCCTCTTTTTATTCTAAAAATTAATTAAAACGCGTCCCTAGGTAAAATAGGTCGGCGAAAACCGTCTTTTTGCTCCCAATTGCTTCTTTTGCTCCAATGTGCTCCAAGATCTTCAATCCATGCTCCATAGCCTTAAAATACCTGAGAAGACATAAAAAGACTAGAAAAGACTTAAAAACAACATGAAAAGACTAGCTAAACTGGGACAAAATACTAATATATCAACTCCCCCGGACTTAGACCTTTGTTTGTCCTCAAACAAAACAAGATCAAGAACTGAGAAGAGGTTTGAAAAATCACGGGAACTCACTTGCTTGTTGGAAAAATTTCGAACTTCTTACCTTCTTCACTGGACCTTAGGACATGTACCGTAGTTAGCCGTGGGGTTCATGACCTAACCTTAATAACTCACATCCCAACAAAAGTTTCGGAATCCCCACTGTCATCTCTTACATAGATTAATGAAAATAAAGTACAGTGATCTTACCAGGGGAAATCGGTCCAAAAGGTGCCAACTTCTTCTAACCAAAGACCCTCCCCCGTATAACTTTCCTCTCCACTCTTTCCCTCTTTCCACGCCATCAATTTTTTTTTTTTTTTTTTTTTTTTTTTTTCACAGCCATCGGTTTTCATTTGCCGATGCTTCACCCTTTAACACAGCCATCACTTTTCTGATGCTTCTTCTTTATTTTTGTGGGACGAATCTCCATGAGGTCACAAAGGATACACGGGTCTACGCATCATCCCTTGGTTCACTTCGATTTTTTAGTTTCCCTTACAACAAGCTTTCCATGAGGTCGCAAAGGATACACGGGTTTACGCATCATCCCTTGGTTCACTTCGGCTTGTTGCTTTGAACTTCTCCTTTTTATTTTCTTTTCTTTTTCTCGGTGTAATGAAGGGGAGTGAGAGAGGAATATCATACTTTGTGGAGAGTTGCGCGGTCTTGTTTGGCTCGAATCGGTCTTCCCTAATGAACATCAAACCCCTGAGAAAGAAATTGAAGATCAGGTTAGGGTCCAATAAAAATCAGAGATGACATAGGTTCAACCTATTTCCCGCTAAGCGTGAGCTTTGGGGAATATTCAATCCGCCCAATGCCTTTCCGATACAGAACTTTGGCCAAGCTGTGAATCATACAAGTAATCCTTAGTTCGAAAATAAATCCAATAGATCAAGTTCATAATTCCCAAACAAGCTTTGACTCGATAAAACTCTAAAACATACTCGATAAAAGTAAACCAAGCAGCAGGACCTGATTCACTAAAAATCTAAGACTCTTGGGACTGACACAACAACAAGACTCAATATAATATAAAATAAAATAAAATAACTAACCGCTCCCCCGGACTTAGATCACACCGTCTCCGGTGTGAAAAAGAACGAAAGATTGGCGACAAGTGAAAATAAAAATACACATGGATAATACAATGATATAGAGGGTAAAGGGGGATATCACTCAGTTGTCGCGTGTTTGCCGCCCATGGAGCACCCTGGTGGAGCAGGTGCTCGCCTCTTCCTACGGCGCAATGGCTGCCCGGAGCCTGAGGTTGAGTTTGAAGGCTGGGGCGTGGCACCTGCTGCGGCGGTGGTATGGCAACATCCTCGTGCCAACATTTGCATAATCCTCTGCATGAGGCTGTTGTTTCGCTTGGTTGACTCGATCATCCACCTCCTATACTCGGCAATGTCAGCATCATCAGAGATAGGTGGAAGATCAAACTCACCTTGAGTGGAGGCGGGATGATATGGAAGTGCGAGGCGCGGGACCGGTGTGGTGTCATCGTCGGTGTCGTGATGAGATATGCTTCGACGAGATGTGCTCGCCCTAGCTGATGATGAGCGGCCCTGGTTGGTGATTAGGTACTGTGGTGGGTGGAACGCAAGATCGTCCATAGTGTAGAGTCCAGTCGCGGCCGTGTTTGGAAGCTCGATGAGGCAAGACTCCCCGGTCGCAGTGATGAACTGGTAGTTGGAAGGGGCAATGATGATCTTGGATGCAAGCAGGTGCTTCATATCCATCCTTGAGAGCTGAGCGACACATGAAGTGTATGAAAGATCCACTCGGTGATGGCGGAAGAGTGGAGTTAGGAGACTCCCTATTCGCTCAACACGCTGGCCCTTGTTGTTCTCCGTGGGGCTGTCCTTGATTCCGCAGATGACTTCGGCAAAGCAGATGCCTAAGTTGGAACGGTAGACCTCGAATTGCTCTGTGTTCCCGTTCCCTACAATATCAGCACATCCCAAAAATAATAGCAGCAACTCATCGATGTGGACTTTGTTATCTACAGCCCGGGCAAAAAGCATGTTGGTGAAAATTCTCGCACATATGCGAAGTGCGGGATGGCGGAGGCGGTTTTGACTTACGGAGTTGGAGGAGTAAGGGCCCGAGGCGATATGGCTCCAGAATTCCTTGGACTGCGCGAACGACTTTGGTGAATCCAACTTGGTGACCGTCTCGCGGAAGCCATACAAACACACAAAAATCCCACATAGCAATGTCGTACTTCGTTCCTCCAGCAAAGAACGAAAATGTACCTTCTTCAAATGTTGGGTTGTCCGGATTTTTGTAGGTGAGAGTGGCGGTGGCTAGGCATTATCTCACAAGGTCCGGGTAAAGCACATCCTCCTCTAGCGCAAAAGACAGGCAATGCGCATGGCTTAGGATCCTCCGAACTTGCTCTTGGAGACCGAGTTGCTGAAGGATCGTCTCGCACATGTACCTCGTGGGCTCTAGTTTCAGCCCGAGAAGCTGATTGTAGTAATAGGCATCACGAGTGTCCCACGAGTCCGGTGAGATAGGCGGGAGGTCCTTGATTCCGAGATCGAAAGGCGTGTTTTCGGGGCGGGGCCACGGGTGCGTGGCGAGTCTCTCGGAGGCGGTGGCTCGTGTGGAGGTGCTTGCTTTGCCTTTTCCTTTGTTGAAGGCGAAATATTGCTTGGGAGGCATGGTGAGACAAAGGAGCTTGGAGCGGCGGTAGCGACAAGAGTGGATCGGCCGAGTGTGAAAAAGCCGAGGGTGACGTTCGGTGAGGCGGAGGACGATGTTGGGACAGAGCGACGAGGAGATCGGTGATGGTGATGGTGAGAGAGATCGCCGGAGAACTTGGTGATTCGAGCGGAAGAGAAGAGCTCGCGAGAGAACGAGCGGCGGGGAGCGCGGCTTAGTGGAGTGCGGAGGCACGGATGGGTTGGCGGCTCGGTGAGAGTGAGAGGCGGAGAGATCAAAGAGGACAGGCGGAGATGTCGAGGAAGCTTGATCTGAACAGACAAGATGAGAGAGATAAGATATGAGCGGTGAGGGCGTGTGGTGGAGAAGAACTCGGTCCGTGATATAAAGGGGAGGTGTGTAGGGTTTCGAGACTTGGATGGTTATGGAGGACCAGTGCATGTACCTGCAAAATAGGAAAAAGAGAGAGTTAGTGGGGTTGGGAAAAGGAAAATTTGGATTTTACCTTTTGTTTGTGTTGACTCGTCGAGCACCCTGGCGGAGCAGGTACTCGGTCCAGTTCTGGGGTGCTCGATACCCCACCCCCTTTTTTTTTTTTTTAATATAGATGCATGAAAAATGAAATCACAAATAAAAATTAGTATAAAAACAAATAAAAAATAAATTATGTACAAGAAACCTTACCGGTGGGTTGCCTCCCACCAAGCGCTTGTTTTAAATCGTTAGCTCGACTTTGTGGACCGTTTAGGCGTGAGGAACATCACCTAAGGCGATAGTGTCACCTTCTCCAATGTGTGTATCCGCAAGATACGGTTTGATCCTTTGGTCATTTACCACGAATTCGTCTCCTTTCGCATTTAGCAACACCACGGCTCCATGTGGTCTAACCTCCTTGATCGTGAAGGGGCCGGACCATCTGGACTTCAGCTTACCTGGAAATAATCTGAGACGAGAGTTGAACAATAATACCTGATCGTTTGGAGAAAAACTCCTGGGGATGATCCTCTTGTCATGGTAAGCTTTTATTCGCTCCTTGTAAATCCTTGAGTTGTCGTAGGCGAGATGCCTAATTTCCTCCAACTCGTGCAGCTGCATGGATCTCCTCTCAAACGCAGAAAGGATGTCGAAGTTGAGCAATTTAATAGCCCAGGCCGCTTTGTACTCCAATTCCACTGGTAGGTGACATGCCTTCCCATACACCAAATGAAAAGGCGTTGTCCCCAACGATGTTTTATACGCGGTCCTATACGCCCATAGAGCGTCATCCAACTTCTTTGACCAATCCTTTCGCGTGATGCTTACCGTCTTCTGCAGGATACTCTTTATCTCCCTGTTGGAGATCTCGACCTGTCCACTAGTTTGAGAGTGATAAGGAGAAGCCACCTTATGCGTGACACCATTCTTCTTTAACAAGTTCTCAAAAACCTTGTTTATGAAGTGTGAGCCGCCATCGCTAATCACCACTCTTGGAACCCCAAACCTCGGAAAGATGACACTCTTGAACATCTTTATGACCACTCTAGCATCGTTAGTTGGGCTAGCCAGCGCTTCAACCCACTTAGAAACATAATCAACAGCCACTAGAATGTATTCATTACCGTAGGAGGATGGAAACGGTCCCATGAAGTCTATGCCCCATACATCGAAAACTTCAACTTCCAGAATAAAATTCTGGGGCATTTCATTGCGCTTACTGATGTTTCCCTGCCTTTGACACGCATCACACCTAGAAACAAACCTGTGTGCATCACGGAACATCGTAGGCCACCAATATCCGGCTTGTAAAGCCTTTGAAACCATTTTGAATGTGGCGAAGTACCCAGCATATGACGAACTGTGGCAATGCTGTAGAATCCCAGGGATCTCTGCCTCAGATACACATCTCCTATACAGCCCATCCGAACACTGCTTGTACAAAAACGGTTCATCCCAATAATACCGTCTAACCTCGTAGAAAAACTTCTTCCTTTTGCTTCCAGCTAGGTTCTCAGGAACCTTGTCAGCAGCCAAGAAGTTTGCAATCTCTCCAAACCATGGGAAGCTAGAGGACTGACCTGTTTGAAATGATTCACAAAAAATTTCGGGAGCAGGTGCTCCAACGGGCGGAGCAGGTGCTCGGTCGAATGCTCGGCCGGGTGCTCGGTCAGGTGCTCGGAAATTTTTGCAAGTGCTGATAAAATAGATCTGTTCATCTGGTAGACTATCCTCCATGGGTGTGTCTTCTACAATCTGCAACCTGCTTAAATGATCTGCAACCCCATTTTCGGACCCTTTCTTGTCCTTTATCTCTAGATCGAACTCTTGTAGCAACAGAATCCACCTGAATAACCTAGGCTTTGTCAGCAAATATTTCAATGCAGCGTGGTCTGTGTGAACAATTACCTTCGATCCGACGAGGTATGACCTAAACTTCTCAAAAGCGAAAACAATCGCTAATAATTCCTTCTCGGTAGTGGCGTACCGACATTGAGCATCGTCCATTGTCCGACTGGCATAATAAATCACGTGGAGCTTCTTGTCTCTCCTCTGACCCAGAACAGCTCTCACAGCAAAATCACTTGCATCCGTCATAATTTCAAATGGTAGCTCCCAATCCGGCGGCTGTACTACCGGTGCACTAACCAAGGCTCCCTTAATGGTGTGGAAAACCGCCAAACAGTCACTATCAAATTCAAACTTCACCTCCTTACACAGCAATCTTGTAAGAGGTCTAGCAATCTTGGAGAAATCCCTGATGAAGCGACGGTAAAATCCCGCATGTCCCAGAAAACTGCGGATCTCTTTAACCGAATTAGGCGGTTGCAAACTCATCATGACTTCTACCTTTGCCTTGTCAACTTCGATCCTTTTCTCTGATATTTTTTGCCCAAGCACTATCCCATCTCGGACCATGAAGTGACACTTCTCCCAGTTGAGAACTAGATGCTTCTCCTCGCACCTTGGCAATACCCTGCACAAATTAGACAAACAAGAAGAAAACGAACTCCCATACACAGAAAAGTCATCCATAAATACTTCCATAATATCCTCAATAAGGTCAGTAAATATAGACATCATACAACATTGAAACGTTGTTGGAGCATTACACAAACCGAACGGCATACGGCGGTACGCGAAGGTGCTGTAAGGACATGTGAACGTCGTCTTCTCTTGATCGTCCGGGTGGATGGGAATCTGGAAAAACCCTGAAAAACCATCTAGGAAACAGTAATATGGATGGTTAGCCAGACGCTCTAGCATCTGGTCAATAAAGGGTAACGGAAAATGATCTTTGCGAGTGGCAGCATTCAATTTCCGATAATCTATGCACATCCTATGTCCGGTTACCGTCCTAGTTGGTATCAGTTCACTCTTATCATTTTTAATCACTGTGATTCCTCCTTTCTTAGGAACTACATGCACAGGGCTGACCCACTTACTGTCAGAAATCGCATAAATCACACCAGCCTCTAGAAGTTTCATTATCTCTTTCTTGACGACATCCTTGAGGTTAGGGTTTAACCAGCTCTGATGCTCGACAGAAGTCATAGATTCATCCTCTAGGTGTATTCTGTGCATGCATAAGTCAAGGGATATCCCAGTGATATCATCTAGTAAATATCTTAGAGCCTTTCTATACTTCCTCAATTCACACAAAAGCAAGGTAACCTCTACATTGTTCAGGTTCGCATTCACTATAATGGGATAGGTGGAGTTCGGACCAAAAAAAAACATACCTGAGCCCTGCTGGGAGGGTCTTCAACTCAAGCTTTGGAGCTTTCAGCTCACTCCAAGAGCCTTCCAAGATCGGATTTTTCGGAGCAGGTGCTCCTTGTGCTCGCTGGGGTGCTCGCTGGGGTGCTCACTGGGCCTCGTTTTTTGTGCCTTCTCCCAGGCTCAGAAATTTATCTCCTTCCTCCACTCTGATGTTGGAATCAAGAAACTTGGCGAATCCATGGGTGTCTTCACTCAGAAAACCGTGTTCACCCTCGAGTTTAGTCAATGCGACTTCTAAAGAATCATTCGCCAAAATCTCTTCAACCACATCCTCCGCTATCACTGAACCATCATCGATCACGAATGTCTGTCCATCAATCATCAGTTTCTTGAGAAGCTTGCTCATCTCAAACCGGACTAACATATCTCCAAGACGGAGATCAACTATGCCTTCTTTAACATCAATGATGGCACGAGCTGTGCATAAGAATGCTCTACCCAATATCAATGGGTCCTTGGGTTCTTCATCAAGTTCCAGAACCACAA
The DNA here is from genome assembly GCA_028015245.1 of Cardamine occulta. Taxonomy (NCBI): domain Eukaryota; kingdom Viridiplantae; phylum Streptophyta; class Magnoliopsida; order Brassicales; family Brassicaceae; genus Cardamine; species Cardamine occulta. The sequence continues at coordinate 3,682,406 of CM051368.1, forward strand.
AATCAGTTGGGATAAATTTATCCCCAATTCGGACGTGCATGTCTTTGATAATACCCACCGGAAGCTTCGTAGACCGATCCGCAAAAACCAATGAGATCTTTGTAGGCTTGAACTTGGTGAATCCCAGACGCTTAGCCACAGAGTATGGCATAAGATTGACGCTGGAACCTAAGTCACACAAAGAACAAGCGAATGTGCATGGTCCTATCTTCACCGAGATAATAAACCTCCCGGGATCTTCCTTCTTTTTCAACACCTTACTCTGAAGTATGGCGCTGCACTCCTTAGAAACAATCATAACACTCTCTTCCTCAACAACCTTGCCAGCAACCAGCTCCTTCACGTATCGCTTGAGAGAAGGCATCATTTGCACGACATCAACCAAAGGAAGCTTCACCGTCAAATCCTTAAGCATCTCCTTGCACTTTGCATCTTCCAAATCCTTGCGAGATTTCCTTGGAGGCACTGGATAAGGGACCTTAGGTACGTAGACACGTTCTGGGTGAGTTTCTGGAATTTTTGAATTTTTCGTGGGAGCACCGTGTGCTCTGTAGCAGAGTTGGGGTGCTCAGAAAATTTTTCTTCAGATTCGGTTGGAACAGTTCCCAGAGGTGTTCCTGAGCTTGATTCAACCTCAACATTTCCATCTTTCACAGCAGATTCACTCCCTTGAGCCTGATGCTCAGAATTCTTCTCCTTAGCCTTCCCGTGGAAGCTTCGCATCGTAGGCGGTACCAGTAGCTTTCCACTCCTCAACTCAACAGCGTTCACGTGATATGCATTACTGGGCAGTTCACCTTTACCTGGAAGAGCTCCAGCTGGTCTCTTGATAGCCTCGGCGGTTTGGGCTACTTGTGTATCAAGCTTCTTCACATGCGCGGTAACAGCTTCATACTTCACATTTAAATCAGTGTACATGTGATCCACCTTGGCATTTATCTCAGTAGACGCCTTCTGTTGGTTAACCATCAGCTGCTGCATAAGACTTTTCAGTTCATCTTGAGATGTGGGGGCGGAGGCAACTTGTGGTGGTGCCGTGAAACTTGTGTTTTGTTGTTGGTTTCCTCCTTGGAACCGATTCTGATTCTGATTGGGGATGTACTGCTTTCCCTGAGTGTTGCTGGAGTAGAATTTTTGAAAACCCTGAGCTTGTGGTAACTGAGTGATACCTCCTTGTTGCGGATAGACTTGGTCTTGTGGGTTTCTCGACATTGGTGCTTCGGTAGGAGAGGTTGGGGTGGCTCCGATAATTCTGATTAAAACCATGGTTCTGGACATACCCCTGACCACTTACATAGTTAACCTCATGTACTCCAGCATCGTCATCTTCCTCAAACTCTTGAGAAACGGGCGCAGCCCCATTTTCTTCCACAAACTTGACCGGTCTTTGACTCTCGCGTAGGAGCAAATTTACCTTTGCCGTCAGCTCATCTATCTTCTGAGTGTCCACACTGTTTACTTTCTTGGACCTATCATACTCAGGAGACCTGTTGCTAGAGCTTGAAGCAAGGTTCTCTATCAGCTCAAAAGCACCATCTCTAGTCTTGGTCATAAAATCCCCATTACTCGCGGCATTTAGGGCATTGCGGTAATCCCATTCAACTCCATCATAAAATATTCCCAGAATCTGTTCATCTTTAAAACCATGATGAGGACACTCCCTACGGTATTCCTTCAGTCTTTCCCAAGCTTCACAAAAAGCTTCACCAGAATGTTGTTGAAAAGATGAAATTTTGTTTCTTAGAGCGGCTGTCTTGGACTTAGTGTAGAAGTGGTCCAAAAAGGCAGCTATAACTTCGTCCCATGTCCTCAAAGAACCAGCTGGCAATGACTTCAACCACCTCTGAGCCTTGTCAGCAAGAGAAAACGGAAACAGCTTGCATTTAAAAAATTCGGACGGTACCCCATTAGAACCGGTGGTGCTGCAGATTTCTTCAAAATTTTCGATGTGGTCCATCGGTATCTCAGCTGGCAGTCCATGAAAGAGATGCTGTTTCACCAATGGGATCATCTGAGGCTTGATCTCATAGTCTTACCTCTGAATTGTCGGAGAAACAATAGCTGACCGGTTTTGATAAAATGCATGGGGATTATCCGAATCCCCTATACCCGGCTGAACTCGTGGAGCTGGCGGTTGATCTCTTCTCAACTGAGCAATCTGATCCCTTAGCAACTGTGACTGAGCAGCCATACCATTATCTTGTTCAACCATGATGACCGGAGCAGCTGTAAGTCTCTTTTGACGGTTTTGACGTTCGATGCGAGCTAACTCTTCGTTGGTGAGGATGGTTAGATCTTCGGTGCAATTTTTTCTTGTTCTTCTACTGGTCATGCACCTGACACATAGCAGAAACAAATAAAAATTAAGGTCAGTAGTTTCTTAGACTGAAAACAAAATCAAAAATCAAAGGTAACGCAATTGGTGTCCGGCAACGGTGCCAAAAACTTGATGTGTCGAGTTTTAACCCAATTAAATACTGCAAGTGCACAGAACAATCGCAATAGTATAAAAGGAATTGAATCCACAGAGACCAAGGTTACACTATGAATTTATGAGATTTTATTCAAAGCTAAGACAAAATGGTATTGGTGTAATTTTTCAGAACAGCAAAATAAAATAAAATCGGTGCAAACAATTAATTAAAGGCACTAGGTCAGGGTATTTCGTTGGTGATTAGGAGATAAAGCCGAGCAACTATTCAGGGCTAATTAACAACCGGTCTAGAACTCAAACACAAATGAATGTCGCCCCACTCTCGTGATGTATCGACACCTTTATCTAACAACCTAGAATCCGAAACTCTCGCCCGGACCTAACGAAGACGATAAGCATTAACAAACAAGTTCAATATGTTCACAATCGACCGCAGCAATCAACTCTCGTTGGCTGCGCCTCAATTGCTCACCAATGATTTTTCTAGCAACTTAGAGCACTCTCATGAATAAGTTTAACCTAGAAATCATAGGCTAGGTGATCAAGCTAACCTAGGCATTACGAACCCTTATTGGCGAAGACATATAAATTCCATTCCTATTTGTGCTCAGATATTAACAACCTAATTCACCATTGAAAACCCTAACCTAGCTATGGATCTACTCACACATGATGCAGTCGAACACAACAAAGCATAAAGATGAATTCATGACTTATTAAATAGAATAAGGTTCAGGAAAACTTCTCAAACAAGGTATGGTCTGATCGACAAGAGGAGAATAGAGGTCCAAGCTGAATAATATAAATCTAAATCGAAAGAAAAAAGTGGTGGAGTTTTGAATACAAAAATCAACCTAGAACAAGAACTGAGTCTGGAAAAGAACGTGAATGATCGATGATCAAGTCTGAGGCGGCTGCCTCTTTTTATTCTAAAAATTAATTAAAAACGCGTCCCTAGGTAAAATAGGTCGAGCACCCTGGGCGAGCACCCTGGCGGAGCTTGCGAGCACCCTGGCGGAGCTTGCGAGCAGGTGCTCGGTCGGCGAAAACCGTCTTTTTGCTCCCAATTGCTTCTTTTGCTCCAATGTGCTCCAAGATCTTCAATCCATGCTCCAAGATCTTCAATCCATGCTCCATAGCCTTAAAATACCTGAGAATACATAAAAAGACTAGAAAAGACTTAAAAACAACATGAAAAGACTAGCTAAACTGGGACAAAATACTAATATATCAGACTGACACGAGATCTCGCTCTTGTCCGCTTCTATGATGGCTCTAACGAAATCGTAGTGTCTGCTGATTGCTGTCTGAAAACTCATTCCCAATATCTTAGGGACTTTAGAAAGAATCTCAGTGAGCTCAGATGCTGAGCTAATTAACGTCTCCAAAGGGTTGCTTGATCTGACACAAGCCGGTTTTAAGCTGAAATGGTTGAGGGAAAAGCTTTGAGAAGGTTTCCGTGGAGAGGAAGAAACTCATTTCTTATGAAGCACAGGCTCAGGAACTTGGAAAACAGTTGAAGAATCTTGAGATGATGACGTGTAATCTCAAATTTGCTTTCAGAGTGAAAGCAGATAACTAGTTTTCAGTTTTGTTTTTTAAATGATTTGTTTTGTTTTTTTAATTGTTTGCCAGGCTTTGATTTCGAGCTTTTCATATATTTTCATGTCTAGAAATCAAATGAATCAAACTTATTTTTTTTTTCCAACAATAAAGCAGCACGGGATTAATTTAAAGATCCGAATCGAGGTTTTGAATAGGAAAGAAACATTTTATTCAAAGCCTAACGATTTATCAAATCTTATTGCCAAATATTTTATTCGAGAACGTGTTTGATTCGTTCGATTATTTTAATTACAAATAACGATCACATTAAGTCAAAGCCTCGAACATTGGAAAGAAAAATAGATCTAGAGAAATGGAAGAAGAACTCAATAACTTCATAAAGGTTTGGATTTATACAATAATCTCTGTATCTTACTGTTACTTCGTATCAACGAGAATAGAAGCTGGAGTCTTTCGATTACTCTCTGTTCTTCCTGTTTGTACTCTGTTTCTTGTTCTTCCTCTGTTTTTCTCCTCTGTTCACTTCTCTGAGTCCACAGCTTTTTTCCTCACATGGCTTGCAAATTTCAAACTCATACTCTTCTGTTTCGATCAAGGTCCTCTTTCTCCACTTCCCTCAAATCTCTCCCGATTCATCTGCTTCACTTGCTTCCCCATCAAGCCTCAAGAAATCCCTAATCCTAAAAATCAAATCCCCAAATGGATTTTCGCCATTAAAGTTGCCATCTTTGGTGTTTTGTTACATTTGTATGAATATAAACATAATATGTCTTCAACTGTGTTACTAGTTCTCTATTCTCTGCATATATACTTGGAGCTTGAGTTTGTCTTAATGCTCGTTAAAGTTTTGGTCTTTATCACTCTTAGATGTGATTTAGAGCCACAGTCCAATGAACCATACTTAGCCACATCTCTTCAAGACTTTTGGGGTCGCCGATGGAACCTCATGGTCCCCGCAATACTCCGGCCGGCTGTTTACATCCCGGTGCGTCGAATCGCCAAACGGATAATGAACTCGGATCAGGCTTTGTTCATGGGAGTTTTCGCAGCGTTTCTCGTCTCTGGTGCGGTTCACGAGCTGATCTTCTTTTATATAAACCATGAGAGGCCTACAGGGGAAGTCACTTGGTTCTTTGTGTTACATGGAGTTTGCACGGCGGGGGAAGTGACGATGAAGAAGAGTAAGTTTGTGCAGCGGTGGTGGAGAGTGAGTCCGGCAGTGTCACGGCTTCTCACGGTGGGGTTTGTGGTAGTGACGAGTGGTTGGTTGTTTTTCCCTCCTCTTATAAGAAGCGGCATGATCGAAAGACTCGCTAACGAAGCCTTTTTGTCCATTGATTTCGCCAAGCGCAAGATTTTTACTTTTAGGTAATAATAAATCGCTGATTTATGTGTTTCTCTATAAGATGGTTAATCAAATCATATTTACTTTTTGGAACTTAAGAGTAACACTAGAGAGAATCTATGTGATTTGGTTTAATAGATGTCAAATCGTGGAACCGATTTTGGTCAATAATACGCTAGTTGATCAAATGATTAATGTAAAGAAACTTTGATAATGATTATCTCTAACCTAAAATAATAATACTCGAAAAGTTGGGAAGAACTAGAAAAGACACTTGAAAGACTTAAATTTTGACAAACATTAGGAAGATAAATGAAAAACTCACAAATATTTAGAGAAATTGTGTATTACCAATCTAACGAGAGGCCACTTAAAGTGGCAGAGACGACAGTTATTTTACGATTTAATTTTGACTAAAATTTGGGGATGCTGACTTCAAATTGGAGAACTCTTTTTAACTAAAACAAGTAATTGTTAATACTTAGTTAAAATAGCTTAATCAACATAAAATCAACAGAAATGAGGTCTTTTTACCAAACCGAGGAATTTGAAAGAATTTTTTTTTACTTATTTCCTGTTTTAAAGTTAGCAAAAGTTTTTTCCATAGATTTTCATTTATCGAAAAATAGATGATACACTTTCAATTTCAAACTCTCTTTTATTTGTTTCATTTTCCCCTTTTCAACATATAAAGAGTAGAGGACCACTGTTTAATATATATATTTTAATTTGCATAATTGATATCTCTTTCTCTGTATTCCCTCTTGAATTAAAAACATAATTTTCAAAGGTATTTAGTAGCATAAAATCAAAGAAACAACAATAAACAAACCCATAAAGCAATCAGAGGTTGAGATTAAACGAAATGAGTGTGAAATATTACAAATGTCTTGGGGTTAAAAATCAAATACCTGAACAATATATACAACGCAACTAAACCAAACCAAACACATTTGCCAAAGAGTTAATGAAGAAAAGATGAGAAAACCTAAAAAACCATTTTTAAAGAGTCCAAAGAATTTCACTAGCCTTGTGAGACCTAATTGCATTTTATCATTCTGCAACTGTCATCTATATGTACCATTCTGAAATGGTTGCCCCATGTTACTTCCTCCATTTATTCTCTGATGGGCTTGACTAGGGACCTCAAGCTTCAAATCTTCAAACCGAGGTATTAGCGCACATGCTCCATCACCCGCTACAGGCCACGGTACAGCATTGTACACGGGAATGCTCATACTCGACAGATCAAACCCGTTCATGTAAGGGAGAGGAGGCGGAGGAGGAGGAGCAGGGCAGTAAAAACCTGTTGGTTGCATAATCGGGTTGTTCCATGGCATTTGAGTGGCGAATTGGTAACCATAATGATAGGGAAAGCCTTGAACACCTTGATGATAACCAAACGCGGGAGGATACTGCTGTACAAGCATCCCATATCCTTTTTGCTCGGGGACATATGGTGTTGCTTGAAAGCTATTGTAGGTAGTAGGAGGACTGTTCTGATTACCGTTATTGCCCTGAATCCTTTCTTTAGGTATTGCCCGTTTCACCTCCACGCGCTTGTCACTCAGTTCATGGAAATTACTCTGCATAACAACTTCAACAGAGTCTTCCGAATCAAAAGTAACAAACCCGAAACCCCTTGGCCTATTTGTAACACAATCATGCATCACAACTACATCAGTCGTCCTACCAAACTTCTCAAAGTAAGTCTTGAACTCTTCTTCAGTCGTGTTAGACGATAAACCTCCAACAAATATTTTCTTACTCCTACCGTTATTCCCATTACTCGACATCTCATACAAGCCACCATTGTTCTGTTGCACTTTACCCTCATATAGTTGTTGAAATCTCAAAGGTTCATCTTTCCGAATCGCCTTCTTCACATCAACCTAAGATACATACAATGATCAAATCCACAAAGTAGTAACTTTTCAACCAAAACCCAATTGAGATAACATGAAAAGTTTTAAACTTACAGTTCGACCAAGAATGAAATGAGTGTCTCTAAGAGCTTTAACAACATCAGAATCATTAGCAAATCGAACAAACCCAAACCCTCTAGGTTGTCCAGTGACTTTCTCTTTAGCAACAACAGCTCCTAACACAACTCCATATCTACTAAAATGCTGCTTCAAAGCTTCTTCATTTGTCTCTTTTGCAATACCTCCAACGAATAACTTGTATCGATCATAATCCATATCCTCCACACAAAAAGCCCTAATTTTCAAGCTTTCTCTTCAATTCTTGGAATTTTAAAACCCTAATTTTGCAATTCAAAGTCAAAACATTAGAATTATGTATTAAGAATACAACTATCGTTACAAAATCAAAAACCCCCAAAAATAAACAGTGATATGTACGGAAACCCTAATTTGTAAAATTGGGGATTTTAAAATTAAGCATTGATCATGGAGGATAAAGGAAAAAAGAAACAACAAATTGAGAAAAGATAACGTAAGCCCTAATTTTAGGAAGAGAACTGTAGAATAAAAAACATCAAATTTTCATGGCGAAGAAGAAAGTTTACCAGATAGGAGAGAGAGAGAGATAGAACAGTAGTTTGATTTGACACCGAAGGAGAAGTCGAAGCGAGTTAAAAGTTAAAAAAAAAACCAAACAAAAAACTCTTTTGTTTCAGTTAAACTATTTATTTTTGTTTTAAATTTATATATTGATAATAAACGTAGAACGGAACTAATGGGCTTACGAAAGCCATTGTGTTAAAGTTTTAAGGCCCAAACTAATTCGTTTCTGTCTTTTGTGTTTTTTTTTAGTTTGTTTTGCAGAACTTCTACTTCTGGACGGAGGGTTTGACATCATAATTATGAATTTGATTTTTAATTCAAAAGATTGATGGTATCACTACTTTACCAAATTTTTATTTTCAATTTTTTTCATCCTAATTTTGATTGTTTTTTCTTTGTAAAATCATCGTCTGAAATTTTTGTAACAATAGTAGTTTATTTTTTGCGCGTATTTCTAGTAAATGTATTTTGCATGTTGTTGACCAATTATGTTTGGAATAATCATTACCATATACTGGGATATCATGCTGAATTTTGACTTGATTTAAAAGAAAAAATTTACGGCTATATTTATGTAAATCCCAAACATAGTATATTCATGCTGTTGAAAGTTGAAACCAGTTAGTTACCGTTTTATTGGTAAGAAATAACGATTAAATTTTGTTGGTTTTGATACAATAACTAAATTAATAACTAATTAGAGACAACATAACGCATAGCAACTACTATTCAAAAGAGATATTTTTAGAAGTCCAACAAATTTAAACAATATATATACACACATGATTTCAAATTTCTAAATCACCATTAAATCTTGAGTGAAAGATAAAACCAAAAAAAAAAAACAAATCAAAAGTGACAATGAAGCTTCAAATGCTATGGATGACTCTGATATTGATGATGGTCGTCGAAGCAAATGCAGTGATACAAGGAAAGAACATAACAATCCCAGCGCTAATAGTTTTTGGAGATTCAATAATGGATACTGGTAATAACAATAATCTTCCAACTCTTCTAAAGTGTAATTTCCCTCCATACGGCAAAGATTTTCCTGGCGGTTTTGCTACTGGAAGATTTTCTGATGGAAGAAATCCTTCTGATCTCATTGGTAACCATATGAATCAGTTTAACATTTTTTAAAATTATAAACTCTAGCTATTTATATATTGTGATAAGTATGTTTTAAAAATTTTCAGCGGAAAAGTTGGGATTGGCTAAGACATTACCAGCATATATGAACCGAAATTTGAAGCCCCAAGATCTTCTTAAAGGTGTAACATTTGCATCTGGAGGAACTGGTTATGATCCATTAACAGCAAAAATTATGGTACATTATAACTAATGTTTTTCATCAATGTGGTTAGTTTAATTTATGGATGATTCATTTTCCTTATTTATCTTTTTGTAGTCTGTGATATCGGTGTGGGATCAACTCATTTATTTCAAAGAATATATATTAAAGATCAAAAAGAATTTTGGAGAAGAAAGAGCCAAATTTATCTTGGAAAATAGTTTCTATCTAGTGGTGTCTAGTAGCAATGACCTTGCTCATACTTATTCAGCTCGATCACTTAGATATACTCGTACCTCGTATGCCAATTTTTTGGCTGACTCAGCAGTCACATTCGTAAGAGTAAGTACTTTATATTTATCTATATATATACATTAAAAATTAGAATGATATCAACACTACTTATCTTCAATATAATTTTAGGAACTACATAAACTTGGAGCTCGAAAAATTGGAGTTTTTAGCGCAGTGCCTGTTGGAAGTGTACCACTTCAAAGAACATTGTTCGGAGGTATACTAACAAGAGGATGTGTCAAACCTTTAAACGCCATGGCAAAACAATTCAATTCAAGACTTTCTCCAGCACTAGATTCTTTAGATAAAGAGTTGGATGGTGTTATCCTTTACATTGATGTTTATGATACTCTTTTTGACATGATCCAACACCCTAAAAAATATGGTAAGCTTAACTAACATATATATATATATATATATTGTTGTATTATGTATTAAGCTAGATTATAAGAAAATTATTTCATTATGTTTCAGGTTTTGAGGTAGCTGATAAAGGATGTTGCGGTAGAGGCTCCCTTGCAATATCTTTTATGTGCAACTCAATGAATCCATTCACATGTCGTAATTCTTCGGCCTATATATTTTGGGATAGCTACCATCCGACTGAAAGAGCATATCAAGTTATTGTCGACAAGTTACTCAACAAATATTTAAGCAAAGTATATTGATGTTAATCATCTAAATCAAACATATATGTATCTTTTTGCTAAATTCCTTATTTAGAATTTACATGTAACTTAATGAATGAGATTCCATATCCAATAGTTATCTAAATAACGTATTATTACTGATACTCTTTTTGACAACTACATCCACCTCAGTCGCTTGAACTAATAAATGCCTAATGTTAGGGATATTGAGAGTACATGCTCAGAATCATAAGAAATTCAACTCGATGGCCGTGTCTTTAATGTCTTTATGGATGCACCCAATCTTGAATGCTGCAAGTATGGATGGTCACAAGAGGTTTGGTTCTCTTGTGCCCCAAATTCAATCAACATTTGGGACGGAAAGACATTCTTTAAATAGGAATGGACTAAATGTTGGCTCTGGGTACTGAGAGAGATTATGGGCTAAAGGCTCGGAACTCCCGCAGTTTATAAAAAAAAATGTATAGATGGTTAACTTTTTGAGAGTAGATGCACTTAAAAATGGTCGTTTGTCACCTCAGTCTGCATATTATTACAAAACATCTAATTAAAACAAAGGGAGTTTAAGATTTTCACGAAAACCGGTGTCTTTTTCTTTATACGTTTACATACATTTTTGATGCATTTTTATTGAAGTGGTTGGATTTAAGCGTATATCATTTGCATAAATTCTTAAGATGATAATCATTACAAGGATGCAACTTTCACATTTCTACTGTTTCCTACGTTTGTCTCCATTTCCTTTTGTTCATAGAGTGGCTTTTAATGTTTTTACTTTTGGTTTAGACACGTAGGAGGAGGAAGATTGAAAAATCGTTGAATTACTCCAACACTGCCCAAAACTCGAATTGGTTTTGATCCGTGTCTACATATCTCTCTTTCTCTCTAATCCACAATTCTCTCTCTAAAAAATCAGTACTTCTTGTCCATCACTGGGATAAGTTCATTAATTAAACTCTCGTTTCTTAAACATAAATTAAAATTTTCACATTTGAACCTACTAACCATAAGATCCAGAATCACAACTACGAGATATCGATGAACACTATAAAGTTTGTCGTGATCATTGTCTATAAACGCTACATGTAAGTCTAAAACTTGTTATGTCGAAGCTAAATATATTTGTCCTTGATGTTGCCAATAATTGATTCTACAAATAAAAGTAACAATACACTAAAGAACAAAGAAAAAAAAAGGCATTGGCAATGGTCAAAACTAAAACGCGATTAGATTTTATCAAGTATTATTTAGTAGACTTTGCAAGAAAACGTATGAGTTGGGTACATGTGAGTCCTAAAATTCACAACTAGAGATTTGGTAAAGTTTAGAGGATCAAAGGGCTAGACTCTCACAATAAACTTGAAGATCTTTAATAATTGAATGTATCAAAATAGATTTTATTTAGTTGAATCGGAGTTACATAGGAATAATAGAGGATGAAATACAAATGCGAGCTCTCTATAAGAGTGCGAGTTAGGGTTCTAGGGTGAGTTTTTGATGTATTGAATAATAAGGAGAAAAAATATGAAGAAATGAGAATGGGGGCTGTGCTCGTGGTTGCGCTGCCTACGTACCCATCAAGGGATCCAACCTCTACGTACCCATCATTTAGAACTTGTCCCCTTTGTGAATAACCCACTTGTTCCTTTTTATAGTCCCACGCTCAACCTCTTTCGTATAGCGCAGCTGCACTCTGGTGCAACTGTCCCGAGATGTCCTCACGAGATCGTCCAGCTGCAGTTTGGTGCAACTGTTCCGAGATTTCCTCCGTGTATCGCGAAGCCGAAGTCTAATGCAACTGTCCCGAGATTTCCTCTGATACTTTCTATCCAGCTTTGACTCAGCATCTTCCCGTATTTTAGTTGTGTTGCCGAGCTGTGGGAGCCCGACTCATGTTGTTGTTCTGGGCTTGCGCGGACATTATTGATTTTGGGCGAATTGCTTGTCTTTTGCCTACTAGCCAACTAAGCTTTCACAGGCCTTGCTTATCTCAAGCCCATTTACGGTTTGGATTTTATCAGGAGCCGGATTCAAGTCCAACAATTGCCCCTCGGACTTTCGAGTAGGAGTACAAACTCGAGAGACGGATATTCTTGAATCTTCTCGGGATAAAGTTAAATCCCAACTTACAAGATCCTTCTCGTCTTCTCGTAATGCACAGTCCAATCTTTTCTATTCCGACGGTTGCAAATAGAGGATGCAAAATTTTATCTTTCTAGAAATGGGCTGCGGCAGCTTATACTGGGAAGTCACCTGCGGGAGCTCGACTAGTTCCGTGGAACTAAGTTCCCACTGATAGATAAGATAATAATACTTAGTAAATAATCTGTAATGCATTTGAACTGTGTTCGAGAACTTTGACTAAGTGATTTGACGAGTATTAAATTTGTACTACTTAGAGTTAGTTTTGGATGTGAAGCTTTTGATATGCCAAGTCGGGCGTGTGTAAAAGAGTATATCTGAAGCAGTTTTTAACAAAGTAGGTTTGTGGTTTTGGCCGTGATCTGGACCTTGTGCTACTTAGTGTGTGGTCTGCGGCCCGAGGACACATATTAAATATGTTTATGACGATGAATGTGATGAATCTTTGTGAAGCTGTGGCTTTTCTGATGAAACTTATGACACAAACTCGTGGCCCCATCGGGGTTGAGTGCTAGAGTCGTAAGGATTGTTTAAACTAAGGCAACAGTTTTCACTACATCAGTTTAAAATAAAGCAAATAATCACCACTAGGGGACAAAGCAAACAGTTTTTATTTTACCCCAAAAAAAAAAAACATTGTTTAGCAAACAACATTACCTAAGTTATCACTGTATGTACTTTTGGTGTATGGAAGGCACAACGGTGGATTATAAGTTGAGAACCTAAGTATGCTCTATAGTTCAATGTAACTTTTAAACTTGATTCAATCTATATATATGACATCAGTGTTTGTGCAAATATCGTCGATGTGTCACCACCTGACTTCAAACCAATATATTTTATGTTGACCAATTATTTTTGGAATAATCATACCATATACTGGGATATCATGCTGAATTTTGACTTGATTTTTAAAAAAAAATTTACGGCTATATTTATGTAAATCCCAAACATAGTATATTCACGCTGTTGAAAGTTGAAACCAGTTAGTTGCCGTTTTATTGGTAAGAAATAACGATTAAATTTTGTTGGTTTTGATACAATAACTAAATTAATAACTAATTAGAGACAACATAACGCATAGCAACTACTATTCAAAAGAGATATTTTTAGAAGTCCAACAAATTTAAACAATATATATACACACATGATTTCAAATTTCTAAATCACCATTAAATCTTGAGTGAAAGATAGAACCAAAAAAAAAAAAAACAAATCAAAAGTGACAATGAAGCTTCAAATGCTATGGATGACTCTGATATTGATGATGGTCGTCGAAGCAAATGCAGTGATACAAGGAAAGAACATAACAATCCCAGCGCTAATAGTTTTTGGAGATTCAATAATGGATACTGGTAATAACAATAATCTTCCAACTCTTCTAAAGTGTAATTTCCCTCCCTACGGGAAAGATTTTCCTGGCGGTTTTGCTACTGGAAGATTTTCTGATGGAAGAAATCCTTCTGATCTTATTGGTAAATATATGAATCAGTTTTAACATTTTAAAAAATTATAAACTCTAGCTATTTATATATTGTGATAAGTATGTTTTAAAAAATTTCAGCTGAAAAGTTGGGATTGGCTAAGACATTACCAGCATATATGAACCGAAATTTGAAGCCCCAAGATCTTCTTAAAGGTGTAACATTTGCATCTGGAGGAACTGGTTATGATCCATTAACAGCAAAAATTATGGTACATTATAACTAATGTTTTTCATCAATGTAGTTAGTTTAATTTATGGATGATTCATTTTCCTTATTTATCTTTTTGTAGTCGGTGATATCAGTGTGGGATCAACTCATTTATTTCAAAGAATATATATCAAAGATCAAAAAGAATTTTGGAGAAGAAAGAGCCAAATATATCTTGGAAAATAGTTTCTATCTAGTGGTGTCTAGTAGCAATGACCTCGCTCATACTTATTCAGCTCGATCACTTAGATATACTGCACTCGTATGCCAATTTTTTAGCTGACTCGGCAGTCACATTCGTAAGAGTAAGTAGTTTATATTTATCTATATATACATTCAAAATTAGAATTATATCAACACTACTTATCTTCAATACAATATTTAGGAACTACATAAACTTGGAGCTCGAAAAATTGGAGTGTTTAGCGCAGTGCCTGTTGGATGTGTACCACTTCAAAGAACAGTGTTCGGAGATGTACTAACAAGAGGATGTGTTAAACCTTTAAACGACATGGCAAAACAATTCAATTCAAGACTTTCTCCAGCACTAGATTCTTTAGATAAAGAGTTGGATGGTGTTATCCTTTACATTGATGTTTATGATACTCTTTTTGACATGATCCAACACCCTAAAAAATACGGTAAGCTTAATTAATATATATATATATATATACTGTTGGTTATGTATTAAACTAGATTATAAGCAAATTATTTCATTTTGTTTCAGGTTTTGAGGTAGCTGATAGAGGATGTTGCGGTAGAGGCTCCCTTGCAATATCTTTTATGTGCAACTCACTGAATCCATTCACATGTCGTAATTCTTCGGCCTATATATTTTGGGATAGCTACCATCCGACTGAAAGAGCATATCAAGTTATTGTCGACAAGTTACTCAACAAATATTTAAGCAAAGTATATTGATGTTAATCATCTAAATCAAACATATATGTATCTTTTTTGCTAAATTCCTTATTTAGAATTTACATGTAACTTAATGAATGAGATTCCATATCCAATAGTTATCTAAATAACGTATTATTACTGATACTCTTTTTGACAACTACATCCACCTCAGTCGCTTGAACTAATAAATGCCTAATGTTAGGGATATTGAGAGTACATGCTCAGAATCATAAGAAATTCAACTCGATGGCCGTGTCTTTAATGTCTTTATGGATGCACCCAATCTTGAATGCTACAAGTATGGATGGTCACAAGAGGGTTGGTTCTCTTGTGCCCCGAATTCAATCAACATTTGGGACGGAAAGACATTCTTTAAATAGGAATGGACTAAATGTTGGCTCTGGGTACTGAGAGAGATTATGGGCTAAAGGCTCGGAACTCCCGCAGTTTATAAAAAAAAATGTATAGATGGTTAACTTTTTGAGAGTGGATGCACTTAAAAATGGTCGTTTGTCACCTCAGTCTGCATATTATTACAAAACATCTAATTAAAACAAAGGGAGTTTAAGATTTTCACGAAAACCGGTGTCTTTTTCTTTATACATTTACATACATTTTTGATGCATTTTTATTGAAGTGGTTGGATTTAAGCGTATATCATTTGCATAAATTCTTAAGATGATAATCATTACAAGGATGCAACTTTCACATTTCTACTGTTTCCTACGTTTGTCTCCATTTCCTTTTGTTCATAGAGTGGCTTTTAATGTTTTTACTTTTGGTTTAGACACGTAGGAGGAGGAAGATTGAAAAATCGTTGAATTACTCCAACACTGCCCAAAACTCGAATTGGTTTTGATCCGTGTCTACATATCTCTCTTTCTCTCTAATCCACAATTCTCTCTCTAAAAAATCAGTACTTCTTGTCCATCACTGGGATAAGTTCATTAATTAAACTCTCGTTTCTTAAACATAAATTAAAATTTTCACATTTGAACCTACTAACCATAAGATCCAGAATCACAACTACGAGATATCGATGAACACTGTAAAGTTTGCGTGATCATTGTCTATAAACGCTACATGTAAGTCTAAAACTTGTTATGTCGAAGCTAAATATATTTGTCCTTGATGTTGCCAATAATTGATTCTACAAATAAAAGTAACAATACACTAAAGAACAAAGAAAAAAAAGGCATTGGCAGTGGTCAAAACTAAAACGTGATTAGATTTTATCAAGTATTATTTAGTAGACTTTGCAAGAAAACGTATGAGTTGGGTACATGTGAGTCCTAAAATTCACAACTAGAGATTTGGTAAAGTTTAGAGGATCAAAGGGATAGACTCTCACAATAAACTTGAAGATCTTTAATAATTGAATGTATCAAAATAGATTTTATTTAGTTGAATCGGAGTTACATAGGAATAATAGAGGATGAAATACAAATGCGAGCTCTCTATAAGAGTGCGTAGTTAGGGTTCTAGGGTGAGTTTTTGATGTATTGAATAATAAGGAGAAAAAATATGAAGAAATGAGAATGGGGGCTGTGCTCGTGGTTGAGCTGCCTACGTACCCATCAAGGGATCAAACCTATACGTACCCATCATTCAGAATTTGTCCCCTTTGTGAATAACCCACTTGTTCCTTTTATAGTCCTACGCTCAACCTCTTTCGTGTATAGCGCAGCTGCACTCTGGTGCAACTGTCCCGAGATGTCCTCCGCGTATCGTCCAGCTGCAGTTTGGTGCAACTGTTCCGAGATTTCCTCCGTGTATCGCGAAGCCGAAGTCTAATGCAACTGTCCCGAGATTTCCTCTGATACTTTCTATCCAGCTTTGACTCAGCATCTTCCCGTATTTTAGTTGTGTTGCCGAGCTGTGGGAGCCCGACTCATGTTGTTGTTCTGGGCTTGCGCGTGGACATTATTGATTTTGGGCCGAATTGCTTGTCTTTTGCCTACTAGCCAACTAAGCTTTCACAGGCCTTGCTTATCTCAAGCCCATTTACGGTTTGGATTTTATCAGGAGCCAGATTCAAGTCCAACAATTGCCCCTCGGACTTTCGAGTAGGAGTACAAACTCGAGAGACGGATATTCTTGAATCTTCTCGGGATAAAGTTAAACCCCAACTTACAAGATCCTTCTCGTCTTCTCGTAATGCACAGTCCAATCTTTTTTATTCCGACGGTTGCAAATAGAGGATGCAAAATTTTATCTTTCTAGAAATGGGCTGCGGCAGCTTATACTGGGAAGTCACCTGGGAGCTCGACTAGTTCCGTGGAACTAAGTTCCCACTGATAGATAAGATAATAATACTTAGTAAATAATCTGTAATGCATTTGAACTGTGTTCGAGAACTTTGACTAAGTAATTTGACGAGTATTAAATTTGTACTACTTAGAGTTAGTTTTGGATGTGAAGCTTTTGATATGCGAAGTCGGGCTTGTGTAAAAGAGTATATCTGAAGCAGTTTTTAACAAAGTATGTTTGTTGTTTTGGTCGTGATCTGGACCTTGTGATACTTAGTGTGTGTTCCCAGGCCCGAGGACACATATTAAATATGTTTATGACGATGAATGTGATGAATCTTTGTGAAGCTGTGGCTTTTCTGATGAAACTTATGACACAAACTCGTGGCCCCATCGGGGTTGAGTGCTAGAGTCGTAAGGATTGTTTAAACTAAGGCAACAGTTTTCACTACATCAGTTTAAAATAAAGCAAATAATCACCACTAGGGGACAAAGCAAACAGTTTTTATTTTACCCCAAAAAAAAAAAACATTGTTTAGCAAACAACATTACCTAAGTTATCACTGTATGTACTTTTGGTGTATGGAAGGCACAACGGTGGATTATAAGTTGAGAACCTAAGTATGCTCTATAGTTCAATGTAACTTTTAAACTTGATTCAATCTATATATATGACATCAGTGTTTGTGCAAATATCGTCGATGTGTCACCACCTGACTTCAAACCAATATATTTTATGTTGACCAATTATTTTTGGAATAATCATAACATATACTGGGATATCATGCTGAATTTTGACTTGATTTTAAAAAAAAAATTTACGGCTATATTTATGTAAATCCCAAACATAGTATATTCATGCTGTTGAAAGTTGAAACCAGTTAGTTACCGTTTTATTGGTAAGAAATAACGATTAAATTTTGTTGGTTTTGATACAATAACTAAATTAATAACTAATTAGAGACAACATAACGCATAGCAACTACTATTCAAAAGAGATATTTTTAGAAGTCCAACAAATTTAAACAATATATATACACACATGATTTCAAATTTCTAAATCACCATTAAATCTTGAGTGAAAGATAAAACCAAAAAAAAAAAAACAAATCAAAAGTGACAATGAAGCTTCAAATGCTATGGATGACACTGATATTGATGATGGTCGTCGAAGCAAATGCAGTGATACAAGGAAAGAACATAACAATCCCAGCGCTAATAGTTTTTGGAGATTCAATAATGGATACTGGTAATAACAATAATCTTCCAACTCTTCTAAAGTGTAATTTCCGTCCCTACGGGAAAGATTTTCCTGGCGGTTTTGCTACTGGAAGATTTTCTGATGGAAGAAATCCTTCTGATCTTATTGGTAAATATATGAATCAGTTTTAACATTTTAAAAAATTATAAACTCTAGCTATTTATATATTGTGATAAGTATGTTTTAAAAAATTTCAGCTGAAAAGTTGGGATTGGCTAAGACATTACCAGCATATATGAACCGAAATTTGAAGCCCCAAGATCTTCTTAAAGGTGTAACATTTGCATCTGGAGGAACTGGTTATGATCCATTAACAGCAAAAATTATGGTACATTATAACTAATGTTTTTCATCAATGTAGTTAGTTTAATTTATGGATGATTCATTTTCCTTATTTATCTTTTTGTAGTCGGTGATATCAGTGTGGGATCAACTCATTTATTTCAAAGAATATATATCAAAGATCAAAAAGAATTTTGGAGAAGAAAGAGCCAAATATATCTTGGAAAATAGTTTCTATCTAGTGGTGTCTAGTAGCAATGACCTCGCTCATACTTATTCAGCTCGATCACTTAGATATACTCGTACCTCGTATGCCAATTTTTTAGCTGACTCGGCAGTCACATTCGTAAGAGTAAGTAGTTTATATTTATCTATATATACATTCAAAATTAGAATTATATCAACACTACTTATCTTCAATACAATATTTAGGAACTACATAAACTTGGAGCTCGAAAAATTGGAGTGTTTAGCGCAGTGCCTGTTGGATGTGTACCACTTCAAAGAACAGTGTTCGGAGGTGTACTAACAAGAGGATGTGTTAAACCTTTAAACGACATGGCAAAACAATTCAATTCAAGACTTTCTCCAGCACTAGATTCTTTAGATAAAGAGTTGGATGGTGTTATCCTTTACATTGATGTTTATGATACTCTTTTTGACATGATCCAACACCCTAAAAAATACGGTAAGCTTAATTAATATATATATATATATATATATATACTGTTGGTTATGTATTAAACTAGATTATAAGCAAATTATTTCATTTTGTTTCAGGTTTTGAGGTAGCTGATAGAGGATGTTGCGGTAGAGGCTCCCTTGCAATATCTTTTATGTGCAACTCACTGAATCCATTCACATGTCGTAATTCTTCGGCCTATATATTTTGGGATAGCTACCATCCGACTGAAAGAGCATATCAAGTTATTGTCGACAAGTTACTCAACAAATATTTAAGCAAAGTATATTGATGTTAATCATCTAAATCAAACATATATGTATCTTTTTTGCTAAATTCCTTATTTAGAATTTACATGTAACTTAATGAATGAGATTCCATATCCAATAGTTATCTAAATAACGTATTATTACTGATACTCTTTTTGACAACTACATCCACCTCAGTCGCTTGAACTAATAAATGCCTAATGTTAGGGATATTGAGAGTACATGCTCAGAATCATAAGAAATTCAACTCGATGGCCGTGTCTTTAATGTCTTTATGGATGCACCCAATCTTGAATGCTACAAGTATGGATGGTCACAAGAGGGTTGGTTCTCTTGTGTCCCGAATTCAATCAACATTTGGGACGGAAAGACATTCTTTAAATAGGAATGGACTAAATGTTGGCTCTAGGTACTGAGAGAGATTATGGGCTAAAGGCTCGGAACTCCCGCAGTTTATAAAAAAAAATGTATAGATGGTTAACTTTTTGAGAGTGGATGCACTTAAAAATGGTCGTTTGTCACCTCAGTCTGCATATTATTACAAAACATCTAATTAAAACAAAGGGAGTTTAAGATTTTCACGAAAACCGGTGTCTTTTTTCTTTTATACGCTACATACATTTTTGATGCATTTTTATTGAAGTGGTTGGATTTAAGCGTATATCATTTGCACAAATTCTTAAGATGATAATCATTACAAGGATGCAACTTTCACATTTCTACTGTTTCCTACGTTTGTCTCCATTTCCTTTTGTTCATAGAGTGGCTTTTAATGTTTTTACTTTTGGTTTAGAAACGAGGAGGAGGAAGATTGAAAAATCGTTGAATTACTCCAACACGCCCAAAACTCGAATTGGTTTTGATCCGTGTCTACATATCTCTCTTTCTCTCTAATCCACAATTCTCTCTCTAAAAAATCAGTACTTCTTGTCCATCACTGGGATAAGTTCATTAATTAAACTCTCGTTTCTTAAACATAAATTAAAATTTTCACATTTGAACCTACTAACCATAAGATCCAGAATCACAACTACGAGATATCGATGAACACTGTAAAGTTTATGATCATTGTCTATAAACGCTACATGTAAGTCTAAAACTTGTTATGTCGAAGCTAAATATATTTGTCCTTGATGTTGCCAATAATTGATTCTACAAATAAAAGTAACAATACACTAAAGAACAAAGAAAAAAAAAGGCATTGGCAATGGTCAAAACTAAAACGCGATTAGATTTTATCAAGTATTATTTAGTAGACTTTGCAAGAAAACGTATGAGTTGGGTACATGTGAGTCCTAAAATTCACAACTAGAGATTTGGTAAAGTTTAGAGGATCAAAGGGCTAGACTCTCACAATAAACTTGAAGATCTTTAATAATTGAATGTATCAAAATAGATTTTATTTAGTTGAATCGGAGTTACATAGGAATAATAGAGGATGAAATACAAATGCGAGCTCTCTATAAGAGTGCGTAGTTAGGGTTCTAGGGTGAGTTTTTGATGTATTGAATAATAAGGAGAAAAAATATGAAGAAATGAGAATGGGGGCTGTGCTCGTGGTTGAGCTGCCTCACGCACTCCATCAAGGGATCAAACCTATACGTACCCATCATTCAGAATTTGTCCCCTTTGTGAATAACCCACTTGTTCCTTTTATAGTCCTACGCTCAACCTCTTTCGTGTATAGCGCAGCTGCACTCTGGTGCAACTGTCCCGAGATGTCCTCCGCGTATCGTCCAGCTGCAGTTTGGTGCAACTGTTCCGAGATTTCCTCCGTGTATCGCGGAGCCGAAGTCTAATGCAACTGTCCCGAGATTTCCTCTGATACTTTCTATCCAGCTTTGACTCAGCATCTTCCCGTATTTTAGTTGTGTTGCCGAGCTGTGGGAGCCCGACTCATGTTGTTGTTTTGGGCTAGCGTGGACATTATTGATTTTGGGCCGAATTGCTTGTCTTTTGCCTACTAGCCAACTAAGCTTTCACAGGCCTTGCTTATCTCAAGCCCATTTACGGTTTGGATTTTATCAGAAGCCAGATTCAAGTCCAACAATTGCCCCTCGGACTTTCGAGTAGGAGTACAAACTCGAGAGACGGATATTCTTGAATCTTCTCGGGATAAAGTTAAACCCCAACTTACAAGATCCTTCTCGTCTTCTCGTAATGCACAGTCCAATCTTTTTTATTCCGACGGTTGCAAATAGAGGATGCAAAATTTTATCTTTCTAGAAATGGGCTGCGGCAGCTTATACTGGGAAGTCACCATGGGAGCTCGACTAGTTCCGTGGAACTAAGTTCCCACTGATAGATAAGATAATAATACTTAGTAAATAATCTGTAATGCATTTGAACTGTGTTCGAGAACTTTGACTAAGTAATTTGACGAGTATTAAATTTGTACTACTTAGAGTTAGTTTTGGATGTGAAGCTTTTGATATGCCGAAGTCGGGCTTGTGTAAAAGAGTATATCTGAAGCAGTTTTTAACAAAGTATGTTTGTTGTTTTGGTCGTGATCTGGACCTTGTGATACTTAGTGTGTGTTCCCCGGCCCGAGGACACATATTAAATATGTTTATGACGATGAATGTGATGAATCTTTGTGAAGCTGTGGCTTTTCTGATGAAACTTATGACACAAACTCGTGGCCCCATCGGGGTTGAGTGCTAGAGTCGTAAGGATTGTTTAAACTAAGGCAACAGTTTTCACTACATCAGTTTAAAATAAAGCAAATAATCACCACTAGGGGACAAAGCAAACAGTTTTTATTTTACCCCAAAAAAAAAAACATTGTTTAGCAAACAACATTACCTAAGTTATCACTGTATGTACTTTTGGTGTATGGAAGGCACAACGGTGGATTATAAGTTGAGAACCTAAGTATGCTCTATAGTTCAATGTAACTTTTAAACTTGATTCAATCTATATATATGACATCAGTGTTTGTGCAAATATCGTCGATGTGTCACCACCTGACTTCAAACCAATATATTTTATGTTGACCAATTATTTTTGGAATAATCATACCATATACTGGGATATCATGCTGAATTTTGACTTGATTTTAAAAAAAAAATTTACGGCTATATTTATGTAAATCCCAAACATAGTATATTCACGCTGTTGAAAGTTGAAACCAGTTAGTTACCGTTTTATTGGTAAGAAATAACGATTAAATTTTGTTGGTTTTGATACAATAACTAAATTAATAACTAATTAGAGACAACATAACGCATAGCAACTACTATTCAAAAGAGATATTTTTAGAAGTCCAACAAATTTAAACAATATATATACACACATGATTTCAAATTTCTAAATCACCATTAAATCTTGAGTGAAAGATAAAACCAAAAAAAAAAAACCAAATCAAAAGTGACAATGAAGCTTCAAATGCTATGCATGACACTGATATTGATGATGGTCGTCGAAGCAAATGCAGTGATACAAGGAAAGAACATAACAATCCCAGCGCTAATAGTTTTTGGAGATTCAATAATGGATACTGGTAATAACAATAATCTTCCAACTCTTCTAAAGGGTAATTTCCCTCCCTACGGGAAAGATTTTCCTGGCGGTTTTGCTACTGGAAGATTTTCTGATGTAAGAAATCCTTCTGATCTTATTGGTAAATATATGAATCAGTTTTAACATTTTAAAAAATTATAAACTCTAGCTATTTATATATTGTGATAAGTATGTTTTAAAAAATTTCAGCTGAAAAGTTGGGATTGGCTAAGACATTACCAGCATATATGAACCGAAATTTGAAGCCCCAAGATCTTCTTAAAGGTGTAACATTTGCATCTGGAGGAACTGGTTATGATCCATTAACAGCAAAAATTATGGTACATTATAACTAATGTTTTTCATCAATGTAGTTAGTTTAATTTATGGATGATTCATTTTCCTTATTTATCTTTTTGTAGTCGGTGATATCAGTGTGGGATCAACTCATTTATTTCAAAGAATATATATCAAAGATCAAAAAGAATTTTGGAGAAGAAAGAGCCAAATATATCTTGGAAAATAGTTTCTATCTAGTGGTGTCTAGTAGCAATGACCTCGCTCATACTTATTCAGCTCGATCACTTAGATATACTCGTACCTCGTATGCCAATTTTTTAGCTGACTCGGCAGTCACATTCGTAAGAGTAAGTAGTTTATATTTATCTATATATACATTCAAAATTAGAATTATATCAACACTACTTATCTTCAATACAATATTTAGGAACTACATAAACTTGGAGCTCGAAAAATTGGAGTGTTTAGCGCAGTGCCTGTTGGATGTGTACCACTTCAAAGAACAGTGTTCGGAGGTGTACTAACAAGAGGATGTGTTAAACCTTTAAACGACATGGCAAAACAATTCAATTCAAGACTTTCTCCAGCACTAGATTCTTTAGATAAAGAGTTGGATGGTGTTATCCTTTACATTGATGTTTATGATACTCTTTTTGACATGATCCAACACCCTAAAAAATACGGTAAGCTTAATTAATATATATATATATATATATATATACTGTTGGTTATGTATTAAACTAGATTATAAGCAAATTATTTCATTTTGTTTCAGGTTTTGAGGTAGCTGATAGAGGATGTTACGGAAAGGCTCCTTGCAATATCTTTTATGTGCAACTCACTGAATCCATTCACATGTCGTAATTCTTCGGCCTATATATTTTGGGATAGCTACCATCCGACTGAAAGAGCATATCAAGTTATTGTCGACAAGTTACTCAACAAATATTTAAGCAAAGTATATTGATGTTAATCATCTAAATCAAACATATATGTATCTTTTTTGCTAAATTCCTTATTTAGAATTTACATGTAACTTAATGAATGAGATTCCATATCCAATAGTTATCTAAATAACGTATTATTACTGATACTCTTTTTGACAACTACATCCACCTCAGTCGCTTGAACTAATAAATGCCTAATGTTAGGGATATTGAGAGTACATGCTCAGAATCATAAGAAATTCAACTCGATGGCCGTGTCTTTAATGTCTTTATGGATGCACCCAATCTTGAATGCTACAAGTATGGATGGTCACAAGAGGGTTGGTTCTCTTGTGCCCCGAATTCAATCAACATTTGGGACGGAAAGACATTCTTTAAATAGGAATGGACTAAATGTTGGCTCTGGGTACTGAGAGAGATTATGGGCTAAAGGCTCGGAACTCCCGCAGTTTATAAAAAAAAATGTATAGATGGTTAACTTTTTGAGAGTGGATGCACTTAAAAATGGTCGTTTGTCACCTCAGTCTGCATATTATTACAAAACATCTAATTAAAACAAAGGGAGTTTAAGATTTTCACGAAAACCGGTGTCTTTTTCTTTATACGTTTACATACATTTTTGATGCATTTTTATTGAAGTGGTTGGATTTAAGCGTATATCATTTGCATAAATTCTTAAGATGATAATCATTACAAGGATGCAACTTTCACATTTCTACTGTTTCCTACGTTTGTCTCCATTTCCTTTTGTTCATAGAGTGGCTTTTAATGTTTTTACTTTTGGTTTAGACACGTAGGAGGAGGAAGATTGAAAAATCGTTGAATTACTCCAACACTGCCCAAAACTCGAATTGGTTTTGATCCGTGTCTACATATCTCTCTTTCTCTCTAATCCACAATTCTCTCTCTAAAAAATCAGTACTTCTTTTCCATCACTGGGATAAGTTCATTAATTAAACTCTCGTTTCTTAAACATAAATTAAAATTTTCACATTTGAACCTACTAACCATAAGATCCAGAATCACAACTACGAGATATCGATGAACACTGTAAAGTTTATGATCATTGTCTATAAACGCTACACGTAAGTCTAAAACTTGTTATGTCGAAGCTAAATATATTTGTCCTTGATGTTGCCAATAATTGATTCTACAAATAAAAGTAACAATACACTAAAGAACAAAGAAAAAAAAGGCATTGGCAATGGTCAAAACTAAAACGTGATTAGATTTTATCAAGTATTATTTAGTAGACTTTGCAAGAAAACGTATGAGTTGGGTACATGTGAGTCCTAAAATTCACAACTAGAGATTTGGTAAAGTTTAGAGGATCAAAGGGCTAGACTCTCACAATAAACTTGAAGATCTTTAATAATTGAATGTATCAAAATAGATTTTATTTAGTTGAATCGAGTTACATAGGAATAATAGAGGATGAAATACAAATGCGAGCTCTCTATAAGAGTGCGTAGTTAGGGTTCTAGGGTGAGTTTTTGATGTATTGAATAATAAGGAGAAAAAATATGAAGAAATGAGAATGGGGGCTGTGCTCGTGGTTGAGCTGCCTACGTACTCCATCAAGGGATCAAACCTATACGCACTCCATCATTCAGAATTTGTCCCTTTGTGAATAACCCACTTGTTCCTTTTTATAGTCCCACGCTCAACCTCTTTCGGTATAAGCGCAGCTGCACTCTGGTGCAACTGTCCCGAGATGTCCTCCACGGATCGTCCAGCTGCAGTTTGGTGCAACTGTTCCGAGATTTCCTCCGTGTATCGCGAAGCCGAAGTCTAATGCAACTGTCCCGAGATTTCCTCTGATACTTTCTATCCAGCTTTGACTCAGCATCTTCCCGTATTTTAGTTGTGTTGCCGAGCTGTGGGAGCCCGACTCATGTTGTTGTTCTGGGCTTGCGCGTGGACATTATTGATTTTGGGCCGAATTGCTTGTCTTTTGCCTACTAGCCAACTAAGCTTTCACAGGCCTTGCTTATCTCAAGCCCATTTACGGTTTGGATTTTATCAGGAGCCGGATTCAAGTCCAACAATTGCCCCTCGGACTTTCGAGTAGGAGTACAAACTCGAGAGACGGATATTCTTGAATCTTCTCGGGATAAAGTTAAATCCCAACTTACAAGATCCTTCTCGTCTTCTCGTAATGCACAGTCCAATCTTTTCTATTCCGACGGTTGCAAATAGAGGATGCAAAATTTTATCTTTCTAGAAATGGGCTCGCAGCTTATACTGGGAAGTCACCTGCGGAGCTCGACTAGTTCCGTGGAACTAAGTTCCCACTGATAGATAAGATAATAATACTTAGTAAATAATCTGTAATGCATTTGAACTGTGTTCGAGAACTTTGACTAAGTGATTTG
This sequence comes from Cardamine occulta, assembly GCA_028015245.1. Lineage (NCBI taxonomy): Eukaryota > Viridiplantae > Streptophyta > Magnoliopsida > Brassicales > Brassicaceae > Cardamine > Cardamine occulta. The sequence goes on from CM051368.1 coordinate 3,709,119, forward strand.
ACGAGTATTAAATTTGTACTACTTAGAGTTAGTTTTGGATGTGAAGCTTTTGATATGCCGAAGTCGGGCTTGTGTAAAAGAGTATATCTGAAGCAGTTTTTAACAAAGTATGTTTGTTGTTTTGGTCGTGATCTGGACCTTGTGATACTTAGTGTGTGTTCCCCGGCCCGAGGACACATATTAAATATGTTTATGACGATGAATGTGATGAATCTTTGTGAAGCTGTGGCTTTTCTGATGAAACTTATGACACAAACTCGTGGCCCCATCGGGGTTGAGTGCTAGAGTCGTAAGGATTGTTTAAACTAAGGCAACAGTTTTCACTACATCAGTTTAAAATAAAGCAAATAATCACCACTAGGGGACAAAGCAAACAGTTTTTATTTTACCCCAAAAAAAAAAAAACATTGTTTAGCAAACAACATTACCTAAGTTATCACTGTATGTACTTTTGGTGTATGGAAGGCACAACGGTGGATTATAAGTTGAGAACCTAAGTATGCTCTATAGTTCAATGTAACTTTTAAACTTGATTCAATCTATATATATGACATCAGTGTTTGTGCAAATATCGTCGATGTGTCACCACCTGACTTCAAACCAATATATTTTATGTTGACCAATTATTTTTGGAATAATCATACCATATACTGGGATATCATGCTGAATTTTGACTTGATTTTAAAAAAAAACGTGACGGCTATATTTATGTAAATCCCAAACATAGTATATTCACGCTGTTGAAAGTTGAAACCAGTTAGTTACCGTTTTATTGGTAAGAAATAACGATTAAATTTTGTTGGTTTTGATACAATAACTAAATTAATAACTAATTAGAGACAACATAACGCATAGCAACTACTATTCAAAAGAGATATTTTTAGAAGTCCAACAAATTTAAACAATATATATACACACATGATTTCAAATTTCTAAATCACCATTAAATCTTGAGTGAAAGATAAAACCAAAAAAAAAAAACAAATCAAAAGTGACAATGAAGCTTCAAATGCTATGGATGACACTGATATTGATGATGGTCGTCGAAGCAAATGCAGTGATACAAGGAAAGAACATAACAATCCCAGCGCTAATAGTTTTTGGAGATTCAATAATGGATACTGGTAATAACAATAATCTTCCAACTCTTCTAAAGGGTAATTTCCCTCCCTACGGGAAAGATTTTCCTGGCGGTTTTGCTACTGGAAGATTTTCTGATGTAAGAAATCCTTCTGATCTTATTGGTAAATATATGAATCAGTTTTAACATTTTAAAAAATTATAAACTCTAGCTATTTATATATTGTGATAAGTATGTTTTAAAAAATTTCAGCTGAAAAGTTGGGATTGGCTAAGACATTACCAGCATATATGAACCGAAATTTGAAGCCCCAAGATCTTCTTAAAGGTGTAACATTTGCATCTGGAGGAACTGGTTATGATCCATTAACAGCAAAAATTATGGTACATTATAACTAATGTTTTTCATCAATGTAGTTAGTTTAATTTATGGATGATTCATTTTCCTTATTTATCTTTTTGTAGTCGGTGATATCAGTGTGGGATCAACTCATTTATTTCAAAGAATATATATCAAAGATCAAAAAGAATTTTGGAGAAGAAAGAGCCAAATATATCTTGGAAAATAGTTTCTATCTAGTGGTGTCTAGTAGCAATGACCTCGCTCATACTTATTCAGCTCGATCACTTAGATATACTGCATTCTCGTATGCCAATTTTTTAGCTGACTCGGCAGTCACATTCGTAAGAGTAAGTAGTTTATATTTATCTATATATACATTCAAAATTAGAATTATATCAACACTACTTATCTTCAATACAATATTTAGGAACTACATAAACTTGGAGCTCGAAAAATTGGAGTGTTTAGCGCAGTGCCTGTTGGATGTGTACCACTTCAAAGAACAGTGTTCGGAGGTGTACTAACAAGAGGATGTGTTAAACCTTTAAACGACATGGCAAAACAATTCAATTCAAGACTTTCTCCAGCACTAGATTCTTTAGATAAAGAGTTGGATGGTGTTATCCTTTACATTGATGTTTATGATACTCTTTTTGACATGATCCAACACCCTAAAAAATACGGTAAGCTTAATTAATATATATATATATATATATATATATACTGTTGGTTATGTATTAAACTAGATTATAAGCAAATTATTTCATTTTGTTTCAGGTTTTGAGGTAGCTGATAGAGGATGTTGCGGTAGAGGCTCCCTTGCAATATCTTTTATGTGCAACTCACTGAATCCATTCACATGTCGTAATTCTTCGGCCTATATATTTTGGGATAGCTACCATCCGACTGAAAGAGCATATCAAGTTATTGTCGACAAGTTACTCAACAAATATTTAAGCAAAGTATATTGATGTTAATCATCTAAATCAAACATATATGTATCTTTTTTGCTAAATTCCTTATTTAGAATTTACATGTAACTTAATGAATGAGATTCCATATCCAATAGTTATCTAAATAACGTATTATTACTGATACTCTTTTTGACAACTACATCCACCTCAGTCGCTTGAACTAATAAATGCCTAATGTTAGGGATATTGAGAGTACATGCTCAGAATCATAAGAAATTCAACTCGATGGCCGTGTCTTTAATGTCTTTATGGATGCACCCAATCTTGAATGCTACAAGTATGGATGGTCACAAGAGGGTTGGTTCTCTTGTGCCCCGAATTCAATCAACATTTGGGACGGAAAGACATTCTTTAAATAGGAATGGACTAAATGTTGGCTCTGGGTACTGAGAGAGATTATGGGCTAAAGGCTCGGAACTCCCGCAGTTTATAAAAAAAATGTATAGATGGTTAACTTTTTGAGAGTGGATGCACTTAAAAATGGTCGTTTGTCACCTCAGTCTGCATATTATTACAAAACATCTAATTAAAACAAAGGGAGTTTAAGATTTTCACGAAAACCGGTGTCTTTTTCTTTATACGTTTACATACATTTTTGATGCATTTTTATTGAAGTGGTTGGATTTAAGCGTATATCATTTGCATAAATTCTTAAGATGATAATCATTACAAGGATGCAACTTTCACATTTCTACTGTTTCCTACGTTTGTCTCCATTTCCTTTTGTTCATAGAGTGGCTTTTAATGTTTTTACTTTTGGTTTAGACACGTAGGAGGAGGAAGATTGAAAAATCGTTGAATTACTCCAACACGGCCCAAAACTTCGAATTGGTTTTGCCCCGTGTCTACATCTCACTCTTTCTCTCTAATCCACAACTCTCTCTCTAAACAATCAGTACTCCTTGCCCATCCCTGGGATACGTTCATTACTTACACTCTCGTTTCTTAAACATAAATTAAAATTTTCACATTTGAACCTACTAACCATAAGATCCAGAATCACAACTACGAGATATCGATGAACACTGTAAAGTTTGCGTGATCATTGTCTATAAACGCTACATGTAAGTCTAAAACTTGTTATGTCGAAGCTAAATATATTTGTCCTTGATGTTGCCAATAATTGATTCTACAAATAAAAGTAACAATACACTAAAGAACAAAAGAAAAAAAAGGCATTGGCAATGGTCAAAACTAAAACGTGATTAGATTTTATCAAGTATTATTTAGTAGACTTTGCAAGAAAACGTATGAGTTGGGTACATGTGAGTCCTAAAATTCACAACTAGAGATTTGGTAAAGTTTAGAGGATCAAAGGGCTAGACTCTCACAATAAACTTGAAGATCTTTAATAATTGAATGTATCAAAATAGATTTTATTTAGTTGAATCGGAGTTACATAGGAATAATAGAGGATGAAATACAAATGCGAGCTCTCTATAAGAGTGCGTAGTTAGGGTTCTAGGGTGAGTTTTTGATGTATTGAATAATAAGGAGAAAAAATATGAAGAAATGAGAATGGGGGCTGTGCTCGTGGTTGAGCTGCCTACGTACCCATCAAGGGATCAAACCTATACGTACCCATCATTCAGAATTTGTCCCCTTTGTGAATAACCCACTTGTTCCTTTTATAGTCCTACGCTCAACCTCTTTCGTGTATAGCGCAGCTGCACTCTGGTGCAACTGTCCCGAGATGTCCTCGCGTGTCGTCCAGCTGCAGTTTGGTGCAACTGTTCCGAGATTTCCTCCGTGTATCTGCTGGCAAGTCTAATGCAACTGTCCCGAGATTTCCTCTGATACTTTCTATCCAGCTTTGACTCAGCATCTTCCCGTATTTTAGTTGTGTTGCCGAGCTGTGGGAGCCCGACTCATGTTGTTGTTCTGGGCTTGCGCGTGGACATTATTGATTTTGGGCCGAATTGCTTGTCTTTTGCCTACTAGCCAACTAAGCTTTCACAGGCCTTGCTTATCTCAAGCCCATTTACGGTTTGGATTTTATCAGAAGCCAGATTCAAGTCCAACAATTGCCCCTCGGACTTTCGAGTAGGAGTACAAACTCGAGAGACGGATATTCTTGAATCTTCTCGGGATAAAGTTAAACCCCAACTTACAAGATCCTTCTCGTCTTCTCGTAATGCACAGTCCAATCTTTTTTATTCCGACGGTTGCAAATAGAGGATGCAAAATTTTATCTTTCTAGAAATGGGCTGCGGCAGCTTATACTGGGAAGTCACCTGCGGGAGCTCGACTAGTTCCCGTGGAACTAAGTTCCCACTGATAGATAAGATAATAATACTTAGTAAATAATCTGTAATGCATTTGAACTGTGTTCGAGAACTTTGACTAAGTAATTTGACGAGTATTAAATTTGTACTACTTAGAGTTAGTTTTGGATGTGAAGCTTTTGATATGCGAAGTCGGGCTTGTGTAAAAGAGTATATCTGAAGCAGTTTTTAACAAAGTATGTTTGTTGTTTTGGTCGTGATCTGGACCTTGTGATACTTAGTGTGTGTTCCCCGGCCCGAGGACACATATTAAATATGTTTATGACGATGAATGTGATGAATCTTTGTGAAGCTGTGGCTTTTCTGATGAAACTTATGACACAAACTCGTGGCCCCATCGGGGTTGAGTGCTAGAGTCGTAAGGATTGTTTAAACTAAGGCAACAGTTTTCACTACATCAGTTTAAAATAAAGCAAATAATCACCACTAGGGGACAAAGCAAACAGTTTTTATTTTACCCCAAAAAAAAAAAGATTGTTTAGCAAACAACATTACCTAAGTTATCACTGTATGTACTTTTGGTGTATGGAAGGCACAACGGTGGATTATAAGTTGAGAACCTAAGTATGCTCTATAGTTCAATGTAACTTTTAAACTTGATTCAATCTATATATATGACATCAGTGTTTGTGCAAATATCGTCGATGTGTCACCACCTGACTTCAAACCAATATATTTTATGTTGACCAATTATTTTTGGAATAATCATACCATATACTGGGATCTCATGCTGAATTTTGACTTGATTTTAAAAAAAAATTTACGGCTATATTTATGTAAATCCCAAACATAGTATATTCACGCTGTTGAAAGTTGAAACCAGTTAGTTACCGTTTTATTGGTAAGAAATAACGATTAAATTTTGTTGGTTTTGATACAATAACTAAATTAATAACTAATTAGAGACAACATAACGCATAGCAACTACTATTCAAAAGAGATATTTTTAGAAGTCCAACAAATTTAAACAATATATATACACACATGATTTCAAATTTCTAAATCACCATTAAATCTTGAGTGAAAGATAAAACCAAAAAAAAAAAAAACAAATCAAAAGTGACAATGAAGCTTCAAATGCTATGGATGACACTGATATTGATGATGGTCGTCAACAAATGCAGTGATACAAGGAAAGAACATAACAATCCCAGCGCTAATAGTTTTTGGAGATTCAATAATGGATACTGGTAATAACAATAATCTTCCAACTCTTCTAAAGGGTAATTTCCCTCCCCACGGAAAGATTTTCCTGGCGGTTTTGCTACTGGAAGATTTTCTGATGTAAGAAATCCTTCTGATCTTATTGGTAAATATATGAATCAGTTTTAACATTTTAAAAAATTATAAACTCTAGCTATTTATATATTGTGATAAGTATGTTTTAAAAAATTTCAGCTGAAAAGTTGGGATTGGCTAAGACATTACCAGCATATATGAACCCGAGATTTGAAGCCCCGAGATCTTCTTAAAGGTGTAACATTTGCATCTGGAGGAACTGGTTATGATCCATTAACAGCAAAAATTATGGTACATTATAACTAATGTTTTTCATCAATGTAGTTAGTTTAATTTATGGATGATTCATTTTCCTTATTTATCTTTTTGTAGTCGGTGATATCAGTGTGGGATCAACTCATTTATTTCAAAGAATATATATCAAAGATCAAAAAGAATTTTGGAGAAGAAAGAGCCAAATATATCTTGGAAAATAGTTTCTATCTAGTGGTGTCTAGTAGCAATGACCTCGCTCATACTTATTCAGCTCGATCACTTAGATATACTCGTACCTCGTATGCCAATTTTTTAGCTGACTCGGCAGTCACATTCAAAGAGTCACTAGTTTATATTTATCTATATATACATTCAAAATTAGAATTATATCAACACTACTTATCTTCAATACAATATTTAGGAACTACATAAACTTGGAGCTCGAAAAATTGGAGTGTTTAGCGCAGTGCCTGTTGGATGTGTACCACTTCAAAGAACAGTGTTCGGAGGTGTACTAACAAGAGGATGTGTTAAACCTTTAAACGACATGGCAAAACAATTCAATTCAAGACTTTCTCCAGCACTAGATTCTTTAGATAAAGAGTTGGATGGTGTTATCCTTTACATTGATGTTTATGATACTCTTTTTGACATGATCCAACACCCTAAAAAATACGGTAAGCTTAATTAATATATATATATATATATATATATATATATATATATATATACTGTTGGTTATGTATTAAACTAGATTATAAGCAAATTATTTCATTTTGTTTCAGGTTTTGAGGTAGCTGATAGAGGATGTTGCGGTAGAGGCTCCCTTGCAATATCTTTTATGTGCAACTCACTGAATCCATTCACATGTCGTAATTCTTCGGCCTATATATTTTGGGATAGCTACCATCCGACTGAAAGAGCATATCAAGTTATTGTCGACAAGTTACTCAACAAATATTTAAGCAAAGTATATTGATGTTAATCATCTAAATCAAACATATATGTATCTTTTTTGCTAAATTCCTTATTTAGAATTTACATGTAACTTAATGAATGAGATTCCATATCCAATAGTTATCTAAATAACGTATTATTACTGATACTCTTTTTGACAACTACATCCACCTCAGTCGCTTGAACTAATAAATGCCTAATGTTAGGGATATTGAGAGTACATGCTCAGAATCATAAGAAATTCAACTCGATGGCCGTGTCTTTAATGTCTTTATGGATGCACCCAATCTTGAATGCTACAAGTATGGATGGTCACAAGAGGGTTGGTTCTCTTGTGCCCCGAATTCAATCAACATTTGGGACGGAAAGACATTCTTTAAATAGGAATGGACTAAATGTTGGCTCTGGGTACTGAGAGAGATTATGGGCTAAAGGCTCGGAACTCCCGCAGTTTATAAAAAAAAATGTATAGATGGTTAACTTTTTGAGAGTGGATGCACTTAAAAATGGTCGTTTGTCACCTCAGTCTGCATATTATTACAAAACATCTAATTAAAACAAAGGGAGTTTAAGATTTTCACGAAAACCGGTGTCTTTTTTCTTTATACGTTTACATACATTTTTGATGCATTTTTATTGAAGTGGTTGGATTTAAGCGTATATCATTTGCATAAATTCTTAAGATGATAATCATTACAAGGATGCAACTTTCACATTTCTACTGTTTCCTACGTTTGTCTCCATTTCCTTTTGTTCATAGAGTGGCTTTTCATGTTTTTCCTCCTGGTTTAGACCCGTGGGAGGAGGCGGATTCAAAAGTCGTTGAATTACTCCAACACGCCCAAAACTTCGAATTGGTTTTGATCCGTGTCTACATATCTCTCTTTCTCTCTAATCCACAATCTCTCTCTAAAAAATCAGTACTTCTTGTCCATCACTGGGATAAGTTCATTAATTAAACTCTCGTTTCTTAAACATAAATTAAAATTTTCACATTTGAACCTACTAACCATAAGATCCAGAATCACAACTACGAGATATCGATGAACACTGTAAAGTTTGCGTGATCATTGTCTATAAACGCTACATGTAAGTCTAAAACTTGTTATGTCGAAGCTAAATATATTTGTCCTTGATGTTGCCAATAATTGATTCTACAAATAAAAGTAACAATACACTAAAGAACAAAGAAAAAAAAGGCATTGGCAATGGTCAAAACTAAAACGTGATTAGATTTTATCAAGTATTATTTAGTAGACTTTGCAAGAAAACGTATGAGTTGGGTACATGTGAGTCCTAAAATTCACAACTAGAGATTTGGTAAAGTTTAGAGGATCAAAGGGCTAGACTCTCACAATAAACTTGAAGATCTTTAATAATTGAATGTATCAAAATAGATTTTATTTAGTTGAATCGGAGTTACATAGGAATAATAGAGGATGAAATACAAATGCGAGCTCTCTATAAGAGTGCGTAGTTAGGGTTCTAGGGTGAGTTTTTGATGTATTGAATAATAAGGAGAAAAAATATGAAGAAATGAGAATGGGGGCTGTGCTCGTGGTTGAGCTGCCTACGTACCCATCAAGGGATCAAACCTATACGTACCCATCATTCAGAATTTGTCCCCTTTGTGAATAACCCACTTGTTCCTTTTATAGTCCTACGCTCAACCTCTTTCGTGTATAGCGCAGCTGCACTCTGGTGCAACTGTCCCGAGATGTCCTCCGCGTATCGTCCAGCTGCAGTTTGGTGCAACTGTTCCGAGATTTCCTCCGTGTATCGCGAAGCCGAAGTCTAATGCAACTGTCCCGAGATTTCCTCTGATACTTTCTATCCAGCTTTGACTCAGCATCTTCCCGTATTTTAGTTGTGTTGCCGAGCTGTGGGAGCCCGACTCATGTTGTTGTTCTGGGCTTGCGTGGACATTATTGATTTTGGGCCGAATTGCTTGTCTTTTGCCTACTAGCCAACTAAGCTTTCACAGGCCTTGCTTATCTCAAGCCCATTTACGGTTTGGATTTTATCAGAAGCCAGATTCAAGTCCAACAATTGCCCCTCGGACTTTCGAGTAGGAGTACAAACTCGAGAGACGGATATTCTTGAATCTTCTCGGGATAAAGTTAAACCCCAACTTACAAGATCCTTCTCGTCTTCTCGTAATGCACAGTCCAATCTTTTTTATTCCGACGGTTGCAAATAGAGGATGCAAAATTTTATCTTTCTAGAAATGGGCTGCGGCAGCTTATACTGGGAAGTCACCTGCGGGAGCTCGACTAGTTCCCGTGGAACTAAGTTCCCACTGATAGATAAGATAATAATACTTAGTAAATAATCTGTAATGCATTTGAACTGTGTTCGAGAACTTTGACTAAGTAATTTGACGAGTATTAAATTTGTACTACTTAGAGTTAGTTTTGGATGTGAAGCTTTTGATATGCCGAAGTCGGGCTTGTGTAAAAGAGTATATCTGAAGCAGTTTTTAACAAAGTATGTTTGTTGTTTTGGTCGTGATCTGGACCTTGTGATACTTAGTGTGTGTTCCCCGGCCCGAGGACACATATTAAATATGTTTATGACGATGAATGTGATGAATCTTTGTGAAGCTGTGGCTTTTCTGATGAAACTTATGACACAAACTCGTGGCCCCATCGGGGTTGAGTGCTAGAGTCGTAAGGATTGTTTAAACTAAGGCAACAGTTTTCACTACATCAGTTTAAAATAAAGCAAATAATCACCACTAGGGGACAAAGCAAACAGTTTTTATTTAACCCAAAACAAAAAAAAACATTGTTTAGCAAACAACATTACCTAAGTTATCACTGTATGTACTTTTGGTGTATGGAAGGCACAACGGTGGATTATAAGTTGAGAACCTAAGTATGCTCTATAGTTCAATGTAACTTTTAAACTTGATTCAATCTATATATATGACATCAGTGTTTGTGCAAATATCGTCGATGTGTCACCACCTGACTTCAAACCAATATATTTTATGTTGACCAATTATTTTTGGAATAATCATACCATATACTGGGATATCATGCTGAATTTTGACTTGATTTTAAAAAAAAAATTTACGGCTATATTTATGTAAATCCCAAACATAGTATATTCACGCTGTTGAAAGTTGAAACCAGTTAGTTACCGTTTTATTGGTAAGAAATAACGATTAAATTTTGTTGGTTTTGATACAATAACTAAATTAATAACTAATTAGAGACAACATAACGCATAGCAACTACTATTCAAAAGAGATATTTTTAGAAGTCCAACAAATTTAAACAATATATATACACACATGATTTCAAATTTCTAAATCACCATTAAATCTTGAGTGAAAGATAAAACCAAAAAAAAAAAAAACAAATCAAAAGTGACAATGAAGCTTCAAATGCTATGGATGACACTGATATTGATGATGGTCGTCGAAGCAAATGCAGTGATACAAGGAAAGAACATAACAATCCCAGCGCTAATAGTTTTTGGAGATTCAATAATGGATACTGGTAATAACAATAATCTTCCAACTCTTCTAAAGGGTAATTTCCCTCCCTACGGGAAAGATTTTCCTGGCGGTTTTGCTACTGGAAGATTTTCTGATGTAAGAAATCCTTCTGATCTTATTGGTAAATATATGAATCAGTTTTAACATTTTAAAAAATTATAAACTCTAGCTATTTATATATTGTGATAAGTATGTTTTAAAAAATTTCAGCTGAAAAGTTGGGATTGGCTAAGACATTACCAGCATATATGAACCGAAATTTGAAGCCCCAAGATCTTCTTAAAGGTGTAACATTTGCATCTGGAGGAACTGGTTATGATCCATTAACAGCAAAAATTATGGTACATTATAACTAATGTTTTTCATCAATGTAGTTAGTTTAATTTATGGATGATTCATTTTCCTTATTTATCTTTTTGTAGTCGGTGATATCAGTGTGGGATCAACTCATTTATTTCAAAGAATATATATCAAAGATCAAAAAGAATTTTGGAGAAGAAAGAGCCAAATATATCTTGGAAAATAGTTTCTGTCTAGTGGTGTCTAGTAGCAATGACCGAGCTCATACTTGTTGAGCTCGATCACTTAGAGATACTCGAACCTCGTATGCCAATTTTTTAGCTGACTCGGCAGTCACATTCAGAAGAGTAAGTAGTTTATATTTATCTATATATACATTCAAAATTAGAATTATATCAACACTACTTATCTTCAATACAATATTTAGGAACTACATAAACTTGGAGCTCGAAAAATTGGAGTGTTTAGCGCAGTGCCTGTTGGATGTGTACCACTTCAAAGAACAGTGTTCGGAGGTGTACTAACAAGAGGATGTGTTAAACCTTTAAACGACATGGCAAAACAATTCAATTCAAGACTTTCTCCAGCACTAGATTCTTTAGATAAAGAGTTGGATGGTGTTATCCTTTACATTGATGTTTATGATACTCTTTTTGACATGATCCAACACCCTAAAAAATACGGTAAGCTTAATTAATATATATATATATATATATATATACTGTTGGTTATGTATTAAACTAGATTATAAGCAAATTATTTCATTTTGTTTCAGGTTTTGAGGTAGCTGATAGAGGATGTTGCGGTAGAGGCTCCCTTGCAATATCTTTTATGTGCAACTCACTGAATCCATTCACATGTCGTAATTCTTCGGCCTATATATTTTGGGATAGCTACCATCCGACTGAAAGAGCATATCAAGTTATTGTCGACAAGTTACTCAACAAATATTTAAGCAAAGTATATTGATGTTAATCATCTAAATCAAACATATATGTATCTTTTTTGCTAAATTCCTTATTTAGAATTTACATGTAACTTAATGAATGAGATTCCATATCCAATAGTTATCTAAATAACGTATTATTACTGATACTCTTTTTGACAACTACATCCACCTCAGTCGCTTGAACTAATAAATGCCTAATGTTAGGGATATTGAGAGTACATGCTCAGAATCATAAGAAATTCAACTCGATGGCCGTGTCTTTAATGTCTTTATGGATGCACCCAATCTTGAATGCTACAAGTATGGATGGTCACAAGAGGGTTGGTTCTCTTGTGCCCGAATTCAATCAACATTTGGGACGGAAAGACATTCTTTAAATAGGAATGGACTAAATGTTGGCTCTGGGTACTGAGAGAGATTATGGGCTAAAGGCTCGGAACTCCCGCAGTTTATAAAAAAAAATGTATAGATGGTTAACTTTTTGAGAGTGGATGCACTTAAAAATGGTCGTTTGTCACCTCAGTCTGCATATTATTACAAAACATCTAATTAAAACAAAGGGAGTTTAAGATTTTCACGAAAACCGGTGTCTTTTTCTTTATACGTTTACATACATTTTTGATGCATTTTTATTGAAGTGGTTGGATTTAAGCGTATATCATTTGCATAAATTCTTAAGATGATAATCATTACAAGGATGCAACTTTCACATTTCTACTGTTTCCTACGTTTGTCTCCATTTCCTTTTGTTCATAGAGTGGCTTTTAATGTTTTTACTTTTGGTTTAGACACGTAGGAGGAGGAAGATTGAAAAATCGTTGAATTACTCCAACACGGCCCAAAACTCGAATTGGTTTTGATCCGTGTCTACATATCTCTCTTTCTCTCTAATCCACAATTCTCTCTCTAAAAAATCAGTACTTCTTGTCCATCACTGGGATAAGTTCATTAATTAAACTCTCGTTTCTTAAACATAAATTAAAATTTTCACATTTGAACCTACTAACCATAAGATCCAGAATCACAACTACGAGATATCGATGAACACTGTAAAGTTTGCGTGATCATTGTCTATAAACGCTACATGTAAGTCTAAAACTTGTTATGTCGAAGCTAAATATATTTGTCCTTGATGTTGCCAATAATTGATTCTACAAATAAAAGTAACAATACACTAAAGAACAAAGAAAAAAAAGGCATTGGCAATGGTCAAAACTAAAACGTGATTAGATTTTATCAAGTATTATTTAGTAGACTTTGCAAGAAAACGTATGAGTTGGGTACATGTGAGTCCTAAAATTCACAACTAGAGATTTGGTAAAGTTTAGAGGATCAAAGGGCTAGACTCTCACAATAAACTTGAAGATCTTTAATAATTGAATGTATCAAAATAGATTTTATTTAGTTGAATCGGAGTTACATAGGAATAATAGAGGATGAAATACAAATCTGAGCTCTCTATAAGAGTGCGTAGTTAGGGTTCTAGGGTGAGTTTTTGATGTATTGAATAATAAGGAGAAAAAATATGAAGAAATGAGAATGGGGGCTGTGCTCGTGGTTAAGCTGCCCTCACGTACCCATCAAGGGATCAAACCTATACGTACCCATCATTCAGAATTTGTCCCCTTTGTGAATAACCCACTTGTTCCTTTTATAGTCCTACGCTCAACCTCTTTCGTGTATAGCGCAGCTGCACTCTGGTGCAACTGTCCCGAGATGTCCTCCGCGTATCGTCCAGCTGCAGTTTGGTGCAACTGTTCCAAGATTTCCTCCGTGTATCGCGAAGCCGAAGTCTAATGCAACTGTCCCGAGATTTCCTCTGATACTTTCTATCCAGCTTTGACTCAGCATCTTCCCGTATTTTAGTTGTGTTGCCGAGCTGTGGGAGCCCGACTCATGTTGTTGTTCTGGGCTTGCGCGTGGACATTATTGATTTTGGGCTGAATTGCTTGTCTTTTGCCTACTAGCCAACTAAGCTTTCACAGGCCTTGCTTATCTCAAGCCCATTTACGGTTTGGATTTTATCAGGAGCCAGATTCAAGTCCAACAATTGCCCCTCGGACTTTCGAGTAGGAGTACAAACTCGAGAGACGGATATTCTTGAATCTTCTCGGGATAAAGTTAAATCCCAACTTACAAGATCCTTCTCGTCTTCTCGTAATGCACAGTCCAATCTTTTCTATTCCGACGGTTGCAAATAGAGGATGCAAAATTTTATCTTTCTAGAAATGGGCTGCGGCAGCTTATACTGGGAAGTCACCTGCGGGAGCTCGACTAGTTCCCGTGGAACTAAGTTCCCACTGATAGATAAGATAATAATACTTAGTAAATAATCTGTAATGCATTTGAACTGTGTTCGAGAACTTTGACTAAGTGATTTGACGAGTATTAAATTTGTACTACTTAGAGTTAGTTTTGGATGTGAAGCTTTTGATATGCCGAAGTCGGGCTTGTGTAAAAGAGTATATCTGAAGCAGTTTTTAACAAAGTATGTTTGTTGTTTTGGTCGTGATCTGGACCTTGTGATACTTAGTGTGTGTTCCCCGGCCCGAGGACACATATTAAATATGTTTATGACGATGAATGTGATGAATCTTTGTGAAGCTGTGGCTTTTCTGATGAAACTTATGACACAAACTCGTGGCCCCATCGGGGTTGAGTGCTAGAGTCGTAAGGATTGTTTAAACTAAGGCAACAGTTTTCACTACATCAGTTTAAAATAAAGCAAATAATCACCACTAGGGGACAAAGCAAACAGTTTTTATTTTACCCCAAAAAAAAAAAACATTGTTTAGCAAACAACATTACCTAAGTTATCACTGTATGTACTTTTGGTGTATGGAAGGCACAACGGTGGATTATAAGTTGAGAACCTAAGTATGCTCTATAGTTCAATGTAACTTTTAAACTTGATTCAATCTATATATATGACATCAGTGTTTGTGCAAATATCGTCGATGTGTCACCACCTGACTTCAAACCAATATATTTTATGTTGACCAATTATTTTTGGAATAATCATACCATATACTGGGATATCATGCTGAATTTTGACTTGATTTTAAAAAAAATATTTACGGCTATATTTATGTAAATCCCAAACATAGTATATTCACGCTGTTGAAAGTTGAAACCAGTTAGTTACCGTTTTATTGGTAAGAAATAACGATTAAATTTTGTTGGTTTTGATACAATAACTAAATTAATAACTAATTAGAGACAACATAACGCATAGCAACTACTATTCAAAAGAGATATTTTTAGAAGTCCAACAAATTTAAACAATATATATACACACATGATTTCAAATTTCTAAATCACCATTAAATCTTGAGTGAAAGATAAAACCAAAAAAAAAAAACAAATCAAAAGTGACAATGAAGCTTCAAATGCTATGGATGACACTGATATTGATGATGGTCGTCGAAGCAAATGCAGTGATACAAGGAAAGAACATAACAATCCCAGCGCTAATAGTTTTTGGAGATTCAATAATGGATACTGGTAATAACAATAATCTTCCAACTCTTCTAAAGGGTAATTTCCCTCCCTACGGGAAAGATTTTCCTGGCGGTTTTGCTACTGGAAGATTTTCTGATGTAAGAAATCCTTCTGATCTTATTGGTAAATATATGAATCAGTTTTAACATTTTAAAAAATTATAAACTCTAGCTATTTATATATTGTGATAAGTATGTTTTAAAAAATTTCAGCTGAAAAGTTGGGATTGGCTAAGACATTACCAGCATATATGAACCGAAATTTGAAGCCCCAAGATCTTCTTAAAGGTGTAACATTTGCATCTGGAGGAACTGGTTATGATCCATTAACAGCAAAAATTATGGTACATTATAACTAATGTTTTTCATCAATGTAGTTAGTTTAATTTATGGATGATTCATTTTCCTTATTTATCTTTTTGTAGTCGGTGATATCAGTGTGGGATCAACTCATTTATTTCAAAGAATATATATCAAAGATCAAAAAGAATTTTGGAGAAGAAAGAGCCAAATATATCTTGGAAAATAGTTTCTATCTAGTGGTGTCTAGTAGCAATGACCTCGCTCATACTTATTCAGCTCGATCACTTAGATATACTGCTACCTCGTATGCCAATTTTTTAGCTGACTCGGCAGTCACATTCGTAAGAGTAAGTAGTTTATATTTATCTATATATACATTCAAAATTAGAATTATATCAACACTACTTATCTTCAATACAATATTTAGGAACTACATAAACTTGGAGCTCGAAAAATTGGAGTGTTTAGCGCAGTGCCTGTTGGATGTGTACCACTTCAAAGAACAGTGTTCGGAGGTGTACTAACAAGAGGATGTGTTAAACCTTTAAACGACATGGCAAAACAATTCAATTCAAGACTTTCTCCAGCACTAGATTCTTTAGATAAAGAGTTGGATGGTGTTATCCTTTACATTGATGTTTATGATACTCTTTTTGACATGATCCAACACCCTAAAAAATACGGTAAGCTTAATTAATATATATATATAGACTGTTGGTTATGTATTAAACTAGATTATAAGCAAATTATTTCATTTTGTTCCAGGTTTTGAGGTAGCTGATAGAGGATGTTGCGGTAGAGGCTCCCTTGCAATATCTTTTATGTGCAACTCACTAAATCCATTCACATGTCGTAATTCTTCGGCCTATATATTTTGGGATAGCTACCATCCGACTGAAAGAGCATATCAAGTTATTGTCGACAAGTTACTCAACAAATATTTAAGCAAAGTATATTGATGCTAATCATCTAAATCAAACATATTTGTATCTTTTTGTCTCATTATCTTTCTTCACCTCATTCAGGTCTCTATGTATTCATCTTTAAATATTCAATGTTTCAGGCAATTTTTACTCATCAAATTATTAACTTCAAGACTCTTTAATTAGAATTTACATGTAACTTAATGAATGAGATTTCATATTCAATAGTTAACTGAATAACATATTATATTACTGATACTCTTTTTGACAATCCACCTCAGTCGCTTGACCTAATAAAATGCCTAATGTTAGGGATATTGAGAGTAAATGCTTCAAATCATAATTCTAAAAGAAAACAGGTAAATTCTGAGAGTAAATCCTCAGAATCATTATTCTACAAGAAAACATAATTTGAGTCCGCCCGGTCGAAACTTGGAATCTATCTTGACCGCAAAATCCGCAAGCTTCCAAATTTGCATCTTTTCTCTAAAATATCATGCAGTTATCTAGACAGACATCAATAATTTGATATGACAACCCTAGACCTGTTACCACCTTCTGAATTGCATAGTATGAACGCGGTGCAAGATTTTTTTCATGAAGATAGTCGCAGAAAAAGTTTGCAATTGCATCCACACATTCTTCACTTAGATTGAATTCTGTTTTGATTCCCGACTCAAAAAAAACTTTTCGACTCAAAAAAGCCGGTTTGATTTAAATGATTTGGAGGGTTCTTCTTCTTATTATTATTATGGAATTCTTGATGATAATCGTAGTTAATGCAATAATATGCTTTTTTAATAATTATGAAATAAATGTATGTCAATTTTTTATTCATGGTCTCAAAACTACACCCATTAAATGATTTCTAAAAGTTCTCAACAAAAATAACAGACAGATATATAAATAAATCGAAGAGGAGAAATAGTTTTGATTTTGTCTAATATTTCACCAATTTAAACTTTAAAGGGATATATATATATATATATATATTTCTTTTTCTGAGAACTGAATTGCTTCAATTAAATACTAAATATGGTCTAAATGATAATAAGTTTGTTAAGATAACAGAACAAGTAAATATATTAAACTTTAGTTTCTTATTTTCAGAACTGAAACATAAACCAAACTAGTTTCTGTTTTAATTCAATTCGTTTATTCGTTAAACCTAAGAATCCAACAAAACTGAAAGATCCCAAGTGAATCCGTACCTAAAATTCACTATCATATCTAGCATTATCTAAATATTTTATATTATTTTGAAAACCCTTTGAAAATTGAAATACATGAAATAAAATGACAGAAGCGATGGATGTGTACCTACAAACGCATATTACGGACGATAGACTGGCAAAAGGGCCACTAGCCACTAACCAATTTGCCATGTGAATATGAAATTTCACTTCCAAAGGGACCATTTGGTCCATTTCATTATTACCATTTTATAAATTCATTCATCTACAAACATATGCATTAGTACATTTAAGGTCTCACATGCATACACACGTACATGCGTGCATGTGTATCACAGTATATGCAATATAGGCATCCAAGGAAAAATATATCATTTTAGTGAATGGTGTGTGCAATGACAATAATTGGAACATTTAATCTCAAAAGTTGAATGGATCAATATAAGTTTTAAGAAATATTCACGACTGGATAACTAATGTCTAATGATATATATTGCTTTCACTGTATTGTCAAAATCATCAATAACTAGTGGACACACTTAGTATTGAAGATTGTTTGGGTACACTTAGTATTCATCAAGATTGAATACATCGGTTTCTCTATATTAGCCAAAACCCTTCTTGATTGAAATATGATTGTACTAAAAGTACATTGGGTTTAAGTTACAAGAGTACTTGTAGCAGTACTAATCAATCACCAGTGGACGAAACGGAAATACTTAACCTTCAATCCATAGCTTTGATTGAGATTAATCTGTTTTTTCAAGTTCTGTTCTAATAGACTTCAAGAAACTTGTGAATGGAATAGGTTTCATTCAGAGAAGACTTGCATCTTTGCCCCCGAAAGTGATACCAAACATTCATCTTCGTTTTAGTCTTCTTATTTTTTTCGTTTATGTTGCTATTTCCTTTTATACCTTTAACGTGCGTATCATGTATTGTGAATATTCAATTTTTATAAGTTAGAAATCGTGCACATTTTTTTCAACAACAACAAAGGCGTGACTATACGAATCACTAGGTTACAAGTTTTGTTAGGTTAGAATTAGTGTTTGTTGCGGTTTTTTCAAAAAAAATTGTATGTTTCAGAATTAGTATATTTATTTTAAAAATTAACATTAATTAATCAAACTAGTTTTAATTTTTTTTTTAATTTAAATATTTGTACACCATAAAAATGTTAGAATAAACTCTGTTGACAATTTCTGATATTTATTTTGAGAAACTTCCGACAAATATTTTGTTGAAATTTATGAATTCCTGACAGATGATGTATCTAGCGAGCAATTTCTAGCGAATTAGTATTTGTCCGAAATCCCTCAGATAACCTTTTTCTTCTAGTGATATACATAGAAATGCTTTTTGATGTTCAGATCTCTTTGTTTATTGCTTGGTCATAGTTTGAGTAAACTATAAGAAAAGATTACAAACGCGTTAAGATTAGAATTCTAACATGATTTGGAATTTAGATTTATGGGTTTTGGTCCTTTTGGGTCTCTTTGCATTGAGATGTCACGTTTTAAGATTAGAAATCAAACATGATTAGGATGCACAGCTAGTATTCGATGTTCTTGCCTAAAAAGTTATCTAATAATGTTTTTTTTTTGCCGAGGGGATTAGTTTAGATTCTTATAGTGCCTTTAAAATAAACTAAATTAGAGATAAATTGATTGCATGACCATTAGTTATCGCAACTTATCATGTACATCAAGAATGTGGTGGGCTAGTGGTTTAGCATTTGAAGTTGATTCCATTGTGTCACTAATTTAATCTCCTTTGGGAGAAAGAACATTTTCAAAAAAAAAAGACTAAAAACTGATTTCAGACCCACAAAAATTATGGTTTAAGTCTGAACTTCGAAGTTGTAAAAAAAAAAAAAAACTTACCATATACTGATATTCAAAGTTTTTTTCAGTCTAAACTTTTGAACACATATATCCGCCCATAGCGGAACAAGTTGAGTTCGGCCCATGGTTTTTGCCTCGTAGATACATAATAAAGACTAAAATATCAATTCAAGGGAAAACAAGATTCATACTTTCTCTTTTTCATTATAAGTATAGTTTAAGGTTTTTACACGTACACAAATTAAGAAAACAATAAAATTCTCTCTTTTTCTTTCATTAATACATTAAATAACTTTTTTCATTGGTTATTACATTAAATAGTAGGGATATAAATATAATTTTTTATCAAACAAATGCATTGAAAACACAAAACAACACTTATATTGAAACAAGTTTTAAAATCTAAAACAACATTTCAAGTGAAATAGAGTGAGTATTAACCAAGTGTTAGTTTCTTTAAGTTTTGTTTCGAGAAAACTTAAGAAAAATATTGATAGAAGTATGGAAACTTTTTTAGAATTTTGATGTTTTAAAAAATTTGATAAATAAAATATCCTGCTATATATAAAAACAAATAAATGTGACCAGTAATACACAAAAAGTGTACAATAATGAGAAGGGCCCATAACCAGCTGTGGAGGAATGTACAAGAAATGGGAGTACGAAACTTAAAGTAGTAAATAAGTAGAAATGGTCACTATATATTTACATGTTCAATCAATGTACTTATGCTTCTTCTGTGTGTAACTATATTTATCCCTTTGATGTCAAAAAACAAAAAAAAAAAATATATATATATATATATATTTATTTATTTATCACTTTATGTACTCATCAATATTTATCTGATGTAAATACTCAAATATTCTTAGGAGATTTACAGTACTAATGATGATATATATTCGTCACAATAATACTATTTTTTTTGTAGTATATAATGATGTAAGTTGAAGTTTCATGAAGTACAGTGAAATAACAAAGATTGACAGCACAGAACCCGAGACATCTAACATATATTTTGTATGATATTGTTACTTGCTCTAAATCAACATTATAACTAATCTAACAATCAACAATCATAATATGAATTTTGAATTGAAAAAATATAGTTGCTAAAAACATCTCTAGTTCTAACCACTATTAATTTAATTTAATTTAATAGTACAAGTTTGTTAGGTCCAAAAATTAATCCAAATTCACTTGAAAGCGTATTAAACTAGGGATTTTGGGTGATTTGTATTAAAATAATAAATCATGTGTTATTCAAACATGAATTTTAAGAATGTATAATCAAATCCACTGTTATTGAAAATGTTTTAAGAATTAGATTTAAAGTTTTCAAGTGAGATTTCAGAAAATTTTTTAGTTAAAAATATAAAAATCAAAATCTTATAGTTTTAGGTGAGAATTCAGAGAATTTAATAACAAATTTCTTAATTAACAAAAATTCAACCAAATCTTCTCAAAGTTGATTAAAACACAAATAATCTCAAATCTCTATTTCAATACACCACCACCACCACCAACCCCCTAGATATTTGTTTTTCCTCTTTTTTTTTTACGTATATGCCTTTTCAACTCCACAATACAATGCAAAATTAATCAGATTGATCTTAGAAGATATGTTACATTTGGTTTCTTTTGTGTTTCGGATATTAATAATCCTTGAAAGTATACAATATTATAATGGAGATAACTTGTAGAATAAGATGTGTTTTTTATTTGTTTCGAATATTAAAAACTCTTGGTGCATGGTACGCAATATTATATTGTTAACAATTTGGAAAACGAGAGGTATATTTTGCATACCAACTACTGTCGACCGTGAGGAGAAGACCACATGGTTTTCTTAAAGACAAATATGTACGATAGTTAAATACATTAAAGGAACAGAAGGTGTTCCTTCTGTTTTTTTTCTTTATATCAAACATTCGAGAGATGAAAGAAAACAATAAATTTTCATTTTCATTTTTTACCCTTTCCTCTTCCTCTGATTACTTCCACCTGCAAATATATGTTGTTTTTCCTCCTAATGGGAAAACACATATAACCTTTTTTTAACTTTTTTTGTTTGGAAACATTTTAAAATAATTAGGTGGATGTTTTGTAGCTGAGGTGTGCTAAAAACGAATTATTGACATAGAGAGAGAGAGTCTTTTCGCATCAGAGAAAAAAGGAGAGAGAGAAGAAAGAAAAAGGAAAATTCGGAGAGAAAAACAGTTTGGTCCGATTTTCATTTTTGCATCAGTTGCCTACTCAAACGAGCTCCGATCTGGCTGATTTTTTGTGGGTGGCTTCGTGACTCAGTGGTCTTGAGATTCAACGGTGGAGATTGTGTTTCAACGGTTGGTCTGCGAGAAATCTGGGTTCTATCGTGGCTGTTCTTGTCAGCTCGTCAACAGGATACGTCTGGAGTGTTTGAAAGATCCAACGGTGAGTTCTTTTCGGTTTGAGCAGATATTTTGCAGAGGTGTTATTGACCCGTTTATCTAGGATTTGTACGGTGGAGATTTGATTTGAAGGCCGAAATCCTAGTGAACTTAGGGGCGTTTTGAGCTGCATGTTTCTTGCTCTTGTATTGCTCTTTTGTTGTGTATTTCTTTGTATTGGAGATTGCTCTTTGGAGTCTTAGTCTCTGGATCTGTTCTCTGTGAACAGGGAGGACGTGGTTGTAACTCAAATACATTGGTGATAGTAGATTTTGAGTGGACTACGGTCCCGTGGTTTTTCCTTCTCACATCGAGGAGGTTTTCCACGTAAAAATTGTCGGTGTTGTTAAATTTTCTGCATTGAATTTTCTTCCAAGATTATTATATTTTCTCCACAGGCTCACAAAAGTGCAGGAAATATTATTCCGCTGCGCCGTTGTCGCGTTATTTCTCCAACACAAAGAAATACACAACAAAAGAGCAATACAAGAGCAAGAAACATGCAGCTCAAAACGCCCCTAAGTTCACTAGGATTTCGGCCTTCAAATCAAATCTCCACCGTACAAATCCTAGATAAACGGGTGAAGAACACCTCTGCAAAATATCTGCTCAAACCGAGAAGAACTCACCGTTGGATCTTTCAAACACTCCAGACGTATCCTGTTGACGAGCTGACAAGAACAGCCACGATAGAACCCAGATTTCTCGCAGACCAACCGTTGAAACACAATCTCCACTGTTGAATCTCAAGACCACTGAGTCACGAAGCTACCCACAAAAAATCAGCCAGATCGGAGCTCGTTTGAAAAGAAAAAAAAAAAAAAAAAAAAAAAAAAAAAAAAAAATTTTTTTTTTTAATTTTATTTTTTTTTTTTTTTCGATGCGAAAAAGACTCTCTTATAAATAATTTTTTTTTTTAACATCCACCTAATTATTTTAAAATGTTTCCAAACCAAAAAAGTCAAAAAAGGTTTATATGTTTTTTCCCATTAGAGGAGGAAAAAAAAAAAAAAAAAAAACACCCCTCCGACTAGATGGAGGAAACAACCATCCCAGCTATCTCTCGACAAACTTCAAGCTTCCCTCTCGGCAATGACTTCGTCATCATATCAGCTCCATTATCATCCGTATGAACTTTTGTAAGCTCCACTTCCTTAGAAGCCACCACATCACGTATCCAATGATACCTCTTGTTAATGTGTTTCGAACGCGAATGAAATGTAGAGTTCTTCCCGAGACAAATTGCGCTTTGACTATCACAGAGCAACTCATACTTCTCTTGCTTGAAACCAATCTCATCAAGAAAATTCTTCATCCACAACAACTCCTTACAAGCTTCCGTTGCGGCTATGAACTTAGCTTCAGTGGTAGAAAGTGCAACATACTTTTGTAACCTTGATTGCCATGCCACAGCTCCTTCTGCAAATGTTACCAAGTAACCCGAAGTAGACTTACTGGAATCAACATCTCCAGCCATATCAGCATCAGTATAACTAACAAGCAATGGCTTATCACCTCCAAAGGTAAGCTTCAAACTAGAAGTCCCCCGAAGATATCTCAAAATCCACTTCACAGCATTCCAATGTTCCTTTCCTGGTTTTGAAAGAAAACGACTTGCTGTTCCAACTGCATGAGCTATATCTGGTCTTGTACAAACCATAGCATACATCAAACTACCAACTGCAGAAGCATATGGAACCCTCACCATATCTTCCTTCTCTGCATCTGTACGCGGACTCTGTTGACTGGTTAATCTAAAGTGTGTAGCAAGAGGAATGCTTACAACTTTAGATTTGTCCATGTGAAACCTTTGAAGTATCTTCTCAATATACTTCTCTTGAGACAAGTGAATCAGCTTCTCACCTCTATCTCGAACAATTCTTATACCAAGAATCTGCTTCGCTGGACCCAAATCTTTCATGGCAAATGACTTGCTAAGCTGCTTTTTCAACTCTTGAATTCTGCTCAAGTTCCTGCCCACAATCAACATGTCGTCAACATACAACAACAAGATGATAAAATCATCATCATCAAACACCTGCACAAACACACAATGATCTGAAGTAGTCTCCTTATAACCATGCTCCCCCATAACTGACTTAAACTTCATGTACCACTGTCTCGGTGCTTGTTTCAATCCATAAAGACTTTTCTTCAAGCGACAAACTAAATCCTCTTTGCCCTTTTTCGCAAAGCCTTCTGGTTGTACCATGTAAATCTCTTCCTCCAAATCACCATGAAGAAAAGCCGTCTTTACATCCATTTGCTCAACTTCTAGATCAAGACTCGCTGCCAATCCAAGTACAACCCGAATGGATGACATCTTCACAACAGGTGAAAAGATTTCATCATAATCTATTCCCTTCTTTTGGCTGAACCCTTTCACAACCAATCTAGCCTTGTATCGAGGTAGCAAATTGTTCTCGTCATGCTTAATCCTATACACCCACTTATTAAGCAATGCCTTCTTACCCTTAGGCAATTTCACCAACTCAAACGTGTCATTCTCATCAAAAGAACCCATCTCGTCTTCCATGGCATCAAACCATTTATCTTTGTGTTCATTCTCCAAAGCTTCACCAAAGCTTTCTGGTTCTCCCCCATCAGTAAGTAACACATACTCACTAGGATCATACCTTGTCGACGGCCTTAGACCCCTCTCAGATCTTCTAACAGCAGGTAGGTTCTCGGTAGTTGTTGTCTCATTATGATCATCACCATAATCACCAATACCGTCATCATCATGTGCGGGAGCATCCTCTGCACCAGGTGTATCAACATGAACCTCACTCTCATTCTGACCGTGGACTGATGTAGAAGGAATAACCCCTGAATCAATCAAACCTTCATTTTTCTGAGCTGGTTTTTCAGACTTCTCAATGTCTTTAATTGTCTGATCTTCCATGAACACAACATCTCTGCTTCTAATGAGCTTTTTCTCAACGGGATCATAAAATCGGTATCCAAACTCATCCTGACCATAACCAATGAACACACATTATCGCGACTTCATTTCAAGCTTCGACCTCTCATCTTTGGGAATGTGAACAAATGCCTTGCACCCAAAGACTCTCAAATGGCCATAAGAAACATCTTTACCAGACCAAACTCTCTCTGGAATATCACCCTCCAATGGAGCACTTGGTGACAAGTTCAACACGTGAACAACTGAGCTCAAAGCCTCACCCCAGAAAGTCATCACTAAGCCTGACTGCGAAATCAAACATCTGATCCTCTCGACAATCGTCCTATTCATCCTCTCAGCCAACCCATTTAACTGTGGAGTCTTAGGTGGCGTAAACTGATGCCTAATACCATGTTCTTTGCAATAAGCATCAAATGGTCCAGAATATTCTCCACCATTATCACTGCGAATACACTTCAACTTCTTTCCCGTTTGTCTCTCCACCAATGCCACAAAATGCTTGAAATATCCCAAAACTTGATCTTTAGTCTTCATAGTGAAAACCCACAACTTCCTAGAATGAACATCAATGAATGTAACAAAATATGATGCACCACCAAGAGATCTTGTCTTCATTGGACCACACACATCTGAATGCACCAGATCAAGTATCTCAGGTTTCCTGGAAGGTACAGAAGACTTGAACGAGACTCTGTGTTGTTTCCCTGCAAAACAATGCGCACACTTTTGCAAGTGCAAACCGGAGGTACTTGGAATAACCTCCTTCTTTGACAACACAGACAATCCCTTCTCACTCATGTGACCGAGTCTCTTATGCCATAACTCTATGGCATCATCATTCTCCACTGCATTAACAATGTCTTTGGAGACCTTAGCCTGCATCCAATAGAAAGATGAAGACTTATCACCTCGAGCCATAACCATAGAGCCACGTGAAAGTTTCCATTTACCCCCTCCGAATAAACTATAGAAACCTTCATCATCAAGTTTTCCTGTAGATATCAAATTCAAGCGAACATCTGGAACATGCTTAACACCCTTAAGCAAAAGCCTTGTACCAAGATTAGTTTCCAAACAAATGTCACCAATGCCAATAACCTGAGCCAAACCATCATTACCCATCTTCACAGAACCATAACTACCTTCTGTATAGGTAGTGAACAAATCCCGATGTGATGTAGCATGAGTAGTAGCTCCACTATCAACGACCCAACTAGTGTCATGACTAGCAATATTAATGGCATCACTCTCAAGAAGAATAAGAAACTGATCTTCGGTGACAGTCACCCGATCTTCGCCATCTCCTTGTCGATTTCCTTGCTTGTTGTCTTTTTTCAACTTCCAGCAATCTTTCTTCATGTGCCCTTTCTTGTGACAATAATGACACTCCACATTTGCAAATTTGTTAGATTTGCTTCTGCTCCTGTTCCTGTCTTTCTTGGGATCCCTATATGAACTCCTCCCCCTTGACTCAGTGACCAATACATCTGAACGCGAGGAACTAGCATTTGACTGCCTTCTTGTTTCCTCATTCAAGACACTGTTCTTCACTAAGTCCATCGAAATAGCACCATCCGATGCGGAGTTACAAAGAGACATCGTAAACACCTCCCAAGAATCTGGTAATGTACCAAGAAGCCATAAACCGTGAATCTCATCCTCAAACTTGATTCCCATGTCAGAAAGTTTATTGAGTAATCCCTGAAACGCATTCAAGTGATCCGTCATCGGAGTACCATCTTGATACCTCAACTCAATCAACTTCTTGATCATGTACATTTTGTTATTCCCGGTCTTCCGAGCATATAACTGCTCTAGCTTCAACCACAAAGAACGAGCATCAGTCTCATTTTCAATATGATGCAACACATTATCATCTACCCACTGCCTTATCGAACCACACACTTGCCGATGCAGCAACTTCCACTCATCATCCGTTTTATTATCAGGTTTCTTCTCCTGAAAAACCGGTAAGTGAAATTCTTTCACAAAAAGCAGATCTTCCATCTTGCCTTTCCATAGATGATAATTAGCACCATTCAAGCTTATCGTTCTGCCCATATGTTCCATTGCTCACACAAGCAAAACCAATAGCCCAAAGTTACCGAAATCCAAAGCTCACAAACCCAAAGCTCTGATACCACTTTGTTGGGAAATAACGCGACAACGGCGCAGCGGAATAATATTTCCTGCACTTGTGTGAGCCTGTGAAGAAAATATAATAATCTTGGAAAAAAATTCAATGCAGAAAATTTAACAACACCAACAATTTTTACGTGGAAAACCTCCTCGATGTGAGAAGGAAAAACCACGGGACCGTAGTCCACTCAAAATCCACTATCACCAATGTATTTGAGTTACAACCACGTCCTCCCTGTTCACAGAGAACAGATCCAGAGACTAAGACTCCAAAGAGCAATCTCCAACAATATATACATATTGTAAAGCTAAGAATAACCTTTACATCTCTATATATGATTATTTGATGACCATAGAGAATTAGAAATGGATATATAATAATAACCTTGATGATCCATCTTTAATTTCTCAACCGGGGAAGCTTGTTGTAGGTAACCCGAGTTAAAGTTTCCCTGCAAGACAGAAATATAAACTTTAAAACTATTCATCATACGAAATTGTTACACGCGACAAAGTGGCGAGAAAAGTTCTATCTTTGGTCGTTAAAATACGACTTTAACTTTTGGACATGAACAAGATATATACTATGTAAGACACGTAGAATATTTTTAACGAAAAAAAAGAAACCTTGAATATTCTTCTCGTGGAGTAACTTTGGGAGAGATCATCTAGTCGTTGATATTGATCTCGATGTTGCTTTTGCGCTGAAACTTCTTCTCCAGCCGGCTAATTAATAAATAAATAAAAAATTCAAGAATTGAGATTACAATAATATTACCGTAGAATCAAATGATATACATATTTGATACGAATTATTATAAAATCTTATTTGAAGAATATCAATGTTGAACATGGAAAGTTTGTGAAACAATACCAATGAACTAGCTGTGTCATCAAGGCAAGAGTTGAATCTTTCACTATATTTTTGTTCTTCATGAACCTTCATATTGGTATTTTTCTTGTTCTTGTTCTTGTTCTTGTTCTTGTTCTTGATCTTGCTCTTGCACCAATATTGCGTGTTTTGTTGGAGGATATCTTGAGGGACAGCCTGATCTTCGCAGTAGTATGGAGGACCAGAAGATGCATCAGACACCATTGAAGAATCTTCATCATGTTCTTGGTTTGTTTCTTTATTGTGATTAACAAAATGATGCCATGAAACTGAAGAAGAAGAATGGTCTAAGTACATTGTCCAACCTGAATCTCCCGCATCGCTGTAATCTAAATCTGATAAATCCATTCTCCTTTGATTCCTCCCAAAATTAAAAGATTTTTTTTGTTTTTGTTTTTTAAATTGTTTTCTTTCTCTCTAGGCGTCAAGGCCTTTAAGAAGAAGATATACTCTTTCGATGCAGCCAATAAGGGTATTGGTTTGGAAAAATATATATAGCCAATATTATTTGAGTATTTGAAAATTAAACAAATAAATTTATAGTTGTCGACAAAAACAAGTTGCAAAATCATCACAAAAAAACATTTTTTATATATCATGAGCTACTAATGACTTGAGAGATCCATCTTCATTATATACTATTGTAATTATATTTACGATGTGAGACATTCGAATAAACCTTTTTGAAATGACGGCAGAAATAGCTCATCATCTTAGAAATACCATTTTTTTTTATTAAATCTTAGAAATAACATTACAACGGACGAGTCACTAAAAAAAAAAAAACCATACATCCGGTTCAATATAAACTTGAATATCTTAAAATTCGTAAGCTAAATTGAAAATTTGAGGATAATAAAGTCCAAGTCAAAACCCATGCCCACATTTTAACAAAACATCTACTATATATTTCAACAAATACAAAACCGGAAAAAAGAAAATAGATTATCATGATATTGAAAAAGCATTTATTTTTGTCTAAAAGTTTATTTATAGCTGAGATCATCATTCTTTCTTTTGTTTGATTTTGAGCCAATAAAAAACTAATCCATATCATAAGAGTTTGAAATGATGTGATATTTTTTTACATTTATGTAAGAGAACAAACAAAATTATTTTGCTTTAGTCGTTTCAAGTGTAACAATGAGATCAAATCCAAAACTAAAAAAGACAGAGAAAAAATATAAAATAAGACATGTTTTGTCCTATAGTGTAAAACTGCTTTTGGACACTCTTAGCTTGCATGCAGTATATAATTGACAGTTGGCTTACTGATTATGAACGTTGGGCCAATAGGTTAGTGGTAGATAGATGTTGTTACGTACTATTCATTTATCTCCCATCTTATACTCTTTCACTTTACACCTACACTCTACACTCTACACCTTCCATGATAGGTGTCTATCTCCATAAATTTTTAATTAGGTTTTTAATATTCACTTCATTCGAATGGATAATATTAGATTGCATTTTCGAAAATTTTGACTAGCTAGACGTTTAATCCAATTTGTTATCCAACAAATTATAATATCCATTGTATTACATTGGATTAGTGTAAGTATATACTTTGAACCATACTCTTCTACCTCGAAACCAACTTTTCATAGTACATCATAGTGTTATGATATAAAGCACTTTTCTTCATTCATTTTATGTATTTGAATATTTTAATTTATGTTAAAGCTTGTGACTTATTGGTTTTTATACGCATTATCTTAGTGAAAAAAATACAGAGTTTGTAATTTAGTGGCTTATGCTATCACAGTGTTATAATCCGAAAATGTGAGTATATATATATATGAATTGTTGTAGACGGAAAAAGAATAGTTATCACTTATTTCGGATGGTTACGAAAAAAACATGACACCATTATTCAGCTATGCTATTAGATGATGAAATATCAATATTTTTTGTTTTTGTTAACTACCAAAACTTGGTATCTAGTTTTAAGACAAACTCAAATCATCATTTTGGGTTAAGCACGGACCTAATGACGAGCACGGCCATAAAAATGAAAAGAAAAAACAGTAGAAAAATTATAGAAAATGCTACTTTGTACTTTCTCCGTTTTAAATTAAGTGTTGTTTTAGGATTGATTTTTTGTTTTAGATTAAGTATCGTAGTAGATTTTCAAGGCAAATGTTTAATGATAATTACAGCTTTATCTCTCATATATTAATGGAGCAATAATCTAAAATGCTCCGATCAGTTAAAATATATGCTTAGATATTGTTGTTGATATTTTATTTTAATTTTGAATTATTTTTAAATCAGAAGTGTGACAAAGACAAATTTACCCTTAATGATCTCCCAAAACAGGTTATATAGTTTTAATTGTAAGTGATACTAAACAACATACTAGGGCTCGATGGTAAAATATATCTGCTTCATCATCCGATTCATGACTGAGGTTCGAATCTCATATGTGTGGTACAACTGAGTATAACTCGGTATAACTGAGTCCGAGTAGGTACGGTATTACTTGTTATTACTTGATATAACTATCCAGAGTAATCCGAATAGGTACGGTATTACTGGGTACAACTAGAACCCATTTATACCCAAAAGGTAAAGTATCTGCTACGCGCGCTCATCCGATTCGCGCGACCAGGGTTCGAATCTCATATGTGTGGTACAACTGAGTATAACTCAGTATAACTGAGTCGGAGTAGGTACGGTATTACTGGGTACAACTAGTACCCAATTATACCCAAAAAATATTTTCGACTCAGTTAAAAGAGAGTATGGATGCATACATTTTAACTGAACGGAGCATTTTAGATTATTGCTCTATGTTAATGTATTGAGCAAGAAAACATGTAAAACAACATTTATTTTAAAACAGAGAGTGTATAATTGTTTTTGTCAGCATAATTCGGTGATTTTGAATGTTTATAACAACTGATATCACAATGTCAACGTAATTTATTTATTTTCTTGCACATAGAAGCCTTTCCACAGCTCTATATTTACCAACCTAATATTTACGCTTGGATAAACAAATTTCTTTTCTACACCAAACTTTGATGTACTAAAGTACTATGATCAACCTTAATAGAGAGGCCATTCACTTTACTCCCATTAAAGGAGTCTCGAAGCCTTGCTATTAAAGCCAGAAGACTCTAAGTCCTAGTTTCATAGTTCCATGTTCTTTTTTTTTCGTCACATACTTCCATGTTCATAATCTACATTCTAGAGTAACTACATGAATTACACAAAAGAAATGTCTGAAACAAATCAACTATTTTCACTACTAACGCAAATCTAAATTCCTTCCATTTACAGTTTTAAGTATGTTTCATGACATTGAACTACTTCTGCAGGGTTCTTTCTTGCATAGCCACATAAATTACCTATGTAAGAATTCAACTGGACCGTTCATTAGAATGTTCTGTAGTCTCTACGTTTGTTGCCATTTTCTTTTCTTCTGCCTCCAATAGTTTTAACTTCTGTCAGATACGAAATCGTCACAATGTTTAGCATTACAATCGAATGAAGTTTTCTAGCAATGATCA
Organism: Cardamine occulta; assembly: GCA_028015245.1. NCBI lineage: Eukaryota > Viridiplantae > Streptophyta > Magnoliopsida > Brassicales > Brassicaceae > Cardamine > Cardamine occulta. The sequence continues at coordinate 3,740,673 of CM051368.1, forward strand.
TGGACATTAAGGACAGAGAAGACTTACGTTAGATAGTGCAAGCATGTTCGCATAGAGCTTCGCGTCTCTTTTGTTGCTCTCAGCTTTAGACTGTTTTAGTGTTCTGTAAAGGGACTTCACTTCCCTGGTAATATAAAGTGTCAACACATGTTATTTCCACGAGAAACGAGGATGCCGCAAACAACATACTACAGTTTCTTCTTTTACCGGTTCTCAGGATCAGCCTCCAGAGCCTTTTTAATATCCATTTCTGCTGAATTGAAATCTCCCCTCTCAATATATGATTGTGCTCGCCTATATAAAGCTTTCACATTTTGGAACTCAATATCTAACACCTGTGATGAGCAAGTCATTCACAACATATCTGATAGAAATATTTCCAAGATCTTGTGGCGCATAACTAAAACAAAAAAGAAATCCACCAAGTCTCATTAGACATGAGTCTATTTCTTCTTTTCTTTAACTTGTTTACCTCTGTACATAGACAGATAGTTTCCAGAAAATCCTTAAGTTTTAGACTACAGGCTGCACCATTCAAGAAGCAAGATACTCTCAAAGCCTTGACTTCTGTCTCTTCATCACCTTTAAAAGAGCCTTTCTCAATACACTCTGCAGCCTGTAAGCACATATTTGATTTCCCAACATTTCAGGGATTCCAATAGTATTAAATATGTCAACGTGGTAGAAATTTTCTGGTGAATCACCTTATTATATTTCTTTGCTGCTTGTTGGTACTTTTGATTCTTGTATAGCAGATTGCCTTCTTCTTTCTTTCTGTTAGCAGTCTCTATTTTCTCTTCATTACTCATCTCGTGTGGTCTTTTCTCCTGCTCTCAACAAAACAAGAGAAAATTTTATTGGTCTAGATGATTTGAAATAGACACTTTCCATGACTGATGTCAGTGCTATATGGTTAAAATGAAAAACAAGTTATGCAAAATGTCATTCCAACATAATGAAGACATACATCACCATACAGGTAACTCTTTTTGGATTCAGGTTATATTGCCAAAATGAAGAGGTTTGTATTGATAGAAGGAGAATATTTCACATTTCGTTAATGCCTATCAACCAAATATAGGAAACGTTTTGCTATAGTTCAGAACTATGGACCTAATAGAGAGTTGATAGAACGATAGACTCAGAGCTCTATACCAAGTACTTCCAGGTTCCAGTATTAGCAATTACCTTGACAAAGTCTAACATCTCAACTTCAAAGATGAGAGTTGAACATTGTGGGACTTTAGCGAGGTCACGCTGGACTTCCACATTTCCCAAACCATATTCAGGACTTATTGTCAATACCGCCTTTTCCCCTTTCTTCATTGTTGCAGCAGCTTTGTCTAAGCCAGAGATGGCTTGCTCTATATGAAGTAAAACGGAAACCAAGTAAGCACTTCAAGTTTGTGTCAATGCTGATATTAAATACAGTTATTAGGCCAAAACAATTATACGAATACAATGACTGACCTTCATCTGTTACAAAAACCAGTGGCTCTTCCTCCCCAACTCCTTTCATTTCAAATATAGTTCCATCCTCTAGCTTAGCAACATAACTGACTGCATTAAACTTTCAAACTAGGATGAGATAACACATATTTTCGGCTTGATTGAAAGTAAACGCTTAATCACTAGTAGAAAGTTTTCCAACCGTTAACCCATTCTACATGTCATGAAATTAAAAAAAAATTCAACACATGTTTTGGACTTAAGTTGAGAGATTAAGATTGAAACCTTTCCCGTCCAATGCATAGTTGACAGACTAAGTTATGATTAAATCTTTCATACACACGTACCAGTAACAGTGGCACCATCATCTGCAACACTTTTGCCTTCGCCTTCTTTCAGAATTTTCTTGAAAACCTTTGAATCACCCACAATATCAATTGCATGTGTATAGGACACCAGCACTACATCAATATTTAGCACAGAATTTGGTGGAACAGCATGGATATTCCCACTTGAACTCCTTCCTTCTTCTCCAAAGCCATCTGCACATTTATCAGATTCAACGAAAGAATTTCGCAATAACCAAAACCTAAAACTTCAGAAATGACATCACCACATACACTGAGGCTGGACAATCAATTTGGCCTTTTCTCCAGGACACATGGTTTCAATAGCCAGTGGCAATGCTGGACATAGATGACCTAAAAAACCAATGAATACCTCCTTAGAAATGAAAACAATAATAAACTACACTCAATAACTCTATACAGACTGTAGTGTAAAGTCAAATACCATCTTCCACACAAAACTCAATGCCTTCATCAGGTGATTTAGCCACAACGGTACCATCAAGAAGCTCAACTTGGTACTTCACTACAACAACGGAAACAACGTTTTGATCATTATTATCTATTCACGACGTGTAGTGACACGTATATACGAAGATCCAGGAAATTAGCAATGAGATAACATACTAACCAAGAACTTCATCCAAACCTCTAGGCCTCCCATCTCTAAAATTGCCTGTCTTTAAAATTTTCTTGATAATACTTCCATCTCTACTAACATCGACAACATTAAACCACGTGAAAAGTTCGATTTCGAACTGAATAACAGAATTAGGAGGCACATTATCACATCCTTGAGCTCCATAACCTAGATCAGTAGGTAGAGTGAACAATGCAAGTTCTCCTTTCTTCATTGACAAAATACAATTTCCGAAAAACAGAGGAGGCTTAACTACAAACAAACAAAACAAAATTTGAATTGGATTAGTCAATCTAAGAAACACAAGAATGAAAAACAATGAAACAAATCTCACCTTCATCGATCTTTACAGTTAGAGTTACAGGTTCTTCATTCTTATCTCTTGTTGAATAGAAGATTTCTCCATCAAGAAAAGTACCAACGTAATGAACTACAATTCGTTCAATCAAAATCAATAATGTGATTGTGTTGTAATGTAAGTAAAGGAAATTGAAAAGAACCTGTGACTTCGGCACCGTGTTCAGGAGTTTCCGAGCCAGTTCCGAGTTTGAGAAGCTTCTTCTTGACGCCGGAAGCATCGAGAATTCTTTCTTTTTCGAGTTGAAGAGAAGGAGATGATTCGATGAACTCGTCTTGTTCCTCCTCAATTTCGTCGGAGGAGGAGAAGATTTCCTCGCTTTCGTCGTCGGATAAGGAGTTTAGAGCTTCTTCTAGAGTTTCGAAGCATGAATCCATGGTGGATTTGGAGGATTGATTTCTTGAAAGGTCGTTGGAGAGTTTGAGAGTGCGTTGAGTCAGAGTGGTGGCACAACGAACATTCGAGACGGAAATCAAAATCAGGAAGGAAAATACTCAAATAGTGACAAAATTCGAAACTTTTTTTTTAGTTTTTTTTTTTCATTTTCAAAATCATAACATAAATTATCATATCTTTCTTTCTTTGACAGAAATTTTTTTTTTTTATTTCTTAACATTTTTTTTCATCAATTTCATTGTTTAACCAAAAAACAAAGAAAGATGAAAAAATCATTTCCTTTAAAGATAAGTTTTGCATCCTAAAATACCTAAAATAAAATAAAATCCGAACCAAAACCAATCCGAAAAAATAAAAACAAAATAACAAAATAGCTGAACGAATCTTAGACTCTTAGATCTAAAAATTCGAAGTCGAATCCAAACTTAACAAAAAACTGAATAGATACCCAAAATATTTGAAATATAATTATATATCAAAATATATCTTAATATAACCCAGTTACATAAAATTATAATTATAAATCCTAAAATATCAGTTATCTAAACCCAACCAACCAGAATAAAATAACTGAAGTATCCAAAAAATTTTAGTTATATTTGTGAAAATTTAACCAAATTTTATTCAAATTTAATAAATTTTTTAAGTTTTTTTTCAATATTTTCAAATATCATGATTCAATCCGAACCCAGAAGGAACCAAATCGAACTCAAACCAAAATTCTAAAATATATGAATGGATTCTAAACCTTAAACTAAATTATCTGAAATCTGGAAAAATGATTTGAACTCGAACCGAAACCCGGATGCCATGCCTACCTAAAAAATATGAAAAAGGGAAAATAACAGCTTCACATTTTGTTAAAAAAAATTGACTTATCTTTTGGGCTTTAGATTATTCCTGAAAGGCCAATAACTTCTTTTTAACTGAAGCCCAATTTATGAAACCCAATTGCATAAACAACAAAATATATAAAATAATTTTTGATTCCTATTTTTTTTTTTCCGTCTTACCTCGTGGTATATATTTATGGAATTATACTGTTAGATTGTCAGAACGAATATTTTAGGATGTCCTTGACAAAATTGACAGCCTAAATTAACTTGGAATTTGCGTAAAAGTTAAAACAAAATAAAATATAAAAATAAGCAAAAAGTTCTCGTGAGAGAGAAAACAATAACTGAAATTATATACTTACATAGTTACAGCTCCCATTTCTCTTTTCTTCCGTAGAGAAAGCAAAAAAAAATCTCTGTAAAGACGACGACGATGGAGCCTCGACTATGGAATTGGATCTCGCCTCTATTGATCTCTGCTCTTGTAATCTCCGTCATAGCTTTCTATGAATTTTTCATGAAGCCGAAGCCGAACAGTGTCGATCACGATCGGACCGTCTCTACCGTCACCTCAGACGTCGGATCCGTTAATATTGCCGGAGATACCGTCGCCGATGTTATCATTGTTGGAGCTGGAGTTGCTGGTTCTGCTCTTGCTTATACTCTTGGAAAGGTTGTTTTTCATTTTTCTCCTCTGTTTGAATTTGACGGATTAAGGATTCGAATTAGGTAGCGAATGGTTTTGCGGATTTGATTCTATATTAGAAATTTTAGAAGAGTGAATGATGAAACAATATTTTGTATTACCAATTGTTGCTTAGTCAAAGCGAATTTTTCGATTCTCCGTTTGTGTTGATTGAAGCCGCTACAATATGCATAGTTTAAATCTAGGATTCTGAAAGCAACTTGTTTCATACGATGCACGAGTTCTCAAGTTTAGCATGGTCAAACAACACTATTTGAGATTTTGTTTTGGGGAAATGTTAAAATTTAGATGTGATTCTATGACTTTGAGGGGTAACACAAGTTGTCGAATTTACCGCCAAATACTTTTAAAAGTAGGTTTATGTGTTGTTATGGTTGAACCTTTGCTAATTTAATTTGATTATAAATTGTACATTGTGTTTCTGATTTTACGTTGTAGGATAATCGCCGAGTTCACGTGATTGAAAGAGATTTATCGGAGCCTGATCGCATTGTTGGAGAGCTATTACAACCTGGCGGTTACCTCAAGTTAATGGAGTTAGGAATTGAAGGTAAGGAATGATTTTGTTGAGGACAATGTGATATATAATTTGCTCTATGTATGTTGTCTTCTAGTTAATGACATCAAGGCTGAAATCTACAGATTGTGTGGAGGAAATAGATGCTCAGCGTGTGTATGGTTATGCACTTTTTAAGGATGGGAAACGCATTCGCTTAGCTTATCCTTTGGAGAAGTTTCACGAAGATGTATCAGGAAGGAGTTTTCACAATGGACGCTTTATACAAAGAATGCGGGAGAAAGCTGCTTCACTTCCCAAGTACGTTTTTTTCTTCTGTAAATGTCTCCAGGTGTTATGGGGCTTTAATAGTTTTGCTTGCTCTACCTAGACTTACTAGAAATTCTATGGTGTTGATCCCAGTTTCAGAAATAGTACTATTTCATGTTAAAACTCAATGAAGGTACATAAAACATTGTTTATATCAGTGATCTATATATTTTCTGAATTGTTTTAGGTTGATTGAATCACTGATATTTGGATAATAAGCCTATATGATGAGAACCGCTCTTGTGTACTGCTAATGGCTATATCTACTGATATATTCAACAGTGTTCAGCTAGAGCAAGGAACAGTTGTTTCTCTTCTAGAAGAAAATGGCACTATCAAAGGTGTGAGATATAAGAATAAAGCAGGGGAGGAACAGACAGCATTTGCAGCTTTAACTATAGTTTGTGATGGTTGTTTCTCAAACCTGCGTCGCTCTCTGTGTAATCCTCAGGTAACATGCTGTTCCGTATTGTTCTCTGTTTTCAGAAATTACTCTCAGTTGATTTTACAAAAGCAACAAAAAACTTGTGTTAGCTTCCCAAGTAAGTAGTATATGTATATCTTCACGCAGGTCGAGGTACCTTCTTGTTTTGTCGGTTTGGTCCTAGAGAACTGCCATCTCCCATATGCAAACCATGGACATGTCGTCTTAGCAGATCCATCACCAATTTTGATGTATCCAATTAGTAGCACAGAGGTCCGGTGTCTAGTTGATGTTCCTGGCCAGAAAGTGCCTTCTATTGCAAATGGTGAAATGGTAAACTACCTGAAGACTGTTGTGGCTCCTCAGGTACAATCGCTTTTTCAAGCTGTGCACTTCTCTTCATGGCCTTCTTTTGTTTTGTTGGTAAATTTTGTGTTTTCTCTCTGTTTTCTAGATGCCTCCTGAGGTCTATGACTCTTTTGTTGCTGCGATTGATAAAGGAAACATTAAGTCCATGCCAAACAGAAGCATGCCAGCTTCTCCTTATCCCACTCCAGGGGCTTTATTAATGGGAGATGCATTTAACATGCGACATCCTTTAACGGGTGGAGGAATGACGGTCGCATTATCTGACATCGTTGTCCTGCGTAATCTTCTTAGACCGCTGCGAGACCTTAGTGATGGCTCTAGTCTCTGCAAATATCTCGAGTCATTTTACACTCTGCGGAAGGTAAAACATCAGTTGTAAACTAATTTGTAGTCCATAAAAACTAAGATAGTTAAAAGTTTTTTGTTGTCGAAGTGTGAACAATAGTTTTAAAATCATTTCACTTGCAGCCAGTGGCATCAACAATCAACACCCTTGCGAATGCTCTTTACAAAGTGTTCTGTTCATCAAAAGATGAAGCAAGGAACGAGATGAGGCAGGCATGCTTTGATTATCTGAGTCTTGGAGGCATGTGCACTAGCGGACCAGTATCTTTGCTATCGGGTTTGAACCCTCGACCGTTAACACTTGTATGCCATTTCTTTGCGGTTGCTGTTTATGGAGTCATACGGTTGTTAATCCCATTCCCTTCCCCAAAACGAATCTGGCTTGGAGCCAAATTGATATCGGTATGAATCACAAGAATCTGTTTCCTCACTATTTTTAGTTGTATCAGTACAATCTTAACTTATAAAGCGAAAAACGCAGGGAGCATCGGGGATAATATTTCCGATAATAAAAGCGGAAGGAGTCAGGCAAATGTTTTTCCCAGCAACCGTACCTGCATACTACAGAGCACCTCCGGTTAAAGGTGAAACCGAATGTTCATAGTTCCTAATGATTCCGTCACAAGAAATGTCATCCAAAAGAAAAACTAAAAAGATGAAAGTTGTCAATTGCATTTGGTGAGTTTTGTTGTGTTAGTGTTCTTTAAACGTATAAAAAAGTGACAAAGCTGTGATGATTGTCTCTGGTTTTTTATACATTAGGTTGTGACTGTTGTATCTTAGTTACCATTCTTTTACGTATCCAAGTCTGCTTTATAAAAATTGTTTTTTTTTTGTTATGGATAATATAGTATATGCCCATTATTAGTTTTTTTTTTCTTTCTAGATTTACTTGTTCTTCAAGTTATATATTTGTTTCACAAGTTTTCGTTTTCCTATATTATACCTTTAATTATTCATGGAAAAGACATAAGAATTTCTCCAATCTCTTATATACTATAACACGTTAACAGAGAAATAAAAAACCCTAGTTGATCTCTGTGCTGTCTTCTTCGTTTCTCTTACGCGTTCCGATCCCACCTTTGACGTAAGTATTACTTCTCGTTTAATCGGCTTCATAATTTTAATCGATATATACTATATACTATAACACGTATCGATATAACTAGTTATGTGCATACTTGTTAATTGATATCTCTCTGAATGAAGAGTTTGATATTTTGTCTTTATTCTAAGTTAATTATCGATGATGAACGTGCTCATATTTTAGCATAATTAGGTTTACAATTGATGTCTCATGCTTCTCTTTATTGTTTGTTTATTACACTTAGTACCCATTATTTTATCATCAAGATCTACTGGTTTATTGATTACGTAATGTATTTGTTTATATTTCAGTAAACTATATCGAATCTAGCAAGCTTTGATTTTGGTGTTCTAGATCTCGGGAGACAACTATATGGTAGGATATTAGATGCGGAATTTCATCTAAATGCAAAAAGGCTTGGTGATACAATCATCACATGAAAAAAAGAGGAAGGTCAAAACAAAGCAAAGCCTATGATATTTCTTCGTCGTCACCTCCAGGAAGGTCTCAAAAACGAATACTTGATTGTGGAGGATCCATATGTTATTTGGAACAATCTGAAAGACAAATATGATCACCAAAAATTTGATCTTACCCAGAACTCGTTATGATTGGGTACATCTGATACTATAAATTTTTAACTATATATAAGTGAGTATAACTCAGCAATGTTTATGATTGCTTTCAAAATTTTATCTGCATTCGTGATTCTCTCTCCACATAGTTCTAGTTTAACATGGCTAAGTTAAACTCACTTATAGACTTAAAATCTTGTACCCAATCATAACAGTCAGGTACTAGTTTTTGAGGCCCTCGTGAAGGTGATTGCGAAGGAATATCATACCCTTTGCTTTGTTTTGACCTTCCTCTTTGTTTCTTGTGATGATTGTTTTCTTGGATTATGTTTTCTCAAAGATTTCGATGGATATACTCATAAAGGGTAAAAACGTGTTGCACTATTTTTCTCTTAAGCATGGTTTTCCCACTATATTTTCTTCGTAAATTTTTTAATGAAGAAGGTCCATATTTTAGAGAGTTCTAGATTTACTTGTTCTCCAAGTTATATTTGTTTCCCAAATCTTTGTTTTTCTACACTTTTCATTATTCATATATGGAATAAGACACAAGAATTTTCCCAATCTCTTGTATACTATAACATTTGTCTTTTTGGGTTTATTTTTTTTGCTTTTTACTATATTATTATTATTATGCAATAATTAGTAAAATTCATTTTTATTTTCTGTTAAAACTTTAAAATTCTATGGGTTTCTTTTTTCTAAGATTAAATCAATGCTTTACTTGAAAAAAAAAACAACATCTAGCTCAAGCATGCTTTATTCACTAAGAATCAAACCATTCATATTCAAGAACGTGATAAATATTCTACCAAGAACACGAAGAAACATCCAACCATAACTCAAGAACATATATGCATAAACGTAAATCGCAGTTGAATATGAACTGAAAGTAAAATCTAAAGCAGAAATCCTATAACATCGTGAAGCCACGAGTCATGGCCTCTACTTAGTCGATCTAGCAATACAATGAATCTGAACACGTACACTACAAGAAAAATACCGCAAAACTGACGGCCAATTCCGTCGGAAATCCGTCGGTTTTTGCCGTCGCTTCTATCTCGTCGGAAATAAAAACTGCATCGGAAATCCGTCGGTTTTTAATCTGTCGGGGTTCCGTCGGTTTAAAACCGACGGATTTTTGATATTTATAAACCGATGGATTTCCGACGAATCTAAAACCGACGGAATTCCGACGGATATATAATTTTATTAATAATATTTAATTTATTGTAATTAATATATAAAATTAATTTGGAATAATTATAAATTGAAAGTTAGAATTATAATTATAAAAAAATTTTAATTATAAAATTTTAATTACAATTAAAATTAAAATAAAAATAAAAATTTAAAATAAAAAATTAAAATAAAAACTTCTTCTTCTTCTTCTTTTAATTTTAATTTTTTTTCTAAAATGAGAAATGAATTCGCCGAGAAGAAGAAGTGGTATATAAAAACAAAATTCCAACGGATATATCCGTCGGAATTCCGTCGGAACTGGCGAAAAAATTAATATTTGCCGGTGTTTTTCGAAAATATTTCGAACTTTGATTAATATAATTTTAATACTATTACTTTTATGACATAACTAGGATATTATTATGGTTAGTTTTAGACTTTTAGTAATATCAAAATAAATTTTTTATTAACGGTCATCATTATGATTTTGCTTAAAGCCTTAAAAATGTTTGGACCGGCCCTGAGTATACAGGTATAATAAACATTTGTTTCACGAATAATTGTACAAACAATTAATCTCTATTAGTATTTTTAATATTTACATTTATAATAATTTATTGTTAGCGTCAAATGCTTATTTTTAGTTAATAAAACAAAATAAAATTAAAAAACTTTAAAACAAATCATCAATTAGTTAGGTGCTAGATCCAAATCTTAAATTTTAAATCCCTAATATCCAAATTCTTTCCATCTGGAACCCCTAAGTCATATTCCGTAATGTAATATGACAAGTGGGCTACAACTACAAGTGATAAAATGTTTTGGGATAAAAGTCAACTCTTCTCATTTGGTTCTTTTAGTAGCTAAACTCATCGCCTTCTTCCTCTAAATATTGATTGGACGAAAAAGCGATTTCGAAAAGAGGCGATTCTTGTTGGTTTTATTACTTTTCTTTCTTTAGTTTTATGTGGAAGCATGTTCTCCGATCTTTTCTGTGCAATCTATATTTATATTATTCTAATGTTATTGTCTCTGTATAATGATCTATGGATTGATCTGAATAGAAACTTTTACTTTGTAAATCTGCATAAGAATATCTGAAATATGAACTCATGGACCCTTATTTAGTGAGTGTTGATTACTAATTTCATTTCTTGGTTAAGCAGGAGAACTTATGGCTGATTCACTTTTGTCATTTGGAGTCAAGAAGCTTTTGGACCTCCTTGTCCGAGAATCTGAGCGATTTCAGGGAGTACAAGAGCAATTTGATGGGTTAAAAAGTGAAGTAAAGATGTTAAGGTGCTTTTTGGAAGATGCAGATGCCAAGAAACATACAAGTGCAATGGTGAGAAACGCTGTGAAGGATATCAAAGAAATTGTTTGTGATGCAGAAGATATTATCGAAACCTTTCTTCTAAAGGAAGAACTCAGCAAAACAAGTGGTATCAAGAAACAAATCAGAAAACTTGCTTGGGTTATTGCTGATCGAAGAGGACTTGCTTTCGATATGGAAGCTCTAAGTAAGAGGATCACTAAGGTGATCCGCGATATGCAGAGTCTTAGCGTACAACAAGTCATTGTGAAGGAAAGGGATACACAATCTCTACAGGAAAGACAAAGGGTTGTGCGACAAACATTTTCTAGCGATAATGAAGATCATCTTGTGGGGTTGGAGAAGAAAGTTGACCAATTGGTTGGCTATTTGGTGGAGGAAGATAGCAGTCAAGTGGTTTCTATAACCGGGATGGGTGGTATTGGTAAAACTACCCTCGCAAGACAAGTTTTTAATCATGAGACAGTAAAAAGTCATTTTGGAGGACTGGCGTGGGTATGTGTTTCACAAGAGTTTACAAGGAAGTATGTGTGGCAGACAATCTTGCGGAAACTGAGGCCAGAATATAAAGAGTCAGAGATGACGGAAGACGAACTTCAAGAAAAACTCTTTCCAGTGTTGGAAACACAAAAGGCTTTGATTGTCCTTGATGATATATGGAGAGAAGAAGATTGGGACATAATTAAACCCATGTTTCCACGGAATAAAGGTGACATTCTATGATACATACACTAAATTAGATTCTCTTTTTAATATTCACCGTTTGGTCATAGTCATAAGGCACATATAATGGTCATAAAACATTTTTTTTTTTTTGTTTGGCTTTGGGAGTTAAATTAAAAGAGTTATATGTTTTGTAGGTTGGAAGGTATTACTTACTTCTCGTAATGAAGGAGTGGGACTACGAGCAGATCCAGAATGTTTCACCTTTAAAGCAGATTCTTTAACTCCTGAAGAAAGTTGGACACTTTTTCAAAGGATAGCGTTTCCCAGAGAAAACTCTACTGGTAAGCTTTTAAGTCAGTTTCAATTAGTTTTTGGTTTCCATGTTGATCATTAATAATATCTCTCAACTGTATAATCCTTTAGATATTCATGTAATTTCACTATATCTTGATGATGTTGTGTAGAACATAATGTTGACAAAGAAATGGAAGAGATGGGTAAGCATATGATCAAACATTGTGGAGGATTGCCTTTGGCTGTTAAGGTGTTAGGAGGGTTGTTAGCTGCTCAATACACATTGCGTGAGTGGAAAAAGGTGTATGAGAATATTGGATCTCACATTGTTGGAGGGACCAGCTTCAAGGACAGAAATCTCAGTTCGGTTTATCATATCCTGAATCTGAGCTTTGAAGAGTTGCCTAGTTGTTTGAAGCATTGTTTCCTCTACCTGGCCCATTTTCCTGAAGATTACAAGATAAATGTGGAGAAATTGTCTTATTACTGGGCTGCAGAAGCAATACCAAGGCCTAAGGGTTACAATGGAGCGACCATTCGAGAGGTTGCAGATGGATACATAGAAGAATTGGTGAAGAGAAACATGGTTATTTCTGCAAGGGACAAGTTGACTTCGAGATTTGAGACGTGTCAGTTGCATGATATGATGAGAGAAGTTTGTGTGCGTAAAGCTGAAGAAGAGAATTTCGTAGATATTATTGGTACTGCAAACTCTCAGTCTCCTTGTAAGTCTCGCAGAATCGCAGTACACGAGTTTATCAATGATCCAAAGGGGATGTTGAAGAATCCAAAACTTAGATTTCTCTTGTTTATCAATGAGTCAAAGTATACTTCAAAAAGGTGGATGGCATCGGATTTATTGAGGTTACAGCTGTTGAGGGCGTTAGATCTCTCTTATGCCAAGTTTAAAGGAGAGAAGGTACCCTCTAGCATTGGGAAGCTCATCCACTTGAGATATTTGAGTTTATTTTGTGCAAAGGTAACTCATCTACCTTCTTCTATGCGGAATCTGAAGCAGCTGCTCTATCTAAACCTAGATGTAGGTCTGTGGGGTTCTCCAATGTACATGCCCAATAATGTCTTGAACGAGATGCGAGAATTGATTTACCTCTGTTTACCTTTGAAAATAGATGATAAGGTAAAGATGGAATTGGATAATCTAGTGAACCTGGAGACATTGGAGAATTTCTCAACAAAGCATAGCAATGTGAGGGGTCTTCACCAAATGAAAAGGCTCCAGACTCTCAAAATCAAAATCAGATTCAATGGCGGGTGTACAATGGAAACTCTATCTTCATCTCTAAGTGAATTGAGTCGCTTGGAAAATCTTAGTATACAATGTTACACAGATGTTCATCTCAAACATCTGACGTTATCGGACTTATATATGCCTTCTCACCTTACAACCTTGAATCTAGAAAATTGGCGTTTGGAGGAGGATCCAATGCCGATTCTAGAGAAATTGCTTCAGTTGAAAGAGGTTTATTTATGGTATAAATCTTTCTGTGGGAAGAGAATGGTTTGTTCGGGTGGTGGGTTTCCTCAGTTGCAGAAGCTAGAGTTTTATTTTCTATATGAATGGGAAGAGTGGATAATAGAAGAAGACTCCATGCCCCTTCTTCATACTCTCTCTATCAAATATTGTAAGAAGTTGATGGAGCTTCCTGATGGGCTGAGATTTATAACTTCCTTGAAAGAACTGAAAATCTTCACTTATAAAAGGGAGTTTAAGGAGAAATTGTCCAGAGGAGGAGAAGACTTTTACAAAGTTCAACACATTCCTCTTTTGAAAATCGAATTGGAGTAATTAGAATCTGATTCCGATTAGAGAAGCAGGTAAAATAGATTTGATTTTCTATTATTTAGTGAGAATCTCCTGCACAGTTTTATTATTTAGTGATTGATTTTTGTATCTGATTTTCTGGGATGAATTGTTATGGTAATTTGAGAAGTTGATAACTGTTGGGACAATGTTCAAGGTTTTCCAGAAAGTGCAAGACTATTAACCTGTTTGACAAGACACATCAGTTTGGTCTCATTTGGTCATATGCTTTTTCTTTTCAAAGCAGAAAATGTTTCTTTTCTTTTAATCGCATTTGAGAAAATGAAAGCTTGTAATTTTCCATTATTCAGCAAGTTTAGAAGTAACAGTGTAGAATGGTTAGTTTAATGGCACAACATTTGTGTTATTGCATCATTCCACAATATACCCACAAATTCATTCTCATTTTGCATTGAGTTTTTGTTTTTCTGGTTGCTTTAGACTACTCAAGCTTAAGTACCCTGGTTCATTTTCACTTATTAGGCTAAATGTGTCTTACTGATTCTGAATATGGCTTCAGTCATTGATATATGCAGACCGGATTATATATGTATGACCTCTATATTATCGATTTATCTCGCATATGTTCTCTGATATCTTTCACAGAGACATCACCGTTAAGCACTATGAGAATCATAATCGACTTTACTTTAATTCATGAAAGTCTTGTAAACAATTCTCAAGAACCCTTCACAATATTTAAACAGAAAAAATGAGAAATAAAGATCAGACAATGCTAATTCGTGAAGCCTCTAGCTGGAAACCATCTTTGTAGAAGATCTCGGAACTAGAGCTATTGGTAAATGAAACGGAGCAGAAAAGAACCATTGTGGGGGCTACGAAGGGCGAGAGCAGATGAAGAAGAAGAAGGAAACGAACTCGCCGAGATTTCAGCCGTGGAAGATTATTTCTGGGATTCTTCTTGTCTGCGCTTCTGTTTGACAATGGGGTTTGGGGCTCTAATAAGATGCCAACAGTGTCCACGTCATCTAGGGTTTTGACTATTTTATTTTACATATAATCGTTTATTTATTTATCAAGTTTTCTTTGTTCCAAAATTCAATATAAGAAAATATATTTTTTCCATACTTTTTAACGCAAAAAAATGAGCTCATATTTCGCAAAATTGAGCTATAAAAGGTTTCTCTCAATTCCTACAGTTATTAAAACGAATAGATTTCGAAGGATATTAGAACAGTATTATTTTAATTATATACCATCTTAATTATATACAACTTTGATTAATATAATTTTAATACTATTTTTTTTTTGACATAACTAGAATATTATTATGGTTAGTTTTAGACTTTTAGTAATATCAAAATAAAAAATTTATTAACGGTCATCATTATGATTTTGCTTAGGACCTTAAAAATGTTTGGACCGGCCTGAGTATACAGTTATAATAAACATCTGTTTCATGAATAATTGTGCAAAAAAATAATCTCTATTAGTATTTTTAATATTTACATTTATAATAATTAATAGTTAGTATCATATGCTTATTTTTAGTTAATTATATAAAAATAATTAAAAAACTTTAAAACAAATCATCAATTAGTTAGGTGTTAGACCCAAATCTTAAATTTTAAATCCCTAATATCCAAATATTTCAATCTGGAATCCCTAACTCAATTTTCATAATTCATATTTCGGATAATATCGGATTTTTTGGGTCTTTTTGGATTGTTCTAGTAATTTTGGATAAGAAACCAAGTCAATAACAATTAGACTATTGTGGCCTAAAAATAGTAGTCTGTTAAAAAATGTGCTACGCTTATGTTTAGTCAACTTTTTTGTTTATGTAAATCCATCAAAATAGTGGGATAGTTTTAGATAAAAAACAAAAATTAATAAAAGAAAGTAAGGCAGATAACAGGCTGAAGAATAAGAAATGGATAAGTTGTTTATCTTATTAACAACTAATAAATTTCATTATAATTTATTCAAAACACAAAAACAAAAACAAGAAAACAAAAATAATCTCGTTTATTACACTAATCAACGAAGCTAAATCTTATTGAAATTTATTTAAAATAAATTTCATAAAGCATTAATTAAAAAAGTCTAAATAACTAGCCAGTTCTCTCTGCACTTGGATTGATCGTTGTAGATAATTGAAAATATGGTCGTCATTTGACAATCCTAGAACCATCTGTCAAGCTGCCTCATTAGATTCAATCAAACCTATCACATCCCAATAGAAAGATGAGTTATATTCAATAGTAGTTAGCTGTGTACACGACGACAGCCCTTTCTCTATCAGAACCCATGGCTTCTCCTGCAAATTAATGGTTTCCAATCGTCGATCATATGCCATTGAAATCTCTGTTTTTCACTGCTTCTTGGATCTTCTTTACGTTTGTGTCTAACTTTACCATTTGGAGGCGTCTTATATGTATGGGTAGAATTTTCCGTTCTTGGAGGTTCACGAGAATTTGACTCTTGATCATCACCCATGTCAGATTCGGTTTGTGCATCATTTGCATTGTCTCGAACCGGCACATATGCATCAGGACCATTTCCAACCACCCACCCGTCATCTGTTCCAATAAGAACGTCCCTTAATATTCTTTCTAGCATATCAAGATTTTGGAGTGGCTTCTTTTTTATATGAGAAACTTTATCAGGACTAAGTTCCTGAAAAAACCAAAAAATACTCCACCGTTATCGAATGGTTATTATGTTATGATACAAAAAATCTATCACTTCCGAAAATAAGATTGACCTGCTTTCGGTCGTTTCACCATTCTTCATCCATGTCAATTTCTCTTGTTTCTGTATCGACATTTACTCCTGTTCTTGGACTTAACCTTCGGTATACACCGTACCATGTTTTAAGACTGTCGTAGTGATTTTTAAAATTTCTCCAAGTTAACTCATATCCGGTTGACTGATAACATTTAGAGATCAAGTGTTCTTTTCCTTCCTTGGTTAGGAAAGTTTTCTTCCAATTTTCTTCATCTTGTTCGGATATGAAAGTAGTAAGGAAAACCTCCTCTTGTTATCCGTCCAAGTGATTTTTTCTATTAATGTTTAACCAAAAAACACATATGTATTGGTATAACATAATATACATCAAAGTTTTAAAATATAATAAAATATTATACATACCTTCCGAGAAGAAGATGAAGCCATTTCTACCAAAAAAAAAGAAAAAAACTTAAGGTTTCAATCAATCAAAAATATTATACATATCAAAATTATAACTATCTACATAAAAGTACCTGTCGAAAATGCAAGTTTAAAGAACTCTAACTATCTGATAAAAAATAATTCTCCATAGGTTCATATATTTATAAAGTTTTAATAATCTCTAAAAATAGTAATTGATTTGTTCTTTTGAAAATTTCTCTATTGTTTTTGAATGATTCTTGATAGATTATTATGTGCTAATAATATTAATTTATTGACAATTATGTGCTAATTAGTCATAATTTTGTAATTTATTTTGAATATTAAATAATAAATTATTATGAATAATAAATCATAAATTATTTTGAATAGTAAATAATAAATTGTTTGAATAATTTTATTGTTACATGTATGATTTTTTTTTTATTTGGCTATAATTTATTATTAATTTTGTATTATTAAATTGATTAACAAAACAAAAACATTGTTTCAATAATTGTTATGTAAAAGTTTTCTACAGCCTCAAAAGTCTCATTTTTGAGAATTTAAAAAATTAAACTAAAAAAGATCTAGTGGCTTTTAAAAATAGCAGTTAGACTTTTAAGGTTTAAAAACAAAATAAAAGTTTTAAAGTCTGATTGGTTGAAAATTAACTTTGAAGACTTTAATTTTTTTTTAAATCCTTCAAAATCTCCTACCAATTGGCCCCTATGATGCTCCTTCAGAAATATCGTCCATATTTTTATCAAACATTCCTTATATCACTTTTGCGTTCAGGGTTTGTCTATTTTCCCTTAAGTTTTACATATGCCTATGCAGTCTTCGCCGTTATACTAAAAATTTAATATTTCTATTATATGAGTATTAATCCGCTGTTTGGACATGTTATACAAGGATCTCGACATATTTTTTAGGCCTTAAATAGCAATAATGTTTGGAGTGATTTTAGGATTTAGATTCTCCAAAAATCTAGTTTATAACGTTCATGAGTTTTTAAAAAATAGATTCCTTAAAAAATAAAAAAAATCTGGTTTTAGATGGTTTTTGCATTTTTCTAAAGAAAATCCAGAATCATACTTTTACTAATTTTTAAGAGATAACATAACTGTTTTTTTTTTTGAATGTTGTTATTTTCATCAACCCATAAATGTACTAATCTAAATACCATTTCTTTTTCTATATAAGAGTAAAGTAAACCTATGTGTATTTTTTGGTGTTATGAAATTTTGTAAGTTTTTATTTGATTATTTAAATTTAATAATATTGTTTTATTAATTTTCAAACACATATAACCAAAATTAAAAATCAAGATAGTAAACATTTAAAAAAGTAAAAAATAAACTATATATAAAAACCAAAAACTAAGCAAGTTACCATTCAAATTTTTGAAAAACTAAAATTTACACAAAAAATCAAAAACAAAAAAAAAACCCAAAAACCAAAAACCAACAGCCCAAAAAATAAATCCATTTAAAAACTCCCAAACATTAATGGTCTTAAGCTAATTCCAAGCCACGAATTATTACTTTTCTTAATTTGATTGATTCTAAACCGTTTGCTAAATCGATCTTGTTCAGCCTTTTAGAATGATCACCGAACTTGATCAATTTAACACTTGTAATCATTTCCAGTACTGAACTGTAAATCAATTTTATTTAACGATTTCTAAAGTACAACACTAAGAAAATATTCCAACTATATAGTAATAAAAACTTTTTGGCTCTTCTATTGGGATGTGGTTAACACTGGTTATTGCTGGTTTATATTTTGGTTATCTCATCTCAGAATATTCGCATCTTGTATAGTTTATACGTATCTGAGTAGAGTTTGTTTAAAACTAGTTAGATCTCCCTAGATTACAGAGCATCGTTAAAGGCTCTGCTATATATGTATGTAAACATCATCATCTTCAATAGATAGAATTCTCTTGATATTCAAATTCTTTTATGGTATCAGAGTCTGAAAATTAAAAATTCCTATTTTTCTTTTAATCGATCATGACTGAAGCACAACCAACTGCTACTACGACTGCAACTACGGAGGTGACGAGAAGGACGATCTCACCTTACGATCTGACCTCAGCTGATAATCCTGGGGCTGTCATATCTCATCCGTTGCTCAAGGGGAGTAACTATGATGAGTGGGCATGTGGTCTTCGGACCGCACTGATGTCACGGAAAAAATTCGGATTCCTCGATGATTCAATCAAAAAACCAGCCGATGACTCTGCTGATCTTGAAGACTGGAAGACTATTCAAGCTCTTCTCGTGTCATGGATAAAAATGACCATTGAACCGACTTTGCGAACCACAATTTCGCATCGAGACGTTGCTCAAGATCTGTGGGAGCATCTGAAAAGGCGTGTTTCGATGATGAATGGATCACGCCTTCAGCAACTTCAGTCGGAATTGGCTTGCTGTAAACAACGGGGCTTAGCAATTGAGGCCTACTTCGGTAAACTCAATTGCATCTGGGATAATTTATCAACACATCGGCCGCTCAGAACCTGTAAGTGTGGTCAATGTGTCTGCGATCTTGGTACTGCTCAGGAGAAGGATCGTGATGAAGACAAAGTGCATCAGTTCCTATTTGGTCTCGACGATCAGTTTCGTGCTGTGCGATCGTCGATTGTTGCTCGTTCTCCTCTACAGCCACTTGATGAAGTTTATAACATCATCAAACAGGAAGAAGACATGAGATAGTTACAGATGAATCACCGCAGGTTTCTGCATTTGCAATCCAAGCTCGCCCGCGTAATGAAAAAGATAAAGGGTTGCTCTGCAAACTTTGTAACCGCACTGGTCATACGGATGATCGGTGCTATGCTATGATAGGGTACCCTAAGTGGTGGGGTGATAGACCTAAGGGTCGCACGCTTCAAAACAAGGGTCGTGGTGGTGCCAGTACCGGTGCAGGCAGGGGACAGGTATAACCAACTTATGCAAACCGCGTATATGTACCAAACATTGAGAACCAAGCACCGGAGCAAGCCAACCATGTACTCATGGACGCTGATCGCGATGGGGGCAACGGTCTGACAGACCAACAGTGGGGTGCAATTAAGTCCATTCTCAATGCTGGCAAGGACACCACAACTGAAAAAGTATCTGGTATGTCTTCGTTCTTTTCTTGGGTTATGGATACAGGTGCTTCTCATCATTTGACTGGGAGGTTTGATGCCTTGTCAAATGTTAGAGATATGCCTCCTGTTTTGGTTATCATGGCTGACGGAAGAGAACAAGTGTCTCTTAAGGAAGGCGCAGTACGTCTTGGGTCTAATCTTGTTATGAAATCAGTATACTATGTAGAAGAATTGAAGTCTGACTTGATTTCTATGGGACAATTGATGGATAAAAACAGATGTGTAGTTCAGATGGCTGATAATTTTCTCGTGGTCCAGGACCGTGTTTCGAGGATGGTGACTGGAGCGGGTAAAAGAGTAGGCGGGACATTCCACTTTCGTAGTACGGAGGTCGCAGCAGCTGTTACAACAAAGGAGGATAAAACTTTGGAGTTGTGGCATCTAAGGATGGGACATCCGTCAGCAAAAGTTGTAGGAATGTTGCCGTGTTGTTCCAATTCTGTTTCTTTATCAAGTTTGAATAAGACGTGTGATGTATGCCTCCGATCAAAGCAAACACGGGATTGTTTCCCGTGATGTTGTATTCTCAGAGTCGAATTTTCCTTGTGCTCCAGAAACAATGAATCCTCTTGATAACGATGAAGAAGAAGACCAAGCTTTGTGGGCCCCAATTTCTGAAGGCATAATTTTGGACGATGATTTGTCTATTGGGCCAATAGTACAAAAGCCCACTACTCTGGAAACTAGGTCCACATCCAACTCTTCTTCATCAATAGCTGAAACACGACAAAACGATGAAGCTTCTACAGAGACTACGCCTGAATCTTCCACTGACGATACCGAGGTACGATCAACTGCAATTTCAGTGACCCAAGACACGGCAACATCATCAGAACCGAAGTTGGGTAAAGGACAATGACAAAAGACAGAATCAGTGCGTTTGAAGGATTTTGTGGTCAAACAACCTGCTCGGAAAACTCAAAAAGAGGTTAGTAATTTGGCTGTAACAAATACAGATGTGTTGTATCCGATTGAAGCTCAAGATGATGTTCATCGCTTCTCCGAAACACATATCGCCTATGTAGCTGCAGTAATCTCAGCTTTGGAACCAAAATCATTCAAAAAGGCTATGGAAGATGAGCGATGGCGCACAGCAGTAGGTTCAGAGTATGGGGATTTAGAAGAAAATAATACATGGACGATTGAAAATTTGCCTCCTGGAAAGAAAGCCATTGGAAGTCAATGGGTTTTCAATAGGGCTGAGCGCGGAATCTTGAATTTGGAGGCCTTTACCGAACCTTCTGGTAATGAAATAAATTACCCTTAAATTAAATAACGAAAAAGCTGCGTAAAAACCGCTAAATACCCGACCCGTTACCGTTACCCGCATTATTACACAATACACATTTAATAGACCTGTTACTTTTACCTGCATAATAATTTAATATTCTAAAAACATAAACATTTGGTTACAAACGAGGAAAAATTCATAATATATGTATGCAACATAAAGTTCTAAAAAATATAAAATTACAAACTTCAAAGCTTGTAATTCATTCCTACATTACCAAAGATAATTGTAGAATGCAAAAGATTACATGTTGCAATGTCATTTTTTCCAGTATGTTTCTTCCAGCATATATACTTGCCTAAACATGAAAAAAACATGATATTCTTTTATTAGCATAATACAAACAGAAATATCACAAACAATGAACAATCACAAACGTTTCAGTTAACACAAATCAAATTTACCTAACAAGGAAAATTCCATTCATCGTCCAAAGAAAGACTAATTCCTTGGGGAAATGTTGAAAATTCTACAAAGCGGAAATAATTTTGTTAGTCCATAAATAAATATCAGCATTCATAAATCAAAGTTCAAACATTAAAATGGGCTTTAACTTAATTGGATATTCTCATTGGAAAATAAATTGTACATTTAATAAATATCACCAATATTATTATTAACTAGTAATTGGTAATATTATAAAATATTAATGAATCGGATTTTACGGATCAGGTAATAAATCAAGTAACAGGTCGGGTAATGAAATGGGTATTAAAAAAAAAATTGATACCCTATACCCGACCCTTACCCGCATGTAAAATAAATATGATACCCTTTACCCGACTTGCAAGGTACGGGTACCCGTTTTTTAGAGACGGGTACGGGTCGGGTAGCGGATCGAAGACGGGTAACGGGTTTCAGTGCCCAGCCCTAGTTTTCAAGGTTAAGTTTAAAAGCGATGGAACAGTGGAACGTACAAAGCAAGGCTCGTTGCTATGGGAAACAAACAAATAGAAGGAGAAGATTACGGAGAAACATTCTCACCGGTTGCGAAGATGGGCACGGTCAGATTGTTTTTGGATGTAGCTACAAAGAGAGGATGGGTAGTACATCAAATGGATGTACACAATGCGTTCTTGCATGGAGATCTCGAGGAGGAGGTATATATGAAGATGCCACCGAGGTTTCAATCTCAGGATCCAAACAAGGTTTGTCGCCTCCGCAAATCCCTATATGGCTTAAAACACGCCCCAAGATGCTGGTTTGCAAAAGTTTCTTCAGCATTACTTGAATATGGCTTTGAGCAATCTCTTGGTGACTACTCATTGTTCACATATGAAAAAGGTATGACTCCCTTACACATCCTCGTATATGTCGACGATTTGATAATAGCAGGAAGCTCTCTTAAGGCCACAGAAAATTTCAAGTCATATTTGTCCTCTTGCTTCCATATGAAAGACCTAGGAGACTTGAAATATTTTCTAGGTATTGAGGTTGCTAGGAATGAAACTGGAATATATATGTGTCAAAGGAAATATGTGCTTGACATCATATCAGAGACAGGCTTGCTAGCTGGAAAACCTGTCAACTTTCCACTCGAACAGAACCACAAACTAGCTGTCAACAAGTCACCATACATGACTGATCCGGCTCCTTACCGCCGTCTACTAGGAAGGCTGATTTATCTAGGCGTTACTCGTCCTGATTTAGCATATTTTGTCCATGTTTTGGCTCAGTTTATGCAAAAACCACGACAAGACCATTGGTTGGCAGCTTTGAGAGTTGTACGCTATTTAAAAACTGATCCAGGTCAAGGGATATTGTTGAGGTCGACTGGTAACTTCCATATCACAGGTTGGTGTGACTCAGATTGGGGGAGCTGTCCATTGACAAGACGATTGGTAACTGGTTATTTTGTACAACTTGAAAACTCGCTGGTCTCGTGGAAAACTCGCAAACAGAAAACAGTTAGCCGGTCTTCTGCAGAAGCAGAGTATAGAGCCATTGCTGCACTTGTACAAGAGTTAATATGGCTGAAACGAATGCTAAGTACACTTGGGGTCATGCATACTCAGCCGATGGATGTGCATTGCGACAGTAAGTCTGCAATCTACATCACTACGAATCCCGTCTTTCATGAACGCACGAAACATATAGAACTCGATCTGCACTTCGTTCGTGATGAGGTTCTTACACGAAACATTGTTCTGTTACATGTTGATACATACTCCCAGCTTGCAGATATCTTCACCAAAGCCATTGGTCGAGACGGATTTCAAATATTCAAGTCCAAGCTGGGCATCCGTAACCTATATGCTCCAGCTTGAGGGGGGGTATTGGGATGTGGTTAACACTGGTTATTGCTGGTTTATATTTTGGTTATCTCATCTCAGAATATTCGCATCTTGTATAGTTTATACGTATCTGAGTAGAGTTTGTTTAAAACTAGTTAGATCTCCCTAGATTACATAGCATCATTAAAAGCTCTGCTACATATGTATGTAAACATCATCATCTTCGATAGATAGAATTCTCTTGATATTCAAATCCTTTTATCTTCTCGATCGAGCTTGCAAAATCAAATTCGGGTTCCAAATCATTACACATTTACACACCCCCTTTCTTTCGATGCTTTTGAGTGATCGTAAGTCGTAACCATTGGCTTCACCAAGAATAAAAGTAGTTACGCACCCACAAATTATTGGTGTACTATCAACATCATACACCTTTTTTTTTTAAACTACTTTATTCGTCTTTCTTTCCTCTCTTGGAGAGACATAATAAATTTCATAATCGAGTACATGAACATAATAAGTTCATAACCGGGTACAAAGAAGTTGCACAAATCGGTCTACTATATTAAGTGGCAGAAAAAAATAAGTGAAGTATTAAGTGTAATGATTTATCGAGAGGAGCACTAAAGGGGTTCTATTCCACTAAAATATTTTGAATATCTTAGTTTTATTAGTTTTTAAAATTATTTTGATGATTTTATGTGAATTTAGAAAAGCTGTTACAAACTGTTATTAAAGTTCTTACAATCTTCCTCAAAACTATATAAGTTGGACCTTTGCATTTTAATAAATGTTTGTTTACTAAAACACTTTGAAATCATTTATATAATGCAATGACTACACAATTTGAATAAAAATATATTTGAATGTAGTTTCCTAATAACCATGGACTTAAATAAATATTTACCAATATTATAACCAATAACACCATATTTCTTAAAACGATATAAAATTCATGATCGAATAATATAAGAGTTTTTCTTTTTAACCCAAATCATACTAAATGTTTTATGGAATGCATCCCTTTAATGTGTAACTGTACAATTGCATTACATGACTTAATTTAATTATTAACTTAGGTCCTCTAGTGAAAGCAGGTAACATAAAATTGACTCCAAATGGTTAACCGCTTGATAAAAAGTTATTTAAAAAAAAAAAAAATCTGATTCCAAATTCTAATTTTTTTCCTTTTGACCACTTTGCTTTTTCAGTTTCTTTTTTTTTCCAGGGATGAATAAATCATCTTCAAAAACTCCTTATAAATTCATCACCAGGCAACACATTTATTCAAACCCACTAAAAACAACTACCAAAATAAAAATGTCGGCTTCTAAAACCATAACCTTCACTCTCTTTATCACAACAACACTGCTCGCGTCCTACAACACAGCCGCAAAAGCCACAACGCAACCGCTTTTCCAGCGATTCTAATCTTCGGCGATTCAACCGTCGACACAGGCAACAACAATTACCCTTCACAAAGAATCCTCAGAGCTGAACATGTTCCTTACGGCATTGATCTCCCAAGCAACATACCTAAAGGAAGATTCTCAAATGGAAAACTCTTCTCCGACATAATCGCAACTAAACTCAACATCAAACAGTTTGTACTTCCTCCTTTCTTACAACCAAATCTCTCTGACCATGACATTGTAACCGGAGTCTGTTTTGCATCAGCGGGGGCCGGTTATGATGACCAAACCAGTCTCACGACACAAGCGATTCGTGTCTCAGAACAACCAAAGATGTTCAAGAGTTACATTGCTCGTCTTAAAAGTATCGTAGGAGACAAGAAAGCTATGAAGATCATAAACAATGCTTTGGTGGTTGTGAGTGCAGGGCCTAATGATTTCATCGTGAATTATTACGATGTTCCCTCATGGCGTCTCGAGTATCCTAGCATTTCTGGTTACCAAAATTTTGTGCTTAAGAGGCTTAACAATTTTGTGAGGGTAACGTCTGAAATATTTCCTAACCTACAAGAAATTAGGGTTTTGGAATGGAAATTTTCTTTTTCTTTTCCTAGTGGCGAAATTCAGGCATAGACCCTAGGCTTTGAGGGTAGAGAGTTGGTCTTTAGTCAATTTCTTTTGGACACTTAGTCTCGAACTTAGGAGACCTGACATGCTGATATGTCGAGTTTTAACCCAAAATATTTTCTGCAAGTGCACAGACAAACGCAGTAGTATATGGGGTATCGAATCCACAGAGACCAAGGCTACACTATGAAATTATAGATTTTAATTTAAAGCTAAGACAATAAGGTTGGTTGTGTAATTTTCAGAACAGCAAACAAATAAATAAATCGGTGTAAAATCAATTAATAAAAAGCACTAGGTTAAGACGTTTCACCGGTGATTCGGAGACAAGGCTGAGCAACTATTCAGGGCTAACTAACTACCGGTCTAGAACTCAAACATAAATAAATGTCGCCCCACTCTCGTGATGTATCGACAACTTTATCTAACAACCTAGATACCAAAACTCTCGTCTGGACCTAGCGAAGACGATAAGCATTAACAAGCGGGTTCAATCTGTTCACAATCAATCGTAACAATCAACTCTCGCTGGTTATGCACCAATTGCTCACCAATGATTTATCTAGCAACCTAGAGCACTCTCGTGAATAAGTTTAACCTAAAATCATAGACTAGGTGATCAAGCTAATCTAAGCATTAAGAATCCCTATTGGCGAAGACATATAAATTCCAATCCTATTTGTGCTCAGCCATTAACATCATAAATCACCATTGAAAACCTTAACCTAGCTAAGGATCTACTCACACATAGCAAAATCAAACACAACAAAGCAATGAGATGAATTCATGATTTTATTAAAGAGAATAAGGTTCAGGAAAACTTCTCAAAGAGAGTTGTGGTCTGATCGATAATGGGAGAATAGAAATCCAAAGCTAAGTAGTACAAATCCAAAGTGGTGGTGTCTTAGAACCAAAAATAACGTAGAACAAAGCGTCGAACATAACAGAATAAAAAAAAGTCTGAGAATGTCCCCCTAAAGTCTGAGGCGGCTGGCCTCTTTTTATTCTAAAAATTAAATAAAAAACGTGTCTAGGTAAAATAGGAGGGAGCAGGTGCTCGCCAAGTCCGGAGCAGGTGCTCCCGCGGCGAAAAATCGACTTTTGGCTCAAAATTGCTTCTTTTGCTCCAATATCTTCAATCCATGCTCCAGAGCCTCCAAATACCTGAAAAGACACAAAAAGAACTAGAAAAGACTCGAAAACAAGATAAAAAGACTAGTTAAAATAGGACAAAATACTAATATATCACATGCCACTGGTCCAAGAGCTACAGTAGAACTTCTATAAATTAATATTCGATAAATTAATAACCTCTCTAAATTAATAAATTATCTCGGTCCCGAGTTGAGCCAGTCTAATAATTGACACATTTCGATAAGATAATAAGATAAATTAATAATTATATAAATTTATTATATATATATATATAAGATATTTTAGTGAAATAAGATTTTCATGTTGTTTATTTATTCGTAAATTTGTAATTTTGTTGGAGTTTCTCTATTTTTCTTAAAATATCAAAAATATATGATATTATCTTCTCAAATTGCATCAAAAATTATATAAAACTTTTATATATGCAATGATTATTTCCTAATGTGTAAATGCATTAAAACACATCGGAGTATTGTCTTCATTTTTCTATTTTTTATATAAGATTTTTTGAAATTTGGAAAAACTCTCTATAAATTAATAATTATTAATTTATCGATAAATTAATAATCTCTATAAATTAATAAAATTTTCCGGTCCCAATATTATTAATTTATAGAGGTTTTACTGTACTTTGTAGTTTAATTAGAATGAACTATAGAGACTTTAAAAATTACCAAATGGTTTTTAATCCGTTTTTTGTCAAATATTCTCGTTAATCTTTTTTTCCGGTGTGTATACAGGAGCTTTACAGTTTAGGTTGCCGGAAAATTGTGGTCGGAGGTTTACCGCCAATGGGATGTTTACCGATTCAAATGACTGCTCAATTCCGTAACGTTCTAAGGTTTTGCTTGGAACAAGAGAACAGAGACTCTGTTTTATACAATCAGAAACTTCAGAAGCTCTTACCTCAGATCAAAGCAACTCTAACAGGAAGCAAGATCATGTACTCTAATATCTATGATCCTATGATGGACATGATCCAAAACCCTAGCAAATACGGTATACATAGAAATATCATTTCTTGTTCCGCAAGTTATTATCCTATGAGATAATATTGAGCACTGATTTATATCATTCGTGAGTGTGGAATTAAAACAGGGTTTACAGAGACGAAGAGAGGATGTTGTGGAACAGGATACATAGAGGCGAGCTTCTTGTGTAATGCTTTTTCTCCCACGTGTCAGAATCGCTCGGAGTTTTTGTTCTTTGACTCGATTCATCCTTCGGAAGCTACCTATAATTATATTGGCAATGTTTTGGATACTCAGATTCGTGGGTGGCTTAAGGCTTAAGTCTTCCCGATTTGCAAAATTGAAACGATATTATTTGTTACTTAATGCGATTAAATGCTTGGTAAATTCTAAAAGATAGAAACTTGGCACTTTGTGTGTCAAGGTTTTGGTTAAACTCGGCATTATATTTTAGGCATGGTATAAGATCTTATGAGTTCAATAATGGAACCAGAAGACCAAACCAAACCAACCGGCTTTTAGAGATTAATTATACTTATATTATACAAGCAATAAGTCTAAAAAGCAGCAATTTCACTTACCCCAAAAGCTAGTTTATTGTGGCTTTCCTCGGATATTTCCTTTGTCAAGTTGGCCTACATAACAAATCAAAGAAACCTGGTACATATATGTTTAATGGTTCATTGGCCTAAAAGAGGTTCTTCTAAAGACACTAGGAAATGCCATGAGATTAAGTGTGTGTGTTAAAATTATTTTTTCAATCATCTTTCACAACTGGTATTCTCTTATCTCCTGGATCTCTTCAGCTTCTCCTAATGTATCCCTAACTCTCAAGAGGGTGGCAATACAAATAAAAATCTATATGATCAGGAAAGAAAGAAATAATAGGCTCCACAACTCTATCTCTTCACCTCCATCAGTCGTATTCCATCAGATTGACAAATGCATTAGAGACATCTTCCTTGCTCGTAAAGATCGGCCAACCTTCACCCGCTTGCTTCAAGAATGGTTCGGCCACGAGTGATCAACTCTACTAATTTGAAACTATCGATTCTTTTCCATGTAGATTTTTTTTTGGGTCAAATTAACTAATAGCGTCGCCGAAAATTTAGTAAAAAACTGTTCCTTTGGTAATATAATTCACATATTTATCAAAAATAAAATAATTTTTCAATGCGCAAAACAAGTTTTATAATTATGTTGTTTAGGTTCATGCATTTATAAATCCATTTGGGATTTGTAAATCCTCGCTAATTTTAAAATCATACATGTAGATTTATGTAAAATATCTAATAATTTTTAAATTATTTGTTTATGGAGAGCCAGTTACACATTTACCCCCTTAGTCTATTTTTTGAAATTATTAGTTGAATTAAGAGGACTAAATTCAGATGAACCCACAAATATATAAGGTTCCGTTTAACAAGTCCCACCAAGCCCATCACAGATATGCGGGTAAATGAAGTTATGGAAATAAATTGGTAAGCTTCACTTTGTAAATACGGCAAAAAAAGTTTGGTGAACATATGCCTTAAGCCACAATAAAGACAAAGCGAAATTAATGTTTTCGAAGAACAATTAATAGTTACGCACCAACAACTTGTTGGTCTACTATATTTAAGTGGCAGACAAAACTAAGTTAAGTATATTTATTTAAATGCAAGTAGAACATGTGAAGACACGAGTATATATGTGTGAATATGTAAACAACAATTTAGACTTATTGAAATATATAAAAAGTGCAACCAGAAAAACGAATTTAATATCTTGTCGATTTTCAGTGTCTAGGCGTTACAACAACGTTTTCCTAACTTTACCAATCATCTTACTTCCAAACAAAACAAAAAAAACTCGTACCATTCGTATAAAATATCAAAGATATAATAAGAAAAGGTCGGAATAGTTGCTTCACAATGTTACGCGATTTTTACCAATCACAAAGTAGTTTACATGATTTGAGCGATTTACAAAATACTGGAAATCAAATCAATCCGAGCAAAAACCCTAGGTCAACGTCACTGTCCTCTTCGCCACTAGCGCCGAAATTTATCTCGGCTAGCTAAAACAATTGTGATTTTTGCGGTCGCCGATTCTACCAATTCGATCAATGTGAAGTAATTTGGAGGGTTAGAAGGCAAGAAAAGAGTCGGCCAAATTCATATACCGCCTTGCCTAGCCACCGTTTTTTCGTTTCGTGATTTTTCCGTTTTGTTATTACTTTAGATCATTAGTTCAATGAAATTTGCGTTGATGGAAATATGTTCTTTGGCTTCTTAGTTGATAATTCATCGCGTTTTTATGTATGACTGTGTTTAATTCTTTCTTATCGATGCATACTTAAATTAAGGCGTTCTTGAGTGGTAGATTCGATCTATGGTTGTTTACTAAAAATATCAAAAATGGAAAGAAAATGATGTGACAACACACACATGTAGTGGAACACGATAAATAGTTGTTATATGGCTTTAGATTATCCAATCATTATTGGGATCGAGATATATGGTTGTAATAGGACGGAGTTATTCAACCGGATCCGGGTGGGATCGAGAATTTTGGGTCCGCGATCCATTTCCTTCTATTTAAATTGGAAATCATAATAGTAAATTAATATTTGACGCAAAAAAAAAAACCTATACATATTCTTGGCAAGTAAATCTTGATCTATACCACCTGAATTCAGATTCTGGTCCACTTTTCCAAGAAAAAAATATCTTAGGTCAACATCTAACTGAACTATATATTACGATAGATCACATTATTTTTTTTTAGTGGCATTGGATTTTCTTGGTTTATAAAAGTAGAGGAATTAAATCGAAGTAGTTTATTAACAATCAGTTCATTAGCTAGAAAACCACTATTCTTTTTTACTTTGCATTGTTTATGTATATTGTTTTCATTTCTACTGCATGTTTTTCTGACTTTGTTGGTCAATTTAAATTATATAGTATCACTTTCGGAAAAACGAATTCATGACGAACCTTCAACAAACGAAAACTCTAGATTGCTTTACTAAAAATAAAAATGAAAGTTAGTTTCCGTAGTACAATTATATATACGAGTTCTATTTAAAAATCTTTGACAGTAATTTTTTTGGGTATAAATCTTTGATAGTAACTTTACATCAAAATAATTAATCCATAACCATGGAAATAACTACATCGTAATCTTTTTACTTTTCTTCACATCTTTCGGAAATTATACTTTTTGAAATCAAAATCAAAATAATTATGACAATTAATTTAGTAAATCAAAACTTGGATCCTCTGATACTAACAGCATGTGATCTGCTACGAGGGTATAAGAAATCAGATCCCTTCTTTAGATTTTTCAAAGATCCTTCTTCTTCATCTTCTTCATCAATCCTCGCCATTGGCATCCCAACGCTCGAGCTCTTCGGCAAACCGGCTTTCGCAGCTGCCGCAACCGCGACATGATTCTCCTGCTGTTGCTGCTGCCTCTTCTGTAGCTGTTGATGTATGATCATGTCAATCTCGTTCTTATGACCCAAACTTCTAACGGAAGCAGCTCTGAGCAGCTCGCTGTAATCATCCTCGAAGTTGAAATCAGAAGTTCTTCTCCTGGAAGAGGCAGAGGAAGAGAAGCCGGAGGAAGTACTCCGGCTTCTCGGAAATGGAACGGAGGCGGTATCGACGGCGGAAGAGTAGTGAGTTCGAGCTGCACAGCCTGTAATGCTTCTCATGTAGAGATCACGAGCTTTGCCTAAAACTTTTAGAGGCATAGTAATGATTTTAAAGAACTTGTTTTGTTTTTGTCCTCTCTTTCCCATTTTTTTGGTTCTGTTGTTGTTTTGAAGTAATAATAATAATTGATGGATTTGTTTTGGAGGATGAAGTGGTTTTAAGTAGGTAAGGAGATTGTTTAAGGTCAATTTTGAGAAAAGGAAAAAATGAACGTGTTGAAGAAATAAAGAGTGGAACATGGTTTGGTTTTGTTGACTTGGTGTACGGACTGAGATGTAGTAAAAATTTGGATTTAGTCTACGTTAATTACGCGGATATTAAAATGTTATTTTATTTTCTATTTGCAAAAACTGTATAACATTTTCTAATTTACTCATATTACCTAACTAAACCAACAGTATAATCCAATAATTCATTAGAATGGATTAATGGATAGAGGACTCATCATGTAGGTCAATGTTAGGGATCGAGGCCTATCATCGCAAAAGTTATTGTGGTTCTTTCTTGACGTGACGATTTTAGACATTTTAAATAACAAAATATTATATTTTTTACAGATTTCAAAAAATTAGTTTTGGTTTCGGTTCAAGATGTATATTGGTTACATATATAAAGAAACAACTTGTATTTTCTAAAAAAATAAGGGTTAACACCTTTACTAAATAGGGGTGTATTAGACATTGTAAAATAATTCTTAATATATGTGCAAAGTGTAAAACATAAAGATATGTACTATGGCTCCGACTAGTAACATGTAGTATCAAACTTGAGTTGCAGTAGCTGTTATAATTTGATGTAACTTGCAGTAGAAAATATGTGGTATCAAACTTGAGTTACAGTAGATTTATGTGGTAAGTTTACAGTAAAAATATGAGTTACATTTTTGTCAAAACAACTGGTAAATTTTATGATGTTTAGTTACAGAGTTGTAGTATGTATTATTAAAAATAAATTTAATTTAAACTAATGATAATAATATTTATTACAAGTTTAATAATTGGAAAGAAAAAAATAAAAATATTTCTGTAATTTAGTATTAAAATAATGACATAAATAAAATAAAATCTTTGACCAAGATATGATATGTTATTTTGATTTTACGTTACAAAAGTAATGATATTGTTGATTTTTTTAAAATGATTTGTTGGAGATATTTTATAAACAAAAATAAGCAAAAAAAAAAGTTGGAGTTTCATAACTCAAACATACCACATGAGATTTTCATTGATGTTGAGAAATCTTTTGAGTTAACACTTTTACAAAGAACATACATCAAAATTGTACATCAATCATACATCATTCTAACTCAAACTCAATTTCAATTTTTTTTTTAAACATCATGATTGGTAACATTTTTGAAGTTTGGTTGAGTTATGGACATAACTCAAATAACATCATTAATAACTCATGTTACCAATCAGAGGCTATATGTAACTTATGTTATGTGTTACCCAACAAAATAAACAAATTAAATTGTAATTGAATCGCTTGCCGTACCCAGCGCGTATATTTGTGTCTAAACGCGGAAATGAATCATTCAACACATTTCTTTATTTATTGAACTTAGAACTATTCAACTCTCTTTATCTCCATTTTTGTCCTATCTCTATAAATGTTCAACTTCTTGTGTTCATAGCAGATTCAATTTATTACTACTACTGAACTCGGCATGATTGATTCCAAAAGCTTGCATGTGCCATCATTTGTATTTGCCTCCAATTAGATTAATTCAAAACTTCATGATCAAATTGGTCATTGACTAATCAACAAAGGTTTTAGACCAAAGATTTAAATGATCTATATAACTAATCCACTCGAATTATCCATTCATAATTTTTGTTTTAAATTAGTGAACAGAGAGCCATGTCTAGCGTTCAATATGGACTGATTAATATTAGTCTTGCTATTACAACAAGAAACGTAGTTTAACTTTAGGCTTATAAGAGTCATGTTCATGTTGTGATCTTTAGAAAGAGATATCTTGATTGTGAACCTCCAAATTTGTTTAGCTCTAGATGAATCTGTAAATTTGAGATAGCAGTTTGCTGGATTCTGTTCTGGCTGAGACGTAGAATCAATCACAACTATTGATCTTAACTCGTAAACATCGTGTGTCATCATCTTCTTTCTTTACTCTGTTTCTTCGTTTGTGTTCTGTTCTTGATCTCGAGTAACTCTGATTCTCTTCGATCTTCTGTTGCAGTTGATTTGAGTTTGTGTGTCGAATGTTTGTCAATGATCTGAAATAACCAATTAACAAAAAAGGGAAGTTATTTTAATCAAAAGATCAAAACTTTGAGGTAATATTGAAGCTAAAAGTTGTTATACTTACAGAAATTGAAGCCAGGTTGAGTTCATAACATGGTAATATATAGCTCACTAATTAATGATTCTTCATTCTTTTTTATATCTTCTTCTTCCTTCATCTTTGTTTCTTTTTATTGGGCTTGTATCATATTTTCGTGACCACAGAAACTCTACAAATTAAAGCTGCTATTAAAGATGATCAAAAAGGTTAACTGGCTGACAAGTAGTTGTCGTTATTTATCAAAACAATAATAAAGTAGTTGTCGTTTTCCACTCCTTGGAGTTGAAAAGTCTGTACTAAAGACTTATAGCTATGATTCTTCCCCAAGAGGAGTCTGCAAAAATAAATCATATCTCTTCTTCCTAAAGCTCGACGAGAGGAGAGTTTCTTGGCGCCATCAAGAGGTTAGTCATTTCCTTTTTATGTTACTTGTTTTTTTTTTTTTTTTTTTTGTTCTTAGCAAATTTCTTTGTTTATGCTGAACTATATCTACCTTTTCTCATTCCTTTCTCTAAATCTTTATTTGTCTCTCTTGCATCTGGGTATGTCAAGAGAGAGAGATTCTATGTAATATTATATATATAGTTATCAATATGTATAGGTTTTGTTTGACTTCTCTAAGTTTTTTTTTTTTTTTTTTTTTTTTTTTTTTTTTTTGACTTCTCTAAGTTGGGTAACAAAAAACAAGCCTTATGCCATAACAATAGAATAACAATATCCATTTAATGATTTGCATTATTAGTTGATCTCTATATTTATACAAGATGAAATCCTACAAAGAAAATGAATTACAGTCGGAAAACTTTAGGTTTAACAACGTTAAGCCTAGATTGTAGATCAAGTTCACAAGCAATGATCTTGAAGGATAAAATTCTAGAATCTACTAGAAAAGAGAAAACTCTATGATTCAATTAAGAAAATAGTTACGAGGATATTTCTTATAAAACACATAAGACCTATATGTATAGATAAATACCAAATAGAAAAGAGTAAACGAATTAAAAAGAAAAAAAGAAACCGATAAAAGTAAAAACCAATGAGAAAAAGAAAAACACCAAAAATCCAAAGAGAAAAACTTAAAAATATTTTTTTTAAACACTCAAATGACTTCTCGTAATGTATTTAACCAGGATAAAGAACCTCATCTCCCTTATCTCATATAGGGTAAACATCATTTTTAGAAATTCATTGTCCCTCAATTCCTTATAGTCATTTAGAATCTCTGACACATCTTTTGGAATTGTGGTTTCCTATTTTACATTTATCATCAGCCCTTTAGTCACTACTATATTAAAAATTTAGTTTTTTTTAAGGACTCATCCAGCTCTTTCTCGGTCTGAATCATAACCAAGAAGTTGGATTTCTTTCTCTTTCCATCCTTATTAAAGTGCAAAAAAAAGACATCACAATCTTATGTATGTCCTATATAAACATCATCATGTTATCTCACCCTCGATATGTGATATCATTATCATACTTCGAAGGTTGACCAAGTAAAATATGACAAACATCCATATCAAGAATGTCACAAAGTACCTCTTCCTGGTAGTGCTTCCCGATAGAGGTACTCTACATGTCAATGTAGGTGAACTTGGGGGCCCTTTTTTACCCAAACACCCGGGAACAGACAGAAAATTTCGTCGGAAATCCACCATTTGTTCTAACTCGTCAGAAATCAAAAGTTTGTCGAAAATCCGTTGAACTTTCAGATGGATTTCCGACGGATTTTCGACACCTCTTCAACGGGCATATTTTCGACGGATTTCAACTTTTTTTTAAAAAATTCATTTTAGAATTAAACTTAATTTAAATATTTTAAAAAATTGAAAATTAAAATAAATTCAATAAATAAAATTCGGAAATTATGTTCTGTCCAATATCATAATTTTCTCTCATTCGGTACGACAACCCAGGCATTCGGCCTCTACAAGCTCATACATGGAAATTAAAATCCCTCCTAAAATACGTCATTTTATATGACAAGCTATTGCGGGTTGTTTATTGGTTAAATTCAAATCTTGGAAAAAGAGGAATAAATTGTAACATCCACTGTGCTCAGTGTGGAGCAGAAGAAGAGACAGTCAATCATACTCTTTTTTGAATGTCCACCAGTAGTACAAGTATGGACGTTATCAAAAATACCATCGGCCATTGGATTTCCAGGAAATTCGTTGTTCTCAAATATGGATCATTTATTCTTGAGAATTCCTGAAATTTTCAAGGACGATAGTTTTCCATGGATTTTATGGTATATCTGGAAAGCGAGAAATGATAAAGTCTTTAAAAATATCTATAGAAACCCGTAAGAAATTTTAAAATTAGCAGAAACCAAAACTTTAGCTTGGGAGTCGGCACAAGTTATAGATAATGATGAGACTAATCCAATCCCTCAGAATGCCGCTGTTTTACCTTTGTTTCGGACTTCAGCTTTTAAAGGGTTTCATTGTCATGTAGAAGATTCATGGAAAGAGACGGAAAATTTCTCTGGATTAGGTTGGTTCTTCTCTCAAGATGACGTGGAGGAAACAATTATGTGGGCATGTAACACTCGTAGGTGTCTCTCCCCTTTGCACGCCGAGTTAGAAGCTCTTATCTGGGCCATTACAAATTTGATCGCACGACAAAAAAACAGAAGTAGCTTTTCTGACGGATTCTTCCGAATTGGTGAAGATGGTGTCTACACTGGTGACATACCTTGAAGATCTTGTGAGGATCAAGAATTTATTCTTATTTTTCTCACTCTCTTTAATTTCTCATAATTTAAATTTCAAAGCAGACAAACTAGCACAGAGTGCTAGACTTTATCCGTATTTTGTTATTCATGTAAACTCGGTTCCTCCGGTTTAGATTTTTAAACCATTTTATTAAATAAATAATTGTTGACAAAATAACTGTAGATGTGAGTTGAGGCTCCCATGTGAATTCTTGCTGCAAAACGAAAATTGAGATTAAAAATAAATTATTTAAAGTGAAAATTAAATAAATTCTTACTGCATATTGTCGAAACCACATTCCTTGATCACCCATAGGCATGCTTGAGTACGTCGGGTACGGCGTTGTAGCATCCCGTTAAGAATCCGGTTAATGGATTTTGAGATTCCATTACCAGATTCGTCAAATCTACAAAAAATGATACATTAGAAAATATTAAAAAACATAAAAAAAATTACCAAGTCGCTCGGCCTTCACAATCCAGATGAAGTAAAGTGTGATGTTCTCTTCCCGGTTGTGACACAAAATCTTCGACGCTCATTTGCGTCGGGAGAGAAGCCGCTGGACCGGGTTCTCGAATTTCAAGAACCTCACTTTGACTACGACTCGAACGTCGTGGTGCCGCACGGGAACCGCCACCCTTATCAGAACTCGAACGATGTGCAGTAGCGAATGCACCATAGTTCCTGAAAAGTAAAAAATACAATGTTAAATATTATATTAAAGTAAAATTATATAATAAAGATAGAAAAATATAAAAAAACCAATAAATATATAATCAACATCTAATAAATATAAAAATTCTAAATAAATAATATTTTCCCAAAATTTCAATATTGAAAAATAAAAATTAACAAAAAAAATTCAAAAACAATTTTTAACACATAAAATCAAAATTCAAATCAAAATCAAAATCATTCTCAAAATCCAAATCAAACAAAGTCTAAATCTAACCATCCAAAACCTAAATGTAACCATTCAAATCCTAAATATAACAATTTAAATCCAAAATCTAACAATCTATCCAACCAACACCTAAATCTATGAATTCAAAGTTCCAAAATCAAAGAATCTAACTAATAAACAATATAAATCTAAAAACAAGTGTAAGAAACTTACAAATTGGAAGGATTTTGGGCCATTTTGGTCGGATCTGTTCAAAAATCAATGAATGTATGAATTTAGAGGTTTTTAGGTTTTTTTTTGTTGAGTTTTGCGGGAGATGAAAAGGAACTTGGCAGTTTAATTTTCATGATCCGTCTAAAATCTGTCAAAAATTGCTGACGGATTTTTGACGGAACTTGGCGGTTTCATGGATTTTTTATTTAATTTTTAAATTACACAATGATGATTTCAAAAACACTATAAAGATTTAACCACAAAAGTAATGCCAAACATTAAAAATAAATATAAAGATTTAATAAAAAAATGTTTTTTTTGTTGTGTTAGAATTATTTTTGAATTATTGAAAAATTACTAATATGTTCGAATATACATATTAAAAAATCATCAAATAAATACAACTCAAATTATTTTAATGAACTACTCTGAATCTGACGATGATCCTTCTGACGGAATCTGACGATGATCCTTCTGACGGAATCTGACGATGATCCTTTCTGACAGAATCTGACGATGATCCTTCTGATGGAATCTGACGATGATCCTTCTGACAGAACTACTCTGAATCCTTTTTCTTCAGATGAAACATTTACCTCTCAAAGAGATACATCCAACAATATTGAACAGGACCTCCTAGTGCTGTTTCTTGGGAAGGTGGATTGGAAGATGTTCCATAACATCAAAGAAAGACGGCAGAAAAATCTTCTCAAAATTGCAAATAATCACAAGTATATTATCTTCTAAATTTTTTATACTGTCAACTGTAAGTGTTTTGGTGCATAAATCCTGAAAAAGCACTAACAGCTGCATATAAAATATTTAAAAAATTAAGATATATATATATATATATAATACATGTTAATACTTAAATGAATTAAAAAGATAGCGATATATACCTGCAATTACTTGGTGGATATCTTTATGAAGAAGATGCGCAAAGACAAATGGAATAAACCGCTGCATCACAACATGCCAATCATGACTCTTCATCCCAGTAAACTTTCATTCATCATGATCGATGCAATTTCGGAGATTAGATGTGTAACCATCCGTGAATTTGACATCATCTTGAATCCAATCAAAAACTGCTTGCTTATTATCAGCTCCCAACCGATACGCAACAAAAAGACATTTACCATTAGCAAGAACTTAAAAAAAATCCCGAGCGAATTACAATGACAAGTTTTATTTAGACTTCATGTTGTCTTTCGTTTTCCCTAGGACATTAAAACCGTGCTCATGATATCAGCTCCTAACCGATACGCAACAAAAAGACATTTACCATTAGCAAGAACTTCAAAAAAATCCCGAGCGAAATACAATGACAAGTCTAATTTAGACTTCATGTTGTCTTTTGTTTTCCGTAGGACATTTAAAACCGTGTTCATGATGTTGTCAAAGAAGTTTTTGTCAACGTGCATAACATCTAAATTGTGTCTAATTAATTGGTCTTTCCAATAAGATAAATCCCAGAAAATACTCTTCTTTGCCATTTATGTAATACACCAACACCGTCAACAGAATCATGCCCATTACCCGCACATTAAGGAGTCCGCTCTACACCAGAATCTCTTAACTGCTCCAATAAAGTAATCTCATCTATCTCAGGAGGTGGACCGTAAAACATATTTTTATTCTTCGTAAAAAATGTCCTAGATCAACGATACGGATTATCACTCGGTAGAAATATTCTACGACAATCAAACCAACATGTTTTTCTTCCGTGTTGTAATTGGAATGCATCAGTGTTGTCTTGGTGGGGAACGAAAATCTTCCATGAGTTGTCCATCCAGATAACATACCATATGTTGGGAAATCGCTAATCATCCACATTAGAACCACATGCATCTAAAATTCTCCTAGCAAGAAACATCATACACTTCGACACTATGATCTCAAAGCATTTGTAACTCATATATCAATGGTTGGAGGAATATATCGAGAGATTTCTTTGGATGTCCTGGGCCAGGAACAAGAATGGAGAGGAACAAAAACTCTCTACGCATGCAAAAATATGGAGGCAAATTATATGGTGTTACAATAACGGGCCACAACGAATATTGTCTTCCATGCTTTCCAAATGGGTTGAAACCATCTGTACATAGCCTAAGGTACACATTTCTCCGCTCAGACGCAAAATTCGGATACAGTGATTGAAAATGCTTCCACGCTTCTGCATTTAAAGGATGTGTTATCTCTCCATCTTGACGATACTCCGCATGCCATTTCATTGGCTCTGCCGTGCGCTGAGATTGATATAACCTCTTCAACCTTTATGTTAACAGAAAGTACCACATTCGTTTAAATGGAATCAGAACTCTGCCGCCAGTTTCTTGATATCACGGTTTACGATAGAATTGACATCTATTGCGGTTTCATTTTCTCTCTAATATATCATACAGTTATCGATGCACACATCTATCATCTGATACGGCAAATTAAGACTAGCTACAAGTTTTTGTACCTCATAGTATGATGCTGGTGAAAGATTATCTTTAGGCAAAATATATTTCACAAAATTCGCTATCGCATATACACATTCCTCCGCCAAATTAACGTCTGTCTTGATAGTCATCATTCTAGTAGCAGATGATAAGGGTGAATGACCTTCTCTACAACCGCTATATAATAGTTGTTTCGTTGCATCTAACATATCAAAAAACCGGCGAACTTCTAAATTAGGTTCTTCAACCCTATCTCTATCATCACCAGCTCATTGCATATTCTCCCTAAATGCATCATTCACCATCTCAACAGTTCTTACACCGACATCTACATTTGTTCGTTCTCCTACACTATCAGCAATATATGGTTCGCTAGTACTACCATAATAAAAAAAATTTCCCCGTGTAAATACCAAATGTTATACCCTAGCATAAACCAATTGCTATACAAGTGATGCCAAACTAACTCTACCTTAATATTATGAGAATTACGGCAAAGTGAACATGGACATTTCAACTTATCACTTTTTTTGGTTCATGGTTGATTTCCCTTCACTTCCATGAATTCGCATATCCCTCGGGCATACTCATCATTCAATAAGTTTGACTCCAGATTCTTCATTTCTCCATCCATCCATGATCGGAAATAATTTGAAGAAGACATTTGAAGAAAAATAATTTGAAGAAGATGATTTGAAGAAGGTGTTGAAGAAGGAATTTGTAATTGTGAATGAATGGAGAAGGATGGAAACATATATATAGAATCGCAGGCCATCAGAATTCTGTCAGAAAATAACGCCTCCGATAACGGCTACAACAAAGGTAACAACAATGTTCTTAATATCCGATGGATTTTCGACAGGTCTGTCAGTTGCCATTGGAAATCCATCAAAAAATAACGGTTCCGACAACAGCTATAACAACGGTAACAACAATGTTCTTAATTTCTGATTAGATTTCCAACGGGTCTGTCAATTATTGTTGGAAATTTCAGATGGATGTTAATCCATCAGAAAATTTTGACGGATTTCCGACAGATATATGTTTTTGGAATACCATCAGAATACCATCAGTTAGCCGTCAGAATTTTTTGACGGATGAGAATCTGTTGGAAATTATGTCCGTTAGCGGCAAGCTTTCTTGTAGTGAAACTAAAACGTAAGGCTTCTCCTGAATGATGAGAAACCACGGGGTGACTTCTTAATTAGCTCAGCCTTCAAAGCTTGACTAAAAGCCTCTTCCACCGTTCATATAGTTTGTAAACACATCTTCTCCTGTATGGTACCATTCAAACCACTGATGTACTTGACCACTTTGGGACTCTCTATTTCTCCTAGATCATTGGGTTCAGAGAAATGCAGAAACTCAGCCGTGTATTCTATCATAGTTCTCTTTCCTTGAACAGATTCAATGTACATCGTGTGGAGAATCTGCTCATAGTCTTCTGGCAAAAATTGGTCCAACATCAACTGCTTCATTTGTCACCAAGTTCTGACTGGCCCCTTCCTTTTTCCCTGCCTCTGAATAACAAGTTTATTCCACCACACTGCATATTCTTCTTTAACCTGATTGCTACCATCTGCAATTGTTTATTCTCAAGGATACTCATGACGTCAAAGAAATCTATTAACGTCGATCTGCCAATCCATAAACTCCTCCACTCCCATAGTTCCATTAAATAATGGAATATTATTCTTCACCCGATAGTCATGACTATGCAGTTCATTCCCTTCATCAACTATCTCTTCATCGACAAGTTCTTCTTCATCAAAACTCGAAATTTTAGCAATTTCAACACGATTTTTTCCTCCTCATGGAACCCTAATTGGCCCGCCTCTCCTATGCTGTTGTTGATTTCTGTTATTGTGGGCATTGATAGTTGCTAAATTTTCTATCTGATTAGTTAAAGCAGTTAGGACTGTGGTAATATCCAAAAAAAATCCCTAAAAACTGCTCATTTTAACAGTTGATTTCCCTTGGCTGATCAAGCTTTCAAAAGAGACAGGAGAAACCATGCTTCGATACCACATGGCGTAGTAGGAAACCCCTAGGTTTAGCAAGAGTTAAACCGAGATCAAAACTCAAGTTCACAAACGATGGACTTGAAAGATAGAACTTCAAAATTCATCAGAAACTCTAAAATCCACTAGAAAGGAGAAAACTCGCTGGTTCAATTTCTTTGAAGGAGATAGAAGCCCAAAAAAAACAAATAAATATATGAAGCCAAAATTCATATTTATTTGTTTGTTAGATGATGTAGGAGATTAAAAATTCATTTGAGTGTTTTCCTTTTCTTTTTATTCTAGGTTTCCCTTCTTGGCTTTTTGGGTGTTTTTCATTTTCTCATAAGTTTTTTCTTTTATGAATTTCCTTTATTTTAAAGTTATTTCCATTTTCTTATTGGAATTTATCTATAAGTATGTGTTTTGTAAAATATATCATGATAACTAAACACATGGCATATGACTCAGCAGTACTAACAAATTAACTAATATTGTTTAGGTTAAAGTTGATTTTGCACACATATGAAAGTTCATGTAAGTTTTTTAAAAATTTGTAAGTTGAAGTTAAAAAAAGCATTGAATCTTAATTGGTGTATGGAAAGACACCATGCAAATAGTTAAGGTTGAAATTGGTCATTTTCCTGATTGTCACACACTTATCTATT
This sequence comes from Cardamine occulta, assembly GCA_028015245.1. NCBI lineage: Eukaryota > Viridiplantae > Streptophyta > Magnoliopsida > Brassicales > Brassicaceae > Cardamine > Cardamine occulta. The sequence continues at coordinate 3,783,250 of CM051368.1, forward strand.
TGTCTACAATCTCCCAAAGTCTCGATGTGGGATAAAGACAATACTAACAATGTAGACAATCAGAAGTCGGGTAGAAAGGTTCACATTTATTAGGCATTAAATGTTTGTCAACTTTGCCAAGACTGTAATGTGGATAGTGTCACGTCTGCCAAAAGCATTTGGGCGCCTCTCATCCTTTGGTCTCTTGAGGGCTTTATACCACATGACTGTCATCTGAGGACATCCAAGTAGTACTCGTTCCAGAAGAGAGAAATTTTGGTCAACTTTAGGTTGATCATTTTATATATCATGGCACTGGCAAGCCAGCGGAAAATCACCCAAATAATAGTTAAATTTTATTAGGGGAAAATGTCATTTAAACCCTGAAGTAGGGCAAATGGCCAAAAAAAACAAAACTTCTCTCAATCCTAAAAAAAACCCTGAAGTTTGAGTTGACCGAGACATTTTAACCTCAAAAATAGTCAATGTTTCCTGTATTGAAAATACAAAAGAAATCGTTGAAGTTCACGATTAATAACACGATTTTGGATGAAAAATCCCTAAATCTGAAAAGTTAATTCAAAAAAATTAGATTTTAGAGATAATTCCGACGATGGTGGAAGATATTTCGGCGGCTTTCTTATCTCTGTTGCGGTGATGATTGGCCGAAGAAGGATTCGTTTCCTTTCTCGATGGCTATTCTGGTAAACAATGGTTGGAGGAAGGAAAAACTTCAAATTTGTGGGTGTGAGATATCCAAAGCGACGGCTGGAGGAGCGACTGAGATAATGGTTGCGCTGAGTTAACTGCCGGCGACTCAAACCATTTTAGAATGTTGTTTTGTCAAGGATCAATCTTTTTTTAAAGAATTTGGATGATTCTGTGTTTAGGATACTCTTTTGTTTGTGTTTTTAAATATCGGAGGTTGAGTTGTCGGAAGTTACAATGGCAAAGCTTCTGCCACTGGTTGAGTCGGTTCACTCCCAGCTCAGCCACCACCTCAGTTGCTCCTTTAGCCTTGGCTGCCGCTATCTCACACCGGTGAATAACAAAAACTTTTTTACTGACTCCAACGATTGTTTACCAGAGTCGCCATTGAAAAGGAAATGAATCCTTCTCCAGCCATTCATCACCGCCAATGTCGAGAAGAGACTAGCTAGAACACCGCCGAGAAATCATCCACCGCACCAGAATTTTCAAGACATATTGAATTTTGGAATTAGGTTTCAAAATTTGGGGATTTTTTAATCCCAAAATCGTGTTCTATATCATGGGACTAACGATAATTTTTTCATTAAAGATACAAGAAGCGTTGACTATTTTTGAGGTTAACTCAAACTTCATGTTTTTTAGGGATGAAAGAAGTTTGGGGTTTTTTTGGCCATTTTGCTATACTTCAGGGTTTAAATGACATTTTCTCCACTTTTAATATCTTTATATTATCACATAAAATTGCATGCTCTTGTGAATATATTAGATATAAGTATTTGGGTTTTGTTATTTTTGTTGTCTCTTATTCCCTAGGTCGTAGGATATATATGTATATATATATATATATATATATATATATATACAAAACTATAGTTTAGTTTGGAAACAAATAATCTAGACTAGTTAAGAGAAAATTCCATTAAAATATACAACTATTTATCTATTTTTATTATAATATATAATTTTTTTGAGTACTAAAAAATTACATGAAATAATTTTTTTCTTCTGTTATAATGCATAAATTTTTAAATTGTATCCATTTTATACCTACGAGCTGACAGAAAGTAATATTCATCAAATTTCTTATTTCCAATAAAATAAAATTAAAAACAAAATTCCTAAAAAAATATTTAAAGCCTTAGACAGTTCTTTAAAATTTTTAAAATTAAAATATTAAATTTTCAGATTCTAAAAAAACAAATGTTTTCCTAAAATTATTTTAAAATAATAAAATTCTAAAACTTAATATGCAGAATATATTTTGAAAATTATAGATACCATTTATGAAAATTTTAATTTATCAATATTAAAGTTTTTTCAAAAACATTTTAACTACACATAAGGTAAATAACTTGTACCAACTCTTTCAAAATCATATATATATATGTTGATATATTCCCACACAGTATTATCATGTAAGTAACATGGTAAATCATAAATGATAAATCATAACTCATACAATTATATAGTTACAAAATATACTATTCTTATGATACTATTTATCAAAAAAATAAATTGTAACTTTATTACTGAAATTGAATCTATTTTTTATAACTTTTAGAGTTCTTAAAGACTATTAAGAGTTTTAGCTGTTTTTGGATTTTTATTTGTGAATCCAAAAAAATTTCAGTTTATTTTTTTTTATTTGTAAAATTATTTTTTATTTTCTAAATTTTTAAGAGTTTTATTTGTTTTTTTCATGGATTTTATAATTTTGGAGAATTTTATTTTAATTAAAAAATTAACAGAGTTTTACTTTCCGTCAATTTGTGAGTGTTAAATGGATATAATTTTAAATTTTGTTTATTATAACATAATAAGAAAATTATTTATGTGTTTTCTTGTGTGCCCAAATATTTTGTGTATTTTTATGGAAATCGATAAATAATTAGTGTATTTTTTCTAGAATATTCTCAATATTTAAATGAGTTTATAATGAACATTCATATAATTTTTGTAATGCACATACTTCGTTTCTCTGTATTATTTTGGGTTTTGTTATATGAAAAAATTACAATTAAATTTTAAAATATATATATATATATTTTTTTTGTCAACAACTATAAATTAATTAAAACGGTTCAAAAAGCCAAACCGGTGGTACAGAGTTTACATGAATAAATTTTAAAATATATTAACTGTGATATTGACTCGTTGCAATTATAACATGTTTTTCAATAGTAGTTTGATTTTTATTTCCCTACTACTTAAGCAGGAGCCATTATCGCCATGGAACTTGTGTCACTTGGAATAGTAAAGATTTGGGATAAACTGATCCAGGAATACGAGAAATTTCAAGGAGCCGAAGATCAAGTAGCTGAACTAAAAAGTAAACTAAACTCTTTAAAGTCGTTTTTGAAAGATGCAGATGCCAAGAAACATACAAGTGAGAGAGTACAAAACTTTGTGGAAGAGATCAAGGAAATTGTTTATGACACAGAGGATATAATTGAAACGTTTATTCGCAAGGAAGATGTTCGAAAAAAAGGTGGCATCAGAAGGCGTATTGGAAGATTTGCTTTCACTATAGTTAGTCGCAAGGAACTTGTGTCCAATATTGAAGGCATAAGTAAGAGGATCTCCAAGGTGATTCAAGATATGGAGAATTTTGGAGTACAACAGATCATGATTGCTGATGGCAGTCAGTCTTCACATCCAGTACAAGACAGACAGATGGAGATGCGACAAGAATTTGCTAGGGATTACGAAAGCAATCTTGTGGGGCTGGAAGAAAATGTTAAGAAATTGGTTGGATATTTGGTGGAGGAAGATGATATTCAGATTGTTTCTATAACGGGGATGGGTGGACTCGGTAAAACCACACTTGCTAGACAAACTTTTAATCATGAGATGGTTAAAAATAAGTTTGATAGACTTGCATGGGTGTGTGTTTCACAAGACTTTACCCGGATTTCTGTTTGGAAAACGATCCTGCACAATCTCACATCTAAAGAAAGGAAAGATGAAGTCCTGAAGATGAAAGAAGCTGAGCTCCAAGATGAACTCTTTCAATTGTTGGAAACATCTAAATCATTAATTGTTCTTGATGACATATGGAAAGAGGAAGACTGGGACCGAATCAAGCCAATATTTCCACCAAATAAAGGTGACCTCCTATTGTGCCTAATAAAAAGAAAGATAAAAACAACTCACAATTATTATGCTCTGTGGTTGGTTTATGAAACTAGTAAATATTTTGCAGGCTGGAAGGTGCTACTTACTTCTAGAAATGAGTGTCGCAATGTGTAGAGATTCAACGTATATCAACTTTAAACCAGAATGTTTAACTATTCCAGACAGTTGGACACTTTTCCAAAGAATAGCAATGCCAAGGAAAGATGCATCTGGTAAGCATTCAACTGAAGAGAATTAATTATGTTTTGATCACAATGAGATATATCTTCTTAGCTTTAAATAACTGATTGTAATATATCATTATCACATCCTATTGAATTGTATTTCTTTTATTGTCCAAATGATGTATTACTTATTTGTTTTATGATGCTGTGCAGATATTAAGATTGATGGCAAAATGGAAGAGATGGCTAAGCAAATGATAAAACATTGTGGAGGACTACCATTGGCTGTTAAAGTGTTGGGAGGTATGCTGGCTGCAAAATACACACTGCATGATTGGAAAAGACTATCTGAGAATATTGGATCTCATATCGTGCGAGGAAGAACTGATTTTAGTGACGGCAAAAATAGTTCATTTAACCATGTACTCTCTCTTAGCTTTGAAGAGTTGCCTAGTTGTTTGAAGCATTGTTTCCTCTACCTGGCCCATTTTCCAGAAAATCATAAAATAAACGTAGAGGATTTGTCATATTACTGGGCTGCGGAAGGAATATTCGAGCCTAGGCATTACGATGTAGAGACCATTCGAGATATTGGAGATAGCTACATAGAGGAGTTGGTGCGGAGAAATATGGTTATTTCCGGAAGAGACGTTGCGACTTTGAGATACGAAACTTGTCATTTGCATGACATGATGAAAGAAGTTTGTTTGTTTAAAGCCAAAGAAGAGAACTTCCTACAAATTGCCAGTACCCACCTTTCAACATCAAACTTTCAGTCTCATGGTACATCTCGCAGATTTGTCTCACAGTATCCTACTACATTAGATGTTGAGAGAGATATAAACAATCCAAAACTTCGATCTCTCGTGGTTGTTACGGGGAGTAGTTTATTTAGAGAAAGATGGATGCTATCAGGTTCAAGCTTTAAAAGGTTAGAACTTCTGAGGGTGTTAGATCTGTTTAAAGCCAAGTTTAGAGGAGGGAAGTTACCTTCTAGCATTGAAAAGCTCATCCACTTAAGATACCTGAGCTTAAAATATGCTGAGGTATCTCATCTACCTGCTTCTCTAGGAAACCTAATGCTGCTCATCTATCTAAATCTGAATATAGCATATGGGGGAATTTTATTCGTGCCCAATGTCTTGATGGGGATGCAAGAATTGAGATACCTTGCGTTACCAAGGCGTATGCTTAAGAAGAGAAAGTTGGAATTGAGTAATCTAGTAAACTTGGAGACCTTGAAGAATTTCTCAACAGAGAATGGTAGCGTCGAGGATCTCTGTTGTATGGTCAGGTTGAGGACTCTTGGCATAAAATTAAATGATGAGACGAGTATAGAAAATCTATCTGCATCAATAGGTGGACTGAGACACCTTGAAGATCTTGATATAGAAGATCTCATGTCTAAGAGGAATCGAGAAGAGGGAATTGTATTGGATTTCATTCATCTCAAATGTCTGTCTCTATATATGTATATGCCAAAGCTTCCTAAAGAACAACACTTTCCTTCTCACCTTACAACCTTATCTCTTTATATGTGTGGTTTGGAGGAGGATCCAATGCCGATTCTAGAGAAATCTCTCCAGTTGAAAGAGGTTTGTTTATGGTATAAATCTTTCAGTGGGAAGAGAATGGTTTGCTCGGGAGGAGGGTTTCCTCAGTTGCAGAAGCTACGCCTAGATGGACTATTAGAATGGGAAGAGTGGATAGTAGAAGAAGGCTCCATGCCCCTTCTACATACTCTCCGGCTCGATTATTGTCCAAAGTTAAAAGAGCTTCCTGATGGGCTGAGATTTATCGCTTCCTTGAAAGAATTGAGAATCGACACAACTCAGTTGGAATTTAAAGAGAAATTGTCCAAAGGACGAGAAGACTTCGACAAAGTGAAACACATGCCTCTTTTGAAAATCTCATACAAGGAAAAATACCGATTGCGATTAGACAACAATTGTATAACAGGTAATAATATACTTGCTTTCCCCACAGAAAAAAAATTTCATAGTCAGAGAGAGAGAGAGAGGAAAAACAAATGAGGATGGCTCGACTTCAGAGAGAGAAAACAATTGCATTTTCTAAATCCTCTATGAATATTAACTTCAATATATATATATATATATATATATATTTCAACAGGCCAACCCCTTAAGCAAAATATCTCTTCCATTGGATTGTGAGAGTATCTCTATCCTTTATCCTTTATATAAAATAATCTCTTAAGCATTTGTTTGTTTTTATGTGTTTGGTTCCAAATCATATTGTTGCCTTATGTTCAATTATACCATTCAGAAGAAGAAAATTTAGTAATTGCTTCTCTTTGTTTGTGTTCTTTTTCGTTGTTTAAAATATAATCCCGAGTTTGTCTCAGCTCAGGCAACAATTGTTATAACAAAATTATTGTTGAGTTTAATTTCGGTATGAAACTTGCCTTTGTTCAGCTCTTGTCAATGATACTCGATGATTTTTTTAGACCTTTAGGTGTGAAGTTTTGGGCAAGTTGATTTATGGGTATACTCGTACTTGCAACATAATGATCCATGATGACATGAGTATTGGTCAAGTGGATGATGCAGTGAACATGTTCGAAAAATTGTCTAAGTGAGACTTAATCTCCTGCACAGTTTTGGTCTGTGTTTGTCGAAGAAGAAACAACAGAAGATATGGTAAGTAATTCCATGGATACCAAAGTGATTTGTGTTCTTTGAAGTTGGCTTGAGGCTTCGTTCAATCTCAATATCTGTTTTTTACGAGTTCAGTTTTGTTTATTGCTAACATCTGCTTTAATTGTCATGTATCATTGTTGAGTGTAGTCTTAGAAAAACAATCAAGGCTAGTTTCCGGCTTCATCCCATTCCTCTGAGTAGATCTCAATCTTGAAGTCCTCCAAGTTATGCTTGTTATAAATAAAAGTCATTTGACTAGTTATATAACAAGTTATCTGAAAGCCCACAATTCTTAGTTAACTTTACTTAAACCCTTTGATTGCCAAAGGATATGACTCAATAGTATAATCAAAGGTCAAGCAAAACATGGGAGCTAACAACTTTACAAACAAAGGAGTAAACGTGTTTAACTCCTGATGAAAAATGTTTGACATCATAAGAATTTACATTTCTAGGAGATATTATGTTGAAAATTAGCTTTCAGTTCATTAAGATGTCAATATGATCATTTTCTCTTGTCAGACTTAATTAACTTAAGGTTTAAGAAACAATGCCAGCGAGAGAACTACATTGAATATTATTCATTATAAATCATGTCGTTTCAAGACTCCAATAATCTCCAAACTTGCCAAAACGAATGGTTTCTCTGTTCTGGAGCCAGAGTCTGCTGTTTGACTAAACATTTTTTTACAAATGTTTGGAGGTTCGGTGTAGACAAGATATGAGTATGTTAGAGATTATCCATGAGGACAGGTAAAGAAGACAAAGTTGAGATACCTTGCAATACCATGGCATATACATAAGAACACAAAAGTATAGAAACTCTCTTATGCAATAATATTTGGACTGAAAAACCTGGAAAATCTTAATATTTATATGCCAAGATTTTCTGATGAGACAACATTTTGCTGATGCAGAGTTGTTTAATCTACTTGTGAACATTGTCGGCAATGTGGAGAAACGAACCATGGTGTGTTGAAACTCGATTACTGCATGTTTTGTCTCCAAGGGTTATGTGCCTGAAAACTCTGGTCACTCAGAGAGAAATCCAAGAGTGAAAAGTTTAAGCTTGATATGCAATATTGTAACCATTTATGCATAGTTGAAGAAATCTTTCAATGTTCTCAAATTATGAATAAAAAGCATGACTACATAATCCCTTCTAGTCCTTGAGAAATGAGAAGTACAATATGTAAGAACAAGCCATTTGAAATTATGTTAGTCTTATCAAGTGTGGCATGATTAAAATTGAAGCAATCTGGGTTTAGTTCTGCAGAGGTTTATGGTCAAATGTCAATTTTGGAGAATTACCTTTAATTCTATAGTATGAATATCTATACTATTATGCATTTTAAAAACAAGTTCCATACAAATATGTGTTATATAATCTTCTAATTATATATACATGTATTTTTAGTACGATAAGTTTTTGTAACTTGTTATATTTTTTGCGGGATTGTCATTGGTTCTTTGTTAAATTTTCATGGATTATTGGAATCATAAGTTTTACCGGATTTATGCCAAGTTTTCAACGGATTTCACAAAATCATCTACTGGTTGTAAGAAAAATGGAAGAAAGAAAAAGAAAATAAAGAATTTAGCTATGTAAATTACTTTTTTTGTTTGTTTGTTAAAGATAGCTATGTCAATTATCTATACTATTAAAAGGAAAGTATTATTAGAAAGTAACCTTTAAGTTCTAAGATATTTACATGAAATGCCACTATTTCTAAGAAGAAAAAAAAAACAGTTTTGGACAATTTTGGAAAAGCAAAAAACTCTTGGACGCGGATCTTCTTGCTATTGGGGGCCGGATCTTGGGTCAGCCGTCGGATCTTGGGTGGTGTTTATGTTTGAGATTGAGTAATTTTATAACAAGGCCCAATAACAAAAATATGTATTGTTTGAATTATTAAATATCTATACTATCCATAAAAACATCAATATACAAGGAACAATATACGAATCTTCGGTTGAAATCTTTAAAAATTTCCAATAAATACTTAAAATTTTAAATACTATTCCAAATAAAATCTTAACAAAAATATTTTTCAAGATTTTCCTACGATGAAACAAAATTAACGATTAGCAGTTAATTAGATTTCAATAAAATCTTAACTTAAATAATTAAAACAAACCCGCATATTGTTCGTAAATACTTTTAAAAAAAATTATTCCAAATAAAATCTTAACTATATATTCTAACACTTATCAAATGAAGCATATACGAAGCATCTATAATTAAAATCTTAATTCCCAAATATTTTCTTCAGTTTTTATCGGCTACAACCCTAAAATTTTTAGCCGACTTCTATATCCTATAAATACTAGCTAGGATCGACTAAACTAATCAATACTCACAAATCATTACATCTTTCATATACCAAAAGCGATATCTCTTCCAAAATCTTTCACTCCAAAATAATGAAGCTACACAAGTTAAAGAGAACTTTACATTGACTAAAGTGGTGTTTTAAACCAAGGTATTCTTACATTGATTTAGAAAGAGATGTTTTAAGACATTACGTGATTAGAAACTCTTGAAGATAGTTAGTATTATATGGTAAAACAATCTCTACCACTGGATGTTATATTCTATTTTTTATTTGTAGTTTCTTTATCATTGTGTCTAAAGAACAAAACTCTAAGATTATATTTATGAAAACGATACTCTTGGAGTTTTGTCCTTTTCATTTATAAAAATAAACTTTATTTGTTTCTGTAATTCTGAAAGATCTATGAATTTTATGAGCATTATACTTATTCTTTGCAAAACTACTCTATTTCGTTTGAAAATAGTATTTTGAGCAATTGATTACAATCACTATGTTTATATATATATAAACAAATGCTAATAAGGAAAGATATACATCTTTGAGGGAAAGCTCTAAAACTGCAGGAATTGGATGGATCTTCTCCAATACACGACCTTGATCTCTGAGTTCTCCCAAGTTACACCCTTTGTCGGATCTCCTTTAGTGGCAGAGGAACGAAGCTCTAGATCTGGTTTCATACATCTTCGACTTGAATCTAATTCTCAATAGATGATCCATGCAATTAACAATCAATCAAGTATCTCACAGCTCCATAGAATTCTAACAGATTTTTCCATTGTATTATATTTACATTTGTAGATATTTATACCATACTATTACACACATAATGCTACAAGATAATGTTTTACTCTTTCAAGTTATTATTACATTTTCATTGCATTAATAACTATATTTATATTGTGTATACAAAATATAAATTTTCAACTATATATATCCATAAATATTAGAATAAAATAATTAAAACACATAGTATTTCTTAATTAAATATATAAATTAGAAAATCATAAACGCAATATAGATAAATTTGTAAATCAGATTGTTTACTACTGAACTAAATTCAATAACAATATCATGAACCTGAGTTTATAAATTGAAATCATAGCCACAATTCAACAAGTATTTTTTTTTCAAATCGGGATGCATGTCAAAAAAAATTTCAAATCGCGAGTCGCGGGTGCGGATCAAAATTTTTTTTGCAGAGTGGGTGAGGATCATCATATTTTGTAAAACGGGTTTGCGGGTACCAGTATTTTAAAAATAATAATAATATTAATTACTATTATTTTATAAAATTTAGTAGTTAAATTTTAAAAATATAATAAAATATATATAGATATATATATATATATATATTTATCCAAAAAATTTGTTTTTTTAATTGGGAATTTATGTTTTTTAATACCAAAATTTTATTAATAAATATTAATTTTACTAAAATTATTTAAATATTTACGGGTTATCCGCGGGTATCCGCAGATTTAAGCGGGGTGGGTGCCGATTAATTATTTTTATTTGGCGGGTCACGGATTGCGGTTTGATGCAGATCAAAAATTTATATAACCCGCTGTGAGATGGATCGCGGGTTGCAGGTTGCGGGTTTGATACGCTTGACAGGATTATGAACAAGTAAGGGACAAAACGGAATGAAACACAACAGAATATGAATTATGTCAAACCGTACTAAGAATAAATCTAAATTCAATCGTATGTATAAATTGTCATAAATATTTGAAAAAATACAAGGACCCGGTTAACTTAATTTTAATTGTTATGGCGATTTTATATCCGAATTGATAGTTCACGAGTTTAGTATAAATAATACCGATCACTAATTCAGTTCACGGTTAATTCCGGTACAACATTCAAATCAGTCCGAGTGTCAAAATACTGATGAAATCATTATTATTTTTAATATTTATAAACTGGATTAAAACTAAACTGAATAAATAATTCGCATAAATTTGGATTATATATGTTATATCTAATAAAATATTTATAAACATAACCCCGCACGTACGTGCGGGTCCGAATCTAGTATAACTTAAAAAGTAACCATAGCTTAAAATGGGCTAAGGTATCTCATCTACCTTCTTCTCTGGGAAACCTATTGTTGCTTATCTATCTGAATCTGACTATACTAAATATGGAACCTATATTCGAGCCCAATGTCTTGATGGGGATGCATGAATTGAGATACAAATGTGGATGAAGAGGAAGACAAAGTTGGAATTGAGCAATCTAGTAAAATTGGAGACCTTGAAGAATTTCTCAACAAAGAATAGCAACATAGAGGTTATTCGTAGTATGGTCAAGTTGAGGACTCTTGGCATCAAATTAACTGATGAGACGAGTATAGAATGAAACGACCTATCCCGGAAACCCCTAAACCGGGTCCGGTTTACTAACACAGAAACCGTGCGGAAACAACAAATTTAAAATTTTTCTAAACTAGACAATTTATTTATCAAATTCACCAATTAAATAAATAAATGAAATCTAATAACTTAGCGGAAGCAAACTACTAAACAATACCGTCTCAACAATAAATAAATAATTATAAAAGCAACATAAAGTCAACCCCGACTCTGGTCATGTCATCCATCCCCACAGCCTTGGTCTCACGAGCTCCAGTAAGAATCAATCTTTACCTGCATCACACAACGAGATGCCTCAGTATAAAAGATACTGAATGAGGCACCCAACTAACAGCTAACATGCACCAATGTTAGCTAAACAAAACTATAATAAAAAAATACATGCAACACCATGCAGTTCTACGCAATCAACAACACGCTCAATCACTTAACCACAACCACCCGAGTTCTACGACTAATTAGGGTCCTAACACACAAGCACTCACCTCGAAACCTTTGGGATATGACCGGAGTAAAGTTTGACGACTTCTGAAACTTCCAGAAATCCGAAATACCTATTTACCAAAAACGCCCGGGACGTAATATATGAATATTTATTAAAATAATATTAGTTATAATATTAAAATATTATTAATTAATATTAAAATAATAAACTAATACTAATTAAACCTAAACTAAACCAATTAACACCCTAAAACTAAACGGCCGATAAACCAAATCCACAAACTAGGCCCAATAATGGCCTAAACCGTGACTTCATCTTCTTCCTCCGTTCGTGACCGCCAACTCACACATCGCCATCACCACACCACGTTACCGCCGAGCCCTCACGACGCCACCATCCACGACACATCCCCACCCAAAACTTGTTCTCACCAAAACCTAGCCCCGATCAACAAAACACGATGGCGACGTCATGGGTTTACGCCGTTCGCCACCACCAGCATGGTCTCGCCACCACCGGAACTCACGATCTCAAGCAACACCACCGAACAATGATAACGCAAACCCCACACAAGCCCCCTAACAACCCTACAAGCCCCGATCTACCCTCATCCCTCCGCAAGAATCGATCTCCTTCTTCCTCTCTCTCTCTGATTCGCGATCGAAGCTCTCTCTCTCAACGACAATGGCGGCTAGGTTTCACGAAGATGGAGATATACGCGTGAATACATATATATGTATCACTCTTTCCGTATTACACCGATCAGTCACCAGCTTTTACTAAATTTTCAAATTGACCCCAAAACTCCTTAATCGATCAATTTAACCCACACAACTTTCCAATTCAATCAGTTAAACCCATAACTTTCTGAAATCACCAATTGGCCCCAAACTTCCAAAATTATCAATTAAACCCGCCTGCAACTCCTGGATTTAATCAAATCAACCCCTAACTTTCGAATTCAACAAATACACCTTCATTACTGGTTTGCGGATGTTACATAAAAACTCTATCTGCATCAATAGGTGGACTGAGACACCTTGAAGATCTTGATATACTAGATCAAGATGTTTTCACGCGTAATAGGAAGACAGAAGAGGTCAGGTCTAAGAGGGATCTAGAAGAGGGAATTGTATTGGATTTCATTTCTCTCAAATGTCTGATTTTGAGTATACATATGCGAAGGCTTCCTAAAGAACAACACTTTCCTTCTCACCTTACGATGTTACGTCTAAGGCACTGTGGTTTGGAGGAGGATCCAATGCCGATTTTAGAGAAATTGCTTCACTTAAATGAGGTCTATTTAGGGTATGAATCTTTCAGTGGGAGGAGAATGGTTTGCTCGGGCGGTGGATTCCCTCAGTTGCAGAAGCTACAGTTTTCTTTTCTATATGAATGGGAAGAGTGGATAGTACAAGAAGGCTCCATGCCCCTTCTTCATACTCTCTCTATTCATTTTTTTGTGATAAGTTAAAGGAGCTTCCAGATGGGCTGAGATTTATCACTTCTACAAAGTTGGAATTTAGGGAGAAATTGTCGAGAGGAGGAGAAGACTTCTACAAAGTTCAACACATTCCTCTTTTAAAATTCTCATATGTGGAAGAATCAGATTCCAATTAGACAAACAGAGTTGTGTTTGATGCAAAACAAATTTGATTTTCTACTTCGTCTTTGGTAATTTACTTCAACATATATATATATATATATATATATATATATATATTTTTCAACAGGCGAATCCCTTCTGAAGCAAAAATCTCCTCCACTGAGTTGTGAGAGTTTATAATAATCTCTTAAGTATTTGTTTTTATGTGTCTTTGTTCCCAATAAAACGGTTGCCTTCTGTTCGACTATACAACTGAGAAGAACAAAATTCAGTAATTGCTTCTCTTTGTTTTTTGTTGTTGTTGTTGTTGTTGTTGTTGTTTTAAATACAATCCAAGGTTTGTCTCAGACTCTCATGAAACAATTGTTAAAATGAATTTGTTGTTGAGTTTTATTTCGGTATGAAACTTGCCTTTGTTCATCTCTTGTCAATGATACTGGACAATTTCATTATGATGACATGAGAGTGGTCTAGTGGATGATGCAGTGAACATGTTCGACAAAATGTCTAAGTGAGATTTTATCTCATGCACAGTTTTGGTCTGTGATGAGTGGACCAATAAATCACTCTTCTCGCTTAGTCTTCTTCCTCCTCTGCCTTATTATTCATCCATTTGCTTAACATATTTGACTTGGTTGATAGTTTGGATATTGTTTAAAATTGAATTAGGCTTTATCAGAGAATGCTATGACGGCAAAACACACTATACGGGTTTTTCATATACTGGGCTATATACATATGATATCTTCTTATTTCAATTCTCGGTTTGGTTATCTTAATCTGGTTAGTTGAAATCTGCACATATATGATTGAACTTTGTTTGACCATTAATCAGACCAAAAACACTTCTAAACTTTTAACTATAAAAGGTTGAATCTGAGCTTTGGTATTGATATTTGAATTGTCTTATTTCCCTGTAACCTTACCTTGGATACACAGTTACAATTATTGCTTACGTTCAAACTCTGCAGTGGGAAAACATGTTAAGAAAAAAATATATATAGTCATAGAGAGAGAGAGAGGAAAAACAATTGCATAGTCATAGAGAGAAAAAATTGCATTTTCTATGGAAATTAACTTCAATATATATATATTTTTCAACATGTCAACCCCTTCTGAAGAAAAATATCTCTTCCATTGGATTGTGAGAGTATATATCCTTTATCCTTTATTGCATATAAGAATCTCTTTAGCATTTGTTTTGATGTGTGTTTGGTTCCCAATCAAACTTTTGCCTTATGTTTGACTCCACCATCAGAAGAACATAATTCAGTAATTTCTTCTCTTTGTTTTGTTTTTGTTTTGGTTGTTTAAAACATAATCCAAGGTTTGTCTCAGGCAAATATTGTTAAAACGAAATTGTGGTTCAGTTTAATTTCGGTATGAAACATGATTTTGTTCATCTCTTGTCAATGAGACTCGATGGTTTGTTTAGACCTTTGGAAGTGAAGTTTTGGGAAATTTTATTTATGGGTATACATGATGACATGAGTATTGGTCAAGTGGATGATGCAGTGAATGTGTTCGACGAAATATCTAAGTGGGACTTAATCTCCTGCACAGTTTTGGTCTGTGAGTTTGTCGAAGAAGAAACAACAGAAGATATGGTAAGTAGTTCCATGGATGACAAACTGATTTGTGTTCTTTGAAGTTGGCTTGAGGCTTAGTTCAACCTCAATATCTGTTTTGTTACGAGTTCAGTTTTGTTTATTGTTAACACCTGCTTTATTTGTCATGTATCATTGTTGAGTGTAGTCTTAGAAAAACAATAAAGGCTAGTTGCCGGCTTCATCCCATTCCTCTGAGTAATCTCAATCTTGAAGTCCTCCAAGTTATGCTTCTTATAAATAAAAGTCATTTGATTAGTTAACAAGTTATATGAAAGCCCACATTCTTAGTTAACTTTACTTAAGCCATTTAATTGCCAAAGGATATGGCTCAATAGTATAATCAAAAATCATGCAAAACATGGGAGCTAACAACTTTACAAACAAAGGAGTAAAGATGTTTAACTCCTGAGAAGAATGTTTGACATCATCATAAGAATAAACATTTCTAGGAGTAAAGACTCTGTTGATAATTAGCTTTCAGTTCATTAAGATGCCAATATGATCATTTTCTATTGTCAGACATAATTAACGTATGGTTTGAGAAACCACTGAAGAGATTGACGTTGCAAAATTTGTTAATTAAAATTTTGTACTACATTGAATATTGTTAATTAAAAATCATGTGGTTTCAAGACTTCCATAATCTCCAAACTAGCCAAAACGAATGGTTTCTCTGTTCTGGAGACAGAGTCTGCTGTTTTATAAGTGGTAGGCATTCGATTAAATTTTTTTTACAAATGTTGAGTTGTTCGCTGTAGACAAGATATGAGTATGTTAGAGATACATGGCTTTACCATGGCATATGCGACCACAAAAGGTGTAAATGTTGTGTAATGTTAGTTATGTTTCGAATTTGACAATAAGTTCTTAGCAATGACATGAACAACAAAATTTAAATGAAATGAAACAAATTGAACTAAATAGACCAATATTTCATAACTAAGATCATGTTTCTTAGTAACCCGAATACAAAAGAGGATCACGTTTTAGTAGAAACCTGAATACAATTCAGGATCATGTTTTTCATGGAAACCCGAATACAAAAGAGGATCATGTTCTTCACTACATCGATACCAAAAGAAGATAAAGTTTTGGTAATTAACCGATACAAACCACAAGCAGAACCCTTAGCATTAACACCTAAACACCTAAAACCTATCTTATCCTTATCATACATTGCTGGGTCAGATTCCGGCCAATTGTCAGAGCATAGTCGAGCACACACTCCTTGAAAGCTACTCCATTGAAGAATGTTTGTTTTCGGTACAATCTCCCATCACCACGTCTGATATATACGTGCTCTCTCTTTGCAGTAGCTTCTCGTTCGTCACTACCACTCTCCGGATAGACATCGTGCTCAACTCGTTCTTTATTTCTGAACTCGCAAACAACTTTATCGATGAAAAGTTCATCGTGTTCCACTTCTTCTTCGTCGAAATCTTGAGCGATTGAAGGATCTCTAGGGACTAAAGCCATCAAAGCTTTCAATTTCGATAGCTACGGTTTTTGATTTTTGATTCTGGGTTTCTCGATTTTGAAATCTGGGTTTTTAGGATTTCGCTCTAGGGTTTGTTCTTTGAATTGGGTATTTTTCGATTTAGGGGTTTTGGCTAAAATGAGGTTGGGTTTCGGTAGATTGGTTTATAATCTTTAATCGGGTTGTAATCCGATTTATAACTTCTAATTGGGTCATAATTCGGTTAACCAATGGTTGTCACTGGTTAAGACATTATTCTAAAACAGTAAAACCAGGTCAATGAGATCTTTGGTTTCGAACTTTAGTTGAGATGGGTATTTAAGTTTTGAACTTTCAATTTGGGGGTAACTAGGTTTGGGATACTTTCTGGATAGGTATCTGCATCGAGGTTATAGTTTGGGCTCTATCTAATGTTATATGATATTTATGGTGGGAAAATAGCTTGTCAGCCCTTTAATTATTAAATAAGGGTGAATTAGGCATTGTAAAATAATTCTTATATACAGTACAGTAGAACCTCTATAAATTAATACTATATAAATTAATAACTTCTCTAAATTAATAATTTTTTTGTCCCGAGTTGGGCCAATGTAATATTTAACATAATTTGATAAAATAATAAGATAATAATTTTTTTGAAAATCCTATATAATTAGATGGTCTCATCAATATCATAAATTAATAATTATATAAAACTATAAAATATAACTAAGATAATTTGATGAAATATGACTCTAGTGTTATTTGTTTATTCATAAATTTGTATTTTTGTGTAACTCATCTATAAATTTGTCATACTACATAAAAAACATATGGTATTATCTTTTCTAATTATATTAAAAACTATTAAAAATTGCATATACGATAATTGTTTCGTAACATGTAACTGCCGCTAAAAATATTAAAGTATAATTTTTAATTTCTTACTTTAAATATGAATTGTATTTTAAAATTATGCAATCTCTCTATAAATTAATAATTATTAATTTATCGATATATTAATACCCTCTCTAAATTAATAAAATCTTTCGGTCCCAAGATTATTAATTTATAGAGGTTTTACTGTATGTGCAAAGTGTAAAACATAAAGATATGTAACTATATGTAAATTGTGCTATGTGTTACCGAAAAAGAAAACCTAAAAATCAAATTAAATTTTGATTGGGACTATTAAAATTGTCCATTAAATAAATCAGCTATGAACTCGACTTTAGCGAGAAAACTATACCCAAACTAAATCAGTAGTCAACGTAAATTCCAAATTTCCAATTTGACGATTTGGATACATTGATAAAAACATTAGTATAGAGATAAAAGACCTTGAATCGCTTGCCGTGTCTAAACGCGGAAATGAATCATTCAACACTTTTCTTTATTTATTGAACTTAGAACTATTCAACTCTCTTTACCTCCATTTTTGTCCTATCTGTAATAAATGTTCAACTTCTTGTTTTCACAGCAGATTCAATTTATTACTACTACTGCATTCGGCATGATTGATTCCAAAAGCTTGCATGTACCATCATTTCTATTTGCCTCCAATTAGATTAATTCAAGACTTCATGATCAATTGATCATTGACTAATCAACAAAGGTTTTACACTATCTATATAACTAATCCACTCGAATTATCCATTCATATTTTTTTTTTTAAAATTAGTGAACAGAGGCATGTCTAGCGTTCAATATAGACTGAATAATATTAATCTATATAGCGTTCAAGTATGAATACGAATATTAATCCATATACCATTCACGGTGTTGAAGCACTGATTAAGGACATTAAACCGAGAGACTAACTGAACCAGAGCTGGTTTAGGAGTCGTTAAGCGATTTAAATGTTTGCTACTGCAACAAGAAACATAGTTTACTTTAGGCTTTGCTCAACAAAACAAAAAAAAGTTTACTTTCGGCTTATTATAAGAGTCTTTCATGTTGTGATCTTTAGAGATAGATATTTTGATCGTGAAACTCCAAAATTGTTTAGCTCCCAATGAATCTGTCATATTGACATAGCGAATTGCAGGACTCTGTTCTAGTTGAGATGTAAGATAAATCACAGCGATTTATCTTAACCCGTAAACATCGCATTCTGTTCTGTTCTGTTATTGAGATGTTCGTTTCTTCATTAACTCTCATTCTCTTCGATCTTCTGTTGCAGTTGATTCGAGTGTTGTCAATGATTTAAAGTAAAGCAAATTAAAAAAAAAAGAAGAAGGAAGTTTTTCATCAAAAGAACAAAGCTAAAGAGTTACGGGGCTGCCAGAGAAATGAATCTGATCAAGAACATGAAGTTAAGTCCTGTCACAGACTCACAGTACTTCATCCGAAAATGATTTCCCAAAGATGATCAAGCTCCACTGTAATTTCAGATGGTCTAATGCTTTCAACGCAGTCAAAAATGTTCATAACCCGAATGATAGTGATGTGCACCGCGCACCAATTTAGATTCATCTCAAACACAAACACAAACACAAAACATCTAAATTATACAGCAACTAGAGAAACTGTATCCTAAAGACTAATGTCTGTTTAACTCTATAACACAGTAGACCAATAAGAAAATGGAAACAACATTAATGCAAGCAGTAGAAAACTTCATTCATCCATAAAAACAACAGAAAGAAAGCTACCAACTTTACAAAACACAAGGTACAAAGATTTAAAGTAAGTAAAGCATTGATTAACATGATTTGGTACAGAGAAAACAAACCCTAATTATCATAATCTACTCCACCATTGATGACCAAACTCCAATCCTAAGATATACTGATTGATCCAAATCCTATTAATTTCTGATTTGTCAAAAGGAAATTGACTCCATAGGCAAAACACCACCGCCTTCGAAACCATAATCAATAAAGGAAAATTCTGGCGACAAATAGTCAGATTCCATGGCTAGAACACGACTGTCGCTAACAAACCCCGAATTTAAGCATCGAGATTTGTTATTGGAATTGAAAATCCCAAATTGGCAAGAGTTTCGTGGGAGTCACGGAAGACGTAGTCTAACTCATCAAATACACCTCCATACCCTAATCGATCTTCCAATGACGAATTCACTTTGCAATTTGAGATGGTGAAACCCCAAGATGATCATCTTCTTCCGTCTCCTTCACCTTCTCCTTCTTTTTATTAAACTTATCTTTTGCCGCTGATTCCAAGTAAGTGGGAGTCAAGGTTAGAGAGATGACTCCTCAATTCAGATCAGAGAAGTCGTCGAGATCGCAGGCGTTGTTCTTTCTTGTTATAGGAAAAGTTAACAGTAGAACACTCTAGCGGTAGAAGAAGGTTTGAGTGTTGACTAAAAGCTGACTAAAAAAGAGAGGAATCAAGGGCAGAGAAAAGAACACGTGGACGAACGAGATGTGTCCAGGAGATAGTTTGTTATGACTAAAAGCAAACTCAGAAAGATTCATTTCATATCTTGAGTTGTGATTTTCTCTGTAATTCGTTGAATCGCCATTTTTCAAGCTTTACTTGAGCTTTGCATCGGTGAGTCGTATAGTTGTTTTCTATGAACATCTATTCGAATTGATTCCTAATAAAGTGAGTTCGTTATCTGAAACTGAATTGGAATTTTCTTCATCAAAGGTATCAGAAGACGAACCTCGGATTTGCAAAAATGGCGGAAACAAGAGCTATTTCATCACTGAAAGAAGCAGCTTATCGTGATGTAGAAGATGCAGTAAGCTCGAAGCTCAAAACCTTCTTTATCGCGAAGACTCAAGAATTATAAGAGAAAATGGATAAGAACATCGAAGAGATTCTGGAAACTATCAAATTGACGGTTTTGAACAAAGCTTCTAGTAACGGTAATCAAAATCAGGGTCGAAGCTCACCAAAGGTTTCAGTAAACCCTGATCTCGCAATCAATAATCAAGATTTTATGAGAAATGGAAGATCGAACAATCAATCGACGTATTCAGGCCTTACACAACTTGGTAAAGTATATTTTCCTTGATTCAATGGTGATAGATACAAAGAATGATTGTTTAAGGCAGATGAGTTTCTTGTGATCGATGGCACACCTTATGATATGAGGATACAGATTGCTGCACTTCATTTTGATAGTCATGCATCAACATTTCACCAATCACTAGTTCAATCTGCATATGGAGGTACTTTGTCTATGAATTGAGAATCAAATAAGGTGTTGATGAAGGAGAGATTTGAGGATGTGTTGGATGATCCTATAGCAGAACTTAAACATTACAAGAAAGAGGTAGAAAAAAAGATGGGAGGACAAATGGTGAACACTTCTTCTAAGAACAATAGTATGCTACCTAAAAAGTTTCTGTCTAATGAAGAAATGAGTGAAAGGAGAGCAAAAGGGTTGTGTTATCATTGTAATGAGAAATATACTCCAGATCATGACCTTAAACACAAGAAGACACAACTGTTTGCGATGGACATGGATGGTGATGAAGTTGTATTCATTGGAAGTGGAGACAAAGGAAGCAAAGGTCGAACCTGCAATTGAAGATTTGATTATGCAGTTCGCTGATATTTTTGAAGAACCATCTGCTTTACCACCCTTTTAGAATAATCACAATCACAAAATTTCATTGATAGAGGGTTCAAATCCAATAAATCAAAGACCCTACATGTAACGCCCGTGTCCCAGAAATTAATTATCGGTTAATTAATTGGGATGTTCTTTCGAGTTTATGAACCTTAGACAAGTCTCGAGAAATTAATTATGGGGTTGAAATAATTAATTTGGATTGTTCCGGGGGCGTCATAATTTGTTTCGGAAGTTTTGGGGTTTTTCTCAAAAGTTGGAAGGTTTGGTTGACTTTTCTTCTTCTTCTTCTTCTTCTCGTGAGTTGCCATTTTTGGCTGAACTTGGGAGCTGGTTTGAAGAGAGATAGAAGAGGGAAAGGAGTAGAGAAAGTGGTTTGTAAGCTTGGTGAAGCTTAGTTCTTGTGAGAAGCTTGTTTTTCCTTGTGAGTGTGTGAGCTTGTGAGCTTAGAGGAAAAGAGTGGCTGAAGCTTCTAGAGCTTGGCGTGAGCTTGGGTGAGTTGGTGTGAGCTTGCCGTGAGCTAAGGAAGCAAGAGGAAGGACTCTAGGGAGTTCTTGAGCTCGGATCTGTTGTGTGTGAGCTTGGGAGAAGCTTGTAAGAGGAGATCTTGGAGCTGGTGTTTCACGGAAAGGCTAGGGAAGAGGGAGGAGTCTTCTTGAGCTTGGGGAGTTCAATCTAGGCTTGATTCTTCCATTTTCTAAGGTGAGTTGTGACCAAGGGTGGCTTAGACCTTGTTTGGGGGCTTGTTGGGGTTTTAGGCAAGCTTTGAGGGTGTGCCTAGGATGCTTAGAGGCTTTGTGGTCTGGTTGTTAAGCTTAATCTAGTGTGTTTAAGCTTGTGTAATGTTGGTGAACCTTGATTATTGTGTTGGGTGCTTGTTAAGCTTGGTCTAAATCCAGTTTAGTGGTTTCCGTTGGTTCCATCGGTCATGCCTGACCGATGGAAGTGGCCGCTGGAACCTATCGGTTGGGTCCATCGGTCAGGACAGACCGATGGGTTGTGTTGCGGTGTTCCTGGCATTTCGCAAGGACACTTGCAGCGGTTAGAGCAGACCGATGGAGTGTATCGGTTGGGTCCATCGGTCAGGACAGACTGATGGGTTGTGTTGCGGTGTTCCTGGCATTTCGCAAGGACACTTGCAGCGGTTAGAGCAGACCGATGGAGTGTATCGGTTGGGTCCATCGGTCAGGACAGACCGATGGGTCGTGTGGCAGTGTTCCTGGCGTTTCGCAAGGACACTTGCAGCGGTCAGGACAGACCGCTGGGACCTAGCGGTCTGGTCCATCGGTCAGGACAGACCGATGAGGTTGGTTGCAGCGTTTCCCGGCAATTCGCCAGGACAGCTGTAGTGGTTAGGACGGACCGATGGGGTTCATCGGTCAGGTCCATCAGTCAGGCTAGACCGATGGCTGTCCTTGTGTGGTTTGTCCTTATGTGTCTCCTGGTTAGCTTTCGTGTGTGTCGAATTGCTATGGTGCTAGATTTGTATTGCTATTGATTACCTCTCATGTGTTGATGTTAGGAATTGATAGGGCCTTTGTGGTGAATCTTTTTCATGCGTAAATTGTGATTGTGGTTGTATGCCTTGCTTGTGGTTTTCGCATACCTGTGGTTGGGAGGATCAATCTCACTCAGCGTTTGGTTTTCCAAATGTTGATGCATCACTTTTGTCGATGCAGGTAAAGATAAGGTGTGATCGTGGAATCGAAGGCTCGGAGGGAGAGGATGATTAGGACCGGGGTTGTATGCTTTACCGTATTGTATTGTATTTTCTGTTGTATTGTAGAATTGCGTATTCTATGCTTTGGTATTGTGTCGTTGTGTTGTATAAGTACTTGGAGAGTATTTAAAATGTATGGGCATTTTAAATACTAAGTATTTATGTTTGTTAATTGCAAAAAAAAAAAAAAAAATGCGGTCGTCACACTACAGGTATGCTTTATACCAAAAGAATGAGATTGATTAGATAGTTAAAGACCTGCTAATCTAATGGTATTATTCAGGCGAGTTCTAGTCCATGTGCTTCTCCTGTTGTTTTAGTGAAGAAAAAAGATGGTACTTGGAGATTATGTGTAGACTACAGGGGTTTGTATAGCATGACTGTTAATGATAGGTTCCCATTCCTTTAATAGAAGATCTGATGGATGAATTAGGAGGTTCAAAGATTTATTCCAAGATTGATCTTAGAGCAGGTTATCATCAAGTGAGAATGGATCCAGTGGATATTGATAAGACTGCATTCAAGACCCACAATGGACATTATGAATACATTGTGATGTCCTTTGGTCTCACAAACGCTCCAGTCACATTTCAAAGTTTGATGAACTTGGTGTTCAATGAGTTTCTAAGGCAGTTTGTGTTGATATGTTTTTGATGATATTCTGATTTATAGTGATTCAGTTGAAGCACATGTGCCTCATCTACAGATAGTGTTTGCTTTAATGAGAGAGAACAAACTATATGCTAAAAGAAGCAAGTGTGCATTTGCTACAGGAAAAGTGGAATATGTGGATCATTATATTGAAGCTAAGGGTATTTCTACAGACCCGAACAAGATTAAAGCTGTAGTAGACTGGCCTAAACCAGGGAATTTAAAGCAGTTGAGGGGATTTTTAGGAATGGTTGGTTATTATAGGAGATTTGTCAAGAATTTTGGTTCTATTGCTCGACCGCTGACAGTATTAACCAAGAAAGATTTTTTTTTTATGGAATGAAGAGGCACATGAATCTTTTGAACATCTCAAGATAGCTTTATGTTAAGCACCAGTGTTGGCTTTACCCTTGTTTGATAAGCCTTTTGTGGTAGAGACTGATGCTTGTGGACAGGGCATAGGAGCAGTGTTGATCCAAGAGGGTCACTTTTTGGCTTACATTAGTCGGCATTTGAAAGGGAAGCAGCTTCACTTGTCCATTTATGAAAAGGAGCTGTTAGCAGTGGTTTTTGCAGTTAAGAAATAGCGCCACTATCTACTTCCAGGATATTTCATTATTAAAACTGATCAGAGGAGTCTTAAGTACCTTTTGGAACAGCGCTTGAACACTCCTATTCAACAGCAATGGCTACCTAAGTTGCTAGAGTTTGACTATGAAATCCAGTATAGACAAGGGAAAGAGAATATTGATGCAGATGCATTATCAAGAGTAAACGGAGCAGGGGTACTTCATATGGCTATGTCAGTATTGGAGTGTGACTTGTTAAAAGAATTACAAATAAGTTATGAAGCAGATGCTAAAGTGAAAGGAATTATTAAGGAATTAAAGAAGAAACCATATGCAAAGAGATACTATTCGTGGAACCAAAACATTTTAAGAAGGAAAAGCAAGATTTTGGTTCCCTTTGATGTCGATCTAAGGAATTCAATACTTCAATGGTTGCATTGTTCAGGAACTGGGGGACATTCAGGGAGAGATGCCACAAATCAGAAGGTAAAAAGTTTGTTTTTATTGGAAGGGGATGTCTAAAGAGATACAAGCTTTCATTCGTAGTTGCAGTGTGTGTCACACTTGTAAGTATGACAATACCGCTTCTCCGGGGTTGTTACAACCTTTACCAATTCCTGAAGCTATTGATGGTTTGTCCATGGTGTGATTTGTCCATGGACTTTATTGATGGTTTACCTTCTTCTTCGGGTAAGGCAGTGATCTTTGTTGTGGTCGAGAGATTGAGTAAGGCAGCATAATTTATGGGATTGCAACATCCTTACACGGCTCTTACAGTTGCTCAAGTATTTTTGGATAATGTTTTTAAGCTTCATGGCTGCCCCAAGTCTATTGTCAGTGATCGAGATTCAGTGTTTCATAGTGATTTTTGGAAGGAACTGTTTTCATTGAAATTCTCGAGTGCTTATCATCCTCAAAGCGATGGACAAACTGAAGTGGTTATTAAGTGTTTGGAAACTTACTTAAGGTGTATGTGCAGTGACAGGCCCCATTTGTGGAGTAAGTGGCTTCCTTTGGCTGACTATTGGTATAATACTACATTTTATACCTCTACACAATTAACACCATTTGAAGCTGTGTACGGTCAAGCACCTCCTCTTCATTTGCCTTACTTACCGGGAGAATCAAAGGTGGCTGTAGTAGCAAAATGTTTGGAGGAAAGGGAACAAATGGTTCTTATTTTGAAATTTCATTAGCTCAGAGCACAGCATCGTATGAAGCAATTGGCTGATCAACATAGGATTGAAAGGGTTTTTGACATTGGTGATTATGTGTATGTGAAGCTCCAGCCTTATAGGCAGCAGTCTGTGGTCAAGAGATCCAATCAAAATCCCCAAAATATTATGGTCCTTACAAGGTTTTGGATAAATGTGGTTGGTAACTTATAAGTTGGATTTACCTTCAGGTTCACAGATCCACCCTGTTTTCCATGTATCCCAGTTGAAGATTCTGGTGGGCAATGTTCAAACATCTACTCTGCTCCCTTCTATCTTGACAGATGTGTTGATAAAAGAACCAGAATTGGTGTTAAAGAGGAAGATGGTCAAACACCAAGGTAGAGCTGCAACAATGGTGTTGATCAAATGGATGAATGAAACTGTAAAAGAGACTACTTGGGAATTGTTTTGATATTCAGAGGAGGTTCCCACATTTCGAATCTTATGGACAAGCTTCTTCGAACATGGGAGATTTGTTATAGGAAAAGTTAACAGTGAACACTCTATCGGAAGAAGAAGGTTTGAGTGTTGACTTAAAGCTGAATAAAGAAGAGAGGAATCAAAGGCAGAAAAAAGAACACGTGGACGAATGAGATGTATCCAGGAGATAGTTTGTTACGATTAAAAGCAAACTCAGAAATATTCATTTCATATCTTGATTTCTGATTTCTTTTGTAAATTCGTTTTCTCTGTAATTCATTGAATCACCATTGTTGAAGTTTTACTTGAGCTTTGCATCGGTGAGTCGTATAGTTGTTTTCTATGAACATCTATTCGAGTTGATTCCTAATAAAGTGAGTTCGTTATCTGAAATTGAATTGGAATTTTCTTCATCATTTCTCCTCTGATCGCTCAACGCATTGAACATGGCTACAATCTGTAGCAGGGCTTGTGGGTTATCTTGCGGCTCAGGCCAAACATAGAGATCGTTGTCGAGGCCGTAACAAACGAAACCCACAGAGTTACTGCAAAGAACAGAAAGCTCTGTGGCTTTCTTCATAAATCTTGGAACTATCCGTTTGAAAAATGACTTCTTCCTCTTCAAATCATCATCAAACTTGTTGGGTTTATCTTCTCGATGAGCCATGTATTTTTTTTTGTAGAAGAAAATGAGTGATTAATGGAAGAAGAAACTCGATCGATGGCAAAAGAGAGATCAACATATAAAGACATTGAAGATGATTTCTCTTCCCCAACGGTCATATATTGTGAAAACGCATTAAGCTTCTTTCATTTTCTCGCCAAAAAGCCTAGATTTTTTTTTAAATGTTTTATGTTTAATTTGCGAAGGCCATATTTTTTGTTCTCTTCCTTCTTCCTTTATTTTATTATTATTCGATTACAAATTATAAGAACAATTACAATGACGATTCTACAATGGACAATTCTACCGTCTATATATGACATCTACGCCAAACGGTTCCACCTGCACCACACTGAAGATCTCCTATAAACTTGCCTCCATTAATCTACATAAATGATAATAAATCGTACTCTCTGTGATTCGAACCCCAAACCTCCTGGTGTAGAAGCATTAATGATCCCTTGATAACCACTAGGCCAAGGGGGCTTCCACTATTCTGGGCGAGAGTTTCTTCTGGTGACTACTGGCTATGCTTTCGTTCATATATGGGCGAGAGTTTCTTCCGCCACGATTTTTGTTGTCCCTCTACTCTCCTCTAGTTCTAAACTTTTCTTGGTTCTCAACCGAATATATTTTCTCTTTTGCACCTTCACTCGCTGAAATCCTTCGCCATTCTTTGTCTCCTTGCGTTTTCCGACAACATTCTCTAACTCAGCTCTTCTGTCACCAGCTCTCGGTTTTTATTCATATCTCGGGCTATATACCCAAAGATGTTTTTTGCATCTTTTTTTCTTCCCACTCGCTGGATTCCAATCCACCATCATCTTCAATCTCCATCCTCTATATCCTGATTTGTGCATGGAAATTGACTCCAACGGAAGCAACTCTCTTAGAGTGGATTTCTTCCTCTTGTTTTGACTTCTTCCCTTTGGGAGAAATTAGTTCTTACTTCCTCCCTTTCAAAAATATCATTTACACATTCTTTCTCCTCTATGAAAAAAATATGCCATCTTCAAATTTTCTTGTCCAATAGAGGTGTTGTTTCTTTGATTCATAAACCGATAATATTATGCAATTTTCTAATCAATTTTTTATCTTGTGCCAATTATATATAATTTTTGTCGACGAATCAGTCAACTTTTTAGTGGTCGGTCTTGAATCTCATTTCAATACTTCTAACATTTTGTACATCAACTTTTGACATTGTTGCTGCCGCTGGTTTTCCTATTTGGCTCATTGAATTGAAGTTGATGCTCCTACCCGGATCTAGGTATGACTTATACTCTCTTCGTTCCTTAAAGAGAGTCATTCTAGAGTTAAATTTTTGTGTAAAAAATGTCATTTTACGTTTCTAGTGTGATTTTAAAAACGATATTCTAAATTATCCTCTATACAAAGCTAAAACTCTTTGAATTTTAGTCAATATCAATTAATTAGTGGTATATTAAATGAGGGCAAATTTGTATAATTGTATATTTTCTTATTTTGTGTGAAAAGTGTCAAAGTGACAGTGTTCGTGAAATAGAGGAAGTAATCTCTTATAAGTTGCAAGTAGGCAACATTCATCATATTTGAATTCTTATTTCTTTGTTTTTCATACAATATATTATCTCAAATTTCCGCTTGTTCATGTCTATTTATTTGGGTTTTTTTTTGCACTTATAACTTGTTTGATGTTCGGTTTGCTTGCATACCGAAGAATTATTTCTCACTAAAAATATAATTTTATTATTTCTGTAAAATTTTGATAGATTTAAATATATTAAAAATATATATGTTTGCATGAAATAAAATAAATTTATGAGTTAATTTGATTCATTAAATTTGCTATATTGTTAATCCAATCAATTTACTCTATAATGCTTAACACTTAACCAATTAGCATAATGAATTAGATTGGATTATATTCAATTAATGTTTTTTAAATAATTAGAAGCACATGAGAAAACTTTTATTAGATCCTAAATAATATAAATTAAATGTAAAATCTAAATTTGAAAAGTAAATTTTAAATATCATTGATATAATAAGAATTAACATATACTAGAAAAATAGAAAGTAAAAAAAATATTTTTATTTTTTTATTTTTTGTTGGTTTTTTTATTAAGGAAAACAAAACAACACAATTTTTTACACATGTCACAATCTAATTGTTGAACCGACACATGTCATGATCCTATCAATTATAATTTTGATATGTGTCGGGCTTTCGTGAGACAAACCAATATTTATATAATAAAAATATAAATTTGAAAATAAAATTTAAATATTATTGATATAATAAGATTTGACATATATTAGAAAAAATGGAAAGTAAAAAATAAATATTTTATTATTTATTTATTTTATGTTGGTTTTCTTTTTTTATTAAAGAAAACAAAAATAACACAAATTTTTTACATGGGTCTGAGTCTAATTGATCAACCAACATGTGTCATGCTTTTTTCAATTTAAATTTTCTTATTTATTTATTTTAAGTTGGTTTTCTTTTTTTTCTGAAGGAAAATAAAAACAACACAATTTTTTTATACGTGTCAGAATCTAATTAATCAACTGACACATGTGATGATCCTACTAATTATAATTTTGATATGTGTTGAGCTCTCGTGAGATGAACCAATATTTAGATAATAAGATATTTGATAAACTAATAAATATTATAAAAAATCAAATTCTCCAGTCTCTAGATAGAACAATGTAAAAATTAACAAAATTTGATCAAATAATAAATGTTTTTCTGAAATTCCTATATAAATATTTAGACTCATTAGTATCATAAATTAATAATCACACAAACACACACACACACACACATATATATATATAAGATATTATGATCATGTATGGCTCGTGTCTAATTTTTATTGGGTCAAAAAATTGTTATGATGTAATTTAAACTATGGAGTTGTAGGTACGCTACGTCAATAATTTCTTCATCAATGTAGGTAAAACTTTTTTGTAAAATTTTAACTTCTAAATATGTACTTTTATTTTTTTATTTTTATAGTCTTATTATAGGGTGTTAAATGGTGACAGATGAGGTCATTAATTATGAATATGATAAATTTGAATTTATGTGTATTTTTATATAAGTGAATTCAGTAGCTTTTGGTATTTATTGTCAAAAGAGTTTTGTCCTTCTAAATATTAAATGTTCAAATCGAAATTATAAATTTATAGCATCTAAAATATTAATTTATTTAGATTAAATTATCTTAACTCAAAAAAATTAATCTTTTAAAGTAAAATATTAATTGATAAAACAATTGAAACTAATCTCACAATAATTTAATAAATACTAATTTATCTATAAATTATCACTGTAAATTAATAAAATATCAGGGTTAATGTTGTTAACTTATATATCTCATAATCAAGTAAACAATCAGAAAACAAGATAGAGAGGGGCGGTTGTTATTGCTTACATTGTTGGTATTGGGAGGGCCCTTTGTCACATGTAAAATTTTCAAGATTATAGTGTTTTTTATGTCGTCTATTACATCATTAGAGATCATACGCGACCACGATGGAAGACTCTATCTGCAACACTATGAAACCTCTAAAAAGCTTAACATCCATTAATCTACAAGAAACTGCGTTCTCTAGGAATTGAACTCTAAACCTAGTGTAGAAACTTTTAAATCCTTGACCAATGAGTCATGGATGCTTCCGCAATGTCGTTGATATATTTTGTAAGACAAATTAAAGCCCAATTTGTTTTAATTTTTTCTGTGTACAAAGCCCTGGGCGGAACTAGTATATAATTATGGGGTGATATGATACCCATAATTACAACTAAATTAACATTTTGACCCCTATAGAATTAAAATTTTATATTTTGATTTCTATAATAAAAGTTTCTACCTCTGCCATTACAGTTATTACAGTTACAGTTACTAAAAAACAGTTATTTTCTTACAAACCCTATAAAACTGAAAGAAAGCTTTCAGTTTCCCTTTTTCACAAAAAAAAACTGCTCTTCTCTTCTTCTCTGCGAAAATCGACGAGACCCTGCAAAAATCAATCAGAATCACGCCGCCGGTTTCTCTTCCCGGTTGTTCCAGCCGCGCCTCCTCTCCTCCGTCTCCTCACTGCCGCATTCGTCTTCCGCCTGAGATTCCGAAGAAGAACTCGCAGAGGACTGTTCATCTTCTGCCTGAAATTCCGAAAATTAGAAACTCAAATCTCTGCAAGTCAAACTCGATTTCGGCATTCGAAAACTAGAAAGGTCTGTGTTTAAGTTACTTTGAAGTTATTATGTTAAGATTTGACAGCGAAAATCATTAATGCACATTTTCTAGGTTTGCGGGATTTACATTGTTCGTTTGAAAGGTTGAAGATAACTACGGTATGTAAACGACATTCTGACCAATTTTCCAGCCATATTCCGGCAATGAATTACAATTGAAATAATTTGAAAAACTTTGGCGCAGATTTTTTGATGTGGCTGATTTATGTTTCATATGACGGCTGAATTATTGGATTAATATGTTTATGTAATGGCTGATTTTATAGAGCAATGTGTTTATCTAATGGCGGAATGGCTGATTTATGTTATGGTTGATTTATTGGATTAGTCATAACTGACTGATATATGATTTAGTTACATCTGATTTATGGTTACGTCATGGCTGATTTAGGGTTAAGTTACGGCTAATTTATGGTTTAGTCATGGCTGATTTATGGTATTTAGTGGTTGATTTATTTCTTTTGCTGACTGATTTATGAGTGTTTAGTGGTGATTTATTTTGTATGCTGGATGATATATGAGTGTTTAGTGGCTGATTTATTTTTTTTGGTTCTGATTTATTTTTTTGGTGGCTGATTTATGTCTTTATAAACATATGGATTCTTCTGATGGAGCAAAGAAGTACCCACTCACACTTTACGAGGAAGGGAAATCTCCATTGCAGAATAAGAGCATGAATCACAACTGTCAATTGGACAATTTCTCACGTGTTAGAGAAGCAATAGGAAAAGATGCATGGGATGAAATTAAGAAATCATCTCTTGGACTGATTCCTAAGCTAGTTGATAGCGATTACGTGTGGTCTGCTAAGATTGTACATTTTCTACTCACCCGCTAGTTGGCAATACAGAATGAGAATGAGATTTGGGTAGTGATCGGTAGTCAACCAATTAGGTTTAGCTTATACAAATTTGCTGAGTTTACAGGGCTAAACACAGATGCACTGCCAATTGAAAGTTGTGAAGCTGACTACACTAGCTTTTGGACAGAGTTAGGTGTTCCGCATGGAGTTGGACCAAAGTATGATGAATTGGTTAAAGCATTTGGTAGGTGTCGTGGATTGGATTTAGCAAAAAAGAAGATGTTGGGGTTGCTATGTATTCTACACATGGGTATTCATGGTTTACATCATAATTCTAGACTACCTCTAGAATCTGCAAAAAGTGTCTTCAAGGATGAAAACATTGATGATTATCCATGGCGTCGGGTGGCATTTAAAAGTCTTATACAAGGTGTTAAGATTGTTCAGTATGAAGAAAATTCGTATACCGTCAATGGCTGCGTGCACGTGTTGCTTTTTTGGGCGTATGAATCAATTACGGTGTTCGGAGAGCATTTTGGGAGAATATTACAACCGACAGAAATTTTATTTCTTCGATGGGGTGGAAATCGTACGCGTGAGGATTTAGATAAGGTTATTAGTAAGGAGATTGCACAGTATGGTGAGGTAATGTTTTGAATCGATTATAGCTGGCTTCTTTAATTTATATTTGGGCTGACTAATGATTTAGGTTGTTTTGCGGCTGACTTAGTATATATTGTAGCTGACTTATGAACCATGTTATGACCGATTTAACTTTTTTTATATACATGCCATAGCTGACTTATAAAATATGTTATGCCTGAATTAGTATATATTGTAGCTGACTTATGAAATATGTTATGGCCGATTTAACTTTTTTTATATACACGTGATAGCTGACTTATGAAATATGTTATGGCTGACTTAGTATATATTGTAGCTGACTTATGATTTAGATTGTATTGCGGCTGATTTATTATTTAAGATTGTAGTTGACTTATTAATGTTTGCATATTTGATTTGTTCATGTGTTGATATAGGTGCGTGCTAGGAGGATGATCAAACCGATCTCTCACCGAAAGAAGTTTCAGTCGTTTCTCCAACTCCCCTTTACTCTCGTATCGTTGTCCTACAGCGATATTTAGCGAAGACATATCTAACTTGATAACTGGATCAGTTTCTTTCAAGACTTTCTTCGCAATATTCTGTGGTCTTTTCTTCGGAGGCAAAGTTGGTGAATCTTCATCTTCTTGTTTAGGCTTCCCAATTAAGCTGAAGTTATCATCATCAGATGATGCACCATCCGAGTCGTCAAAAATATCAAATCTGCTGTCAAATTCGTCACCCTCTTCATCTTCAACTTCTTTTTCGTACTTTCCATCATTGCTTTCCATATCTTCGTAATCGCGAATCTCCTCAGATTTTGGTCGTTTACACGCATTGTCAATACCTTCATCTACAGATCCCTTTCTGTATTCTTCTTTACTTAACTCCTCTTCTGAGACATGACTGAATGGACGTTTCATCTTCTCTTTCGATTTATCCATCTGAATAACTTCACTGCCCTCTTTATTTATAACTTCTACACAAAGACGTAGCTGTTCGCTCTTTCTTAAGCTTAGAAAACCTTGCAATTGACGACAATTACATATATAAACCGGTGGAGTATCGAGCGTCATTTTTTTCAATGTCTTGCTCGGGAACATGTAGCTCAGCTAAATCTTACAGCTTTGCTCATCTAACCCATAATCCTCCATTATCATTTGAACAAGATCGACGAATGTTGTCTGTTCAGTGACATCTAGAACTCTACACCCTCGCTTGTCGGCGTTGAAAATATATCTATTTTTCAGTACCCATTTTCCACAAACAATAATAACAGGGTCAATCATTCCAAAGAAGGTAGATGAACGATGAACAAAAGAGATAAATGAAGAAGAAGATAGATGAACAACAACTATGAAGAAGAAGAACATTGTTAAAGACGATGGCGTAGAGTAAACCTAATTCTGGAGCTGATATGGAAGCTGACATGGAAAACATGCCACCAAAAGAACTTATAAATCAGCCACTAAAAATCAGCCATCAAACAAAAATCAGGGGAAAGACTATTTAAGTAATTATAAAAAATTTTAAAATCAGGCAGTAAACACACATAAATCAGGTAAGACAATTAAGTCGGCCGCTACATCGAGGAAGTATGTCGTCAAGAGCATTATATTACAGTAATTACTTTATCGCTACTTACTCAGCCGTAATTAATGTGACTTTTCAGTTAATCAGCCTTTTGATGGCAGCTTTACAGTAAGTCAATCACAACAAGATACCATAAGTCAGCCGCTTTAAAATAAATCAGCCAAATAAGTCAGCTGGATTAATCACTTAATCAGCCAGATAAATATAAGTCAGCCCTGTCAAAGCAATAAGTCAGCCAACATTTAATAACTCGGTCGTCAGAAAAAAACTCAGCCGTGTCTTATACATTTAAATCAGCCAATATCTCATAAATCAGCCAAAGTTCTAATAAGTCCGCCGTGTCGTGTACTTATAAATCAGCCGATATCTCATACATCAGCCGATATCTCATAAGTCTGCTATGACTTCAGGCTGATTAATGACTCAAAATCAGCCACCAAGTTAATAAGTCAGCCGTTTACGTAAGTCAGCCGTTTACGTAAGTCAGCCACTCGCCCAATAAGTCAGTCATCAATAAGACGTGATAAATCAGCGGCAGACTTTCATAATATACATAGGCATTTTTTGTGCCACGTAGGCTGGACGCATGTTTTTAAGCTGACGTGGAAATAAATAGTAATGGCATTTGTGTAATAACGTTTGTATTATCAAATGCTTATAAAGACAGTTTGGGTACTGAAAACATTTAAGTAATATAAAAAGATTTGACTATTTTTGGTCATTTCACCTAAATTGTGTACTGTTTAAGTAAACTTCCCTTAAATGAAAGTATGTTAAAATACTTTTCCTTAATTTGGAAGAAAGAATCATATACTTTAAATGACTTAGGTGGTTTGCTTTTCTTAATTTAAATTGAAGGCTTTTCTTAATTTAAATGAATCTCACTCCTAATATTGTTTTCTCGACTTCTTCTCCTTTTCTCTCTTTTAATTTTTAGTCAAATTTGGTCTGCGTCAGCTCTCATCAAACACGAGTTCTCTTGTTCAGGTAATTTTCTTATATGTTTCGAGAATTTGATTTGGTTTCTTCTGTTTTAGATTTTTTTTGATAATCATCTATAGAGAAAATATTTAGGTTTTTACGATTAGTTTTACCTCCAAGTCTTGCTTTATACAAGATCTCACTCAGGAATTTATAGTTTAGAAGCCTAACCAAGTTACCAATTTAATATGTCTTGTAGTAAGGTTCGTTTATCTCAATTTCAGCTCTTCAAGGTACTTAGTCTCAGTTGGCATATTGGTCTTTCATTTTATGCGAAGGTTGATCTACTTTCTACTTGCAATATATTTTTGGATAAAACCTGAGCGTGTCAAAAAAAACACTAAATATATTTCGAGAATACTAAATATAAATGTTTTTCGCTGTAAATCTCTTCTTCATGCCATGTGTAATCTAACCTTGTTTTCCTCCCACTATTTGCCAATTATATGTTCAATTTTTAATCTTGTTGTTTAAATACCTACTTGAACGTCGAAGAATCTTCAAAAAATTATCACGCTAATTCTAAGGCTGTACACATTTTTTTACACCACTTGCCTTTTACTCATTTGCTTGAGACTTACTGTAACGACCTAGCATTGGGATTTTAGAGTTTGTATGCATGGATGAGTAAAACGGGGTTGTTTATGAAGGTTAGAATATTTTCAAAGTGTTATTATTTATTCTTCCTTAGTCGTTAATAAAAGAGTTGATTTTTGACTACATTTTATTAAAATGTTTGGAAGTCCAACGTCACTCTCTCTCTCCTATTGAGATCTCGCATGCTAAATAGTAGATATTCCTAAGAAAATATGAATCGAAATCAGAAAACATACCACATAATTTGATTAAAGATTATCATGAATTATTAATGCTAACAGGAAATTCGTGACAAAAGGATTTCGTTTAATAAGTTTTTGGTTTGTTAATTTTCTCTGTTTACAAGCCCATATTCTTTTTAGTTAAATGAAAGCATGTTAAAAACTTTTCCTTAATTTGGAAGAAGGAATCAGATACTTTAAATGATTGATGGGGTTTAGAAGGTTTACTTTTTTTCACCAAAGCAAATATAATATTTTTTTTCTTGACTTCTTTATCAATATATATATTTTTTTTTTCTCGACTTCTTCTTTTTTAATTTTGAAAAATTTACTAAAACAGCCAATTTTGGTAAATGACTTTTAAAAAAATCACTTGCTATAGCAAACGTGAATAGTGATGCTACAGTAAAAAATTTGAACGATTTTACCCTTTATTTTGTGAAGAGAAATTGTTTGGTACACAAAAACAGTTTTTGGTACACGAAAACAGTTTTTGGTACACGGAAACATAAATTTTTCGTGGACAAAACATAGTATAGAGAGTGACGTCTATAGTACACTATAGACGAAAATACTAAACAAAATTTATAAATGATTTGTACAAAAACAAAATACAAAACATTTGTACAAGGACATTTAAAAAAAAAAAACTAAACCCTCATTGTAAATAAGGAATCCAAACCGATTAATGTACAGTCGGTAGTCTATAAAAACTATTTAAAAAAAACCATAAATTATAAATAAAGAATCCAAATAAAATTCAAGCAGTCTTGTGAACAAAATATATAGCATAAATTTGTTTATGAACGCTCGTGGACAAAATAAAACTGATAGAAAAAAAAAGTTCATCTGATGTAAGGGTAAAATCATATTTTTACACAAAAAATAATGACTTATTTCAAGGGACTTTGTAAAAATGGTTTTTTTTCGAGTTGCATAAGTGAAATAGTGACTTTTTTGAAACTAACTTTTTAATTTTTAGGCAATTTTTGTTTGTGTCAACTCTCATCAGACACTTTTTCTCTTGTTCAGGTAATAAGAGTTTAATTTGGTTCATATATTTTAGAGTTTCGTTTTGTTTCTTCTCACCTCTCTTTGTTTTTCCTTACTTTTATTTTAGAAACAATGTTTTTCGTTTAGTCTTTGTTATCACCAGAAAAGGTGAACTTATATTATCTTTATAGCACATATAAAGTTGCATGCTTTATTTCCTTGTATTATTAAGTTTTGGATTTTGTTATATGAAAAATTATTCACATGCAGTAATGTAAAAATATATTTAAACGATAAATGTTTTTTGTTTTAATATAAATCTATAATAATAAAACTGTTAATAACAGTTAATAAAAATAATATTTTAACGATTTACTATACATATATATATATATCTATATATATATATATTTACTGTGAATTCCATCATTTAAAACGTATTTTGGTATTTGCATATGCAATGCGTGAGTGTCTCGCATAGAATAATATATCCAAGATTGATGTGTCTTATAAAATTCCTCATGGCCAATTGTAAGATTTAATTAAAAATATGAAATTCCAATATTGCTTTGTTTTACCATTTCGAATTTGTGATATTTGACTCTGGCGATTATGCATGTTCATCAATAGTACGTAGCTTGTTTCTTATTTTCTTTTCTTTTTTTTTAAGCAGGAGCAATTATGGCTGGAGAACTAATTGTGTCGTTTGGAATACAAAAGCTTTGGGACCTATTAAGCCAAGAATACGAGCGATTTCAGGGAGTCGAAGATCAAGTTAGTGGACTACAACGTGATTTAAACTTGTTAAGCTGTTTTCTAAAAGATGCATATGCAAAGAAACATACAAATGCAGTGGTGAGAAAATTTGTTGAAGAGATACAGGAAATTGTTTATGAAGCAGAAGATATAATTGAGACATATCTTCTCAAGGAAAGACTCAGAAAAACAAATGGAATCAAGATGAGGATCAAAAGACTTGCTTGCATTATTCCAGATCGCAGGAGACATGCATCAGATATTGAAAGCATAAGTAAGAGGATCTCCAAGGTGAATCAAGATATGCAGAATTTTGGAGTACAACAGGCTATCGCCGATGGTGGGTATATGCAACCTCTAAGTGATAGACAAAGGGCAATGCGACAAACATTTCCTATGGACTACGAAAGTGATTTTGTGGGGTTGGAGGCAAATGTTAAGAAATTGGTTGGATATTTTGTGGAGGAAGATGATGTTCAAGTGGTTTCCATAACCGGGATGGGTGGTCTGGGCAAAACCACCCTTGCTAGGCAAGTTTTTAATCATGAGATGGTTATAAAGAAGTTTGATAAACTTGCATGGGTGTGTGTTTCACAAGATTTTACCCGGATATCTGTTTGGCAAACGATCCTACAGAGTCTCACATCTAAAGAAAGAAAAGACGAAATCGCGAAGATGAAAGAAGCTGACCTCCAGGGTGAACTCTTTCGACTGTTGGAAACGTCTAAATCATTAATTGTTATTGATGACATATGGAAAGAGGAAGATTGGGACCTAATCAAGCCGATATTTCCACGGAAAAAAAGTGAACACACTCTAGACATGGTTAATAAAGAAATATCATACTCAGCTAGCACTTTGTGTTTATTTAATTTATTTTTTGCAGGTTGGAAGGTGTTGCTTACTTCTCGAAATGAGAATGTTGCAGTTCGTATAAATACAACACATACAACACATATCAACTTAAAACCAGACTTCCTAACCACTGAAGACAGTTGGGAACTTTTTCAAAGGATAGCACTTGCTAGAAACGATGCATCCGGTAAGCATTCAATGAAGATTTATAATGCTGATCAGATTAAGCACAATCTTCTTATCCCCAAATAAACATCTCTTTTCTTTTTAGTTCCTTTTCAAAAAAAAATTTCAAATAAAGTATCTTGGTTTTGTATTCTATATGTAGCATAATTTAATATAGTGATGATGTTGTGCAGAATTTAAGATTGATGAGGAAATGAAAGAGATGGGCAAGGAAATGGTCAAACATTGTGGAGGACTACCATTGGCTGTCAAAGTTTTAGGAGGTTTGTTTGCTGCAAAATACACATTGCATGATTGGAAAAGACTATCTGAGAATATTGCATCTCATATAGTGGGAGGAAGAACTGATTTCAATGACTACAAGAATCGTTCAATTTACTATGTATTGTCTCTGAGCATTGAAGAATTGCCTAGTTATTTGAAGCACTGCTTCCTCTACCTTGCTCACTTTCCAGAAGATTATTACATAGATGTGGAGACATTGTCTTATTACTGGGCTGCAGAAGCAATACCAAGGCCTAGGGGTTACGATGGAGCGACCATTCGAGAGGTCGGAGATGGATACATAGAAGAATTGGTGAAGAGAAACATGGTTATTTCTGCAAGGGACAAGTTGACTTCGAGATTTGAGACATGTCAGTTGCATGATATGATGAGAGAAGTTTGTGTGCGTAAAGCTGAAGAAGAGAATTTCGTAGATATGGTTGGTACTGCAAACTCTCAGTCTCCTTGTAAGTCTCGCAGAATCGCAGTATACGAGGGTGAATCATCTGATCCAAAGGGGATGATGAAGAATCCAAAACTTAGATCTCTCTTGTTTATCAAATATTTTAGAGCACTGATGCCATGGGATTTATTGTTTACAAGGTTACAGTTGTTGAGGGCGTTAGATCTCTCTTATACCGAGTTTGAAGGAGGGAAGGTACCCTCTAGCATTGGGAAGCTCATCCACTTGAGATATTTGAGTTTATTTCTGGCAAAGGTAACTCATCTACCTTCTTCTATGCGGAATCTGAAGCAGCTGCTCTATTTAAACCTATTTGTATATTGGGATTGTACACTCTACATGCCCAATAATGTCTTGAACGAGATGCGAGAATTGATATACTTCTATTTACCTTTAGAAATAGATGATAAGGTAAAGATGGAATTGGATAATCTAGTGAACCTGGAGACATTGGAGAATTTCTCAACAAAGCATAGCAATGTGAGGGGTCTTCACCAAATGAAAAGGCTCCAGACTCTCTCAATGAAGTTCAATGGTTCCATGAATAATGAAGAAAGATTTGTTTTGGATTGCGTTCATCTCAAACATCTGACGTTGGAGGACATATATATGCCAAGGTTACCTGATGAGCAACATTTCCCTTCTCAACTTACAACCTTAGCTCTTTTTAATTGTCGTTTGGAGGAGGATCCAATGCCGATTCTAGAGAAATTGCTTCAGTTGAAAGCGGTTTATTTAAGGTATAAATCATTCTGTGGGAAGAGAATGGTTTGTTCGGCTGGTGGGTTTCCTCAGTTGCAGAAGCTAGTGTTAGATGAACTATCAGAATGGGAAGAGTGGATAGTAGAAGAAGGCTCCATGCCCCTTCTTCATACTCTCGTTATCTATAATTGTAAGAAGTTGAAGGAGCTTCCTGATGGGCTGAGATTTATCACTTCCTTGAAAGAACTGCAAATCATAGCAGCTCCTTTGGAATTTAAGGAGAAATTGTCCAGAGGAGGAGAAGACTTTTACAAAGTTCAACACATTCCTCTTTTGAAAATCGAATTAAAGGTAATTCATATTTTCCCATAGAAAGAAAAAGAGGATAGCTCAACTTCATAGTTTGATGCAAAATAAATTTGATTTTTTTGGAAATTAAATTCAGAATTTTTTATTTTTTCAACAGGTCAATCCCTTCTGAAGCGAAAATCTTCTATGTTGGATTGTGAGACTATATGTCCTTATAATTTAAGTAATAATCTCTTTAGCATTTGTTTTTATGTGTGTTTCTATTCCCAATCCAACTTTTGGTTTCTGTTAAACCGAAACTCTTGTTCAGTTTAAGTTTGATTTATGGGTATACTCCTACTTGCAATATAATGATCGATGATGACATGAAGAGTGGTCTAGTGGATGATGCAGTGTACGTGTTCGATGAAATGTCTTAGTGAGAATCTCCTGCACAGTTTTGGTTTGTGATGAGTGCACCAATAAATCACTCTTCTCGCTTAGTCTTCTTCCTCCTCTGCCTTATTATTCATCCATATTTGACTTGGTTGATTGTTTGGATATTGTTTAAAATTGAATTAGGCTGTATCAGAGAATGCTATGACGGCAAAACAATATGCACCATACACTATACGGGTTTTCCATCTATTGTGCTATATACATATGATCTCTTCTTATTCCAATTCTCGGTTTGGTTATCTTAATCTGGTTAGTTGAAATCTGCACATATATGATTGAACATTGTTTGACCAGTAATCAGACCAATAAAACTTCTAATCTTTTAACTATAAAATGTTGAATCTGAGCTTTGGTATTGATATTTGAATTGTCCTATTTCCCTGTAGTTCATAGGAGGGTGAGCGCTTCTGTAAGAGGTCGACTTCGAAATGTAGAGGACCTTACCTTGGATACACAGTTACAATTATTGCTTATGTTCAAACTCTGCAGTGGGAAAACATGTTAAGAAAAAAATATATATAGTCATAGAGAGAGAGAGAGGAAAAACAATTGCATAGTCATAGAGAGAAAACAATTGCATTTTCTATGGAAATGAACTTCAATATATATATTTTTTTCAACAGGCCAACCCCTTCTGAAGAAAAATATCTCTTCCATTGGATTGTGAGAGTATATATCCTTTATCCTTTATTGCATATAAGAATCTCTTTAGCATTTGTTTTGATGTGTGTTTGGTTCCCAATCAAACTTTTGCCTTATGTTTGACTCCACCATTCAGAAGAACATAATTCAGTAATTTCTTCTCTTTGTTCTGTTTTTGTTTTGGTTGTTTAAAACATAATCCAAGGTTTGTCTCAGGCAACAATTGTTAAATAGATATTGTGGTTCAGTTTAGTTTCGGTATGAAACTTCCATTTGTTTATCTCTTGTCAATGAGACTCGATGGTTTTCTTAGACAATTGGAAGTGAAGTTTTGGGCAATTTGATTTATGGGTATACATGATGACATGAGTATTAGTCAAGTGGATGATGCAGTGAATGTGTTCGACGAAATGTCTAAGTGAGACTTAATCTCCTGCACAGTTCTTTTGGTCTGTGAGTTTGTCGAAGAAGAAACAACAGAAGATATGGTAAGTAGTTCCATGGATGCCAAACTGATTTGTGTTCTTTGAAGTTGGCTTGAGGCTTAGTTCAACCTCAATATCTGTTTTGTTACGAGTTCAGTTTTGTTTATTGTTAACATCTGCTTTATTTGTCATGTATCATTGTTGAGTGTAGTCTTAGAAAAACAATAAAGGCTAGTTGCCGGCTTCATCCCATTCCTCTGAGTAATCTCAATCTTGAAGTCCTCCAATTATGCTTCTTATAAATAAAAGTCATTTGATTAGTTAACAAGTTATATGAAAGCCCACATTCTTAGTTAACTTTACTTAAGCCATTTAATTGCCAAAGGATATGGCTCAATAGTATAATCAAAAGTCATGCAAAACATGGGAGCTAACAACTTTACAAAGAAGAATGTTTGACATCATAAGAATAAACATTTCTAGGAGATATTATGTTGATCATTAGCTTTCAGTTCATTAAGATGTCAATATACTCATTTTCTCTTGTCAGACTTAATTAACGTATGGTTTGAGAAACCACTGAAGAGATTGACGTTGCAAAATTTTGTACTTATTTCACGTCAGCGAGAGAACTCCATTGAATATTGTTAATTAAAAATCATGTCCTCTCAAGACTTCCAAAATCTCCAAACTAGCCAAAATGAAAGAGTTCTCTGTTCTGGAGCCAGAGTCTGCTATTTGACTAAACATTTTCTTACAAATTTTGGGAGGTTCGGTGTAGACAAGATATGAGTATGTTAGAGATTCTCCATGAGGACAGGTAAAGAAGACAAAGTTGAGATAACTTGCATTACCATGGCATATGCATAAGAACACAAAAAGTATAGAAACTCTCTTATGCAATCATATGTGGACTGAAAAACCTGGAAAATCTTAATATTTATATGCCAAGATGATCTGATGAACAACATTTTGCTGATGCAGAGGTGTTTAATCTACTTGTGAAAAGTATCGAAAATGTGGAGAAATGAACCATGGTGTGTTGAAACTCGATCGCTGCATGTTTTGTCTCCAAGGGTTATGTGCCTGAAAACTCTGGTCACTCAGAGAGAAATCCAAGAGTGAAAAGTTTAAGCTTGATATGCAATTTTGTAACCATTTATGCAAAGTTGAAGAAATCTTTCAATGTTCTCAAATTATGAATAAAAAGCATGACTACATAATCCCTTCTAGTCCTCGAGAAATGAGAAGTACAATATGTAAGAACAAGCCATTTGAAATTATGTTATTGTATCTAGTGTGGCTTTAAAATTGAAACAGTCTAGGTTTAGTTCTGCAGAGTTTGATGGTCTCAAGCTTCAATTTTATGGATTTGCTAGTGCAGGGCTTTTCTTGGTGATGATCAGCTTAATTCTCAATGATTGAGTTATATGGATATTTTCATATCCCAATGTTTGGTTAAAAAATTAATCAATCTATGGAATGTGATTTTATCCTAAGCTTATTTGTTTGGAGTATTGTCACTTATTGGAGTGCCTAATCAAAGCTAATGAAGGAAACATGGCATCAAAGATTTTCTAAGATAATTTGATTCTTTATTGTCATGTTCTTCAGAGGTTGATCCAAATAGTTAGTCTTCAACTGTAACTGTAAATGCTAGCAGTATATTATCCTATACAATTATTGTTATAGAACTGATATGCTTATGAATTTACATTTTTTTACAACTTGGTTATTATATTAAGAACCAAGAAGAAAGAAACTTCTTTGGAACTTTAAATTTGGAGGTATCATTCTCTTGTAGTACTTACTTTTCTTAGGAAAAAATTGGTTTGCAGCTGCAGTTACAGATTAATAATGAGATATTTGTACAGCATGACTTATTCGCAGAAACTTTGCGCACATGTCACTTGTCCGAAGTGTTATTTGGGAATAACATTTCCTGGGACTGTACATGACATTTTTGTCCTTAAGATATTGAGATGGAAACAAAAGGACGTCTAGTTGCTGTTAAAACAGTAACAATATATATAGACTTTGTGAAGACTTTATACTGTAGCTCACGATATTATTTCTCATTCTTTTCTTCTCTCTTTTAATTCTAAATAATTCACCTTCTTCTCTCTTTTGTTTATGCAGAAGTCTCCTTCTCGTTTTCATTACTCAAGAACTTCTAGAATTTTTTTTGTTTTCAGAATTCATTTCTCAAGAACTTCTCTTTTCTTCAAAACTATTAAAAGCATCAAGCTATACCCTATATTCTGAAGAATTCTTCTTCTTCTCTCTTTTATTTCTCAAGAATTCTCCTTCTTCTCTCTTTCATTTCTCAAGAACTTCTAGAATTTTTTTTTGCGTGGTAATCGATTTTGAAGTCACTGAAAAGGTATTTCACTCCAAATTTTACAATAAATTACGTGGTGGATTCTTTAACTCGTCAATCCATATGTAAAAAAAAGGAGATTGAGATAAAAAACAAGGTTTATAGTTTTTTTCTTTAAATTTCTGAAACAAATCCAAAATATTTTTTTGTTGCTTTACTATTTTAATATTTATATTTAAAGTTT
The DNA here is from genome assembly GCA_028015245.1 of Cardamine occulta. Taxonomy (NCBI): domain Eukaryota; kingdom Viridiplantae; phylum Streptophyta; class Magnoliopsida; order Brassicales; family Brassicaceae; genus Cardamine; species Cardamine occulta. The sequence continues at coordinate 3,827,157 of CM051368.1, forward strand.
ATGTGCCATAAATCAAGATATATGATATTTTATTTTGAAATTTCTTAAAGGATTTAGAATTTGAATGTTTTAAAGGATTTACATGTTAAGAATTTGATGGTACTAGTGTTTCTCTATGAATTCATAACATAAATGTATCTATTACAAAATAGATGTTGTAAACCAAATTGAAATCTATATTTTTATGTTAATACATATTATCGATTTAGATATACATATCTTTCTCATAGTTTTTACAATCTAACATGTTGTGTTTGTTTTCAGAATTTATACAAAATTCAAAACAAAACCTCGTAGATCAGCTAACACATCTATACGTATATATCATCCGTAATTGAAATTTCTTGGACAACTACAATTTAGCACTCCTCATTTATATACATGTTTCAATAATTATAATCTAACATGTTTTGTTTGTTTACAGAATTCATGCAAAAATGTAAACTAAAACCGTCTAAACAAGTGGACACATTTACAACTCTACAACCACTACAAGAAAAATACCGCAAAACTGACGGCCAATTCCGTCGGAAATCCGTCGGATTTGGCAAAATCTGTCGGAAATCCATCGGTTTTTTCCGTCGCTTCTATCTCGTCGGAAATAAAAGCTGCGTCGGAAATCCGTCGGAAATTCCGATGGATTTCCGACGGAACACCAAAATCAGGATTCCGTCGGAAATCCGTCGGTTTTAAACGGACGGATTTCCGACACATTTCAAATAAAATAATATTTAATTTATTGTAATTAATATTAATTAATTGTAATTAATATTAATTAATTGTAATTAATTATAATTAATATATAAAATTAATTCGGAATAATTATAAATTAAAATTTAAAATTATAATTATAAAAAGTTTTAATTATAAAATTTTAATTAAAATTAAAATAAAAAATTAAAACATCTTCATCTTCTTCTTCATCTTCTTCATCTTCTTCATCTTCTTCATCTTCTTCATCTTCTTCAATTCTTCTTCATCTTCAATTCTTCTTCAATTCTTCTTCTTCTTCAATTCTTCTTCTTCTTCAATTCTTCTGGATTCAGAAATATTACGAAAATATTTTGACTCAATCTAGAATTTTCTAGATTTATCCAAAATTATGCAAAAAATGTTAAGGAAAAATTAACTAAATTATTAATAAAAATTTGTCCCAAAAAAAATAGGCCCTTGTGGGCCAAATTAAAGGCCCACATTCCTCAAGACCTAAGACCAAGCCTATGTCCGGCCCGACACAGCGGTGCGGCGGATGTATGTGGTATTGCATAATAGCCATCAAATGTTGGACATTTGCTCATTTTGATACTTAGTCAAAATTACAAATTTTCTAAGCTTTTCAAGCTATCCACTTTGGACACTCATTTCTCATTCAAATTGACTTCAATTTTGACATGTAACTACACTATCTGATAGTGCTCATTACAAGGATTCCATAGAACCTAAGATCCGGTTATTCCGGTCATAGACTTCACCAGAAAATTTGCCTGAAATTTGGCCAAATACATTTAGTCAAAATTAAGTTCCAACAATCCCCACTTGAATAGAAATGACTCAAAACATATGATGACTCTACAGACTCGATAGACTTAGACAGAATTTACAGACACGACTGACAGACTTTCGAGAGTATAAGCAAAAAATCACTATCTGTGAGATAATAACATATTTCAGCCTTGAACTATTCATCATTAATATCTGTCGAGTTTACTCACCCAGGAAGTGAACATGATGTCTTGAACCACCCAGATTTTTATGTAAACTTAGACAACATATACAACCCAGTTTCATTTTCTCATAGAACTAAGTTCTCTATTGTGTTCATTGTGGCCTTGAACTTGCCTGGTTAATCATGAGTGAACTTGGAGAATGTTGCATGATGTTCATCCTCCTAGAAACGGTCTCATTTCATACTCAAGTGACTACCACTTGCTTCTGTCATATAATAAAGTATCATGTAACACTCCGCATATATGAAAGGTATGGATTTATTCATATAAAGCTACGCTTATCCTTTACACATACAGGAAGCACTGTTGGTCAACAAAGAACTAGGTAGTGACATAACGTCTTTCAGTGCTTTTATCCGAGTTTACTTGATTTAGTTGTCCCTTTGAACTGACATCATGGGATCTCCAGTCATGTAGGTTGGGTATCTATCAAACATCCTCTTTTAAGTCATAGGCTTTAAACTCATTCTTTTTGATGATTTTACAACTTTATATCATGACACACCTTTATGGATCCTCGGTTGTCATCTTGTTTGATATAATCTAGTTAGATTACACAAATTGATATCAATTGTCTAATGGTTGTATTTTGTCTTCTTAAAGACATATCTAACCATTCTACACAAAACTCAGTACCCAGCCTATAGTCAATAGACTATCATAGTGTACACGTGATGCTAGTACTAGTTTTTTTTTTTCTTTTTCATATAGGACTATAATCCGTATCCATATGTTTTGGTCTATTTGTCACCATTTTAAGAGGTGATACCGCGACTTTTGTCAGACACCCCCACATTTTCAGGTATTTGTACAAAGGTACAATACCTTCCCAAAGCTCATATGACGTCTTACCAATTACTTTGTGAGGTATTCCAATTGTGACCTTTTCCGTATGTGGTAAGCAACGTTGTCCCCCACATTTTCTGAGATAACTAAGAGTTTTACAACATTTTGTCTAGGGTCCTAGTGGTCATAAAGAAATACATCTTCTATTGCCACGTCTTAAACCCATTCCCATTGAACTTTTTCGGCATTAGTCCTACGCTTACAACGCTAGGCACTAACGGATTCACATGTGGTAGACCACTCCCAAAATAAGTTTGGTACGTAGACTCACAAGACCTGATTTTATGAGAAATATCTCCAATGCTTCCATCAATGGCATCATCAACATTGTTAGTCATTATGAATTAGTTCACAATAACAGAAGTTAATCAGTGTTTCTAAACAAAATGTATAAGTGATTAAAATTAATTTATTTCGCTACACAATGCATTCTCTGAAAAACATTTTCACGATTCGCTTTGAATTTCTGTGAATATCACAAAAGCTTACTGATAGACGTTCTCAGAAACCGGTAAAGATGTTCTTGAACGCTATTTTCAGATCGCATAGATCGGTTAAGAAAAAAAAATTGTGAATCTGCCAAAGGCCTTCGTGAAAATTTTGTATTCATTTTGCATATTCGCTGTTCGTAAGATCCAATCCGTTTAGAGCTATAAGCAGGAAACATATTTATTGAATTAAGATTGTAGGACTGCGAAATCCTGGATTGAAAATCACAAACAAAATCCGATTAAGAAAAGACGAATACGCGGAGGCGAGATATAATCTATTTCCTTAATTCAATAAACCTCCTGCAGTGTGGCGGTTTGATGAGATTTTTGAATCCCAGGATACAACCGTGTTGAGACTATAATCGCGACACTCGATTATAGAATATGCGAACTAGATTTACGATATACTCTCGAGACTTACTTTTAAGACAAAAGAGAAGAAGGAGATTGCTGAAAGCTTTTTGATTTTCGTTATTGGATTCGATTCAATCACATAATTTGAGAGAAGATGAGAGACTTTATTTATAGTGAAGAGTAGCTTGATCTCCAAGGAAGAGATAAGCTTTGCGAAATTTAGCTCGATCCGCAAGAATACAATATTCTGCAAATATTCCGCCTTGTTTCCACAAGGATAAGGATTCATAAATATTACGAAAATATTTTGACTCAATCTAGAATCTTCTAGATTTATCCAAAATTATGCAAAAAATGTTAAGAGAAAATTAACTAAATTATTAATAGAAATTTATCCCAAAAAGAATAGGTCATTATGGGCCAAAGGCCCACATTCCCCAAGACCCAAGACCAAGTCTATGCCCGGCCCGACACAGTGGTGCGGCGGGTGTGTGTGGTTTTGCATAATAGCCATCAATCTCTCACTCTCTATCCAATGTTGGACATTTGCTCATTTTGATACTTAGTCAAAATTACAAATTTTCTAAGTTTTCCAAGCTATCCACTTTGGACACTCATTTCTCATTCAAATTGACTTCAATTTTGACATGTAACTACATTATCTGATAGTGCTCATTACAAGAATTCTATAGAACCTAAGATCCGGTTATTCCGGTGATGGACTTCACCGGAAAATTTGCCAAAAATTTGGCCAAATACATTTAGTCAAAATTAAGTTCCAACAGTTTTTTCCAACTCTTCATCTTTATATGTATGTTTCAAAGTGGAAACCTGCACAATTAAGTCTACTTATATAAGGAAATTAACTGAATTATACACGTGCTACTAATGTTTCTTATATTTTCTGCCGTCAATATTTATGGCCGGTAAACTGTAGAAACGTTGCATGGGTCGCACATATATTTATCAAACATATATAATCAGGACCTAGGGTATAGTTTCATCTTCTCAAAGCTATAATTACGGTTCCGATACTGTACAGATGTCCAATGGGTTCGCACATGCATTTTCCAAACATATAAACAGGACCTAGAGTATAGTTTCATGTTGTCAAAACGAGCTTTACGGTTTTGATATTGTACACCCATGGGTTCGCACATATATTTTTTAAACCTATAAACAGGACCTAGGGTATAATATCATGACGACAAAACTATATTTACGGTTTCTATATTGTACGGATGTTCCATATATGGGTTCGCACATATGTTTATCAAACATGTAAACACGACCTAGAGTATAGTTTCATGTTGTCAAAACGAGCTTTACGGTTTTGATATTGTACAGATGTCCCATGGGTTCGCACATATATTTTTTAAACCTATAAACAGGACCTAGGGTATAATATCATGTCGACAAAACTATATTTACGGTTTCTATATTGTACGGATGTTCCATGGGTTCGCACATATGTTTATCAAACATGTAAACACGACCTAGGGTATAGTTTCAAGTCGTCCAAAGGAGCTTTAAGGTTTTGATACTGTAAAAGATGTCCCATGGGTTCACACATATGTTTTCAAACTTATAAACAAGACCTAGGGTATAGTATAATGTCGTAAAAACAATATTTATGGTTTCGATATTGTACGAATGTCCCATGGGTTCACACATATATTTTTCAAACTTATAAACACAACCTAGGATATAGTATCATATCGTCAAAACTATATTTACGGTTTCTATACTATACAGATGTTCCATGGGTTCGCACATATATGTATGAAACATATAAACACGACCTAGGGAATAATTTCATGTCGTGAAAAATATATTTACAGTTTTGACACAGTACGGATGTCCCATAGGTTCACACATATATTTCTAGAGAAGGTTTAGGTAATTAGAACCTTAATCTTGTTCTTGATACTTTTCGTTCTCATATTTCTTGATACTTCTGCTTCAGAGGCTTGTTTTCCATAGTAGTGGCATAAATCCCAAGGCCTTCTTCTAACAAAAGATGAAAGGATATTATTGATACTTTCACCATTAATGATATTGTTACAAAGCTTTAGATTAAAAAATGGAATGAGAAAGCGAGAGAAAAAGAAAGAAAGAAAGAGAGAGAGAGAGAGAGAGAGAGAGAGAGCTGGACATATTAGAAGGAGAAGAAAATCGTGCCCAGAGTTAGAGAGATAGAAGAAGTTCAATTTCTCGATTTTTTTGTTCAGATCTATTTTTAATACAAATAAAAATCTTGATGGAGATAACGGACGTATGTAGCTGGTTAGTCAAAGTTGCAGTTAAATTATAAAATAAACCTAAAACCCAAAAATGAGATATACCTCGAATTTTTAATGATATAATATCTTTTATAATTTATGTGTATAACTCATGTTTTATTGGACTATCGTTGTTTTCAAGGTCTTTTGCTCTGTTTTTCACCAAACTTTTTTTAACATGATTGGGCTCTTATTCATCAGTGGAAGAAGGAGAAAAAGACCTTGAGAAACAAATATATTATTTATTTTAAAATTGAATTTAGTGAAAATTATAAATATGTATTGAACTCATATTATATTAACAAACAAGTATCATGGACGGGCAAAGTTATTTTTTATTATTACATATTTGTTTTGTAAATCAATATGTTATGACCTATTCAAAAATCTAAATTCTGATGATTTCTTTAACAATTATAAAAAATCATTAAATTATTAATAAATGATTTGGAACAATTTGATCTAAGCGCATGAGGGTATACATCATACATGGGAAACTTAGGTTGAAATGTTTCTATTGTTTGAGCCCCAAACTTTTTTTTGGTTTTTGAACCCCAAACTTACTATTGCTGATTAGCTAATTTTCTCAAAGAAAATGAAAAGAATTGACCCTTGCACGGCATGATTTTATATTTGTCTTATTCATAATGAACTGATTAGCTGTTAGCTGTTAACATGATCTTATTTTATTTTGTAAATTGCTTAGCATTTACCACGGCCTTGTTTTATCGCGTTAGTTTTCTCAATACGCAAATATGACAGAAAACAAAGAATATAGCTATGTAAATTACTTTTTTTTGTTTGTTTGATAAAGATAGCTATGTAAATTATATAACTTAAAAAGTAACCATATCTATAATATTTGAATGCTATTTAGGGACATAATAGTCAATAATACTTCTCCTTATTTTCCCACCTTCATAAATACCCTTTTATATAGTATCTTCAGCAATTTATGTGTTATATACTGACTAACATAAAATGGAAAAACCCCTCAACTTTCGGCTCATCCATTTTTAAACCCTCAACTATTTTTTTAGTAAAACATTCCCTTAACTATAATCTGTTAATAGATTTGATCCTCCGTAAATAGGTTTTATCTACGATGATGGAATGTTGTTTTGAATGACATAAATCGTCGACGGATTTGTATTTATCATAAAAACAACACGAATTTTAATGCAAAAATGACATGAAGTGTATGTATTAATCTCGAATTAGACACTTAGGGTTCTGTTTTAGTGATTTTATTGTGGATTTTGAATGGCTTAGTTTGTTGTTTAGAAGTTGATAAAATAATAAATAAAAAACACATTAATAACGTGAACAAATATCCAACAATTCAAGCTATTAATTGAACAATATTTTATTTTAAGAAACCGACACAAATAAAAGAACTCCGCAACATTGTTTAACAAAAACAAATAATAATCCTAAGAAGTATCACCAGTTGCAACATAAGACACTGCATATATCCTGAATTACACACTATCAACACATTAAATTTGAAGAAAAAATTGTGCTTGCTGAGTGGTAGCCACAATCTTCTATTTTGGTACTGCTTCACGCTAGTATGAGCGTCTATTGTGTCTAACGTTTTGACAAATTTTGTAAGTATGCTAATCTTGTTGTTTCTATGAAAAATCTTATTCTATCTATGAATATTTTTGTTGTTTCTATGAAAAATACAAACGCCTCAACATTTCATGTCATTTAAAATAATCTTCCATCACCGTAGACGGTTTAGAAGGGTCAAATCTATTAGCGGATAATAGTTGAAGATATTTTTTTACTAAAACAAAATAGTGGACGGTTTAAAAATGGATGGGACAAAGTTGAGAAGTTTTCTCATTAAATTCTTTTTTTTCCTATCTACTATAATTAATTCTACATAAATATACTTAGAATTCAAAATATTAAACCATAAACCTAAAAGCTTAAATTATAATTTTAAGTAAATTATAAACCCTATAAAATAAACCTAAAACCCAAAAATGAGATATACCTCGAATTTATGTGTATAACTCATGTTTTATTGGACTATCGTTGTTTTTCAAGGTCTTTTGCTCTGTTTTTCACCAAACTTTTTTAACATGATTGGGCTCTTATTCATCAGTGGAAGAAGGAGAAAAAGACCTTGAGAAACAAATATATTATTTATTTTAAAATTGAATTTAGGGAAAATTATAAATATGTATTGAACTCATATTATATTAACAAACAAGTATCATGGACGGGCAAAGTTATTTTTTATTATTACATATTTTTTTTTGTAAATCAATATGTTATGACCTATTCAAAAATCTAAATTCTGATGATTTCTTTAACAATTATAAAAAATCATTAAATTATTCTATGTTTGAGAGACAATAATAAATTATATTAACTCGTTAAATATCTTGGTGATAACATAATGATGAGATTTATAATAAAAGAATATAGAAAGAAAACAAATAGATATGATGAATATCTCACCATATAATCATGTAAATATACACAAATGAACGAATACTGAAAGAAAATAAATAAATCTTCTAAATAGTGATACTATATATTGCTCTCTTATATTGCAGAAAAGTTCTTAAACCATCAAATGGATTTTAAGAACATTTGTATGGTTCCCCTGAAGATTGTAGGCTTAGAACTTAAAGTAAGGTAGATAAACATACATTATGTGCAAGAGAAGATAAGTGGGACACCTTAATTTTATGGATTTAATAAGAAGCTTTCAGCAATAGAAGGTGCAGTTTGATTTTTTATTGCAGTTGATTCTTTAATAGTTGCACCAGCTTCAAACTTTGAGCTTTATGTCTAGTAGAGAGGTGAGTGAAACTCACATCGTGCTCTTCAAAACCGGAAGATGGCAAAACTTGATATTCTTCTGGGATAAAGAGACAATGAATATGAAATAAAGAGATATGAATCTAAAATAAAGAAAAAAGACGTGAACTTGGATCGACTACAATTGTTATTCATATAATTTCAGATTTATGTTAACGATAGATCTAAGAAATATTAAAAAAGTGCTAGAAAGAGAGCGAGAGATGGATTTGAGTCTAACATGAATTGGATTTTCAGAAGAATATAAAAATGGCTTGAAAAATCTTGATACAGTTTCAAACTTCCAAAGATCATGTAATCACGATGTGGTGTGAGAAAATTTCTGATTAGTTGGTTGTTTGTTTGATTTAAAAATATGTAGAAAAATAGAAAATCTGAGCAAGTTGCGTTTTACTTTTTCTTTGATAACGTTTTTATTAAATTTTTAAATTATGAAGCAAATTCCATGTGGAAGATTTTTATTGGCCATATGACTTGTGTTTTATAAGATAAAAGATGTATTAATTATTTTTTAAAATATGTATTTAGTTACATCTTTCTTTCTTTAATATAGATGAAGATAGTTATCATATATAGGTTTTGTTTGACTACAATATAGGCTTGGGTAACAAAATAAAAAAAAAAGTCTAATAATCTGTTGGTAAATACGTCTAAAACTTTTATGATTCAAAAACCGAATTTATTTATTTTGCTATATTATTTCAACAAAAGTATTATTTACAAAGTCTTATTAAACACGAGAAAGTGGAAAATAATAAGGAAAGAAAAATATAAAATCACACAAAAATTGAAAAGGTACGAGAAGGAGACTATCGACAATCTTCAAACCATCGCCTCATTATCTTGAAGATCAGCATAATTTGATTAAAGATCAGCACGTATCATTAATGTTAGTTTTGTTTTTTTCCTAAAAATAAACAGTTTCATTAATAACAAATCAGGATTACAAAGTCAATATACAAAAATTTTCGGAAAAACAACTTATTACATAAGCAAATATATATGTCATATATTGAAGACTGTAATAACATGAGAAGTGAATATGACGATGCTTCCTGAAGTAAAGACTTATTCGCTAATTGTAGATTACATCCGTTATTTTCCTTCTCTGTATTCCATCTTCTTCTAATGCAAGTTGCGTGTTTGGTTAGCAACTTTTGGTTAAAAACTCCTAATTACACACAATATTATAAAACTCAATGCTTCCGTTTGAAGTTTTATTTCTACAATTGGATACCAATGCTTCTGTATCCAAGACCTTCTAACATGGTTTGGCTTTCACTTTGTCCTCCCGTCATATTAATCTCTAGTCTTTCGCATTCCCCATGGTGGTTTCCATAATGGTTGTTTCCAAAGTAAAGCCGCCAGAATTTCAACAAATCGTAAAACCAAAACATATGATCCAATGAATATTTTGTCCAACGGAAGAAAAACACCGGTGACTGACTGGATAACACCATCGAAAACCTCATGAAAAACTCGTTAAGGCAAAACCAGCCATCATCAAGTGAAAAAACCTCGTTGTTGAAGAGCAAAAAAAATACCATTTCAATCGTTTTGAAAAGAAAGGAAATTTAAATAGTGTAATAGAGACGAATTGCTTCATGAGAAATTGCAGTATCCTTTGAAAATGATTTGCCTCGTGTGGTGACAATTGTATTATCCAAACCATCATAGTATGGATGACAGCTATCGATGATTTCGAAGTGCCGTTTATTAATCTGTATCGTCTTCTAAGATCCAAAATTAGCATAACCCTAACAAACACTTCAAAACTTTCGCAAAGAGTTGTTGTGTTAGACATCGACTCCATTAGTCTCCGAACACAAACATGAAGACATCTTTTTTTATTTTAAATTTGTATTCTAGTGAAATCACAATCTTTATTTTCTTTTCTGAATTTGTTTTGTCGCAGATGGTAATATTTTACATATGATAGTTTTTATGTTTATGATTTTTTCTGAATACTTTTTATGTCTATGTTGACTTATTAACAAAATTAATTTTTAAATTGTCAGATTTATATTTCATTTCTATCAACTTAATAACTTTTTTATTTACAATAACTTATTTTAGAACAGTTTGCTTATGTTTTGATTTATTGATTTTTTAGAAAATTTTGACTTATTATAACAGTTGACTTATTATTTTATGTTCATGTACTTATGTTTTTCATGAATTGTTTTTATATTTAGTATACTTAATTTAAAAAATAAAAAATTACTATGTTAAAATAATTATTATCTAATATCTCAAGTAAATATAAATACACAGAATATTATTTTCATTATATAATATAAATATATAATTGACTAAAAATAATTATTATCTTTACTAAATAAAAAATACAGAATATAGTTCTCTATTATATAATTTTAATTAATTAATTTGTTTCAGCTCCAAAAGGGAGGATGATCCTCCACATCCATTATACATATTCATAAGTTTCACAGTTTAGGCCTGTAGATATATCAAACTCTTTCAAAAAAACTCATTGCTAAATCCCAACAGAAATGATATTTTGTTTTTGAATTAATTATATCTAAAATTTTAACTAAATCTAAAAAACGTAGAAAATAATTATAATTAATTTCAAAATATTTAAAAAATAAAAAACATAATTATTTTGACTAATTAAAAATTATTTATCTTAACTAAATAAATAAATAAATTATGTTTGTAGACTTATGCTTTTGACATGGATTATTTATTTTGGTTATACTTTAATCATAACAAATGTAAACAAAAATGAATTATTATTTTCAACTGAAAAAACATAATAATTATTATTCAAAATTAATTTTAGGAAATAATTATTATTCAAAATTAATAAAAAATAATGATATCTAATATCTTAAATATATCTATCAAAATCTAAATCAAAATTATAATAAATTGAAATTTGTACTTAATTCGTGAATTAATTTTAAAATTTTAATAAGTAAATTTATATTAATTATTTTCTAATAGATTTAAAAATTAAATAATCAAATTCGTTTTTTTAAAACATTTAAGATATTAACTAAAGACAGAAATGACATTTAAAAAAAATATAAGGTAAATATTACTACAGTAAAACCTCAAAAAAATAATAATGTTGGAACCGGAAGATTTTATTAATTTAGAGAGATTATTAATTTATCGATAAATTATATTAATTTATAGAGAGATTTACATAATTTTAAAATATATTTTATATTTAAAGTAAGAAATTGAAAATAATACTTTAATATTTTTAGCGGCAGTTACATGTTAGGAAACAATTATCGTATATGCAATTTTTAATAAAATTTTTGATATAATTTGAAAAAATAATACCATATGTTTTTGATGTAGTATGACAAAATTATAGATGAGTTACACAAAAATACAAATTTATGAATAAACAAATAACACTAGAGTCATAGTTCACTAAATTATCTTAGTTATATTTTATAGTTTTATATAATTATTAATTTATGATATTGATGAGACCATATAATTACATATAATTTTTTTAAAAATTATTATCTTATTATTTTATCGAATTATGTTAAATATTATATTGGCCCAACTCGGGACCGGAAAAATTTATTAATTTAAAGAGGTTATTAATTTATAGAGGTTCTATTGTACATTATAATTTACAAGAAAACTGTAGGATATATGAAAAAATTATTTCTTATTTTCTAGGTTTTGTGAAAGAGTAATGTGTAATATTATATATGTATATATTGTTGTAAGATGTTTTCCTTCGTGTTATAATATTTACACGGGTACATATATGTATATATTGTTTTGATGATGAAAGACATTGTACAAATGTTTACGATTTAATTTATGGTAAAACTTAGGATCCACCGATCCACTGATTTTGATGTTAATTTTCATCTTTTAAAAAAGTAATTCAATATGCAATGCGTCAGAACAACATTCCTAAGATTGATAGAAATTTATCATCACTTTTGACGATTTAACGGGAAAATGAAACTCCAAATATTGCTTTGTTGTACGACCTCGAACTTGTGATATTGACTCGTTGCAATTATAACATGTTCTTCAATAGTAGCTTGATTCTTATTTCCATACTACTTAAGCAGGAGCCATTATGGCCATGGAACTTGTGAAGCTTGGAATAGAAAAGCTTTGGGATAGAGTGAGCCAGGAATACGAGCTATTTCAAGGAGCCCAAGATCAAGTAACTGAGCTAAAAAGTAAACTAAACTCTTTAAAGTCGTTTTTGAAAGATGCAGATGCCAAGAAACATACAAGTGAGAGAGTACGAAACTGTGTGGAAGAGGTCAAGGAAATTGTTTATGACGCGGAGGATATAATTGAAACGTTTATTCTCAAGGAAGAAGTCGGAAAAAAAAGTGGCACCATAAGGTGTATTGGAAGATTTGCTTCCACTATAGTGGGTCGTAGGGAACTTGTGTTCAATATTGAAGGCATAAGTAAGAGGATCTCCAAGGTGAATCAAGATATGCAGAATTTTGGAGTACAACAGATCATGATTGCTGATGGCAGTCAGTCTTCACATCCATTACAAGACAGACAGATGGAGATGCGACAAGAATTTGCTAGGGACTCTGAAAGTAATCTTGTGGGGCTGGAAGCAAATGTTAAGAAATTGGTTGGATATTTGGTGGAAGACGACGATATTCAGATTGTTTCTGTAACCGGGATGGGTGGTCTCGGTAAAACCACACTTGCTAGACAAGCTTTTAATCATGAGATGGTTAAAAATAAGTTTGATAGACTTGCATGGGTGTGTGTTTCACAAGATTTTACCCGGATATCTGTTTGGCAAACGATCCTGCAGAATCTCACATCTAAGGAAAAGAAAGATGAAGTCATGAAGATGAAAGAAGCTGAGCTCCAAGATGAACTCTTTCAATTGTTGGAAACATTTAAATCATTAATTGTCCTTGATGACATATGGAAAGAGGAAGATTGGGACCTAATCAAGCCGATATTTCCACGGAAAAAAAGTGAACACACTCTAGACATGGTTAATAAAGAAATATCATACTCAGCTAGCACTTTGTGTTTATTTAATTTATTTTTTGCAGGTTGGAAGGTGTTGCTTACTTCTCGAAATGAGAATGTTGCAGTTCGTATATATACAACACATATCAACTTAAAACCAGACTTCCTAACCACTGAAGACAGTTGGGAACTTTTTCAATGGATAGCACTTGCTAGAAACGATGCATCCGGTAAGCATTCAATGAAGATTTATAATGCTGATCAGATTAAGCACAATCTTCTTATCCCCAAATAAACATCTCTTTTCTTTTTAGTTCCTTTTCAAAAAAAATTTTCAAATAAAGTATCTTGGTTTTGTATTCTATATGTAGCATAATTTAATATAGTGATGATGTTGTGCAGAATTTAAGATTGATGAGGAAATGAAAGAGATGGGCAAGGAAATGGTCAAACATTGTGGAGGACTACCATTGGCTGTCAAAGTTTTAGGAGGTTTGTTTGCTGCAAAATACACATTGCATGATTGGAAAAGACTATCTGAGAATATTGCATCTCATATAGTGGGAGGAAGAACTGATTTCAATGACTACAAGAATCGTTCAATTTACTATGTATTGTCTCTGAGCATTGAAGAATTGCCTAGTTATTTGAAGCACTGCTTCCTCTACCTTGCTCACTTTCCAGAAGATTATGCCATATATGTGGAGAAGTTGTCTTATTACTGGGCTGCAGAAGCAATACCAAGGCCTAGGGGTTACGATGGAGAGACCATTCGAGAGGTCGGAGATGGATACATAGAAGAATTGGTGAAGAGAAACATGGTTATTTCTGCAAGGGACAAGAGGACTTCGAGATTTGAGACATGTCAGTTGCATGATATGATGAGAGAAGTTTGTGTGCGTAAAGCTGAAGAAGAGAATTTCGTAGATATTGTTGGTACTGCAAACTCTCAGTCTCCTTGTAAGTCTCGCAGAATTGTTATACACAAGCTTGATGAATCCTATGATCCAAAGGGGATGTTGAAGAATCCAAAACTTAGATCTCTCTTGTTTACCAATGATACTTCAAAAAGGTGGATGGTATCGGATTTATTGTTTACAAGGTTACAGTTGTTGAGGGCGTTAGATCTCTATTATACCGAGTTTGAAGGAGGGAAGGTACCCTCTAGCATTGGGAAGCTCATCCACTTGAGATATTTGAGTTTATATATAGCAAAGGTAACTCATCTACCTTCTTCTATGCGGAATCTGAAGCAGCTGCTCTATTTAAACCTAAATGTATCTTGGAATTCTCCAATGTACATGCCCAATAATGTCTTGAACGAGATGCGAGAATTGATATACCTCTGTTTACCGGAGAACATAGATGATAAGGTAAAGATGGAATTGGATAATCTAGTCAACCTGGAGACATTGGAGAATTTCTCAACAAAGCATAGCAATGTGAGGTGTCTTCACCAAATGAAAAGGCTCCAGACTCTCAAAATCAAAATCAGATTCAATGGCGGGTGTACAATGGAAACTCTATCTTCATCTCTAAGTGAATTGAGTCGCTTGGAAAATCTTTATATAAATGGTTACAGATGTGGTGAAGAAGGATTTGTTTTGGATTGCGTTCATCTCAAACATCTGGAGTTATGGGACATATATATGCCAAGGTTACCTGATGAGCAACATTTCCCTTCTCACCTTACAACCTTAGCTCTAGAAAATTGTCGTTTGGAGGAGGATCCAATGCCGATTCTAGAGAAATTGCTTCACTTAAATGAGGTTTGTTTAGGGTATGAATCTTTCTGTGGGAGGAGAATGGTTTGCTCGGGCGGTGGGTTTCCTCAGTTGCAGAAGCTAGAGTTATGGAAACTAGAGGAATGGGAAGAGTGGATAGTAGAAGAAGGCTCCATGCCCCTTCTTCATACTCTCGTTATCTATAATTGTAAGAAGTTGAAGGAGCTTCCTGATGGGCTGAGATTTATCACTTCCTTGAAAGAACTGCAAATCATAGCAGCTCCTTTGGAATTTAAGGAGAAATTGTCCAGAGGAGGAGAAGACTTTTACAAAGTTCAACACATTCCTCTTTTGAAAATCGAATTAAAGGTAATTCATATTTTCCCATAGAAAGAAAAAGAGGATAGCTCAACTTCATAGTTTGATGCAAAATAAATTTGATTTTTTTGGAAATTAAATTCAGAATTTTTTATTTTTTCAACAGGTCAATCCCTTCTGAAGCGAAAATCTTCTATGTTGGATTGTGAGACTATATGTCCTTATAATTTAAGTAATAATCTCTTTAGCATTTGTTTTTATGTGTGTTTCTATTCCCAATCCAACTTTTGGTTTCTGTTAAACCGAAACTCTTGTTCAGTCGACTTGGATACATAGTTACAATTATTGCTTATGTTCAAACTCTGCAGTGGGAAAACATGTTAAGAAAAAAATATATATAGTCATAAAGAGAAAGCAAATGAGGATGGCTCGACTTCATAGAGAGAAAACAATTGCATTTTCTAATTCCTCTATGGAAATTAACTTCAATATATATATATATATATATATATTTCAACAGAAATATCTCTTCCATTGGATTGTGAGAGTATCTATCATTTATTGCATATAAGAATCTCTTTAGCATTTGTTTTGATGTGTGTTTGGTTCCCAATCAAACTTTTGCCTTATGTTTGACTCCACCATTCAAAAGAACATAATTCAGTAATTTCTTCTCTTTGTTTTGTTTTTGTTTTGGTTGTTTAAAACATAATCCAAGGTTTGTCTCAGGCAAATATTGTTAAAACGAAATTGTGGTTCAGTTTAATTTCGGTATGAAACATGATTTTGTTCATCTCTTGTCAATGAGACTCGATGGTTTGTTTAGACCTTTGGAAGTGAAGTTTTGGGCAATTTTATTTATGGGTATACATGATGACATGAGTATTGGTCAAGTGGATGATGCAGTGAAAGTAGGACTTAATCTCCTGCACAGTTTTGGTCTGTGAGTTTGTCGAAGAAGAAACAACAGAAGATATGGTAAGTAGTTCCATGGATGCCAAACTGATTTGTGTCTTGAAGTTGGCTTGAGGCTTAGTTCAACCTCAATATGAGTTCAGTTTTGTTTATTGTTTAACCTTAGTATCATTGTTGATTTGTGTAGTCTTAGGAAAACAATAAAGGCTAGTTGCCGGCTTCATCCCATTTCTCTGAGTAGATCTTAATCTTGAAGTCCTCCAATTATGTTTCTTATAAATAAACGTCATTTGATTAGTTAACAAGTTATCTGAAAGCCCACATTCTTAGTTAACTTTACTTAAGCCATTTAATTGCCAAAGGATATGACTCAATAGTATAATCAAAAGTCAAGCAAAACATGGGAGCTAACAACTTTACAAACAAAGGAGTAAATATGTTTAACTCCTGATGAAAAATGTTTGACATCATAAGAATTTACATTTCTAGGAGAAATTATGTTGGTAATTAGCTTTCAGTTCATTAAGATGTCAATATGATCATTTTCTCTTGTCTGACTTAATGTTGAACCATAGAAGTTCAATTAGGTTTTATAGATGGGATAGTTGCGCCTTGTGGAAAAGGCTGCTTACGTACTCTTGAGAAGGAATCAAGCCATTCGTAGTTCATTTTATCAAAGAATATTTAGGCGAATTTGTTCTTGGATGATTTCTAGATGTCCTGTGAAGAGGTGGGCAACTCTTTATTTATACTGATTTGAGGAGGTTTAGGACTTCCTTTTCCTTCTTGAATTATGGTTTCTTTTTCGTCCAAGCTTTCCTTTTCCAAGTTTATTTTCTTTTTTGAGGCGGTTTCTTTTTCTAAGTTGATTAGGTCGGTCTAAGTCTTCATGGGCCAACTCGATTGGGCTTCAAAGTAAGTCGGTTCTTGATTTGAGTCGGGTTTAAGGTAGGATGCTAAACCCGGTACCAACACTTAATTAATATATGGTTTAAGAAACCACTGAAGAGATTGACAATGCAAAATTTTGTTAGTTAAAACTTTGTACTTATTTCACGTCAGCTAGAGAAGAACTCCATTAAATATTGTTAATTAAAAATCATGTCGCCTAAAAGGAAGGTTTCTCTGTTCTGGAGCCAGAGTCTGCTGTTTGATAGGTAGCAGCATTTGATTAACCATTTTCTTACAAATGTTCGGTGTATAAAAGATATGAGTATGTTATAGATTCTCCATGAGGACATGTAAAGAAGACAAAGGTTAGATACCTTGCATTACCATGGCATATGCATAAGAACACAAAAAGTATAGAAACTCTCTTATGCAATAATATGTGGACTTAAAAACCTGGAAAATCTTAATATTTATATGCCAATATTACCTTATGAACAACATTTTGCTGATGCAGAGGTGTTTAATCTACTTGTGAAAAGTGTCGACAATGTGGAGAAATGAACCATGGTGTGTTGAAACTCGATCACTGCATGTTTTGTCTCCAAGGGTTATGTGCCTGAAAACTCTGGTTCTCTCGAGAGAAATCCAAGAGGGAAACATTTAAGCTTGATATGCAATTTTGTAACCATTTATGCATAATTGAAGAAATCTTTCAATGTTCTCAAATTATGAATAAAAAGCATGACTACATAATCCCTCATAGTCCTTGAGAAATGAGAAGTACAATGTGTTAGAGTGTATACTATTGCATGGCCAGAGGAGAAAATCATAATGTGTTAAGAGTGTTCACGTTTGGTACTTTGAGTTCAGTTGAGGTTTGGTACTTTTAGATACTTATGTTATTTGAGTGTTGAGGTTGGCATTATGTGATACTTATGTTATGTATGTTGGATTTGAAATGTGGTTAATGAGAAAGTATTGGTTGCAGATTTTAAATAATTTAAAATCAGGATTTAATTATGCAAATATGTAAAAATTCAGGGACAATTTTAAAATTAATAAATACAAATCGTATTACACCAATGATAACAATGTATTACTGTTATAACAACAAAACGTATAACACATCTTAAAATGCTATAATTTTCTAGTATATTATAGCACGGAAACAGAGGCTATGATATACTCCCTCCGTTTCAGAATAGATGATGTTTTATCTACTTTATTTTGTTTCAGAAAGTTTGATGTTCTAATCTTTTTATTTTATTTTTATTGATAAATTGTAAATATCAAGATGTAATGATTGAAAATAATTATATTACTATTAGTTTATAATTATTAAAATAATTCTTGGTAAGAAAAAATAATATATATTAAAAAAATAATGATTATTTTCTTAATTTGTGTAAAATATCCTTAACATCATGTATTGTGAAACAGAGGGAGTAATATACTATATAATTTACTTTAAGCTATTATATTTGAGGTTAAAGCGTTTTTGTTAACGTCATAATAAAATAAATTACAGCACTTACGAAAACAACTATTGATATAGTGAATACCATAGCGACCTTAAATAACCCTATAACATTGTTTTACTTATTATAGCTGGCAAAGACTTAGCACACATGATAACGCTATTATCTCGATAATATAGCGCTTATCGTGAGCTAAGCATGTGCATTAGTTTTGTAGTGCAAGCTTCATTTTTTATGGATTTGGTATGCAGGGCTTTTCTTGGTGATGCCCAGCTTCTCAATGATTGAGTTATGTGGATTTCATACCCCCAATGTGTGGTTAAAAAATGTAATCAATCTATGGAATGGTGATTTTATCCTAAGCCTAATCCAAACAAAAATGGTGAAGGAAACATGGCATCAAAGATTTTCTATGATAATTTGATTCTTTAATGTCATGTTCTTCAGAGGTTGATCACTGTTTCAAATCTGTATCTGAGACGATTTTTTATTTTTCTATAGTCCAATTACAATACTTGAAAGTGATCTCGTTGTTCACTTGCTCCTCGTGTTAATGTTCGCATTTAACATTCCAAATCTCATGAAAGTTTTTCTTTATTGATAAATTAATGCATTTGATGTTAGATTCGTGAATAGAAAATAAATTGTAGCAAAGCTAATTTGGTCTGAGCTTATTACTTGTGAGTTGTGAGGCTAAAGATAAAGTTGAGAAATTTTGGGAAGATTCAGATGTATTAGCTCATTGATCTCAGTTCATATGCAAACTTGATGCTTCTTCTTCGTTCATCTTTGTTTCTCTTTCAATAAACTTTCTTTTTATAAAGCTGCTATTAAAATAGAAAATGGGTGGATGAAAAGTCCTAGTTGTCATTATTTATCAAAAAAAATAAAAATAAAAACAAAGTAAGTTGTCGTTTAAAGGAAATCCACCACTTGGAATTGAAAAGTGACTTCCCACTTGGAATTGTTTGTCGAGGGTAGAAAAGTCTGAACCAGAGACTTTGGTCGACTAGAGGAGACTTTGGTCGTCTAGAGTAATCCGCAAAAATCAAAAGCATCTCTCTTCTTCATAATTCCTAAAGGTCGACCAGAGGAGAATTTCTTGACGCCATCAAGAGGTTAGTCTTTTCTCTAAATCTCTCAAGTATTTGACAGTAAAATATTGTCATGGATTGGTGCTATTATTACATGAAAGAATCAAGATGATTTATAAGAGCTTCATTAGATCTCACTTACAGAGACTAAAAGACACAATAAGAATATAATTTAGAACGTGCTTAGTCCAACGCTTTAATTTGTTTTTATTCAAAACATAACCTTTTTACAAATATCTACTTGTTTTGGTTTTAAACAACCTATTATATCCAATAGGATTGTCCCCAACCAAAAACCAAGTCCTAAGCTCTAACTCTCTTTTGAATCACCCCACTCAATGATATCAAATTCGAGTAACAAAAAACAACACCTTCTCAGCCTACTGATTTTGTTTGGCTTCGAAGAACACACACTCTCCTATGAATCTATCTGCTCGAAGATATCACAATCAAGTGTAAAAACCTAATCCTACTTTGAATCTACCCACCCGAAAATATCAAAGATAAATTAGGGACCACCAACCTTCTAAGCTTTATTTTTTAGCTTCGAAGTTTACAACCTTTGCGATATAGCTCTAGAGTGTTAACCATTTTTTGTGGCCTCTCTAACCAATATATAAGAACCCCCAAAACCCTAATGTTAAGGATCTTCGAGAATTGCCGAAGGTATAAACTTGCATCTCAAGTTTATCATTTCCCTTAAATGGCTATAGAAAATATTCTTTAAATCTTTGCAGCTCATCTAATATTTTTAGCTCCAAGTAAGCTCATGCCTCCTTGGTCTTATCATATCATCCACTCCAGCTTTGTCACGTCAGCTTCCATTAGTCTTGTCAGCTTCCGCGTCCACATCAGCTTGCAGCGTTCTGATGTGTCTGATGTAGCTTCCTGATCCACGCAGCATGCTGTATCCAGAATCTGCATCTACAATCTTTCCTTTTTTTTTTTTTTTTTGATATTCAAGCAACCATCTTCATTAACCTGAAAGTCAAACAGAGAGAGACACCCAAACACAGCAACAAGGCACACTCTAGACATCCATCTAGCATAAAAAGTTAAAAAAATCCTTGTCCAGAATGTTGTGTTCAAAATATTATTGACCCAACGCCTCAGAAGGCTGATAAATCAAGTTAAAAAAAAAAACACAAGAATCTGAAATACAATCTAAGCTAGATCATCTATAAACTAGAGAAAAAGAATCTACGATCTAAAGCTCCCCCATAATTCAATCTCCCCCATCATCCTCATAATCATCTCCCCCAGTTTGAGTGTATAACTTAGTCAAAAACAGCTTAAACAAATGCACACATGGGTAAAGAACATAATTACTTACCTTCTGCTAAGGCTTGTTGAAGAATCTGAATTGTCAGCCGTATCATCTTGCGAGTACTTGTTATGTTGACCTTGAAGTGAAGAACCGATGTTGTAGCTTGATCAGTGATCTTATATTCTTATCCTTATTGACACCCGAGGCGGAAGCTCTAGCTTGCTTTGGGATCTTGGCTGTCTTCTTCTCCTTGACGACTGGACCCTCCTCCTTATATTCCACAGAATGTTGAGTCATCCGAAGACGATACACTAGACTCGGGAATGGTATGTGAAACTTATATTATGGGTTCAATACCAACTGCAAGACATGATAAAAAAACCATTTAACTGCATGTTGTGTTTCATCATGTAGATAAGTTTGGCTCGTGCAAGTTGTATATTTGCACTATTGGAGGTCGACAGCCAGTTGCTGCAACAGATTTTGTACAACATCTTGTTCTCATCATTGAATTTAGAATATTGAATACCCTTTCATTTATTTACCTTGCCTCCAGTGATAAGCACAACCACCTCATCCTCTAAGACCCTTGTCATTTGTATTTTATGAGTTCGCTCATCCACTTGTGGAAGTCCAAACAATTCATGATCTTTACTGGAGAGAACCCAATTTCTAACAAGTACCTCTACAGAATCAGTGTCAACCTTGACACTTGGCAAATTGGCCCAGAATTCCCACGGCACAACATCAACACACAGCTGCAAATCCATCACGGTTCCCAGCATCCAAGCATTCTCAATCAGACTCTTGATTGACTCTCCCTCACAAAATTTCACTTCTCTCTCTTCTATGAACTTGTTATTTCTCAGAATCTCAAACCTATTCTGAGCTGTTAGCGAACTAAATTGCTTGCTGTCAAATTCTTTCTTAGATTCTTGCTGAGCGATGTATTTTCCTTTCTCAGCCTTTGATCTCTTTCTTTTCTCCATAATTCCGGTTGTGGCTAGGTTCCTTTTCCTGAGTCGAGATGATATTGTTGGTCCAATTGCTTTACTAATAGGGGCTGAGATCGTAGAGTCAAACACATCAATCAACAGTGGGGTATGAAACTTTGGCGATTTAACTTCCTCAGCATCCCGCATTGTCCCCTGGGATTGTGAATGTTATGCACTCGAAGCTTTTAACTCTTCTGTTGTCTTTTCATCAAACAATGGTTGTAAATCTGTGACATCAATGACTTAAACCATAGCTTTACTCGGATCAAAAGCTTTCTCAGACGAACCAGATTCCATTTTTTTGACTTCCCAACTGGGTAATATAATAACTTTTCGGTGGTGCATCAGATCGTGAAGACACCAATCGCGAGATTCCACTCAAAAATGACTTCATCGTCTCGTCGATATCTTTCTTACGCGGCGGTTGAGTTTGAAAGAGGACAGTTGGTGCTAACGGTGGAACTTCCCAAGTTTGTGTGAATGAGACAAACCCTAATTCTTTCCTTCCATAAATACCTTAGATCGATCTCTCTTGACGGGCCTGAACCAAATGTGCTTGACCTGTACTTTAGATTATCCATTCTGACAGACACTTAACAAACTCATTAGTGCACATTTTTCATCAAGACCCTGTTCGTACAACACCCAAACGATATTAGACAATGTTTTACAGACTTTTAACATTAAGAACACATTACTGATTTAAAAACTCATTGAGTGACCCAAAAGAAGTAGCAATCATGTGAATTAACTGAGTTTCAACTTGTTATGTACCTTAGAAGTCTGTTCTTTGCTTTGTATGCCGGCCACTTGTTCATGACTTCAGCCAAAAGCTACCACAACTTTTTGAATCTTCAAGAGTCAGATCTAGGTTTAGTGGCTAGTCTTTTACACTGCCATGCCTTTAGTCCAAGTAGTTCATCATCAACGTGAAGCAGGCAGCTGGAATTCTCTTTAGAGAGCATGATCAAGTGTGTGCCCTGGGGTTCCCCCTTTTTTTCCTTTTATTGGTACACAACCATCTGTTGAACTCATTATTTCAGCAGTATCACTTGACTTCTCAACCACTGAAACTTGTGCATACCCTTTGATAAGTACCATTTTTTTTTAATACTTACTTGAATGGCATACATACACTTGTTTCTCCTCAGCTTTTTGACCTCCTTCTTCACGACAACATTTAAAGAAATATTTAAAAGATTATTTTTATACTTATATGATACAAAAGTATATTTGCATGTTACAAAAGTATGTAACATGTTATTCAACTAGAGTCATTTGTACTTTGGGTACCTTTTTTGCTCTAGACAACTTTTTTGCACTAGAAAACCTTTTTTAAGTTTTTGAGTGTTGTAGAGACAATTATACCCCTAGGAAGCTGTTTAGAGAAAAACCAAATGTATAGAAAAGCTGTTTCAATTGAACCAAAACCGGATGTGTTGTTGGTCATTGGATTTTAAAGCAGTTAATGAAATCGGACGGTCAGGATTAGAAAGCGCAATAGTTGTTCTTGAGCATAAGATGGACTGAGAGTAGGCATGTGTACGGTGGTGATTGAATTAAATTGATCTTGCTGAAAGAAACAAAAATAAAAATAAAAAATCTTCTCAATCGATCTCTATCACCGATTTCAACATCACCATGAAGATTCGATGATGGTCACAATCGCAGATGCGTCGGACATAAACGCGAAATACTGTCCGACAAAATCTCCTTTCTCTTCTTCCTGCAATCTCTACTCTTGATTGCTCTTCCTTAATATTTGGATTCTGATATATTAACCACAGTTTTGGTCAACAATGGCGGCCAAAACGTCCTTTGACTCCTTCAGAAGCTTGATACTGTTCTTCAGCTTCTCCCTCTTGCTCGCCACCAACGGCGATTCCTCCAGCATCCTCTTAATTCCTCCGCCAGCTCTTGGATCCATTATTTTAATCTCAATTGAAATTAACTAGTTGCTTTGTATCTTTATGATTTTAGAATAACTGGTTTGATCTCAATCGGTTGTTGAGGGAGAAAAGAATCAAAGAACATCCATTAATTTTCTCATTGATTTGCTATGGAATCAGAGTTCACCTTTGAACGAAGATGTGGATGGTACTTATAGTAAAAGAGGTTTTTATATGAATATGGACGTACAGTATCAAAGTGATGCAGCCAAGATAGACTGTATATGATGGATGGTTATGTGTGGATAGATTATGATGGAGGTTTTGATATGAATATGGACGTATAACATGCTTATGTTATGCTGTAGAAGAATATAAAATTTCTTCCGTTATATGATTTTCTTTCACCATCTTCATTAGTTTTAGTGTTTTGCTATGGTCAAACTTCCTTTAGGACAATAGGATCATCAGTTTAAGCTTTTATTATGGTCAATTGTGCTTCTGAACTTTTCTAGTGATTTTACTTTGTTTGTTTTTATATATGACGGTGATTTTGTTAACAAGTCTCTGTTCCATTTGTTAAGAAGAAGCAGCAACTTGTGAAGCTAGGAAGGAAAACGCCAAGACCACAACAATGATATCATACATCTCGTGAATCTGCAACTCTGCTCCATTTGTGAAGAAGAAGCACTCGACAACCCTCCTGCAGAACAAGTCTTCCATTTGTTAAGAAGCAGCAGCCGAGATAGATTGTATATGATGGATGGATGGTTACGCATGGTCATGTCTCAGTGGACAAACTATTTTGGACACAAATGATATACCTTGTCTGTCTATGCATAATTTGTTACTGCTTGGTACAAGTAAGCTTGACTCAAGCTTTTCATCATGGCAATGCAACAGTGATGGAGCAAAGGATATCAGAGACTAATCCAGGACGGTGTTAACAACCGTTCACATGAATTGGTAACTGACAAGACAAAGAACTTTGGTGTAACCCTATGTCCACTTAGACGTAACCATGTGGACCAATAAATGGATCCCCAAAACAAAACAAACAAGAGATATAAATCATATTAGGAATTGAAAGGAAATGACCTGAGTGATTTATCTAAATAACTTGGTGTTGTTCTCAGTTTGTTGATTCGCATTCTTTACGAGAGATACGATGATCACAATCATAAATTTATATAGATCCGTTTGTTGATTTCCAGTCTCTTTTGTTTAAAAGGTTTCAAAGAAACTATTTACTGTTAAACATTATCTTTACCAATTAGGTTCATGATTTGATACAAGAACAATAAGCTGGATTGTGAATCTAAACTTGTTTAATTCTGATTTGATACAATTACAAAATCCTACATTGATTCTTAAGAGAGATATTTACAAAGAGTAAACATCAGTTTACCAAAGCTTAAACAAAAGAGTTTCAACTAAAGTCTTTTGATTTCAGCCATATCTTTGTTTCCATTCACCACATTGTACAAAATTAAACCTTAGCCTGATCTTTAACACAGCGTCCATGATGATATGTCCACATTAATTGTCCATGACACAATTTATCAACAAATTATCCTCAAAACGCTTTAGTTTATCTCACAATACCCAAACATGAACACAACAAGGGGTAACACTATCCATGAATACAACAAGGACCAACTCTAACCTATATAGGATAATAGAGAAAATCCAATAAATTTCTGATTAACTGAACTTATAGGCAACAATACAGAGCTTAAAGGACTGTAATTTAGACCTAGAATAGTTGTTACATGAATAATAGGAGGACATATTGATCACAAACCTTTTAATCATTTGACTTTCTGGTCATCTAAATTTGGGTCTTCATTTGGATAAGCTGAATTCTGGTCTATGATTTTCAACTCAACAAAGCAAAACAGACATGGTAGTAACAGAGAAGGAGCCCTTGATAACATGGTAGTAAATAGCTGAGAGAAGCCAATGTTGCGTGAAAAAAAACGACATTACTCGAACCATAAACGACACGGCAACACCACTACATCAAGAAGCCACGGTTTAATGACCACATGGTCAGCTTCAAAACAGATTGTGACTGGCACAAACCCAGACTCATTTCTCCGTAAATCTCTTTGATCATCTTATAAATGTCTTTCCATCTCGATCACCACATTAAATCTCTCTCCTTCTCGTCCATAATTAACAAGTTATCCTCAAAATGCTCCAGTTTATCACACAATACACAACGATCAAAATTGCTTACATCAAACCTACCAAACCATCGTTTTTAACTACCGACCACCAAAACATATCCGCAAAACTTTGCCCTCATGGATGTATATGGACGACACATCGACCAACTCTAGTCAAGTGCCTCTTTTTCATATTTTACTATAGACAATCATTTTTTTATATTTATCATCCAACCCTGACACATGATTAAAATTAAAATTAACATATCCCGAGCAGTTACATACAAATTTTAAAAAATTTAAATCAAACAAAGAACATGATGCACAAGTTCTTTTCCCTGTCCAAATCAGTGTCATCCACTTGACATTGTCCACATATATCTTCGTAAAGGATTTTTCTTCCTGTAAGAGATGCTTCGATCTTAGGTAATAGGGTCTGAAGTTTCTGATTGTATAAAAACAGAGTCTATGTGCTCTTGCTCCAAACAGAACCTAAAGATGTTGCGGAACTTGTTTATACAAAAGCTTTTTCAGTGATTGTAGTTTTCAAAGTTTCTTGCAAGGGAGAAAAGTATATTCAATAGGAGAGCAAGGCAGAAATCAGAATTGGTGGATGAGAATAGGAGAGCAATGGAGAAAGTTTATTCAATAGCAAGTGATACATAATTATCTTATGAGATTCTAATTGGCTCGAATATAACTGAGAAACCAAGAATTTCATGAAACTTGAGTCGGATTGGGAAAACGCAAATGGACGTGTCCATGTGGACAACATTTTGTAAATGTTAGCTTCGTCGTCTTGTCTCCGTTTAAGCATGCCTCTAGTCTTAACTCCCACATCCCCTGAATCCAAACTCTCATCACCCATTGTTGACATTGCACATTTCTTGTTTCAATCTCATCAAGTTTCTTCTTCTTTAAAACAGTGTCCATAATGATATGTCCACATTAAGTTGTCCATGACACATGGTCGTAGAAACAGCGAAAAGTGCTTTCTTCACAGCTTCAGCCTCACCTGATATCTAATTGACATCAAGAACAAGAAACATTGATTAAAACAAGAAAAGAAACAGGCAAATATATGCTTACGGGTTAGCGGAATTCAGATACTAACCAGAACAATGTTGTCAAAATCCATAGCACAAGTGTGAGAAGGATCAGAAACATCTTTAGAAACAACCTTAACATTAGCTCTAGTTCTACTTCTAATACCCTCTTCTTAATAGTCGAACCAGCTTCACCAATAACATTAGAACATTGACTAGACGGAACTAAAAGGCGACATTCTCTAATATCATCTCTATCTATCTTAGTATTCTCAGCATCAGTAGCTAAAGAAGTAACAATAGCATCATGAACTCTAATAAGAGCATCTTGAGCAGAACACAAAGGCACAATCAAATTCAGGATACAGAGGATGAAACAGAGACCCAAATCAGTGTTAAAGCTAGAGTAATACTCAATGTCAAAATAGGAAATTTTCTCAGTAGAACAAAACCGAGACAGCTGAAAACGTTTTTGGCACAAATTGACATTTTCACGCGAATTCAGAATGAGGAAAATTACCTCTAAATCTGGGATCGAGACTCGAATCCTCTCGATCCATAGGAAACGGAAGCAACAAAAACAAAGCCGAAAGAAACAAAGAGACGGATAGAAGCAGCACGAAGAAACATTTGAACCCAAAGAAGCTCTCCGTAGAATCGCCATTGACAACGCAAACTAAGGTTTCAGGTCATAGCAACAAGAACAAAGAGAAAGCCCACCTTCCCAATCGGTGGGTAACACCCATCATTTAGCTTCCTCAGCTCAACAAAAAGCCCTAATTCACCAGATTGAGAACGACAGCTAACAAATCCCTCAAAATCATAGAGAATGAATACTTTTTCACCTTTGAAATCGAATCGAGGTTTTTGTTCGTAATTTCTTACCCAAAACAAGGCTTGATTTGAATGAAAAACGGAGAGAGTGAAGTAAATTTTCCAATTTCAGATTATAAAATGTATAATTTTTTTTAGAAAATGGGACAAAAAAAAGGTTTGGGTTTTAGGTTTTGGTTTTGGGTATTGAGAGGGTTTTATTTTCTGTGTAAGAGTGGTATTTGAACTAAAGTGGTATTTTGAAACTATAGTGGTTTTGAGGGTTTAAAAAAAAAAAGGTAAAAAGGTCAATTAACAAATAAAAGTTACTTGGTGCAAAAAAAAAGGTACCCAGAGTGTAAAGCAAAAGCAAAAAAAAGTATTAGAGTGCAATTCTCTCATCCAACTATATATACATATATTTTTCATTGTGTGTGAGAATGTTAAGATATTTATTATTTTAGATATTTACATTTGTAGGTAAAATGTTAATTTTATATTATGAATATTTATTGCATTATAATGATCATAATTTGTAAATGTTCTTTTTATATTTATGTGATACAAAAGATATTTTAACGTGTTACAAATATATATATACAGATCTGACAAGATACAACGTAAGTGAAAAGTAAGAAACTGATGAGTAGTAATCCTACGGAAGTTACATAAGAAGGAAAAAATTGTTTGATGAATAAAAAAAGATAACACTTAAAGAGCGATAAACCAAAAATTGACCGGATTGTCACCACATCTTTGTCAGATTTTTACCAAATTTCCGTTGGATCTTCGCCGGATTGTCATTGCGTTTCCATTGGATAATTTGACAAAAATTCACCATGAGTGTTGTTTTCCTTTAATTGGAGAATAACAAAATCTACATTTATAGATAGAATGTTAATTTATAAGATGAATAACCATTGCATTATAAGGAGTGTGTAAAGAAGTCAACCGGCGCATGGCGGTAAACTTTATTGAAATAGACTCAAATGTTTCCATTATCTAAGCCCAAATGTTGATATTTTCTTTTCCCTAATTAATGGGTGAATTATTGTCTCTTACCCAATTATCTTTTAATAAAATAACATGGTATTAACACATTCGAAAACAATGCTATTTACAAAAATTATGTTTAAAATAAATATCTATAGTAAAACCTCTATAAACTAATACTGTTGGGACCGAAATATTTTATTAATTTATATAGGGTATTAATTTATCGATAAATTAATAATTATTAACTTATAAAGAGATTTGTCCAATTTTTTTTAAAGTAAGAAGTTGAAGACAATACTTCAAATTTTTAGTCGCAGAAGATATTAATAAAACATTATCGCATATTAAATCCTTCATAATATTTAGATACAATTTGAAAAGATAATACTAACTGATTTTGATACAGTAAAAACACATTAAAGATAAACTACAACAAAAATACAAATTTACGAATAAACAAATATCAGTAGAATCATACTTTACTAAAATAAATTCTTTATATGTTATAAAAATATATGATTATTAATTTATGATATTGATGGGACCATATATTTACATAGAATTTTTTTAAAAAATATTATCTTATTAATTTATCGAATTGTGTTAATTATTACATTGACCCAACTAGGAACCAACCAAATTTATTAATTTATAGAGGTTATTTATTTATCGAGTATTAATTTATAGAGATTCTTCTGTACTTATTCATAATTTTTCAAATTTGATATGCTCAAAGTTTCAATTTCCTAGAGCTACACCGCAAGTGCACAGAATGCAATTGTAGTATGTAGGGGTCCAATCCACAGAGATCTAAGAACCTCACAATAGACTTTTAGTTTTGAATTAAGCTAAGCGATATGAGAAGTAATATAAAGAACAATGCAAAATAGTATTAAAATCGGTTTGTTTATCAGATGGGAAAAACGTCAGGTCTAGGGAATTTCTTAGGAAATCGAGTAATGCAGATCAATTAATTGGTTAAAATTGAATTACGTACAAGTTCCAGAACTCAAATCACAAAAATAAAATAAACCAACTTTCGTTGCGAGAATTTACTATGTCTAAAACCTAAGAAACCAAACTTCTTTGCGATTCCTAAATTCTAAACAAGCATTAAGCTCAGGTTTGATTTGTTCACAAATTATCTAATCCAAATTACTTTGCAATTATCTAATTTGCTCAGTCTAGGTTCTATCATATTACAAATCACACTTTCGTGCCAACCTAACAATCTATGATCTAAATTCTAGGTGATTAATCCAGAATTAGCTTTAAGAACAACCTAGGTGAATAACTATCAATTTATGAATCCTAACCAATCAATCAATCTAACATTCCATGAAATCCCTAATGAGAATCCATAAACCTAACAAGAAATCTATTCAGATATATCAATTATAACAAAAGTCATGATTAAAATAGATATCATATGAATAAGAAAAGAGAAATAGAAACAGAGGTTCAAAATCTTCTCTCAAAGTAGTACAGAGTAATCCGATCAGCCTCAAGCTCTCAATCTCTCTAAAAACTCTTCGTCTCCAAAAAGATCCCCCTCCTAGAAACCTAAAAACCCTAATTAATAGTCTAAACACGACTTGGGATCTTTTGTAAATACATGAAACTTCAGGGCAAAGTTGCAAATCTGCAAAAAAGTGTTAGTCTTCATGTGAAGTTATGGAAAAGGACTCGTGTCGACCGACACACATATTGCATCGATCAACACAGAGGGTCACGAGCGACACCAACTTCGACTTCTCAGCTACAATGCTCCATAAACGCTCCAAAATGTCCAATGATCCCAAACATATGTAAACATGTATAAGATTTGAAAAGGACTCGAAAGACACATAAAAGACTCGGTTATATACTTATATCATGGCTTAAAACCCATAAAAACCATGGTATATCAATATTCCAGTAAAAGATACTAAAATTTAGTTTATATATGAAATCAGTATATAATTTGTATTTTGTTTTTTTTACAAAGTTTATAATTTGTATGAAGTAAAAAAACTGGTAACAGTTTTGTAAATTGACAAAACTAAAAACTTAAGTTACAGTAAAACCTCTATAAATTAATAATGTTTAAACCATGATATAATATTAATTTATATTGATATTAATTTATCTATAAAATAATATTTATAAATTAATAGTATAAAATAATATTTATTAATTTATATAGAGTTTTTTTTTAATTTTTACAAAACATTTTAAATAGGAATTAAATCCAATTTAATCTAAATAAAATTAATGCTTCGAATGTTATAAATTTTTGTAGTTTTGGACTTGAAATTTTAATATTTAAAAGAAAAAACCAATTATTTTGACAATAAATAACAAAGACTATAGATGAGTTCACTTATACAAATGATATACATAAATACAAATTTATGATTAGTGACCTCAATTGTTGTATTTGAGGTAAAACTTCTAATACTTAAAAAAAAAAAGTTAAATCATAAATCTTTAAATTCATAAAATTTCAGTAATAAAGTTACTATTATTTTTTAAAAATAACATCGTGAAATTGTGTGTAAATATAATACTATATGTTGTATTTATGTGTAATACTTTTAAAAAATAAAATTTAAATTATAAATCTTTAAATTCATAAAATTTCAATAATAAAGTTACCATTATTTTTTGAAAATAACATCGTGAAATTGTCTATAAATGTAATAATATATGTTGTATTTATTTGTGATTTGGGTAATTTCTGCTGTAAATAATATAATATATATAAATATATGATTTTGAAAATTTGATATATGTTATTTACCTTATATATTTTAATTGATAAGGTAAATGACATTTGTAGATATTTATTATTTTAGATATTTACATTTGTAGGTAAAGTGCTAATTTTATATTATGAATATCTATTGCATTATAATGATTGTAATTTATAAATGTCCTTTTTATATTTATGTGATACAAAAAGTATTTTAACATGTTACAAAAATATATTTACAGATCTGACAAGATCCAACGTAAGAGAAAAGTAAGAAACTGATGAGTAGTAATCCTACGGAAGTTACATAAGAAGGAACAAATTGTTTGATGAATGAAAGAAGATAACACTTAAAGAGTGATAAACCATAAGTTGACCGGATTGTCACCAGATCTTTGTCGAATTTTTACCAAATTTTTGTTGGATCTTCGCCGGAATGTCATTGCGTTTCCATTGGATAATTTGACAAAAATTCACCATGAGTGTTGTTTTCCTTTAATTGGAGAATAACTAAAATCTACATTTATAGATAGAATGTTAATTTATAAGATGGATATCCATTGCATTATAAGGAGTGTGCAAAGAAGTCAATCAGCGCATGATGGTAAACTTTGTCGAAATAGACTCAAATATTTCTATTGTCTAAGCCCAAATATTGATATTTTCTTTTACCTAATTAATGGGTAAATTATTGTCTCTTACCCAATTATCTTTTAATAAAATAACATGATATTAACACATTTGAAAACAATGCTATTTACAAAAATTACTTTTTAAATAAATATCTACTTATTCTAGTAAAAGATACTAAATTTTAGTTTATATATGAAATAAGTATATAATTTGTATTTTGTTTTTTCACAAAGTTTACAATTTGTATGAAGCAAAAAAAACTGGTAATAGTTTTGACAAAACTAGAACTTAAGTTACAGTAAAACTTCTATAAATTAATAATGTTTTAAACCATGATATAATATTAATTTATCGTGATATTAATTTATTTATATAATAATAATTATTAATTAATAGTATAAACTAATATTTATTAATTTATGGAGAGTTTTGTTTTAATTGTTACAAAAACTTTTAAAAAAGGAACAAAACGATTTTAATCTAAATAAAATTAATGCTTTGGATGTTATAAATTTTTTGTAGTTTTCAACTTTAAATTTTAATATTTAGAAGAAAAAACTAATTATTTTGACAATAAATAACAAAGACTATAGATGACTTCACTTATACAAATGATATACATAAATATAAATATATGATTAGTGACCTCAATTGTTGTATTTGAATAGCCTATACGACTATTGAAATACAAATTATGCATATTCAGAATTTGAAAACTTACATAAAATTTTGGCTATTCTTATGATAAATTTATAGACGATACACAATAAGATAGTTTCAAACACAACAAAACATTTACTTATATAAGAAAATTTAGTGATGAGTTCTAACATAAATGTTTTTTTAAAATACTAAAAATATATTATCTTTATATATATATATATATAGATATATATATATATATGTAAATTTACATTATTATTAATTTATGTTATTAATAGGATCATATATTTACAAAGAGATTCTAAAAAATTATTATCTTATTATTTTATCGAATTTTATTTATTTTTATACTGACCCAACTTGGGATCAACAAATTTTATTATTTTATAGTATATTAATTTATAGAGGTTTTACTGTAAGTAAGCAAAACAAATGAACTAGTTTCCTAGAAAATTCAAGGCCTCTCATACCCCTAATCTCCCAAATTCGTGACTAGCCAGTAAATATACCCTTTGGAAGAAAGTATACTAAATTACCAACCCATCCCAAGCATGGCTGCAACCAAGGGGCGAGCCACCATACTATAACCATTTTCCATATAATCATATTTCTTTGGGAGAATTACTAGAATGATCCATACTATAACATCATGGCAGACTTATTTTCAGTTGCAGAGTTATTTCCCATTACTGCAGAGTTATTAAACTAACTTAGTTACCGCAGACTTATTCAATGTCGTGGCAGACTTATTTCCAGTTGCAGAGTAATTTCTCATTACCGCAGAGTAATTAGACTAACTTAGTTACCACATACTTGTTCAATGTCATGGCAGACATATTTCCAGTTGCAGAGTTATTTTTCATTACCGCAGAGTTATTAGATAAAGTTAGTTACCGCACACTTGTTTAACATCATGGCAGATTTATTTCCAGTTCCAGAGTTATTTTTCGTTACCGCAGAGTTATTAGACAAACTTAGTTACCACATACTTGTTTAACATCATGGTAGACTTATTTCCTATTGCAGAGTTATTTTCCATTGCTGCAGAGTTATTAGACTAACTTAGTTACCGCAGACTTATTCAACGTCATGGCAGACATATTTCTAGTTGCAGAGCTATTTCTCATTACTGCAGAGTTATTATACTAACTTAGTTACCGCATATTTGTTTAATATCATGTCAGACTTATTTCTAGTTGCAGAGTTATTTTTCTTTACTACAGATTTTATAGACAAACTTAGTTATCGCAGATTTGTTTTACGAAACTTATTATCAAATGTACTGATTGTCGTTATCCCAAACTTAATGTAAACGTTATCGCAAACTTATTGTAAATATTATCGCGGACTTATTGAAAACGTTATTGCATACTTATTGTAATATTTTGAATAAGATATCTTGATTTATGTTAGATTTTTTAATTATTATTTTTTAATTTTTTTCTTTATGAATTATATTAGATATTTTGAAATTATGTTAATAATTTAATTTTTGAATTATTTTAAATAAGATATTTTTAATTATGTTAATAAAATATTTTTTAATTATTTTAAAGATATTTTTGAATTATTTTAAAATTTTCGTTATTTTTTAATAAGATATTTTTTATGTTTTTAATTTATTTTTGAATTTTGTAAGATATTTTTGAATTATGTTAATAATTTTTATTTATGAATAATATATTTTTGAATGGGTGAATTTGGTGAATATACATGGACGACTAGTCAATTTAATTGTTGGCATCAATTTTGCATTAATTAGTTTTCTCACATCAAATTAATTTTCAAATCAAATTTTGGACGAAAATGCCCTTATCACAATGTTAAAAGATAAGTAATTGTTTAACTATAAAAAAATTTGGACTGTTATCGGCTATAGTTGTAACGGTAAGTATTTTGTTAACATGATAAAAAACATAATATCATCTAACATATATGGATTAACATCTAAGTTATTATTTATCGTGACATAAAATATGTTATAAACATAGTAGTGTCTTTATCCGATGAATGATGGATAAAGTTTTATCGGTAATGTATATGTTAACATGATATATATTATGATATACTGATAAACATAGTTACCATGCTAACAAATAAATTATCGATAAAACTTGTGTCCATCATTCATCAGATTAATGCAGTAATATGTTCCGAATATATTTTATATCACGATAAACAATATACCTTAGATGTTAATCCATTTATGTTAGATGATATAATGTTTTTTTTATCATGTTAACAAATGAATTACCGTTACTACTAGAACTGATAACAATCTACATATTTTGATAGTTAAAATAATATTTACCCGTTAATTAATTTGCGTAGAGTTATTATGGAAATTTTCATCTGTAACAGTAGAGCAACAGTTGCAGGAAATAAAATATTGGTAAGAGAACTAATTTTGGATTCCTCTATGGTTTGTCTTTATAATTTCTCTTTTTGAATTATGTTAGATATTTTGAATTTTGTTAAATTTTAAAAAGTTTTTTATGTTTTAATATTTTTTTATCTTTTTCATTTTTTCTTTTTTTATTTTCATTTTTCTTTTTATATATATTTTTTATTTAATTAATTTTACACTTTTTTATTTTTTTTATTTTTATTTTTTTAATATGTTAGATTTTATAATTTCTTTAATCTTTTTTCTTGTTATATTTCGTAATTTTGTTTTTAATATATTATAATGGCATTTTTCGTTATTTTGTTACAAAAAATAGGTTAAATGATCTTTTACGTATCTTTTTACTCACCCTTCCAAATGAAATCATTCTAGTCATTTCAATAGAAATGTGGGTCATTCTATGCAATTTTTACTATTTCTTTAAAGTGTGGCGTTTTTTATTTTGGTTTTTTTTGTTTTGTAACATTTTATTCACACAATAGAAAAAAAAAAACGTTTTATTCACAATAAACAAACACCAAAGCTTAGCAAATTCGAAAATTAAACATACATAGACACACACATAAAAACATGTAGCACACAACACCATCACAAACCTTGAAGATCGACATTAATAACCTGAGCCAAATCTCCTTTTTCAACAACAAACGTTTTCAGAACCTTCTGAGACGAAGTAGTAATCACTTCAACGGCATAATTTCCATTATACCCTCTAAATGGAAACGCACCATTTTGATCAACATGTCCATTAGCATGTGAGAGCCAATATTTTTTCACAGCCAAAAGCCTTTTCCCAGCTTCATTAACATCTCCTTCTGCATTCACTAAATGAGAGTTGTCTCTACTCATAAACAATTCCCAAAATCCCCATAACATTATACCTTCAACCGCAGGATGTCCGAAAGCTTCCCACATCATTACTTCCAAATCATCTGCTCTTATGTGCTCATTAACCGAGGAAACATCCATTTCCGTGAACCATATCGGTAAACCAAGGATTCCTAGTTTGTCTAGAGCTGAACATACGATTGGACCCACGGGACTATCGATATGACCCTGAATCCCGATTCCTCCTACAGGCGCACCCTTTTCTTGCAGGTCAAGAATGAGTTCCATGTACTTTTCAGGGCAGGATTTTGGGTCACACCCGTCTTCAACGTGGTAATCGTTTACAAACAATGTCGCAGATGGGTCTAATTGGTGCGCGGTCTTGAACATGTTGACTCTTATGTCTTTACCTAGCTTGTCTTGGTAGAATGATCCATGTAACATCTCGTTATTCACGTCGTAGTGTTTGAATTTCCCCTTGTATCGGTTTAGAAGATCGGTAAGGCGGTTTTGGACCGCGTTGTTTAAGTCGGTTTGGTTCATGTTTTGGATCCATTGCTGAACAGTTGCTTGGACTTCCCAAAATATACAATGCCCTCTTGTTTCTATGTTGTTGCTACTACACAAGTTAAGCATATCATCTGCGTCTTGGTAATTAAGCTTCCCTTGTTCTGGTTCCGTCCAGTACCATTTCAATTCGTTAGCAAAAACCGCCCAATTAAAGTTTTTCAAGAAGAAATCGACGAAATCTTCGTTATCAATATTTGATCTGCTTATGCAAGTTCCCACTGGGAAGCTGTTCCTTATCTGTCGAACTCTAACCATAGCTTCAGATAATTTGCTAGAATCTACGCCCGAGAACTTGAGGATAACATCGCGTTTACGGATCTGTAATCGAAAAAAGAACTTTAAAAAGACTCTTTTCTTTTTAACATTTTGACACAAGATATTGAAAGCAGAGTATTTTGTGTATATACCTTGTCACATTGTCTTTTCAAGTGTTTAATTCTCGCGAATCGATCAACCGGGAAAATCTGCAAGCCAGCAACCATAAGATCAATGCCAGAAGATGGTCCTTGAACATAAACCAAAGCCTTAGATGGCATCTTCTCGATTCGAAAAGAACCACCAATTTCATGCCATCTATCATCGTTGATCTCGACTTGTCCTCCGTTTACCCATTGGCTATCGATACCAAGTGCAACATTAACATTTTGTGGACTATTAATGCCAGTGCCAACTTTAACCCAAACTGATACTTGATATGTCAAGAACAGCTTAAGTTTATCAGTGATCACTTGAGCTGGACCCATCCATGTCTGTGTTCGGTTAGTCGCGAGTATATAACGGCCACTTAGAGGCTCATGTGCTCCAAGTGAATCCCTTGCCATTGGAGGAAGGATTCGAGGTGAGCCTTGCGCGACACTTAGCGTGCAGTTCCCTAATGGAAACCAGCCATTGGTTGTATCATCACTTAACTGGCTGTTTGTGAGTATGTTTACCCCAAATGCAGGATTCTACGAGAAAAACAACATTGCCGATTAGGACTTCGATTATTTGTTTGCATTTACATGATATAAACTACAATCTTGAGTATAAAATGTATAAGTTGCATATGAAACAATCACATCCTAGTAGATTTTAATGCAATGAAAACGTGAATTGGATCTCTGGACAAACCTCAATAGGCGGGGGCGGTGAAGGAGGAGTTTCCTCGGCGTGTTTTACAGTTAAGCTATTAACGAGAATATCGGTTCCTGGAGGCGGACCTTCGAGGTAAATGATTACCCGCGATGCAGAACCATTGAGAAGGAACTTCCCCTTAAACTGTATCCATTCTTTATCTGTTGCCTGCACACTTTTAAGTAACAAAAAGAAAAGATTCACTTTAGCATTTCACAAATTATTATTGACTTGATAGAATGTGATAATAAAATAAAAAAGAACTAACCCGGAAATGCCTATGTATTGATCGCGTTGATTTGGATTCTGTACCCATAGAGTCGCTTGTACAGTAGCATTTGTCACATTGTTTCCATATATACGAACAACCGCGGTTGCCTCATATACACGTTTTCTCTGAACTTTCCCAGTGATATCTTGCTGAATACCATTCCAATTCTGCGTACGTTCGGTAGCCAAAGCAAAAACTTTACCATATTCTGGTACTATCTTTCCATCAGCCATTGAGTCATGCAACACAATCTTGCAATTTCTTCCAGACCAGTTATTTAGTCCATCTTCAAAGTTTGGGTTCACTACAATATTCTCATCTTCAGCGGTAACACGCTCTTCTCGTTCCAGCTTTTAAAAAGTAAAAATCATCTTTAGTGTAACATGTAAACCCAAAGAAAAATGTAAACACAAAAGCAAACAAACAATCGTGGTCATATGATTCATTTACATACCTCTGGTTCGCTTTCGCGGTGAATGGTAACAGATTTAATGAGTAGATCGATTTCCGGTGAAGGACCTTCCAAATAGAAAACAACTCTTTCTGGTAAGCTTGGTAACGAGAACATACCTTCTAGTCTCACCCACTTCTCCTTGAAGACACAAGTTCTGCAAATTCAAAATCAAATATTGTTCTTTTGTCAACATTACACAAATGTGAAGAAGGTCTTACTTTGCGATGAACTGATAGTTTGTTGGCGATTCTCGGTTTTCGAGCTTTAAGGTAGCCATAACGTCTACCAATCCTTGCACTGTTCCAGATACAGCAACAGTTGCAGAAACTTTATAAAGACAAGAAGGTTTCACTCTGCTTGTGATATCTTGCTCTAAGCCTTGCCAAGTTTCTTTCCGGTTCGTGACAACTACATAGCTACCGCACTTTGACGGGTCTAAAACACCGTGAGAGACATTAGCCTCGGCGGTAAGAACATACGCCTCGCAGCAATTCGGATGCCATGAATGCATCCCCGAAGAGAAGTCATGATTCACAATTACATTGGTGTGATCAGAACCAATAATGGATGTTGCTTCATTGTTGTTGTTCTGTTTTATGATTAAACAGAGAAAAGGTAAGACTAAGGATTCAAAAAGTTTAACTTAGAAATTAAGTAAGTGTATGAAAAGATGAACAAGACTTGACTATGAAGAAAGGTACATATTGAAAAACCTAACCTCTTTTCTTGAAATCTCCATGGTTTCTCTTAATTTCTTACATAACAAAACCCCAAAAAAAGAATCAGACCCAGATCAAATCAAGAAAAAATTGCAAATGGGTCACAGAAAAATTCGAAGAAAACACACAAAGATTCAATGTTTTTTTTAATTAAGACAAACCTTGTCTGGATTTCGAGTTCTGCTCTTTTGGATTCGGTTTGAGAAACAGCAAACTGTGAATCTCTTCATTATATAGAGACACAGATCAAATTGTTCTGTGATTCTTGGTAGATTTTTCAAGTAGATCGCAGGATTTAAGTGAACTCCAAGAAAAAATAAACCGCGGGACCAGCTAACCAACCAAACTCTATTTGAAAATTCTATTATTTTTTTCTAAACCTGATGAACAGATAGATAATGCGATTGGTTTTCTGAGTTTTTATGTAGCCCATTCGGAAGTTGTCCTATAAAAAGACGATGAATTAATTAAAATTGTTTAAATACGACAGACATATGAAAGTAAAATTTGCCACTCATATGATGACACATCAGCAATATTACTTCATACAGAGAAGACACGTGGAGTGAAGAAAAAGATCAACCTTCTTCTTTTTTTTTTTTTTTTTTTTTTGAAAAAGATTAACCTTATTAACCACTAATTAGAAATAAGCCATATCATCATCATTTGACTACCTAAATCCAAAGCGTTTTAGATTAACCTAATTAAAGCTGTTAACGTCTCTCTCTTTTTAGGGTTCATTACCCCTACATTTCAATCACATTTCAAGGCATGATAATGCTCGAAACGTCGTCAAAGGAGATATGATTCATGTATTGCTTAGTTAGAGTGATTTCTTTCTCTTACATTTAAACAATTTATTGATTTCTTATACGTAGGAACTCGGATTATATTCTGATATTTTTATTTACTTTGGTTTTAAATGGGTGTTTGTATCCATTCTTGGGATACTGTTAACTATGTCTATGAGAATGCTAACATAACATATTGTTTATTACTACAAGTCTGTAAAGAACGAAAATCGATCAGAATAAGTAGATTAGACTGTCCTAATATTTCATGCTTAGTGGTTTAATTAATATCATTGTCATAGTATGATCATAACTAGAGTTTAAATATGGTAAATTGGTAATGCGTATGTGTGATTGACACGGTAGACAATAATTGAATACAGTTGAAATAATACTCCCTCTATTTCTTTAAAAGAATTATTTTAGAGTTAAATTTTTGTTTCAAAAATAATATCATTTTACTTTTTCAATGTAAAATGTTAAGCAAGAATTTTAATTTACCCTAGTCAATATTATCAAACTATGTAGTCACATATTAAATAAGGACTAATTTGTATAATTAATTTGTTTCTTAATTTGTGTAAAAAATATCAAAACGAAATTTTTTGAT
The DNA here is from genome assembly GCA_028015245.1 of Cardamine occulta. Lineage (NCBI taxonomy): Eukaryota > Viridiplantae > Streptophyta > Magnoliopsida > Brassicales > Brassicaceae > Cardamine > Cardamine occulta. Next base: position 3,868,056 of record CM051368.1, read on the forward strand.
AAATGGATAGAGTAAATAATATGAGGATTGACAAAAAAAAGGGGTAAGAATATGTGTTTTTTTCATAAACACCGATTATTCGTCTGGTGTCATGGCCGGGGATACGAAAATCTCCGATTATCCAAAAATATACAGATTTATTTCCTTTTATTCAATTCTTTTTAAAATTTAGATAAGATAAATTACAGTGAAACCTCTATAAATTAATACTTGATAAATTATTATCTCGATAAATTAATAATTTTTTCCAGTCCTAAATTGATATTTTGACCCAAATATCACATCTATAAATTAATAAATATTATAAATTACTAAAATATCATAAAATACCTTAGTCTCAATATTATTAATTTATAGAGGTTTTACTTATATCATAATATTTTTTTTTGGAATACGTTTAGAAAACTTTATCAAAGATAAGATTATTTTTCAAAATTAGGAAGTCTTCCAAAAAAATTCTTCCTTAAACCTTTCTAAATACTTTCCTAAAATGTTTTATGCTATTTTATGAAGAAACAGAAAAAATATATCTCTTAAAATGATTATTTTGTAGTAACAAGATGATGTTAAAAAAAAAAAGACTATTTTGGAGCAACGACCCATTAAACAACCTTATTGTAAATACAAATATTAAACCATTAAAGTTTTAAAAAATATACTTGAGTTCGAGATGTCATTTTTGCATAGCCGTACACGCATTGGAAAAAAGAAGAAGAAAACGGATATCTAATCACTACTATAAGACATGTCCATGTGAAAGTAATCGTTTTTTTCTTCCTTTAAATCATTTACTTATGAGAATTGATAAATAACTAATTACAAAAGGTAAACATTGTCTGCTAAGTATTAACTACATAATTACATAAGGTTAACATTGTTTGTTTACTAAGTATTTACAAGCACAACAATCTGTAGCTGAATTGATAGATTAGGTGATTCTTTAAGAAGAGAAAACTTCAAGTTCGGGAAAAGTTAATTTAATATGTTATAATCCTTAAACCAAAGTTTTATAAAAGTCATTTCCCGATACTTTGTGGTCATCCAAAAATCAAATATCAACAAAATCCAAAAACGAAAGGTATAAGCTGGTTAGCCTGCCATTGAAGATTGCATATACATATGTTATGGATATAGTAATCCCATATAACTATGTTATATATTTGGTACGAGACGAATAACGAGTATAATTCAACGTTAACCTGAACATAATTGATACTACTATATTTAACATTTTTTTGAGAAGTAAGCAAAACAAATGTGTATATTTTCTTTTAAATTATATTTTCTTTTATAATTTAACCTGAACATAATGGGATCCCATTTTTTAGCTTTTGGGTCTAACACCCCTAAAATATTATGGCTGCCAAGGTTGTTAGTTTTATTGATAACTTAAAGTAAAATCTGTTATACAATTTGCGAGAAACAAAAAGGGAAAAAAGAAGGTAAGAGGTTATCATCGGGAGGAAGAACAAAACTTCAAAGATTGGTTTGAGCTCCCAACTTGCTAATTTCTTCTTTAACTGATTATACTTGGATTGCTTGGATTGGAAGCAAACTATTACTTTGTACTCTAACCATAGGAGGAAAGTTCGTATAAAATGGTCTTATTCAAATGGCTATTAAATTAGTACATTGAATCATTTGTAAGTTTTATCCACAAATTGAATTGTTAATTTAAAAAATTGTGGAAACCCTTGGCCCAGTGTCAAGAAATGGGCATTTCGGTCTAGGTTTGAGTTTGGATCGGTCTAGTTAATTCAGTTTTAATAAAAATCTAACTAAACTACACAAAATAGTTTGGTTCGGTTTGTGCTCGAGTCGGTTTATATCCGGTTCTGTTTGGTTTAGTTTGGTACTTTGGTTTAAAAACTAAATCAATTGATGCAAAACAAAATAAATTCATTGTCATTTGATAATTTATATATAGAAAATAGGCAATAAGAAAATGTAAACTCAATCATTCAAATAATACACCTAACACAGAAACCATAAAAAAGAAACTAAAAAAAAAATCATATCAAAACCAACTGAATCATATGGGTCCAATGCAAACTCCTAGAAAATAAATGATGCAAAATCTCCATCGATGGCTGCATGGTCCGTATGGTACCCGATGCAAACCAATATTTTTTTCAGTTTTTAATATCCGACCCAGTTATTTGACCCAGTCTGGGTATTCATACCGTTTAAACATATTTTTGAGCATTGTAACCATAAGTTTTCCTCTCTCTAGTTGATTTTTTTTAGATTTAAAAAATGGTCTTACATTTTGGATCAAGATCTTCGATTTTTATGCGAAATAGTGAAGGATTTCTTCATCTCTGTCTTTTATTTTTATATACTTAAGAACTTACTTTGTTCTTGTTAATGTTTAGTGAGTGGCCGTTTGTTGGATCATTGGTTAAGACATAAGACAAGAATATAATACTTTGATGATTAGATGATGATGATTATTAGAGTTGAGTCTTGTCAGAGCTTCCATTTAGGTTGTGTTTAACGCTAAATTTGGCTTAGCTATATAAAATCTAGACCTTAGACATTTAACACGCCCAAATGTATTTGTGAAAATGGTTGAACCAAATCTTTTATGAGCTTTTTTGGTACCTAATGAAGGAGTGTTAATGATTTGGGTGATTAGTGAATAATGACTTGATTGCATCGCTTGTTAATCTCTAAGCAGTAAAAGAGAGTTGATCTAGTTTGGCAAAGAAAAGATTAGTGAACAATTGGACTTGATTGCATTCCTTGTTAATTTCCGCTTCCATTTCCATTCCCATATCTAACTCATTTTTGCAGTTTATGTCCTTTGTTATTATTTTCATTTCTAGTCCGTGTCAGAGGTATTACAAGTCACAAGAGATATGTAACAGAAATTAAAACATTGTTTGGTAAAGCTGTATGTCTGACAGACATTCATAAGGTGGAGGATAGAGATTTCAAAATATTTCGGCTTGTGAGGCTTCCAAAACATGGAATCTTAATGAAGATATAATGTGAAAGACTCACAGAATATGTCGAAAAAGTGGAGCACTAGATATGAAAAGACTCAATATTGGGAAAACAAATTTAAGTTCATGGAATTCTCTAGCACGAAAAATGAAAATAACTGATATGCATATCGATTAGCTAATAGGACTAACAAAAGTAGAGATCGTGTAACTTCACTTCTCTATTTATCAAATCATGTTTTAAAATAAAAATCACACACAAATCCCTAACACCGGGAAAATGATCAATTTCAACGTCAACTATTTGCACGATGTTTTTTCATACACCAACTAAGATCCAGTGCATTTTTCAACTTCAACTTACAAAATTTCAAAAGATTTTACATGAGTTTTTATATGTATGCCAAAATCAACTTTGACCAAAATAATATTAGTCAAACTGTTAGTTACTGTTGAGTCAGATGCCGCATATCTAATTTTTGATGAGCTAGATGTCACATGTACTTTTCAAAGTTACGGGACTTTTGAAGTTTATGCAATGTTCTAGGTCTAAAATTTGTTTACCCTTATAATGGAGATATGAAAACACAATTAGCAGTTCAGCCAACATATCGGTTTTTTTTTATCATTTACATAGTTGTAACAACAGTAGTTCCTTTGAAATGGGTATTTTCTCATATGCAGACCTCTAAACTTTTTTTTTGTGGTCAGATATGTAATTATGAGTCTCTAAAATTTCCTGCGACTAGTCACGCAACTGCAAATCGAACAACAGTAGCGACTAGCGACCAAAAAGACAAAGAGAAATTTACACATGTGGCCATGTTTAACTTTTTTATTATAAGAAATGCCCTTTATATATATAACCACCCTCGAAACATGTCATTTCCCAAAAAAATAAAATGACGAGTTTGTCCCGCTTTCTCATACCGGTTCCACCTCATTCTTTACTCCCATTCGTCCTTTACTTTTAAAAAATGTTCTTTATATACCTAACCTTCATAAAAATCTCATATCTGTATACCGGCTATGCAACACTAATCAAGTGTCGGTGGAATTCTTTCCTGCTTCGTTTCAGGTGAAGGATCGAAGAACGGGGGCCCGCTTACTCCAAGGGAAAACTAAGGATGAGCTATACGAGTGGCCAATCCCGAAACCATCACCTGTCACCTTCTTTGTCTCACCTACACCAAAAACTTCACTTCCATCATGGCATTCGCGACTTGGCCATCCGGCTCCTCCTATATTAAATTCAATAATTTCAACATTTTCTTTACCTTGTACGGATTCGAGTTCCAAACAGTTTCCGTGTTCTCCTTGCTTTATCAATAAAAGTCATAAATTACCCTTTTCCACCAACACCATAACCTCAAAACACCCTCTTGAGTATGTTTATTCCTCTGAAAACTATGATCTCCTCTGAAAACTATCGCTACTATGTCATATTTGTTGATCATCATACCCGCTACACATGGTTGTATCCGCTCAAACAGAAATCCCAAGTCAAAGACGTTTTTATGGCGTTTAAACAACTGGTGGAGAAGCGCTTTCAAACCTCCATTCGCACACTATACTCTGATAATGGTGGGGAATATGTTGTTTTGCGCTCATTTCTCACAGCCAATGGCATTTCCCATCTCACATCTCCACCTCATACGCCGGAACACAACGGCCTTGCCGAACGCAAACATCGCCACATTGTTGAAACTGGTCTCACCATTCTTCATCAAGCGTCTGTCCCACGTCACTATTGGCCCTATGCCTTCGCCACAGCCGTATACTTAATTAACCGACTTCCCACGGCTACTCTACACAACACCTCCCCGTATCACAAGCTGTTCCAACAACAACCAAATTATCTCAAACTTCGGATATTTGGTTGTCAATGCTTTCCGTGGCTCCGTCCATATACCGCAAATAAACTTGAAGAAAGATCTCTACCATGTGTTTTTATGGGATATTCACTTACTCAAAGTGCTTATCTTTGTCTACACGTACCCACCGGAAGACTCTACTTATCTCGCCATGTCCATCGATGGCTGCATGGTCCGTATGGTACCCGATGCAAACCAATATTTTTTTCAGTTTTTAATATCCGACCCAGTTATTTGACCCAGTCTGGGTATTCATACCGTTTAAACATATTTTTGAGCATCGTAACCATAAGTTTTCCTCTCTCTAGTTGATTTTTTTTAGATTTAAAAAATAAAATGACGAGTTTGTCCCGCATATAATGCACGTGCTGCAGACATGTCATGGAGTTTTTATTTCTCCCTCTCTCCTCTAGTGTCTTTTTCCTTCTCCCTCTATCCTCTTTTTTTCTTCTGCTATTTTTTTTTCTTTCTCTTTTGTTCTTTTTTTTCTTCCTTTCACTCTCTTTTTTTCTCTTTTTCACTCTCATTTTTTTCTCCCATCCTCTTCTGAAGTAATTTTTTAGTCTGATTCAGTAAATAAATGGATAACTCGGCAAAAAAATTGTTAGTATTTACCTCTTCGTCTTCGTTCTCCACAGTTTTTATATTAATATTTTGTCCACGATCATTGTTTTGGTCCATATTAATTATATACGTCCATAAAATTTGAAACTTGTCCATATATGTTATAAGTAGTCTACGATTATTAACTCTAAATCAAGTTATTTGGAAAATAACTTGTCCATGCATGTTACAAGTGGTCTACAACTATTAAATTTGTCCATAGATGTCAAGCCTTTTTAAGTGTGACTATTCTTTTTGGTCCATGCTAATTGTTTTTTGTCCATAAAGTTTGGAATATCTTGACAGATTCTTTTAACTGTTCAAATAGTTGTTTTGTCCACAATATGTTGTCCACTATATCCCAAATATACCCAAATAGTCGTATTTTCTTGACATCTTTCTTTGACAGCGTGTCAAGCAAAAAAATAAATATTCCTGCGCCACCAAAATCAACCAAACATCATTGAGGGTACTTTTGACTTTACATGAGATCTCATCCCTCACTGAGTGTCAAAAAGAGAAACTCTCACGCACTCATTCATAACTCACATGAGGGTAGTTTCGACTTTTCGTCAGGCCTATGTCACATGAAAATGACAAATTTTGAAAGCTTATTACTAAAAAGCGCATAAACGAAAAGACCTACTGCACTTGTGGCATAAATGACAAAATTCCCAAAGACAAAATCATTAAAAAAAAAAACTATATAAAAAAAACTTAGAAAATTTTACATAAAATAAAATAAAACTATATAAACTAAAATTTTTTTATAAAATTAAATTATATAAAACAAAAATAGTTAAAAGAAAATAAATTATGTAAAATAAAACTACATATAATAAAATAAAATTATCAAAATAAAATAAAATTATGCAAAATTAAATAAAATAAAGTTCTATTAATTTAATTTATGTTAAATAAATTATATAAAATGAAACTAAAATAAATCAAATTGAATTAAAATTAAATCAAATCAAATTACATTAAGTTTTTTCAAAATATAAAATATATAGACTTAACATTTTTTATCTTAAATATAAAATATATATTTTTGGCAAAAATCTCAGAAATTAAAAAAAATTATAAAGATTAGTCGCAGCTACTATGAAACGAATAACATAGCGATCAGTTGCTGCAATTGGTTGTTGGTCGCTACAATTGATAAACGGACAAAAAAGCGACATATTGCGGCGACTGATCGATACGATTATCAAATGAATAATTTAACAAATCGATAGTCGCTAGTCACTGTCGCTGGCGACTGCCAAACGAACAGGGCTATAGTGGTTACTACACCACATTTAACACCCATCGAATGTCAGGGTTGGAATGGAATGACATTGAGAGGAAACCACTTCGGCTATCAACTCTTGTCAAATGTCAAGGAATTGTTAAAAACTTTAAAAGAATTGTTAGAAAAATATGTAAACCCTTCAAGGCGACATGTACGCTACAAGAAGTCCACACAAACGCATTACTTTTTGGGGCCTACCAAAATTAAATCCTTCTACTTTACTTTTAAGAAAAATAAAACATTATACTCAAATTTTATCTAAGCCAAGTGATTGCTAAGAAATCTTGTTCTTGCGAACCAGGTGGGCCGGCTTGGGCTAAAGTCCATGAAGCAAGGACTTTAAGAACTTAAAGTTTATTAATCATATGCAAAACATGTGGTGGTAAAACAGTTAAATCAATCTTCTTTTCTTTCAAGATGATGAGTTCTAGTCTAAACATTGCTAAATTTTATAAATTTTTCCCACCATTGCTTATAAATAAGCCAAAAACTTGTTTGCTTTAGGTAGCAAAATAATTTGGGCCACGCCTGTTGCGAACATCATTCCTAAGCGAGTATTGTTCTTCTGGCAGTTCTGATGCTTAGACGCATCACTCATGTAATTATGTTTCTTCCTTAACCATGGTTTGGATCTTCTATGTACTCTCTTCTTTGTCTAAATGCAGATGAGTTGGTTGTGAATTTATGAAAATGTCTACTGTTGATTTTCTTAGTATCAGGAACATGAGACAGAACTGAAAACAAGGTTTAGATATTGAGACTTATGAACCTATTCATAGAAAGATTTGGTTATGTTATGTCCTACTATTTCGATCTTGTCCCAAAATAGTCAAATATATGGATTTTTATTATAATATGCTCTTATGGTTTATATGATCAACTCAAATTTGCAAGAGCTGTGACAGGCTCATATGTATTAGATTCAAAGCGGTGGATACACAGAGACTCATGTAGATTAATGTATTCTCATTGGATTTAGACACCAAATAGTTTAAAAGAACTACATATTTTTTCTCTCTTGAGGACTCTCTCATGGATCTCAAACTCACTCATGGATAGTCCGGAAGGGCTTGTATGTCTTGACGCTACTTATAAGTCCTGCGATGGATCCAGCCGCAGCTAAGAGTGAGACGATCAAGCAAACCCAGCAGAGCATTTTCAGCCCAATCCATCTAGGAGAGTACTTCTTAATCTTATTCTGCGCGATGTGCATTTCCACGGGGAAATAAACCGTTAAAGGCCAGAACGAAGCTGCTCCAATCAAACCTAATATCGCGTTGAAGAAAGGGAATATCATAGCTACCACAGTGGTTATAACCACATAAGCTGTCCTCCACACCAATCTGAAGAAGCTAATGTTGAATTTTCCAAGTAAAGGTACATTTACTGAATACTCGGAAGTGATGAACTTGTTGTCAGGAAAGTTTCTATTGCATTTTTTCTCAACAAACTGGAAAATAGGCTGCGCGAACACCTGAAAATGTTACGGTTCTTTTTCATTAGCTAAACACGAGAAAATGCGGAAAAAAAACAATCTTTCTCTTTTGGTTTTGGATTTTACCTGATAGGCACCGATAAGGTGGACAGCGATGCAAGCGTTTGCAAAGTCAATGAGCCAAAAGGGCTCGAAAAATCCGAAATCTGTGAGGAAATCTCCTGGAGCTTTGTTTCCAAATGCAGCATAACCAATACAGCCACATAAGATGTAGAAAAAAGTTGTAGTTGATACTCCTATAAGACTTGCTCTTTTCATGGCTTTGTTCTCTGCTGGGCTAGATTTCAATGTGTCCTGCAAATAGCATTAAAGCTTTCACCGGTAAGCGAATATAAAAATCAACATTTTCATTCACTTTTAATCAAAATTTTTACTCAATAGTTAAACCAATGTTGTCAAAACAGTCACTATCTAGTCGACATATACACTACTGTACCAAATACCGTATGTCCCAAGTCATTAAATGGTGAAAACTACGATCATTAAGAGACAAAATTTATGAGTTGTAATGTCAAGTCAACAAGCTAACACTGTTGATAAAGAATATGATTATTGCTTTTAAGAACATGATAATGATATCATTGTTTGGTGTGGAGAAGAGATTGACGATATCTTTGAATGTGACTTCTTGTCCTTAATAAGCACATGTTATACCTTTAACCTAAAAGACAGATTCTCTTCTTTTTGACTCTTTTGAGTAAAGTAAACAAAAGTGGTCCACGCGGAATTGAATGTCATTGTCAATAATCTCTAACCACAATTCTATCAATAGGTTCATATTCAAAGCTAAAATATGACTCAAAAAGAAATTTGATTGATGATAATAACTTGCCTGAATTTCGATAAGAACCGTGGCGTAAGCATATGCAAACGCTATGTCACCAACCGCTTGAAACGATCTCCATATCTTCTGAGCCGCGGTTACATCAACTCCAACCGCCGTCCCCGTCATGCTCGTTTTACCAACTTTCCCACCTTTTCATATTGTAACATATCTACCGTTAGTTTTGTAATTGTTTAGGCCATGTGACTTTTAACTGTAGATAAATTGGTGTATAACTAACTCAATTGTTGCAACTATTGATGTAAGTACTTTGAAAAAAACAAATGATTAGTAATGACAGTTTTTGCTAGTAATCAAATCTTTAAAGAATTTTATGTACCTGCAACGGCTGCTATGGCTAGACCAATCCCAATAGTTGCATAAGTGAAGGACATGACCGCAGCCATAATGGAGAGAATAGATAGCTTGTGAAAATTTGGGATCTGGCTAAGAATAATCTGAATGATCCCAAAAACCGCCATATAAGGATAATTCGATATAGAACATTTTGCACCGTGCCCTTTATCATGGAAGCAGTTCGATCTCCCGACCGCTCTGCGCAATAACCATATCAACCACATCAATATTTTTGACAAATCTAATCACAGTTTGATAAGAAAATTTTAACTGTAGATTTTGTAACAGTTAGAAAGTAATAAACATATTCATTTGTAGACTTGAAGTTGACTTACACCAAACTAATAGAAGCAGTGATGGTGTAACCAACAGTGACCCCAATAAGATTCCCATATTGCGCCACTCCACAGAGCTGTACTTTCCTACCACCTGTCATTTACAATAATTGCAAGAGTATTATTTAGAGTCTATTATTTATTACTTATGTTTTTAAGCTTTTATTTAATTTTTTCTGTTTCATAAAGCAAACACAAAACACTCTACGGAACTATATTTAATATATCTATATCTTTTCTCCATCAACGTCCAACACCAACAATAATGCTAATACTACAAAAACCGTTGCCTCATATGTCAAAATATTCTTTAGAAATTTGTTGTCCTTGGTTTTCACAATTTGGATCATTATAAATTTGTAAACATTCTAAAATTTAATTAATAAAATTTTGACAACTAGTTCACGAGATTATTGTTGGATAAAGATAAGTTTTAGCCTAATTAATTATTCCAACAACCATATATAGGCTATATAGCTAGTGTGTATAATTGGAAATTAAAACCCCACAGTTTTACATTCAGTTGAATTTGAAATACTTAAAAGGAAAAACATAGCAATTTTTGGGAAATTCAATCCACAGTTTCTTTGTCCTGTAAAATGTTTTTTTTCTATAAAACCAAAATTACAGAGAGTTTAAGGAAACACAAGAAAATCTAAAAAAGCCATCTACAATTCTATCCACAACCGACCGAATACACAAATCTCGAATTTATTTTATTGGACAAGACTTTCAGATAATGTTTTCATCCGATATCATCTTTGTGAAAAAATTACCAAGCATCATGAATTCAAGATTCCTCTAAATTTTTGTTATATCAACAAGTATTTCATAACAACATCCTATTTGTTTATCTTAAACAGATTAAAAAACAGTACTGTCTCTTTTAATTATTTAATTTGTCTCTTCTAACCACAATAATTCTTCCGACAAAAATCATCCTAAACTAAATAACACACAAAGTACAGTATCTAATGAAACCGAACCATGCCTTCAAAAAGTCCTTATTCTTTTAACCAAAAAAAAAAAAGTCCTTATTCACAAAAATGAATATTTCGTAAAGAAACTTTTTTTGACGAAAAAAAACAAAAAAAAAAGGTGTACAAAGGTGTCGATTTGCTTTTCAATTTCTGTTACAAGAAAACTAAAAATTGTGAAATTTTGAAGTTACGGTAATAAATTGATGTAAAAAGTGTTTTGTGTTTGCTTTGTTGAATATAAAATTTTCATATTTTGATATTAAAAAAATCAAAGATAGTCAAAAAGTTCAGATTTTTTTTCCTAATTTACCCTTAAAAAAAGTTTTAAAATAAGAACAACAAAAAAAACATACCGAGGTAAGACCGAACAACGTCCATGTAAGTGTAGTTACGTTTTCCGGTGACAGGATCCGGCGCACGGTAGCAATCAGCGAGCATGGTTGAAGTGAAATAAGTAATGAAAGAGAAAATGAGCAAAATCGAAGTCCCTGCGATCCAACCAAGCTGAGCTATTGCCCATGCCAACGACAACACTCCGGAGCCTATCACCGCCGTGATAATATGCGCACTCGCTGTAAGCCACGTGCCAGTTCTCTTCTCTCTGCCATCTTCATCGACGTTCTTAGTCGGGTCCGACACTGTATAGGCATCGCCGGATTCCGCCGCGGAGTGGTTGTGTTCTGTGTTGAAACTCTTCATAGTAAGAGACAAAGAAAGAGAGAGGAAGACAAAGTAAATAGTTGTGTCAGAGAAAGAGTAAATGACGAAGTCTGATTATAGTCAACAGAATTGTGTTTACATAATATCATATATATAGAGATACTTGGCTATGTATAAAATGTAGTTTTAGCATATATGCCAACGAGACGTATACGTAAATACGTGTTCGATTTTAACTTTTTATATGTATAAATGTTTTTTTTATTTATTTAATATGGTTTTGGCTTGGGATGTGTGATTGCTCCTCCACTAGACTTAGAGACCACAAATGGCGAGGGTTTTAATGTTCAGATTCTTTACCAATTATTCATTTTTTTATAAATATTATTATAGTGAATTATAGAAAAAATGGATTATTTTTTATATTTGAATTTTATAATAATAATAATGATATGATCCTGGAAAGCATCAAATATAATCACGATCATATCATTTTCAAACATTGGAGAAGTCACAAGATCAAGGTCTAAACATTGATCCGGACCGATCGAACCGAGTGCTAGGCAAGAAAACCCATGTGTCTTGTTCAGTGAAAGGACGTCCAAGCTCAACTGCTCCAGCCCAAAGACCACTTGGAATATATTCTCACCTCATCTAGAGCACACCTCAAAGTTGAAGCGGTCCAATCCAAGTTCAGGTGAAGAAGTTATTCAACTTCCAAGTTAAGTGATTCCCAGCTTACGCGATTCGAGACGCGTCGTTGAATAATTATTTCCGAGTAAACCAGAAGGAGTTAAGCTACGAACTAAATTTTTCTGGAATCTTGATCCATTCCAGAATCACGTCGAATTGGATTTCCATCAAAATGAGTTCGGACTTGGGAGATATGAAGTTTACAATTCCATGGATCTGCTTCAGGCCCTATTAGCGACTGAGCAAAAGATCTAGTTCCACAGCCCAACTCAGGCATTATTTAGACACGAGACCACTTGGAGAATGTTAATGGATCTCTTAGCTTTACGAAAAGACCAAGAGCCTAAGGAGAATCCATTGGACCACAAAGTTACAGCCCATTTACCAAAACGGGTCAATCTGGTTCTAAGCATGAAGAGTTAAAGGCCTAACTGGTTTGCAAGCTTCTAGGCTTATGTTTGGCATCTAGGAGGTATTTCTACAAAGTCCAACAAGCCCAATAAGCCCCAGAAAAAAGGATATCTCGGCCAAAGAAGCATGGAGGAGTCCAAGGATCATTTCAAGATGCATGCATGAGGAGTCCAAGGGTTGAAATCACATTCAACTCACTATCTTTATTTCTTTTCTTTTATTTCTCTTTATTTCAAGACAATAATAACTTAGCTTAGTTTCTAAGTTTTCTTTTCTTTATATTCATGTAAACTCATATGAATAAAATATCCAACTTTTTATTTTCAAAACCGTGAGAGTGATTCTCTTTTGTTCCTTGTGAACTTTTCGATTGGTGTGTAATATCCAATCAAGTTCTCTTGATTCGTCTTGGTGTGTCAAATCCAAGGAGTCAAGCGATCGTCTCGTCTAGGTGTGTCATATCCTAGGAGACAACCGAAATATCAGAGGCCTTCCGCAACCTCTGTGCGACCATTCGATCCACCACTTCGAGTCCCTCGAAGATTATCCATCGTTTCATCTTTCTACCAATCCGAAAGTGCCGATTCTTGGGAAGGATCGTATCAAGTGGTATCAGAGCACACTTCCGGTATTGGTATTTTTGTTCTATACATCTTCTCATCTTTCTCATCTTTTCATTTCATTTCTTTCATCTTCTCACCTTTCCGCCATTTTTTTTTCTTTTTTTTCTTTTCTTCCTTTCATAAGATCTAGTCCGATTTTCAGTCAAAAAAAAAAAAAATTTTCTAAACACACAAAAGTGACTGATCAACTCCTACCCATTCAGTTCCCGTGCCAGTTACGTTTTAATCAAAAAAAAAAAAAAGAGATATCAATCCGAGTTGTTCATCCTTGATCGAAAAAGTTCTTGTGTTTCTATCTTAAATCACATGTTCTGCTTGTTTGTTGGTTTCTCCACCGAGTTTGAATGTTAGTTTGATAAGAACCGATTGAGAAATCGCTGAGAGAGATGTCTTTCGGTTTATTGAAAAAGAGCAGACCAGAAAAAGTTCAAAGGAGATCACAAGAGAGTCCCCTAAGAAGAGTTCAACCACGCCCAGAATTGAATGAAGAGGAGCTGGATTGTTATAGTAGAAGCATTCTTGCTTCAGTTCAAAGTCGGAGAAGGCCAAGATGTGACCAAGAAGCAAGGAGACGAGATGAAAATATTCTCAGTGTTCTTAAGTTGAAGATACCACCATTTCATGGGAAAAATGATCCGGATGTTTACTTGGAGTGGGAGAAAAAGACTGAGCTAGTTTTTGATAGCAACAACTATTCTGAGCTTAAGAAGGTACGAAAAGCAATCTATGAGTTTTATGGTTATGCTAATACTTGGTGGGATCAGTTGGTGACAATGAGGAGACGAAATGGCAAGAATCCCGTCAAAACATGGGCTGAGATGAAGTCTGTTATGAGGAAACGTTTTCTGCCCTGTGGCTATCACCAAGAGCAACATTATGTGGACACTTTTCGGAAGTTAGAGGACTTGATGCTTGAGTATCTTCAGGGTGAGCAGCAGCAGCCCAAGAAGAGACACACACAACCAAAAGTCGGCTAAACCGCCCACGGAAGTTGCAAAGTTTGTGGAACAATCTGATCATGAAGAAGTGATAGCAGTTCAAGAGAATTTACAATCTGCTCTTACAGCGGAAGAGGAGAATCAGGGTCAGAATGTACAAGGAGAAGAAGCCAAGTGGTTTTTGATTCATTGTCCTCGTCGGAGAAAAAGGAGGAAGCCATGAAGCAAAGTCTAGGGAGCATAGATGATTCAGCTGATGAATTCACAGAGAGGTATAGCTTGTCTCCTACACTTGATCCTTATATTTTGGATTTTGAGTTGCTGGAAGAAGTCGATGGAGATAAGATGCTATTGTCGGTTCAATATGAATGTGAGATTCAAGAAGTCGAACATGTTGATTTTGTTTTTGGCGATGCAGCATTTTGCAAACCCGAGAGCAAAGCTATGATATTTGATTTTGTGATCCAAGGCAATGGTGAGCAAACTCAAGGTTTGGATCTACTTGTCAACAAGGGAGATTATCTTGATTTTAGCCGCAACAAGAATTCTAAAATAAGAGTGGCGCAGCGGAAGCATGGAAGTTTCGAGCTGGTCTTGGAAAATGGAGTTTCAGAACTGTTCTCTTTTTATCATTATATGATTCTTAAGGGTCTTAACTTGCGGGATTTCAGGAAGAATCATCTACACTCACCGAGGAAAGGTATTGGAGTAGAGGTTCGACGCCAAGGTCCTATAGTGGACAAAGTGAAAGATGGTCGAAAAGCTATAGAGCTTGGAATTCTAGATGATTATGGAGTAATGTCTGAGCAGAGGATGCACAAGGCAAGGCGTGCTATACAAGTTTTGATATCTAGCAGAGTGATTAAGCTACCAAAGCTTAGGTGTCTTAAACTCATGAAATGTTTGAGCCATCCATTTGATCCCGGAATCAAGATTTGAGGACAAATCTTTTTTTAAGTGGAGGGGATTGATATGATCCTGGAAAGCATCAAATATAATCACGATCATATCATTTTCAAACATTGGAGAAGTCACAAGATCAAGGTCTAAACATTGATCCGGACCGATCGAACCGAGTGCTAGGCAAGAAAACCCATGTGTCTTGTTCAGTGAAAGGACGTCCAAGCTCAACTGCTCCAGCCCAAAGACCACTTGGAATATATTCTCACCTCATCTAGAGCACACCTCAAAGTTGAAGCGGTCCAATCCAAGTTCAGGTGAAGAAGTTATTCAACTTCCAAGTTAAGTGATTCCCAGCTTACGCGATTCAGACATGCGTGCGTTGAATAATTATTTCCGAGTAAACCAGAAGGAGTTAAGCTACGAACTAAATTTTTCTGGAATCTTGATCCATTCCAGAATCACGTCGAATTGGATTTCCATCAAAATGAGTTCGGACTTGGGAGATATGAATTTTACAATTCCATGGATCTGCTTCTGGCCCTATTGCGCGACTGAGCCAAAGATCTAGTTCCACAGCCCAACTCAGGCATTATTTAGACACGAGACCACTTGGAGAATGTTAATGGATCTCTTAGCTTTACGAAAAGACCAAGAGCCTAAGGAGAATCCATTGGACCACAAAGTTACAGCCCATTTACCAAAACGGGTCAATCTGGTTCTAAGCATGAAGAGTTCAAGGCCTAACTGGTTTGCAAGCTTCTAGGCTTATGTTTGGCATCTAGGAGGTATTTCTACAAAGTCCAACAAGCCCAATAAGCCCCAGAAAAAAGGATATCTCGGCCAAAGAAGCATGGAGGAGTCCAAGGATCATTTCAAGATGCATGCATGAGGAGTCCAAGGGTTGAAATCACATTCAACTCACTATCTTTATTTCTTTTCTTTTATTTCTCTTTATTTCAAGACAATAATGACTTAGCTTAGTTTCTAAGTTTTCTTTTCTTTATATTCATGTAAACTCATATGAATAAAATATCCAACTTTTTATTTTCAAAACCGTGAGAGTGATTCTCTTTTGTTCCTTGTGAACTTTTCGATTGGTGTGTAATATCCAATCAAGTTCTCTTGATTCGTCTTGGTGTGTCAAATCCAAGGAGTCAAGCGATCGTCTCGTCTAGGTGTGTCATATCCTAGGAGACAACCGGAATATCAGAGGCCTTCCGCAACCTCTGTGCGACCATTCGATCCACCACTTCGAGTCCCTCGAAGATTATCCATCGTTTCATCTTTCTACCAATCCGAAAGTGCCGATTCTTGGGAAGGATCGTATCAAATAATAATATAAATATTTACTTGAAATGAATGGAACTTCTAGTATATAATAGGGGAAATTGGGTGGGAGGCTAGTTTTTAAGTAATTATATAGTAATTATAGAGACCACATATGGGGAGGGTTTTAATGTTCAGATTCTTTACCAATTATTCAAGTTTTTATAAATATTATGAATTATAGAAAAAAGGGGATTATCTTCTAATTTTGAACTTAATAATATAAATATTTACTACAAATGAATGGAACTTCTAGTATATAATAGGGGAAACTGGGTGGGAGTGTAGTTTTTAAGTTTTAATTGTAAATTATTCAATATTACAATAGACCATAATAAGAAAAATATAATCTTTTCATAAAACCTATTAAAGAAATTAATGATTAGAATATATTTACCATCAAATAAGTAATTGTAATTTTATTGTAACAAATGAGAAATTAAATTAATTTTTTTTGTTTCAAAAATATATAATATTAAAGATGAAGAGATTGTCTCAAAAGTTTGAAACAATGTTCATCATGAAATGAAAAGAGTAGTTGATTGTTTACCCTAAATAATTTTAATTTCTTTTGGTCTTAAATTGATTTTTAACGAGTTACCAAAGAAAAAATAAGTTGAATTTGATGAAGGGTAAAAGTTAGAAGTTGAATGATGATTATTTTTACTACTCATTCTTTTTTTATAAAAGTATTTATAAGATTTTATTTTAGTTTTACAAAGAGTGTTGTTTTTTTAATACAGAATTTTAATTTAAATCTCAATGTTTTTTTTTATTATTTCAACTTATTAATTGGAAAAAGAAACATTTTTAGTGTATTAATATAGGATAGAAAAGAAATTTACATATTTTTTTAATTTGTGTGAAAATGCTAAAATAACACTTTTTGTGAATGGAGGGAGTGAAAGGTTTTTTTTGGTGCAACTTACTACAAGGTATCCTATAAAGTTTTAATAAATACTAGTTGACAAAAATAAGTTTTAAATATATACTACTTATCACTTTTTCGCTATTGGTAACTTTTAAAGGTTTCTTGCTCAATGAGGTCAAATTATACAAATGCACTTTAACAATAGAAATGTTAGACCGTTACATAAATCCATCGTCTTTTTGCTCTTATGTATGATTTATTTTCGTTTGCTTCTTTAGAAACGAATGGTGACTTTATGCTAGAATGAAAAGACTAAGGAAAATCATTTTTATAGAATCTTAATGTTTTATTCACGCAATTAAGAAAAAGGTGTTTGTTTATTACATATTAAAAACAAATCAATTTATCTAAATATCACCTGACTGAAAACACTAGTTATAGAGAAACATTCTACTAAAATTCTGATAGAGAAGAAGGCAATTACAAATAAGTGAATTTGGATCCAATAGTTAGACCACATTGCTTTCCCAATAGACTTCTCATTTTTCACATAGCTCAAAGACATTTGAAGAGACAACTTGTTCGATTGTTCAATGAAACTCTTTCAACGAATGAACAATAATTCATTGAAATCTTTCAACCAATGACTAATTTTAGTTTTATAATGATTAAACACAGGACTTTTCATATGTCAAGGTTTGACTTCTTTGTCTACAATTACGTATTAGGTATACTCACATACCCACATGGTTTTTTTTTGTTTTTAAGAAATAATTCTAGAAAGATTCGAGACCTCGAAAAAACTTAAATAAACAATAATGGCACTTATTGAATCTTTTAACAAATGGCATGGGGACACAGGTGCCTTCTGTAACGTCTGAGAATCAAAACTTGTGGTTGTGAATCTCTACTTAACGCATAGTTGTACAGCAAATGCCAAAAGTTTCATGCAATATTATTACGCCCAATTGCTGCCAAAAAAATATAATTACGGCTAATTAAAATATTAAGGCTTGACGACATTTATCATTATTTTATTTTAAAAATTAATGGTCAAGAAGAATGTTTTATGTGACCTCACAAATTGTCTCGTATTTGACAATTCCTTGCATTTGAAATTTGATCTGAAACTTATTAATGTGTATGTTGTCAATGTACACGGATGGAGAACGAACGGTAGGAGTATCCCCAATTTTTAAATTGATGTATAATATAAGATTTTATTTCATTATAGTTCTTAAAATGAGAGAGATGGGGATGAAAGCAAAGTGGAATATTTAATTTTAGTTGAGCAGAGAATAAATCCAAAAGCCCCGTGACAGATTTTGAGTGTTGAATTTCTTTTGTGGGTCTAGCTAGGTTAAGGATTAGGATTTCCCATTTACGAACCTTCATTGTAGCCTCTTTTTATCACTATATATTGACTATTTTTGAGTGATTAGAAAACCATGATTTATATTAAACTTCAAGGATTTGAATTTATTTCAGTTTGGCATACCAACCGACAATAACACCGTTGAATAGACATAGTGTTGAAGGAGTTTAAACTATAGTGTGCTAGTCGAAGTTCTGAACAAAGGAAGATCTAAATTTTTTGTTTTGGATTTTAATGTTTATGTCATTTCTTTTGAAAAGTTTGTAGTTCTCAAAGCTATAGATCTTCAGGTTAATTTGAACAATGATCAACAATTAACCAATGGATGATTATTATTTATTTTTGTTCAAATGTGGTATTGGTGTGAGCAAGCATAAAAATATGAAATTCGTTAACTTTCGATACTGGTATAGTGAGGTGGTTCATATGCTAGGTACTGAATTACTTAAATATATCGAAGTTATCGTACTTGTAGACTACAGCGTTGTTTGGACCCAAAAAAAACATAGATTAGAGTCTTCTAATATATATGATTACTATGATCTTTAGTAATAATTTAACTATTGTTGGTATGAAATGATTGCATAATTTATGTTTGTTAGATGTAATATTTTCCAATATGAATATAGCATTAGACGACAACTAGTCGATGTCTTTAGTTTTGCCCCAGGATTGAGCCAACCAATATAGTAGAATTAGTGAATGCACATTTCATTGTGAGAGTAATTCTACAGGTTCGAGTCTAGATATTCTATATATAAACTTCATATTTATTCACATTTAACACACATATACCCAATGGCGTAACTAGAATATTCAATAATATTTTATTGCACATTTTTAAGATTAGTAAACTTTTCATCTTTTTACACATTGTTAATAAATGCTCACTCTGTTCTTTATTAATCCTATTTTTAAGAAAAAAAATTGTTTCAAAAAGTTACAATTTCTTTATTTTCAATGCATTTTTATCAGATATTGATAATGAATTGTAAATTTCAAAATAAAAAATAATGAAATATTATTGGTTCAAAATTATAGTAAATTGTTATTCACAAAAAATAATGGAACTTTAATACTCCCTATGTTCTTTATTGATCATATTTCTAGGATTTTCACATATTTTAATAAAAACATATTAAAGTTACATTATTTTTTGTGAATAACAATTTACTATAACTTTGAACCAATAACATTCTATTATTTTTCTTGAAATCTACAATTTATCATTAATAGCTGATAAAATGCATTGAAAATAGAGAAATTGTAACTTTTTGAAACAAATTTTTTTCCTAGAAATATGATTAATAAAGAACGAAGGGAGTATGTTTTATTAAAATGTGTGAAAATCCTAGAAATATGATTTCAGAGGGAGTAGATGTCAAGAGGAAAAAAATAGCTAGGACTAATTAAGTTTTGTCTTAAAAAATACTTAGATTTAACTAACTTGAATGATGGGGTTAAAACAAAACCTTTGGGTGAGAAGTCAATTTTAAACACTAATAAAACATCATTATCAAAAAAAAAATCTTAATTAAACATGCAACATTTTTTAATAATTTCATGGGTGTCAATTGACACCCATTGTAACATGTTGCCTTTGCATATACCTCTACAAATTCGGGAGGTATATATAACACTTCATTCGAGGAAAGATTGAAAAAAAAAAATCTCAGTTTATTAGAGTTTCACCTTTAATAATTAATACCCTGACAAAAATTAAAGTGTGAAATTACAAGTCAATATATTTTAATGAAGCAAATAAAACTGAAACTTATTAAATTAACATTAAAACCCACAAAAAAACTTATTTAACAAAGCAAATAAAACTCTAATTTGTTTCATCGAAGCAAATAAAACTCCAACATATTTCATTTAAGTAAATTAAACTCCAACATATTTAATCATAGTAAATAAAACTCCTTAGAATTTATTGACGTTAGACTTTAAATAAATAAATAAAAACTAAAAAATATATATTATCACTTGGTTTCAAATTTTGGTTTTGTATGTAAAGGTTAAAAACTATCAAGATATTTGAAAAAATGGTTATGATTGATGAAAAAAGTGTTCAAAGTTTTTTGTAATGGGATGATAGTGATAAAAATACGTGAATACAGTTAGAAGAGATAAAAGTTTTTGCTAAAAATACCATTAAAAAGATGCAAATATAGTTTTGGTACTGCTACTTCTTACTGCTTTACTGCATTGGTAAATGATACACGCCTTTAATCTAAGCTGATGGTCACAACTCTGAAACAATTCCAAACTATGTCTTTCAAGCTTGATTAGATTTTAGGGCCAATTCTTGAAATTCACTCTTTTTAAAATTTATTGTGAAACAAATATTTGTGTGGTGTAAAGAACATATGAGATTTCTTTTTTTTACAATAAAATTGTGAAAATATCTATTTTTTAATAATTTTCCCTAAATTTTATAACACTTGAACACTCTTTTAGTGCAAAAAAAAAAAAAAGAACACTCTTTTAAACATAATTATCTATTAGCTCATCTAACAAATATCAGACCGAATGTTGTACTATCTTTGGCCACATTCAACATTTAACAACATAAATTTACTGTTAAAAGCTCCTAGTTGTTATAATTAACATGTTACTACTTTGAACGTGCAATTTGTTTTGAAAAAAAAAACACATTGGTGTATGTGAAACTGATCAACATCTTTTCTATCTCGATCGTTTAAAAGTTAAAATGGAAACCTCAAGAGTATTTTTGGATTATTAAACGATAATAAGGTCCCAAAAGAAGTTGAATGATTTGCAATTTTGCGAAAAAGAAATTAATAATCTCTCTCTTTATTTTTATTTATTTTGGTATTCTTCAACTATAAGTCTGTAACAACAATTTGCCTTAAATAGTATTGGACACAATTCGAGAAGAGAATTGTAGGTATGAGATATCAATCTGACGTCACAATATATTTACCAGAAAAGAGTAAAGAAATAAAGTGGCTTTGGCATTGCAAAACATGGTAAAGTAATTGATCAAACGAATTTTATTCTTAATTTATTTAGTGCATTGTCTATTCCACTAGCTATTATACTATACGTGGGAGGTTCATATTATTTATCAACTTTAAGATATGATATAAACTATCAAATTCAAAGACACGTGAAAGAGTTTGGCCTATAAAGTCGACCCTACTAAAAAAAAATTCAAATTATCAATGTACAATGATTTCGAGAATGGAAAAAAGGAACATTGAATTTGGCATGTCAATTTTATAGGAAACCCAAGTTGAAGTTGTCATAGTCGACATCCATATTTTTTTTTTTGAATTTGTAACTGACAAAAGATAATTATGTGATATGTTTTTTTTTTTGATGAAAACTATGTTTTTTTTAGTAAAAATAATTATCTGATATGTTGAGAGAGAACAAAAAATGCAGCGAATTTAAGTATTTGATATGAAACAAATTAAATTCTGAATAAAATGGACGGTAGCGTTAAGATTTTTTTTTTTTTAAGGTTAAAGTCGTTATGAAACTTTTGTGTTCACTTGTTGGAAAGTTTTTAAAAAGTAAAACAGAAGTCACAAAGCAATAAAATAAAAAACTAGTTAAGATAATAAAATTGGTTTACAAATTATCACCAAAGTAGTTTTCAGATTTCCATTTCAAGTCATATCACCAGATTTTCTAAAGGATGACTCGGACTCTATCGACCGGAGTAGTTCAAATACGACTCAGATAATACTTAAGCTCATTTTAGTCTTTGATACGGATTGATATAATGTTTATTAAATTTATTAAAATAATTATTTCTAATTTATTTCTAAAATTTTCACAGTATAGCTAACAAAATAATTTCAAAGTGTGTAGTTGACTAAAAAAATTCAAAGTAGTTAAGAAAAGGAAAAAATAAAAGAATAAATTCAACAAAAAAAAACTAGTAAAAATCACTTTACAGAATTGCAAAAGAAATAAATCAATTATTCATCCAGGGGACTGATTGGTTAGGACTGTTACTTTTAGGTTTTCGCTATAGACTTTTGTCTGTAGAGACTTTGGCTGTAAAAGCTGGTAACAAAAGTGGTAGAAACTGTAATTTTAAATATTTTTAAAAATCTAATTGATAACAAATCTGTAGAAACTGTCAAATAAATAAATTTTATTATATCATATCTAAATCAAAGTAATGACATAAACTGATAAATAAATTTTATTAATAATAAACATTTTGGGAACAAAATACAAAACTCATAAATAACTAATAATAACCAAAAGTTTCATCTAGAACAAAAACTTTATTTAAAACAATGGTTATGTAACTAAATTTTTTGTAGCCTAAAAAAAAGTCTCATTTTTGAGCACTTTAAAAAAATAAACTAAGTGAATTTGAAAAAGGGCAATTAGATTTTTAAGGTTCTTTTAAAAATTATTTTTATAAAATGTGATTAGTTGAAAATTAACTTTGAAAACTTTAAAATTTTTTGAAGTCCTCAGAGTGTGCAATCAGTCAATCCCTAGATAATTCTCTTTTTTTTCTGTTTTATTTTTTATTTTTGCATCTAGATAATTCTCATTCCACTAAACCACCACCTAACGGTTCAATTTTTATTTTTATTTATTTTAATTCTTTAACCATTTTGTGTCAGCGGTCATTTTTACTTATGAAGTTCTGAAACACTAATCTTTTTTTTTTCTTGAATTACCGAAATCCGTAATCCCTTCACGTCCAAAACCACAACATGTAATATTAGTTTCGTCCCAAGCGTCACTCGATCCTATGACCTATAAGTTTTGCCTTGAGTCATTTTTATTTATACATTGCATATCATTTTTTCTTCTCTTATCTTGTTAAGTTTCAGTTTTTTTTTTTGTTTTTTTGGTCTTTGTTCAAGATGTTCAGTTTAATCCTCTCATAATAGTACACCCAATGGAACGAGCCATACATCAAAACATGCAAAAACAGTCCACCAAACTTTCCCAATACACACAATTAAGTGGAAAAAAATGCTCATGATCACATGATTGCACATAAAGAATATGATCAGAAGAATGCGTGAAAAATCATACAGGCCAGGTCAATTTCAAATCATCCAACGAATAAAAAGGAAGAAGCAATATGAACAAGAATACGGTGGATTATATGTTTCACAAGCGCTTGATTAATTAAGGTTGATAGTTTAAATATTAAACACAAGATGTCAATCATGAGAATACAAAGTTTGACAAAATGGACTTTTGGTCATTTTTTTATAATGGCCAAAAAAAGTATGTGCAATATGAAAATTTCGATGATGATTGGACACTCATGGAAATCAAATGAATTTTAAATGAAAGAATCAACTTGAGGTATAAATGAGTACACCATAAAATAAGCAATTTCATCCCTATTAATCATGTACAGCATAATATCCTAAACTTTAGAGTCCCTCTCAACCTTAATATCTTCCCTCTTATTCAAAATATTATCTTTATCAAATACATCGATATATTTTCAGTTAATTGGGGAAAGCTATATCGATATAGTTTTTACATTTTTAGTCGCATTTACCTTTTGGATGTATGGATTAGATAATAGGTGTGGCTTAGGGTGTGCCACTTAATTACGAGAAGTAGACATAACGGAAGGCTGTGGCATTGTTGTTTACTACAGCCGAATTTGCACTCAATAATACGACAACAACACAACCACATTGATGGCTTATTTATAGTATTTTATAATTCTATTGAATGAAACATTGCCTAGTGAAAAACAAAAACAGTGCCTAGAAGTTTCCCTATTTTAATCCATTATTATAAGTTGCAAATTTCATATTGCATAAATTTAAAATTTGTTATTAAAGATTTGTCACCATAATGCAAACGCTAATATTCCTAAAATATATGAAATTTTCTGAGCATAGAGAGGAATATATA
The DNA here is from genome assembly GCA_028015245.1 of Cardamine occulta. Lineage (NCBI taxonomy): Eukaryota > Viridiplantae > Streptophyta > Magnoliopsida > Brassicales > Brassicaceae > Cardamine > Cardamine occulta. Next base: position 3,892,451 of record CM051368.1, read on the forward strand.
AAACCTTATGGGCTGAATACACATTCTTATCTACTAAACTAATAAAATGAAAAAAAAAAAGAAAAGAAAAAGAAGAAGAAGCAAATTAAGAATCCTAATGGAATATTAGATTCTGCATTTGAAAAGAACATTAAGACTTTATCTTAGAAAAAGAAAACTTGATAAACAAACGAAGATGCCACTCGTGATGCTAACGATCTTCTTCGTTTAGCTTTACAACATGATATGTCTCTTTCCATCACTTTGTTCTCAATAACCTCATGCGTTTGCCTAGAATTGTAAAGGAATCTACAATGGTCCATATACTATTTAATTCATATACTAGTACATATCGACTCCATATATATATTTTTAGGATAAAACGGAATTTTGGGCATTGGGTACGTACATCTAATCTTGTGGCCTTTGAAGATGCCATACAAAATAAAATATTTCAGAATCTAACGAGGATATATCAACTTCACAAAGACGATTTATCAATTCAAGAAATTTTAAACTCTACATACTATTATTATATTAATTTTCTTTCAATAATGACATTATTATAATGTCATTTGTTTTTTGTTTTTTTTTTGTCATTTGCTGTTTTTTTTTGTTTTTTGATAACGATATGTCATTTGCTGTTTTATGATAGTTTTCAAGAGAGCGTGTAGGTATGGAAAAAGTTTTATAGTATATTTTTTGTTACATATTTCAGTACTCATTTATTCAATGATGGAACAAAAAACTATGAGATAAGTAATAAGTTAGTTATCGTCGATTTCTAGAAAACTCAGAAAAACTAATGTTTTAGATTTTTTTTTCTTTTTGGTCAAAACATCGAAAACAAAAACATAAACATGCAGACTTTGTTAGTTCTTTGTGAGCACCTTAATCCTACGATGTCTTACGACTCGTTAAATTGATGAGCCGATGATTAAAAAACAAAACATAAAAAGAAACAAAACAGGTGAAGCTCTTTTAATTAATCAACCAAGTCTGAATAAAACTCAAAACAAAAACTTACTTGCATCCATAATAAACATTATGAAATCCTGAAAGCCATAAAGCCACCTGAATAAGATACAAAAATATAATAAACAATATATCACTAAGAGACTATTTTGAAATGGACTATGGTATTTTATTAATTTATTGAGATCGGGAAATTTAATTGACTTATTTAAGTATTATTTTATCAAATATTAATTCATAAAAATTTAACAGTAATTAGTGTCCATTCAAAGTATTTCGATATAGAGTTTACAATAATTATAAGTTAAGGTTTGTTTTAGACTACATTGTCACAATTAGACCATATGGGTTTGGGTATAAGCTAACGGGCCCATTCAAAACCTTGCCAAAGCCCAAAACAAACTAGTCATATTACCCGAAATTTGGCGGGTCAGATCTTTACCGTACGAATCAAAAAAACAAGACAGCTTGGAATCGAAGATGGTTTCGTATGAACATTCATCCTCATCACCCGACAAATTAATTCATTATCCGACTAAAGTTTTCATTTTTAAAAGAATTTAAAAAAAATCCTCAAATTGCTCGGACAAAAGTTTATTCCCATACCATAAAATTTGTAGTTTTCCCAGATACTTGTTTCCTCTGTTTTTTTCTTCACTGTTTGTCGCATTGTTCTCTTTTTCCCAGCAGCTTAAAAAAGCAAATCTGGGTTTTTTCGTTTCTGTGATTCGTCAGATCTTGATCTGAAAGACCCTACAGGTTCTCTTCTGCTCTATGATTAATTTAATTGCATTTCGATTGATGAATTTTTGTTTGTGAAATCGTCAATTACTTTGATAAATCATGGGTCTCGTTAAAGTTTCCATTTTTTAATATTTGTTTTTCTATTTGGAGAAATGTTTTGCATCGTTTGGGTATGATGGAGTTGCAGAAGAAGAAGAGCCAAGGGGGAGAAGATAATCGGCTAGACCAAGGGTGCCAAACCGGAAGTACTTGGATTAATGGGTTATCTGCGGTTATCAATTTTCAATTGTTTCAGTTAGTATTTCGTTGTAATAACGGGAGACTCGGTCACCTCATGTGAGGAACCAACTTCCCCATTTCCCCATTTCGTTAGTTGTAGGAGTGGAGCACTCCACCTCTTGTTCTTATTTAAGTAAATGAAAAAGCCAAAAAGAGGCAATGTTAATTGCCCAAAGTAAAGTGTCGACTATTCATTGTTCTTGATTGGGGTTCTAAATCTGAGACCTATCATTTTGGTATCAGAGCCATTGCTCTAATCTCGCCCACCTGTTCATCACCGAACCAACACCATTCCGCAGCGTAAGAAAAACAAGCAGGTCATGACGCCTCCATCTCCGGAGCAGTCAATGGCCGATCCAAAGGATCGACTTGCAGATCTGGAGGTTAACGTTGGAGTAATGCAAGAGGAGATACTAAAGATGAATGAGGCCATGGATCACAAGTTACAATCCTTGGAATCTGCCCTTGAGCGCTTGATGATAACGGTCACAGGCAACCGTGATAATGGCTCCAGTGCGCTCCGAGCACACCACAGACCAGAAACAGGGGTTTATCCACCGCGACACGAGAATTACATTCCCCAAGGTCAACCGCATCAAAACAGATTCGTGAAAATGGAGTTTCCACGCTTTCAAGAAGGAGATCCTACTGCGTGGCTAAGTAAAGCAAAACAGTACTTTGCTTATCAAGATGTACACCCGGACCAACGGATTGACTTCGCTTCTTACCACCTAGAGGAAGAGGCAAACGAGTGGTGGCAAGCCACCGCAAAAGCTCTCAACGAGGCACATACACCGATCACGTGGGGAATCTTTGAAGAAGAGTTATGGGCCAGATTTGGACCATCAGGAGCAGAAGATTTTGACGAACAGCTCTCAAAGATCAGCCAAAAAGGGACTTTACGGGAATACCAAAGAGAGTTTGAACAATTACAGAACAAGGTAACGGGATGGACTCAAAAAGCTCTTATCGGAACTTTTGTGGGAGGTCTTAAAGACTCAATCGCCGATACAATACGAATGTTTAGACCCACGACGCTCAAAGCGACAATTGAGCTAGCACGAACACGGGATGATCAGCTGCAGCGGCAAAGGAGAGTCACCAACTTCACGGGATCACCGAGAATTCCAGCCACCAGTGTTGTACCCAGAATTGCGGGGCCTCGCGATTCTCCGCCAAGCAATCCGAAGCATCTGAGTTGGGAGGAACTAAAACGAAAACGAAGCTTGGGGTTATGTTTCAGTTGTGATGAGCGTTATACATCCGAACATAAATGCAAGAAATCACAGCTCCTTCTTATGGAGGGAGAAGATGAAGGGGACAACGATGGCGATGAATTCGAAGACAGTCATGAGACGGTGGAGCCGGAGATCACCTTACAATCGTTAACCGGCTGGGGTTCACACATAGAGATCAACAAGCGGAGCTTGGTGGCCCTTATCGATTCCGGAGCCACACATAATTTCATTGGCGACAGAGCGGCTAACCGCTTAGGATTGAAGATAACACCAACAAAACCGTTCAAGGTTCGGGTCGCCGACGGTCACCCTCTGAAATGTCAGGGAGCTTATCGTGAGGTAGCTATGGAGATCGAAGGAGAGATGTTTGTCGTGGATTTTTTTAGCCTTCCACTGTCAGGGCTAGACGTTGTTTTGGGCATCAGTTGGCTGGAGAAACTTGGGCCAAGAACTTGTGATTGGAAGACCCAATCAATGAGCTTCAAATGGGCTGGGAGACAAATGGAGATTCATGGGCTACAAAACACTCAATTAGCTAAGGCCCATATTAAGGAAATAGAGAAGGAAGCTACATTGGGCCAGACTGTATTTGCTTTATCGATCCAAGCCAGCAGCGACAATGGAGATGCGGGAACAAATATCTCTTCTAACGCGATGAGGAAATTGCTGAATCAATTCGAGTTGTTGTTTCAAACACCAACAGAGCTACCCCCAGAGCGAGAAATTGAACATCACATCGTCTTGAAGGATGGGTCTGATCCCGTCAATGTCCGGCCGTACCGGTATGCACACTTTCAGAAAGAGGAGATCGAACATCAGGTTCAAACTATGCTTGACGCTGGTTTCATCCAACCGAGTTCAAGTCCATTCTCATCACCGGTTCTTTTGGTTAAAAAGAAAGATGGATCATGGCGTTTCTGTACAGACTACCGAGCACTCAATACGGTGACGGTAAAAGATCAATTCCCAATTCCCACCGTAGATGATATGCTTGATGAACTAAACGGAGCGGCGATCTTCACCAAGCTGGATTTAACTGCAGGGTATCATCAGGTCCGTGTTCACCCACCAGACATACCCAAGACGGCATTTCGCACTCATAACGGTCATTACGAATACTTAGTGATGCCGTTTGGACTTTGCAATGCACCATCGACGTTTCAGGCTCTTATGAACTCTATCTTTCGGGAATTCTTACGCAAATTCGTCTTAGTGTTCTTTGACGATATTTTGGTTTTCAGTAAATCAGAGGAAGAGCATTTGAAGCATGTGGAAGTTGTTTTGCGGACCTTACAAAAACATGGGCTGTTTGTTAAGAAAAAGAAATGCGAGTTTGGCAAACGAGAATTAGAGTACTTGGGGCACATCATTTGCAGCGAAGGAGTAAAAGTGGACCAAGGAAAAATCAAAGCCATGACCGACTGGCCACCACCTACCAATGTCTTCGAACTTAGAGGGTTCCTTGGACTAACCGGCTACTATCATAAATTTGTGCAGAATTATGTATTGATAGCGAAGCCGTTGACGAATCTACTACGAAAAGGGAAGTTTGAATGGACTAATGCAGCAGAGGAAGCCTTTGTCCGTCTCAAATCAGCCATGACTTCGACACCAATATTGGCATTACCAGACTTTAATATTCCCTTTATAATTCAAACAGACGCATCGGGAGATGGCATCGGGGCTATCTTGGCACAGAACGGGCGGCCTATTGCGTTCATGAGTCGTTCATTAGGGGTGGCAAAGCAGAGTTGGTCAACATATGCAAGAGAAATGCTAGCTATTGTTGTGGCAATTCGGACATGGAGACCATACCTGTTAGGACGGAGATTTATTATTCAAACTGACCAGCGCAGCCTGCGGTTCCTCCTTGAACAACGCATATTAACACCGGAACAGCAGAAATGGATGGGAAAATTGGTAGGTTACAACTACGAAATCACCTATAAGCCCGGCTCGGCAAACGCGGCTGCAGACGCCCTTTCCCGACGCAGCGATAGTCCCTGCTTGAACACGATTTGTAGCTAGCAAGCGGAGCTTTGGAAAGACCTCAGGAAACTACAGGAAACAGATCCGTACCTCTTACGAATCGGCAAGCTCGCAGATATTTCACTAGGTCAGCCGTATTCTCGTCGTAATGGCTTATTGTGTTATAATAACAGAGTGGTGATCCCTCCCCAATCCAGTATGATCGAGTCCTTGCTTCGGGAATATCACGACACTCCAGCTGGAGGCCATTCGGGTGTTCTTCGAACTTTCAAACGGTTAGCACATTTATTTTATTGGCCGAGAATGCATAAGCAGGTGCGGGATTATGTTGCTTCTTGTGATATCTGCCAAAGAGCCAAGTCGGTGAGCCTAAGCCCAGGAGGATTATTACAGCCATTACCGATTCCCAACCAAGTATGGGAGGACCAGTCTATGAACTCCCGCGTTCTGATAATCACACGACAATTATGGTGGTCGTGGACCGGCTCTCCAAAGCGGCACATCTGGTACCATTAAATCATCCTTACACAGCTAAAACTGTGGCTGCTCGGTTTGTTGAGTTTATCGTGAAGCTTCATGGTCTTCCGAAAACTATTGTCTGTGATAGAGATCCAATTTTTGTCAGCACATTTTGGAAAGATCTTTGGAAACTGTCGGGAACAAAGTTATGCACGACTTCGGCGTACCACCCTCAATCCGACGGGCAAACGGAAGTCGTTAATCGCTGTATTGAACAATATTTGCGTTGCTTTGTTCGTGACAGGCCTAGGCAGTGGAGCTTCATGTTACCGTGGGCAGAATATTGGTATAATACAACCTACCATTCATCAATAGGTTTGTCACCTTTTAAGGCCGTTTACGGTCGCGAGCCACCAGCGTTGGCAGGGTACGAAGCCGATGCTACACTACACCAAGAGTTGGATGCTCAGTTGGCGGAGAGAGACGAGCTGTTACAAGATCTCAAAACACACTTACACGCAGCTAATAACAGAATGAAACAACTAGCCGATGCAAAACGACGTGACGTCAATTTTCAGGTTGGTGATTGGGTATTTCTGCGTCTACAGCCCTACAGACAAAGATCAATTTTTCGCAGAACGTCACAGAAGCTGTCGACAAGGTACTATGGTCCATTCCAGATCGAGGCTCGCATTGGTCCTGTGGCTTATCGTCTCCAGCTGCCAGAAGGGTCTCGCATTCACTAGGTGTTTCACGTGTCGTTGCTAAAACAGAGAATAGGGTCCGACACACCGACCTCGGGTTCGCTACCTCCGTTAAGAACCAATGGGTTTCTGCGCCTCACCCCAGAGCAAGTGCTGGACACTCGTACGGTAACACACGAAGGTAAGCTCCTTCGTGAAGTTCTGGTTTTGTGGCAAGGGTTACCAATGGCAGACGCAACTTGGGAAAACTTGGAGCAAATTAAACAGAGTTTTCCCAGCTTGAACCTTGAGGACAAGCTTCATCTTGGGGACCAGGGTAATGATGGAGTTGCAGAAGAAGAAGAGCCAAGGGGAAGAAGACAACCGGCTAGACCAAGGGTGCCAAACCGGAAGTACTTGGATTAATGGGTTATCTGCGGTTATTAATTTTCAATTGTTTCAGTTAGTATTTCGTTGTAATAACGGGAAACTCGGTCACCTCATGTGAGGAACCAACTTCCCCATTTCCCCATTTCGTTAGTTGTAGGAGTGGAGCACTCCACCTCTTGTTCTTATTTAAGTAAATGAAAAAGCCAAAAAGAGGCAATGTTAATTGCCCAAAGTAAAGTGTCGACTATCCATTGTTCTTGATTGGGGTTCTAAATCTGAGACCTATCAGGGTATTTTGATATGATTGTCTCAGAAACAACCCAACAAATTGTTTTTGCTAAATTCGTTAGTTGTGTAATTTGAAAATGGTATGAAGATCAGAATATACTTGTTTTTATATGATTACGTATTTGATTTGTATTGCTGAGTTGAGAGTTGTTAATGTTTCTCTAAATGATCTTATTTGCTTTATCTGCAGGTTCTGTTAGTGTGTGGTTCATCCAAATTAAGAATCTAATTATGTAAAAAGTTATAGTTTGGGAGATTCACAAAGACATAAGATTGGTTAGAGTTAATTAATACTAAGTTTAGGAATTATATTGTCCTGTAAAAAGATACACATTCAAAGATTTAGAAAGTAATGTGATTTTTGGTTCACGTATGTTACGCCGTCTTGGATGGTTAATTGGATTGAGCAGTAGAAGAACTCTTGATGCTAAACCTTACCTAGCCAGGGTTAAGCCAGTACTAATGGTTGATACGGTTCAAGAGATTGCGATTTATATCCATAGGTTTCATAACCTTGATCTTTTTCAGCAAGGGTATGAAACTTGTTATATTTCTTTGACTAAACTGAAGTTTTTCTATTTCAATTTCTGATTTCTGTGAATTCATCAGATGGTATCAAATAAAAATCACCATGAGATGGGAGGATGGTGACGACTTAACTCGTGGTATTCCTTCACGAGTTGTTCATTATGAAGGTATACTATATTATATAGCTTTCTTATGAATAAGTTCCTTTACTTGTCTAAGTTTTCTTTGTTGTTGTATCAATGTGATTGAGCATGTATGTCTGAGATCAGTATCCTCTAGTTCTAGTTTATTTCATGAAAATAAGATATAGTTACTATTCTAATTCTGTATTATTAGAGAATTTATTTATGAGAATGATTGGATATAGTGGATTGTTTTTTGTTACAGCTCCTGAGTCCGGCTCTAATGACTCATATGGAGTGTGGAGGATAGTTGATAAAGATAATAGTTTCTTAACAGAACCCTTCCGTATCAAATATGCAAGGCAGGATATTCGTCTTTGTATGATGATCTCATTTACTCTGCCATTGAAAAGATATGAGGTAGCAATCTCTACTTACTCAGAAAGTTCGGCACGGAATGAATTAATCCCTGAAATGAACTGAATTATAACCATTTGTGTAAAATTTGCGTTTATGAAGTTGCGAAATAATTCTGGTTATGCAGGGGTCAGTGACATCTGCTGCTATATTAAAGTTTGAGCTCATGTATGCTCCCTCTATAGAAAATGCATCGGTGAAGCAGCTAGATGCTTCGCCTGTTTCAGTTCATGAGTTTCGCATTCCACCTAAAGCTCTTGCAGGCTTGCATTCATACTGTCCTGTGCATTTTGATACACTTCATGCAGTTCTTGTCGATGTGAGTGTCCACGTCAGTGTATTGAAATCTCCTGCTTATAGACGACCAGCAAGCCTATCAAGGTTTGTCAGGAAAAAAAAATTTGGATGCAATGTATTTACGATATTTTCTGCTTAAGTTTGTATTTATATATAGTTGATATGTCAAGGTTTTTTATGCAGTGTCGTAAGTAATAGCAGAAATGTCAGTGGCAGCAGTGCTCAATCTTTCAAGAAAGTATGTGCTTATGATTCAGTAGTTCAATATTTTGCTTTCGTCAAGATTTTGGAAAATGTCTTATTGATTGGTTGCCAACTTTCTAATTCTCCAGGCACTTGATCTGCTTGCTTCTGCTGACAAGAAACTGGTGTCATTTGTTAAAGCATTACTTGGAGCTCGTGAGACTTTACTCGAGGAAATGCAAAGGCTTAGCCAGGCCATTGATCAATCAATCGACTTGTCTGACTTTGTATCAAATATGAACAATGTTCCGTTATCTAATTCAACGGTTGACAGTTCAAGACAAGGCAAGGAACAAAACAGTCTTGAGGTCCTTGCTTTATTTTGATGCTGACTAGTTTTTATCGATTAATATTGTTTCATTTTCTTCTGCTTATTTCTCCATTCTTTAGGTACAGAATTTGAATATCACATTTGATTTAGCAAGTGATGATTAGCTTCATGAATTACCGAAGGATCATCTATCCCGTCTGTTCCACTTACTGGGAACCCAGCTGCATTATCTTTGGAACACGTTTCTGGCATTTCACCGGTAATGTTTTTTGGACTTCAATGGTCTAATGAACACGTTTCTTAAGCTATCTTCAGATCAATATTGTAGGCATTTATCTCATGTATCCTTTATAGGGATAATCACACAAAATTACTAGAATATCTTCGTGATATCTGGACTAAAGATCGGAGAGCTGGATGGTCAATATGGATGGTATATTCTAAGGTTGAAATGCCTCATCATTTTATAAATAGTGGAATGAGTGATATCTTAAACCAAAGTGCGCACAAAAGGGTCTCAAGTGTGTTGAAGTTGAATGAAGTGAGTTTTGTGTTCTGTATCTGTTTACCAAACTTAGTGAATAGACAAGCCTGACTCATCCAATTTCTGCTCTGATGCAGCCTGCCCAAGTTGCAGCTAATCGAGCTGAACTTCACCGTCGAAGTATTGCACAGATGCGGGTTTGTTCTTCTCTGTTCGAATTACTTTCCTGTTGGACTTCATAAGCTGCTGGTTTACTGTGTAAATACAATTGTTGATTCGCAGATTAACAACCGTTCAATACAAGACATGCATATACTTGGAGATCCTATGCGGGTTCCTATTGTTATAGTTGAACGTGTCTTGAATGCACCAAGACGTACTTTGAGTGATAATTCGTACTTGAGACATGTGGATATGCTCAATAAGAGCGTGCTTAACGGGCAAAATGATGAAACAGAAAAAAACAAAAGATGCTAACTCCCAGCAAAGTTCCCGTGAACTAAAGATCGTTGTTTTCGTTCATGGTTTCCAGGCAAGTATCTTCTGGAAATTTCCTTAAACTTTGCGATCTTTTTTAACTCACTTGATATAATCATGTTCATATTTTCTACCATAGGGGCATCATTTAGACTTAAGGCTTGTACGAAATCAATGGCTACTGATAGATCCGAAGATCGAGTTTCTCATGTCCGAAGCAAATGAGGAAAGAACACATGGTGATTTCAGGGAAATGGGACAAAGACTCGCGCAAGAAGTTGTTTCTTTCCTCAAGAGGAAAAAGGATAAATATGCGAGACACGGGCATTTGAAATGCATCAAGTTGAGTTTTGTTGGACATTCCATTGGTAATGTCATCATCAGAACAGCAATTGCAGGTAATAATATTCTTAGAAATCTGGTAAATACTTTAATGACTCTTAAGTTATGTTTTTGGTGTTTATGGCATCTCTTTTGTTGTTGTTTCAGATAGTGTAATGGAACCATACAGGAAGTTTCTACATACATATCTATCGCTTTCAGGTCCGCATTTGGGTTATTTGTACAGTACAAACTCATTGTTTAATTCCGGGCTTTGGCTATTGAAGAAGTTGAAGACACAAGTTATTCATCAGCTTACACTCACTGATGATCCTGATCTCAGGCACACTTTCTTTTACAAACTCTGCAAGGTTAGAAGAAAAATACATCAACTTGTCTTCAGATTCATTATGGTTTTTTGCAGAAATATATATTGTGGGATTCTAAAATTGGGTTTTTAAATTCGTTTCAGCAAAAGACATTGGAAAATTTCGAAAGTATAATTCTCCTATCATCGCCTCAGGTATGCTTTCCCATGTTTAAAGTTTTGATTATATGAAGCAGTTTGAGCCTTGTGAAGAAAACTATTTATCAAACCTAATTACTTTTTCATTACTAAAACCGAAAAAACCTAAACCACACTAAACCGAAACTGAATCAAATTTTGTTGATAGACCGATTGGTTTCACTTAGTGGGAAACCGAAAACCCGAAAGAGAACCCAAATTGAAACTGATTTTAGTGGACCGAACCAAATTAGCTTAAATATATTAAAGGTTTTTTTTTATATATGCTTAAATATATTAAGGTTTTATATTTTAATTATATATACATATATAAAGTAAATATAATCATATTATACAAATATAGTATAAGCTAAAATCGTTATACTATTACATTTTGAGATATTATTTGACCAAACCAAAATTTCATAAAACCGAATTGAAACCAAAACTAAGCTACAAATAATTTTACATGGTTTATGTGTTCATAGAACCGATAAAACTGAAACCGGAAAAGACTCACTCAGCTCTTAAGGTAGAAAAAAAATCCAGTTTTTCTTGGAAAAATATTTTAGTGGCTTGTTTGGCTTCAGGTTTAAGACTATCATCGATTAGGTTTGTTTAAAACACACTAAGAGAGAAAGAGGCTTTTGGTTTGTCTTACATTATCTCCTTGAAAGTCCCACATTGCTAACAAAAGAAACGTGAAAGAAAAGAGAATGGGTATAAATAATGAGGCCATTGCTCTCAACAATTCATACCTTTCTCGGCCTTTTGGCTATGATCAAGTGTAGTATCTGTTCTTATCAGTTTAATATCTGATATGTCGGCCATAGGCCTTCAAGATATTAACTCTATTTTTAAGGGAGAAAGTCTATTAAGTTAGCTTGCTATCTGGATTTTCGTGAGTCGCCCCTGCATTGCACTATTGCACGGGCCTGGCTCAACCCACCAATTGATCAGTCTATTTTAAAATTTAATCACATGTGGACATTCGAGTTCCGATTGGGTATTTTGAATTTTCAGATATACGGGTATTTTATAGTTTCGAGTCCATTCGGATTTAGATCGGGTTTGGATATCCGAAATATTGAGGAAAAATAAAATAAAAATTATTCACAAATTTGAATAAAATTTGGTTAAATTTTCACAATTATTTTGGTCTTTAAATAATTTATATCTTTGGGTTTATAATTGTAATTTTAGATAATTGGATTATATCAAATCTAAATATATAAAATTATCATCACTTCGAGTTGATGAGAGGATCGTGGATACACTAGGGAGAGGTATCAAAGAGTTTGTAATATTCATCAAAGAGTTTGTAACACAAGGTTCGAGTTGTTTGCTACCTCTCCACAAACTTTGATATATCATCAAAGTAGATTTGATATCAAATCTAATTGATATAATCCAATTATATAAACATTGTGGTATCCTCTCCCTGTGGGATTATATTATCATAATCCCAAACTCTCAGCAGCAAACAATTCAAAACTTAGTATAACATCAAAAACAGAAGCTTCAGTATTAAAAGATAATGTTCTTTTCAAAACTGTTTTTGTTCTCACAGATTATATATACCAAAATATCATTCTCGGAACACCATTTATAAACTTAATAACACCTTACAAAGTTAACGAAGATTCAATCTCCTTCAAAACACAAGATAAAAAATTCTTCTTCGAATTCATGGAAACATCGAAAAAGAGAAGCCTAAACTAAATAAAAGCTTACTCAATACAAGAAAATTCAATAAATACACTGATACATAGCAAAAAATTCCACTTGGAAAATTTGCAAACGGAATTTCTTGTTGAAAAGACAAAAGAAACACTATAAACTTCAATTACAAAAGAAAAAATTTCAAAACTAACTAAGCTTTTCGAAGAACAATTATGCTCCGACTTACCAAAAGCCTTTTGGGATAAAAAACAACACATAGTTGATCTACCCTATGAAGAAAAATTCGATGAAAAAGAAATTCCTACAAAAGCTCGCTCAATACAAATGAACTCTGACCTAGAGAATCATTGCAAAAAACAAATTTCAGAACTTTTAAACAAAAATTTAATTTCAAAGTCAAGATCTCCATGGTCTTGTGCAGCTTTCTATGTGAATAAAAACTCTGAAATAGAAAGAGGAACTCCAAGACTCGTGATAAATTATAAACCTTTGAATACAGCATTAAAATGGATTAGATATCCGATTCCAAATAAAAAAGACCTCCTTCAAAAACTTCAGTCCGCACACATATTTTCAAAATTCGATCTAAAATCAGGATTTTGGCAAATCCAAATATCTGAATATGATCGTTATAAAACAACATTTACTGTTCCTTTTGGACAATACCAATGGAACGTAATGCCTTTCGGTTTAAAAAATGCACCTTCGGAATTTCAAAGAATAATGAATGATATACTTTCAGATTATTCAAAATTTTGTATAGTATATATTGACGATATACTTATATTTTCAAACTCGATTGACGAGCATTTCAAACATCTCAAAACTTTTTACTATCTCGCACGTAAAAATTGACTTGTTCTTTCCAAAACAAAAATGTTTTTATTCCAAACTAGAATATGATTCATTGGTCATTACGTTTCAAAAGGAATGATAAAACCAATAGAAAGATCATTAGAATTTGCGAATAAATTCCCTGATAAATTCTTGGATAAAACCCAATTACAAAGGTTCCTAGGAAGCCTTAATTATGTACTAGATTTTTGTCCAAACATCAACAGATTAGCTAGACCACTTTATGATCGTCTAAAGAAAAACCCAACCCCTTGGACAGAAGAACATTCAGATATCGGTTCGAGTTTATAAATCTAGGACCCGTTCGGTTATTTTAAAACTTCGATTCAGGTTTGGTTCGAGTTTTTTGGGTTGGGTTCAGATTTTGGGTCCGGTTTTTTTGTCCAGGCCTAAATTTTAATGTATGTAGTAAAATAGAGAGTTTAATTGAGTAAACTTTTCAAAAATGTGACTGTTAATATGTAACGCAGGATGGTTATGTTCCATATCACTCAGCAAGAATCGAATCATGCCAACCAGCTTCTTTCGACACCACCAAAAGAGGTAAAGCCTTCTTGGAAATGCTCAACAACTGTATGGACCAAATATGTGGATCAGCCCCCGGATCGCCACATCAGCAACGAGTCTTCATGCGTTGCGATGTTAACTTCGACACGACCTTGTATGGTCGTAGTCTCAACTCATTCATCGGACGTGCTGCTCACATCGAGTTCTTGGATTCTGATATCTTTGCAATATTCATTATGTGGTCATTCCAAGATCTGTTCCGCTGATTTTTGATTATGTGATTTGTACCAAGTTGAAGAAATTTTGGGATTTTATATATATATATAAACTGTTATATATTAGCTTTATAGATAGTTTGGTTTACAAATCGTTTTTGAGAGAAAAGTTAGGTAGTTTGGTCTACAAGCAATGTACATTCTTTTTTTTTCTTTTTTTGATAAAGACAGGATTCGACCAATGTACGTTCTTGCAGCAAGAGATTTTTTTATTGGTAAGTTAATGAGTTTCGGTTTTAGTTTTTACCAAGCACAAAAAGTATCTTACTCAAATGTAGCTTACTCAAATGGTAAAGTTTGGGAACAATACATTTTTACCAAGCCCACAAGAAAAGATGGGCTTACTTTGGATCCATACATGAGACAGAACACAAAAACAGAACAAACTAATTTAGTTTAGTTTAGTCATACAAATACTTAATGATATATTACTAAATTTGTTTCAGTTAATTAATTAATTAATTATAATGCCTTCTATATAGATGAGGAATACTAAAAACTAAAAAAACATTCTTAAATTTTTATTAAAAATTATAAATTTTATATTTTAGAAATTAGGGCACTCTATTCCCTTTTATTTATGAGGTACAAAAAATTAAAAATATATAGGGTTTATATAATGAGTAAAATTTTTTTTTGTCAAAAATATATTTGTACATATTCACATATTAAAAGAATCTTACAAAAACAAAAGCTTACATTTTGAGAATATTTTTCTGATATTTCATTTTTTATTTTGAAGATATAAACAAATATTTTGTCGTATATTTTTATTTCAATAGTTTTAAAAATTAGTAGTACTAATTATTTGAAAACTTTGATTATCATTTAACCAATATATAAAAATGTTTGTGATTGCTGTTACAATTATAAATGTGAAAAATGTGTATCGTATAAATTTTTTGTCAAAAATGTTAACATATTTGGTGTCATTTTATCAGTGATTATTATAAATTAAATTAAATATTAAAAAGAAAATATTAGAACATATTAAGATATTTATATATAATCCCATGAAATTATATAATTAAAGTATAATAATCAAGCTTCATGAAATTATATAAAAATATTATCTAATAAGATTAATATGATATTGTCCGCTCTCAATGAAATCTGGACATATTTATTTTTGGATTCTTTTGCAAAAGTCATATTAACTGGAATTCAAGTGATATTTACATGCAAGACAATCATTATCTAGCATTCTGATATAGGACTTAGCTTAATATTTCCCTCAAACCAATGACCACAAGACCATCTTCACACTTATCCTTGTATTGTTATTATCACCAACAAAACTTGCTGCCTAACTTTCAAGGTTTCAATAATCATTTTGACTTTCCACACATCTATTTGGTTACATCGAAAATTTATCCCACAACAAACATGCAGCCATACGACCATTTCTTCTTAAACATGCTTCTAATACCATTTGTTGGGTTTTAAAAGTCTATATGAACTCCATCATTAATGTAATTTTTTTTGAACTTATTCCCAGAAAAATCATACTAATTAGAGTTTATATCCAAGAGCAATACAATCATTTTTTTCTAATATTTAAGATTTGTATTGATATTTCAAGGACCATCAGTTTCTCCAATAGTCTTTCTAGGCCTGGGTATTCGGGTATTCGGGTCGGGTTCGAGTCTATCGGGTTTATGTATTTACTACCCAATAGGGTAATTATAAATATTCGGTTCGGTTTCGGTTCGGATCTTGTCGGGTTCGGATCAATTCGGGTTTTAAATTTAAGAACCTTTAAATACCCAAAAAAATGGGTACTCTATCAGTTCGGGTATAAAATACCCAAATATACTCAAAATCTATCCATATACCCGAAATGTAACCCAATTACCCGAAAACACATACAATTTAACATACACAAACACATACAAAACTCACAAAACATAGAATATAACTCCAAATTTAACATCCAAAGACTGAAGAAAATAGACTACTAACAACAAATCCAAGTTACACAAAGCAAAAGATAAAGACAAGAAAGTAGAGAGTAGTACTGAATCGACAAAAGTAACAAAACCAAAAATGTGAAAAACTTAAGTACTAATAATACCTTTACTCTCGGATTTATGGGTATTGGTTCGGATCGGGTTTTACCCGATACCCACGGGTAGAACTACACAGGACCCAATAGGATAATTTGATAATACCCATAACCTACCTGAACAGGTTTTTTCGGTTCGGTTCCGGTTTGGGTTTTCAGGTTCGGTTTTTATGCCCAGGTCTAAGTCTTTCCATTAGATTTATATTTCTATGATCAAATTCTAACCGATTTGTTTCATCTCTATGAAATTTTTACATAAATAAAACTAAATCTATTTATATTATATCATACCAATAATTTTGAAAGCAAACCTATTTTTCCTTTTTTTTCAAGACACTTAATAGGGTTTTTATTTTTTCCAAGACATGCTTAAAGTACCTCAAAATTTTAGACTCTCCAAAGGAAACGATACTCGTGTCGAAATTATACATCCACATTTTAGTTATGATTCTTCAAAATGTAGACACATTGACCTATCTATAATGCTCATCCTCATCCTTAGGCAGACGTCGTATACTTTTGGGATTAGATGCATCAAAGACCCGTACATTACTAAATTGGGCTTAAAAAAGAATTGGGCTTTGTGTTTAAATCATATACATATTCTATGAAGAAGAATATCTTTCACCTTGATGAAAAAAAAGAGGAGAAAGAATAGCTTTCACCTTTCAGTCGTATATATAGTGTCTGTGAAATATGTATATATCCTTATAAAAAACTGAGATAACTAGAAAAAAAAGAAGTGTTTTTGTATTTTGTTTCTATTCTGAGTTTCTGAAATTCATTGGCAATGTAATTTATCCGATGGTAAGATATATATGTGGATATACATAAAACGGTCTTATATCATTATCTTTCCTAGCTAACTTATCAGTAGATTTGGGTCCATTTCCAGCTATCGTTTTACAATTCATTTTTTTCTCTTAGGGAGCTGCCTACGAAAATCTTGGGCCATACTTTGAGTAGGTTTTAGGTCTATCATCATCATTTAAGGTTCTGTTGTGCACCAATTATTAAGGTTTTGTTGCGCTGATTCAATGATCCTCTTTTCTCGGCCTAGCTATCCCAACCCAAAAAAGATGAATGCAATTATTTGAATATATCCTTTCGACACATGCATGTGATATTACTACTATAGTTTCCACCATATGTGTTTTTTCTATGTCCACTACATATACATAGCGTCAAAGGATTAAATAGTTATGCTCTAAATTGTTTTTGTATGCCAATTGTCAAGAGAGAATAGTTGTATTGATTATATTCCTTTTGGGACCAAAAATCTATGTTTGGAACGTTTTGACTAGTCTTATGTGATATATGCATATGTTGCACGTTTGGGAAAAAAAATGGAAAGATGATGGAATCAAGAGATATTGTCAATCTCAAAGGATCGAGAAACCATGATGAAAATTCTGCAAAACGTATAGACGATAGACCCGTACGTGTTATCTTTCAGAAATCTCGAGTGCATTAGGACCACCACTTAGGTATGCACGTACAGTATTGACCAGTCAACGTAAAAGCAAGAAAGCTATTGCTGTAGCCATCTCTTAAGAGTCTGGGCTGCCTCAACGTTAGCAAAAAAAAAAAATATATAGACGATGTTTGATATTTAAGATATGGTTTCTACTTAAATCTTTAATGATTAGCTATTTTAGATTTTTCTTTTTTTGTTAGTCGGAGCAATCCTAGGCCGAAACACAGACTAATATCCGAGACCTATAGAAATTCGCGTTTTTTTGGCACTAAAAGCGCCTAAGGATGGCCAAACAGAAATGTACAAGATTTTTAGTGAAACACCTAATGGGAATATATAGTCCTATACACATAAAAGACTCCACACTTCGACCAAGAGCCACCAACTTGGTTTGTTTTTAGATCCTATAAATCTATAATACACTAAACTTTCTTAGTTTATGGCAAAAGCAGACATTACACAAGTTTAGATATGAGATGTTACTGCTAATCTCCATTTTTCTTACGTGAGAGTATAAAACTGTAGCATTCCACTCATATCTAGTACTATGTTACCGATCAAGCACCATCATTCTCTTGGCCTCCGAAATTTGTGATCTTGGCTTATAAGTAAGGTTAATTAAGAAGCATGTTACTTTCTTTTCTAGAAATTAAATAGATTGCCCAAATTGAAAAGATGTGAGATAGTTTCCACGATTGGTGTGGTCTTTGACGACTTTTTCATGCCAATAAGACATATGCTTATGTTGTACAGTGGATTAGTCAACTATTTTCAGAAACTCATGAAAACAAAAGCGTATGTTTTTTCATCCTTATAGTTACATATATACTTGAAGAATGTTTTTTTTTTAATAATGGCGTTCATTGAATATATCTTGTAATAATATCTCCAATTATCTAAACGATTTGGTTAGCTTAACAATCTATAGAAATATTCTTTCAGTGCTACCAAATTCGAATTCGAATTTAAAATAATACATTTAACAATCTACGATTTATGTTTCCACCACAGATATTATAAAAAATGTCACTTATAAAATTATTAGTCCAATCCGGAATTTAATGGTTAACGTTTACATGCAATAGAAAAAGAGTTGACCAATGTTGACCCAAACAAAAAATTGACCAAAAAAGTTTGAACAGCTTATATAATTCTGAATCGAGAAATTTAAAATCTTGACTAAAATGGGATCTTTTTTGAATATATCATTTTCGGATAAATACAAGACAATAGATCATATCTTTCGACCCACTAATTAGCAAATATAACACAATTGAGTCTTTGACCATACCATTAAAGGAGTTATCAAAACAAAATAAAACAAAAATCAAAGACGTTATCAAAAGCACATCCAATTGGCAAATGTATAGTTAATGTTTTGGTCCGTAATATGAAACTGAGATGAAAGTTTCTTACGTGTTTCTTTGTTCTTCTGTAGGAAGTTTGCGGTTGAATTTAGAATGTCATAATGAAGTTATCGTTTTAACGTATGTCTACTTTGGTCTAATTATGCTTACTCACGCCACTAACATACACAAATCGAGGTACTGTAGTGCACAATTCAAAATGCAAAGAGGGAAAAAAAAAATACTAATAACATGCTTCCTTTTAATAGTATAGTTAATGTATATTTAATTTTTTGGCCCGTAACATGAAACTGAGATGAAAGTTTCTTACGTGTTTCTTTGTTCTTCTGTAGGAAGTTTGTGGTTGAATTTAGAATGTCATAATGAATTTATCGTTTTAACGTATGCCCAATTTGGTCTAATTAATCATACTCACGCCACTAATCTAGATAGCATGGAAGTTTTGTTCAACGTTTACTTCCTGCTTTGGAATCTGAGTCAGAATCGAAAGTTTTCGGAAGCTTTTGAAATCTTGCTTTTATGATGTTTTTGAAATCTTGCTTTCATGACGCTTCAAAAAATATCTTTTTAAAAATGCGTTGGAAACTTACGCGTCCGTTTTAATAGATATTAATTTTAATATGTTTTGTATTTGAAAAAAAATCGAAAACTAATATAATAATTTTGTGATTGTGCATATCATTTCGTATTTTATCTATACAAAATTTTACTTACAAAAATTATTTGAATCATATGCGAAATGTTGAAAGTGATTAATTTGATTAGTTGAATAAGATTATTTCAAAAAAGTTTGAGATGATGATTTTTTTTTTGAAAACATAGCATTGTAATGAATAAGACGATTTCAAATTTTTAAAATTAATTTAGTTGGATTGTGTAAAAATGAGGCATTGAATTTATGTTATTCATAACAAATTTTAATACATTAGATATTTAATTATATATACATATAAATATATTGAATTTATGTTATTAATATTCTATAATGTTTAATTATATATATATACATATTTGTAACACGTACCCATTTTCTAATTTTTCTTAAAAAAATCGCTTTTACACTTCTATATACTTCCGCTTCTGCATATCACCTTCTGATTTAATGCAACCTATCCACTAACATAAACAAAACAAGGTAGCGTAGTGCCACAATTCAAAACGCAAAGAGAACAAAATTGGAAAATACTAATAACATGCTTCCTTTTAATAGTGGTTATATTAGTGTTTTTTTTTTTTTGGGGTTCTCTGATCTGCTCAAAAGCGAAACATAAATCAACTTAATCTAGCCGACCATAAGAAAGGAAAGAAATATACATTGACATTTTATTGTGTGATAATATGCATTGGTATTCAATGCTGAAATTTAAGTTTTAACCATTTTATTTTGCTTCGAAACTTGACCATTTACCATCACGCTAATCAATTACGCAGCCTGTTTTGAATTTCGAAAGTTTGTTTTAGTAAACAATTTGTTTTATCCATTAGCGCTAGTGACATTTAGTATACAAATATGTATAATTCTTTTGTCAACAAAAGTGATAGTACTCGTCAATATAGTCTTTGATGTTTTTTTTTTTGATGAATAATATAGTCTTTGATGTAAAAAATATATATATATATATATAGTCTTTGATGTTACTCACATAACCCATATTTTCTTATTATAATAATAGTAAAAAATAAAATAAGAGTTCCAAAGGATGTTGAAACAATTCATTAGTGCCTTTTGTAGGTTATCCAACACTTTTACATGTTCATATTGTAGTTTATTTAATGATATTTTCCAGGTAAGTTTTTTTTTTTTGTGTGTGCAACGAATAAAAACTCGCCATTATTATTTCATGATATACATACTAACGCGGTGGAAAGGAGTGGCCTTCTTTTCTTATCCTGATAAGTGATAAAACTGAATTTTGTAATTTACTTTTCTGAGCTCTTTTTAATTGACTTTTATTGTTATTTCAATAATATATATAAAGTAATAACGAACCATTCAAAGCGAGTAAGAAAAGGCATAAACCATTGGTAAGGATTCATCCGGGCGGCAGAGCCAGTGATTTATCTTTCTTATAAATATTTAATCATATCCTATTTTGGGGCATGCTTAAGGCGAATTAAGGTCGGTTGAGAGAGAAAGCTCATGCATCACGAGATCATGTCTCGTATCCTTTATTTAATTTCAATTCTATTATAAGAATATGTGAAAGTTCAAGAAAAATAATAAAGTTTTA
Organism: Cardamine occulta; assembly: GCA_028015245.1. Classification (NCBI taxonomy): domain Eukaryota; kingdom Viridiplantae; phylum Streptophyta; class Magnoliopsida; order Brassicales; family Brassicaceae; genus Cardamine; species Cardamine occulta. The sequence goes on from CM051368.1 coordinate 3,913,600, forward strand.
TTTGGTAGTTTATCATACATGTCAATAATCCATAAACTACACCAAAAGTAATAATCATATATGTCAATAAAGTTTTATGAAGCCATATGGTTAGATCTTTGTTGGCATTTGGCAACATAGTTTTCTAATAATAAAATGTAGAGTATATACAACTGAAGAAAAAGAACTATATCAACGAATTACTATTAGAATATTTGAAAGTTCAAGAAAGAAAATAAATATATGTTGAAAATTTCTTATAATACAAACTTTTATAAAAAGATATCAAAATTTTGTCTCATACATTGGTAACCCAGTAGTAATACAAGGGATTAGATTTTTTGTGCTTCGGATTCAATTCTCCTTTGATTCTAATTTTTTTTAAATCAAAATATTTAAAATTTGATTTTTGGTATCGAAAGAAATTTAAGGGGCAAAGATCCACAATTTTCAAAGTTTAGAAAAAAACATTTTGTCCAAAATGACGTTATTTTCTTGTAGTAGCATACATGTTATGTTTACCACCGCATTGGCTACCCATTTTTATTTGAGCTCTGCACTGACATAAGACACATTGTGTTGTCGCTCTAATAATATGTTCTTTTATGTTTTAGAATACTTTTAATTTAGACATTATTTCTCTTGCGTTTCTCGTTTTATTGTCATATGTATGGGTCTTTAGGGAGTTTCTAGTAAGTGTTTGGAATGTTAGACACATTCAGATCGTTCATGAGGATCATAAAGAAAGAATTTGGGGCTTTAAATCAGAAAATTTGAAAGAAGCAACATGGACATGAACCAAGCTGATTTGCTAGACTTTATATCTATCTACCGACCAACGTCCAAAAAGAAGACAAGCATCACACGACTTGATCGGTTGGCTTCATTACATGTTCAACCGAACAACCGATCAAGAATCCCCTAATGTTTCTCTGGAATCGAGACAAGATGACCGAGTGTTAGTCAGCCACTTCTTAAAACTGATCAAACGTTCTAAGTTAATATAAGATAGAGAAGATAAGTTGTAACCGGTCACTACTTCCACCTATCAACCTATCAAAGTGTCAGACAACCCATATTCATATTTTCACTCTAAAACTATTATTAGTGATAACATATATTTTTTATTCTTAATTAATCTTTTGAAAATGTTGGAAAGATTAATTTTAGTATTTATAATAATAATTATTATTATTATAAAAATATTATTATTATTATGATTATTAATAGTATTATTATTATCATTATTTATTATTATTATTATGATTATTAATATTATTATTAATCTTATTATTATTATTATCACTATTATTATTACTACTACTAGGGGTGGGCGCATCCGGATATCCGAGTGTTTTTAGGATATCTGAATCCGTATTTTCATTATACGGATCCGGATCTGTAAACCTTGGATATTCGAAATTTTGATATCCATTACAAAAATCAGATATCTAGATCCGTTTTTAATAATTAAATATATTATAATTATTATTTTGATTTTTTTTTGTCGAATTTGGATATCCGAAACTAAAAAATTATTTTTTATTTTATTTATTTATTTTGGCCAAATCTGGATAAAAATCTTAAAGAGACTCACAAGAAATGGTCTCTAAACATGTCTTATTATTAGTGGTTGAATCTTTTTTTCCGTCTAAAAAATAATCAAACAATTAAATTATATAAATAATAATACTATTAAATTAGGTAAAAGACTCTAATAGAGTTTTTACCGATGAACATGCTCTAACAGGTCTAACTATTATTATTATTATTATTGTTATTATTATTATTATTATTATTATTATTATTATTATTATTATTACTATTATTATTATTATTATTATTATTATTATTATTATTTGGTTAAAATTGATTATTGGTTAAAATTGCTGCTTCTTTTCCTTCAACATAAAAATTATGTTATTTGTAGCAATGACTGGTATTTGTATAATTCATGTCCTTTGTTTCTGAACTCGATTGTAAATGATCATATTAATATCGATGATTAATTAAGATAAAAAAAATTAAAATTGTTTTTTGCGTCTTAATTTCTGATCATTAGCATCATTTCTTACTTCTTATTATCTATGGTTCATACTCCCTCTCTATCATTTACAAATAATGTCATTCTGATATATTTCACACATATTAAAAAATATATGGTAATATATAAACATGCATCCGTATTTAATATACCACTAGTCAAACTATAATTATTTAAATGCAAATGTTATTAGTTTTGAATAAAGGGTAATTCTGAAATTTTGTTAAAAGTTGAATTAAAAATATAAAATGTGGAAGTATTTCATGAATAATAATGGTAAAAAAATTGGATGATGTTAAAAAAAAAAAAAAAGAAGTTAAATTCCAAAGGAAGACGCTATATGTCTCCGAGTGGGGGACCCTGCCTGCCTAGGATAGGCTTTACGGCACTACTCTCTTTCTCCTCCAAACTCAAGCTTTACCACACGCGACATTTATAGACTTGGCATCTTTTATTTCGATTTTTATTTCAACACTTATTTGTCTACGACTCTCTTTTCTCTACTCTATATATATTATGTATCCGAATATGATGCTGCATGTGGCTACAGTTTAACGTTGGATCCAAAACAAAGACGGTAAGAACATGTGATTGATGTAGCTACTCCACTTGTTTCGTGTACTTGACATACTAAGAGCATCTCCAAAGGTGAAAATGAGGGGTTCTTAGGAGGGGTTCTTAGCATTAAAAATTTATAAACTGTATCGGTAAACGCGTTTTAAGAACTCCTCTCTTAAGAACCGGTTCTTATTTAAGAGCTTTTAGAACCGGTTCTTAACAGAGGTTCTTAACTTTATTATTAAAAAATACTAAGAACTCCTCATGAGATTCTTATGGTTGGAGATGCTCTTATTCTGCGTATGGATATATATCATATCACCTTTCGGATCTAATATTGTCATTACTCATTAGACCATAACTAATGATCACGTATTAGACATGGGAAACAAACTTTTGGTCTTTTTAATATAAATATAATTAAGACTATTTCCTTTCTATGACAATGAAAAAGTTGATATTTAGATAAAATGACAAGGTTATTCCAACAATAGTAATTTTCTACCATTTAAAATTATTTTTTTTCATTTTAATTTATTATTACGCGATTGGTAATTTTTTGTACTATACTATTTTTAATATAGATATAAGTTATCATATTAATTTATATTTTCGTAATACAAACATATGATTTATTATTTTGAAGTATATTATTATTTAGTGCATTAAATATTTTTTTATGACCTCGAAGTTCGGATCAAAATCCTAATCTTCGGGTATGCGTAAGTAGCATTTAGATTTCACTTTAGGAATATCTTTTTTTCCAAATAGATTCGAACTCGTGACCTTTTTGTTAGTGGTCTAATCTCTTTCAAGGAAACCACTAGATTAAGAGCTACTAGGTACTGCATTAGGTATTATTATACAACCATTTACAAGAATATCAAATACATATATTCTAATTGCAACATTTGCGTTGTTATTTATCTAGTTAAATATTGGCTCTTTGTCATTTACATAATTCACTCTAGAATTAAGCCTAAAAAAATTGTATATTCAACAAAAACATGTGTTAATATACTTCGACTTTTAGTTATATAAATTCAATATTTTTAAATTTCCAAATAGTTTCACCTGTAATTTAGATTCAGTATGATTGACAGCATAGTGTTTTGTGAAAAAGACAAAAATCAACAGGAAACAACTATTCACGTGTAATAAAACAAAAAGTGTGGATGTCCAAAATACACAATACAATTGTCTTTTCTTTCGTCATAATTCAAAAGCCAATGAGATTCAAATTTTTGATAAATGCCAATGAAACTCGATAATTTTTTCACCAAGCCAATGGAATTTTATGTAGCTTTACTTTCATTTTATTTGTTAAAAATATCTGCCGAACAGTAACATCAAATGTAATTCATATGTCGACACGTAGACGCATTATCAGTTCCACTCAATTTTTTTTTTCATAGTAATGTTTTATTCTTTGGCCACATTGCAGTGAAGTTCGTATAAATTCATGTTCTGGTCCCAGCAAAAAAGTATATGTAAAGAAAAAGAGCGGATATTTTTGTGTCAAGAGAAAAAAAAAAGATGCCTCTTTCTGCTCAAAGGACGCAACCAAAATCAATAAATGTGAACTCAATTAAATTTTAAACGTATCGAATCTTAATGGCTTTGAGACAAAGAATATGATGAGTTAAAGGAAAATTGTTTTCCATTTTTGGCTGCGAATATATTTCCTTTTATGGAACATGGAATAACCAAAAAGCTCTAAAATAAAGATTCATTTTGCCTGTCCTTAAGAAAAGAATTGATTGTTAAATGAGCAAAGTTTTCACAATATATACAAGAATAAAAAATTGGCAAAAAATGAACTAATCTATTATGGAAAAAAATACTATATTGTCACTTTATCCGTATTTATTCTGATTGTTTTCTGCGAAAGCAACAAGACCCAAGTCTTGGCAGAAAATAAAATTTTGAACTAAAATTTTTCAGATTTAAATATTTAACAAATAAAAATTGAAGCTGTACTGGAGTTTATATTTTGCATGTTAATTTATTCTTAGTTTAACAAAACAAAATATCATCTTCTCCAAGAAAATAGATAAAGATAAAAAGATAATCAAACCAAAACAAGTTATTACAAAAGGCAACAAATATTGTACAAACTACTAAAGTCAAAGCTAAAATCTATTACATTATACAACCATAGGTAACACAAACACCAATAAAGCCCACACAACAAAGTTATTCTTGAAACAAAAAAGTGGAGTAGAAATTTAAGGAGCAATATAAACTCCAAAAAATGATGTTTTGACAAGAACTTATGTACGTCAATAATGATGGCAAATGACTCCAAAGAATAGCTGTCAATCTAAACCAACATGGTTGTCATCATATCTTCCGTACCGGAGGCAGACCGGCTCTGTGTTCGGGAGATAGGGAGGAGAGGTGGAGACTTTCCCGGAGTTTGTGACGTCAGCTCTTCAGCTCTCTCCGCTTGAACTGCCCAATCTGTCCTCAAAAGTGCACACAACATGAGAGAAGCACATGTCACTTGAGCCGCAAGCAATCCAAGCCAGAGACCTGGAAACCCTAATTTGAAAACGAACCCTGAGAGAATAGCCACCGGCATGCCCACAAAGTAAAACGAACCCAAGTTTATGTTGGCACCAAGTGTTGGTCTTGCACAGCCTCTCAAAACCCCACAACCGGTGGTTTGAGGACAGTTTCCAAGCTCACATAGACCCACGATAGGCAATGCCATTGAAGTCAGCTTGAGAATCTCTGCATCCGTTGTAAACAAGCGTCCCCATTGGTGTCTAACAAGCACGGCAAACACCATTGCCATTAGGCCTAAGGCAGTTGCGCAGAAGAGGGATATGATCATGGATACACGAGCTTTAGCGGGACGTTTGGCCCCAAGCTCGTTGCTGATTCTTGTAGAGACACCGAGGCTGAGAGACGATGGAAAGACGTAGATCAAAGCCGTCGTTTGGATCAAAATTCCCATGGAAGCAACGGTGGCTCTTGGGTTAACCAGAAGTCCACAAAGAATGATCATGAACTCGTACCACCACCACTCCAAACAAACAGATACACAAGTGGGTATGGCAAGAGAGAGCAAAGACGACCAACCTTTAAGAGAGTCAACAGTAAGTGGGACCCATGTGTCACTATGCACGCTCGTGAAATACACAAAAGAAGATAAGAGGACTACAAGGTTGAGATTGGTCAAGACCATAGCTATAGCGACTCCTGCTACTCCCATCTCGAGCTTCACCACCAGGAGGAAGTTCAAAGGAACGTGAAGGAGAACGGACACGGCCGTAGAGTAAGTAACGGGCAATGTAATGTTTTGTGTTCGGAGGTAAACACGAAGAGGGTGAAGAAGAGAGAGGAGGAAAAGGTCAGGGATGGCGAAAAGAAGGAACTTCTGAGAAACGGAGGAGATCTCTTCGTCTTGGCCACACCACAAGAGGATTCGCCTCATGTTGAGCCAAGAGAAGGAGATCGGGACCGAGCAAGAGAGAAGGAGGAGGACGGTTCTTTGAAGGGTTAGTCCTAAAAGCTTCATTTGTTTAGCTCCGTAGGCTTGGCCACAGATTGGTTCCATCCCCATGGACAAGCCGGAGATAACAGAGTAGCCGGTGATATTGGCAAAGCCTATGGAGAGAGATCCTCCGGCTAACTCAAGCTCGCCGAGGTAGCCAAGGAACAACATCGATATCATTGCTCTTGAGTACATAAGAAGTCCGGTCATCGCCGTCGGACCCGAGATTCTTCCAATCGCCTTCACTTCATTTAAGCCCTGCCGCCAAATTACCAAGAAAAATTAAGTCAAGATCAATAACAAGAACCGTCCACGTCTATTAGCTAGCCATCTCGATTTTTTATTTTTGATTTTATTTTTTTGCTTATTGGTTAATTTTATTAATCAAATGAAACATAGGCTAAACCTTTTAAAAGAATATTAATAAATAAAAATTCCTAAACCGGGAATAGAGTTTGTGGTGACACAAAAGGAGAATAAAAAATGTGAAACTTCGTTTATATAAATATCTTATATTGATATAATACGTACCATCTATTTCATTTAGTCAAGAACTTGGTTCTTGTGAATTTGTTTTAGAATACATAAATGTATACGAAATAAAATGATTACTTACTTCGAGAAAAGTCGGCCATCTAGTAATGTCTAAAGAATCGTTATCGGTGAACTCGGAATAATGAAGATGATTTGAATCACAGGTTTCAAGTTTTGAGAAATGGGTTTTGTCTTTAGAAGATAATAAGGAAGAGATAGACGAAGCAGGTGGTGTTGAATTACACATGATTCTAGAGAAGAGTAAAAATGGGTTTGTGCGGGATAGAGGATAAAAAGACAGAGACAAAGTCCTCAGAACTTTTAAGTCTTTTGGAGGCAAAACGTTTTTCTGCAAATAAAAAAAAGTAGAGAGGAAGTAATATTTTTTTAATGTGGAATTGGTTGGGCTTTTCGGAAGAGAGGGCTCCTCTATTTATACTTGCAAAGAATTAATCACATAATGACTCGTGTCGACAATCAGTTTTTAGTTTCTATTTTAACAAAGAATTTATTTTATAATATAATATTTATTATTTAATCTTTATGAAAGTGGGATGTTTTGCTTCCTTTGACTAAAATATATGCCCACCAGCCAAAAACGACACATATAGTGTAATGGGGATAAGGAACTAAATTTAATTATATTAACCTTCTAAGTCTTAACTATTTAACTAAGAGCATTAACAACAAAAAGGGGTCCCTTAATTTATCTTAAATTACATCGCATTGTCTTTGATAATACCAAAACTCTTGTCTAATATTATCTTTGGGGTTCTCTATATATATCGGAGTCTTTCGGTTATGTCGGCTGACCGATTCGTAATAGTAATAACTGCTAGAATATCAGGCTGTAGTTTCCTCTTACGGTGAGAGGATTCGTTTAACTTTGTGTTTCTACTTTTTTCTGAGATTTTATTATGTAACAAGACTTCTTCTTCTTCTTCTTCTTCTATATTTTATATCAACATAAAATAATATTTTGTCAAAACAAAATATTGGCTCCCATTCAGGCTGCTTCCTCACCTGTTCTCACTTACCTCTCAACTTGGTTCGGGTTCTTCCAAGTCGATAAAACAACAATACATCCTCAACATTAGTTCAAGCGGTTTTATGTTCAGTTTGTTCCCTTTCGAGTAGATTCTCCTCTTTGTTAGTCCAACTTACTTTAAATCGCGCTTATTTTCATGTTCTTCCATTTACTTTTTTCTTTTATCATTTTTTTGTAAGCTCCAAATGGTATCTCTATTATAAAAGTTTGAAAAAGAAAAGAAAAAAGAAAATAGTAATTATAATAGATATGTAACTGTAGTGGGAGATCATCCCCTCCAAAAATATCTTTGAAGACCCTTCTCTGCCAATCTCTTCAACGGATTTACTGGTTTGTTTTTACCAGTAAATAAATTACCCAAAAATTAACATTTTACAGAAAAGAAATGGTTTGTCAGCAACTATGTTCTAGACTGCATTTATTTATTTCTGCTTACAAACCAGACTTATTAATATATGTATTTTTTGGAGTAAAATAAAAATGTTTAGATTTTTTCGCTCATCAGGTTTGAAAATGAGAATATTAACTGTTGTGAAGGAAAAAACAATTTCACTAAAAAGAAAGAAAAATATAATGTGCTTATCATATATATATGATCCACTAAATTTCATGTGCTTAAGCATCAAGTCAATGTGTTAACTTAATGAATGTACACACATTACTGGCTTTGGCTCCAACTATAGCTAGAGAGATTGAGATGGACTAATTTCCTTGTTGAAATTAGTTTTACTTTTAAATACGGCCAAAACATTTAGAAATAGATGTCGGTCCTATTTTATATCTATGATAATTTAAGGTTAGATGTACAATAATGACAAACATAAAGTGTACTAGATTAGTCCATACACCTTTAGGGAAGATAATCCTTTTTTCTTGTTTACTTACGGTTTAACTTATGTTTTCTGAGTCAAACTAGATAAATATCCCCCATGACTTATATCGAAATTATGCTCAAAAATGGCATGATATTTAAAATAAAATTTCTATTGCAACTATAGCATATATCTAATATTCAAATTTAATAAATATTTGTACTGAATTATTAAATAAAATTTTGCAAGAAAATGCATTGCATTTTTGTTGCAACCAAACCACAAAGACTAAAATGATAATTAATAGATATTTGTGATATATTATTACATCGTTGAACTTAGACGAGTGATCGTCGAGGACAATAATCTTAATTTGCAATAAAAATATTGTGCTTGTTGAATGGAAGTTGATACATTGATTTTTTATTGAGTTTTTGTTTGCATTTCTCATGGATTTATTGCATTTGCATGTCATATTTTAAAACTAGATGCATCATTTGCATATCATTCTTGGTTCATAAGATATTGGAGTCAAGTGGATCAAATTGAGAGAAAAATGGATCAAAATTGGAGATTCGATGAAAGATCGGAGTGTTTGGCAGGTAAGACCATCTCCATCGGTCAAAAATATGGGTGTCTTAAAGCGTGGGGCCCGCAAAAATGTCTTCAAATGGTGTCTTCCATGTCTCTGCGAAGACACTGGGTCTTCTCCGAAATCGCCACGTGTCACGGCGTGATTCGTTGAGACAATAAAATATTAATAAATATAATATTATTTAAAAAAAAAAAAACTAAAAAAAAAAAAAAAATCTCGGGAAGACACCCAGATGGGGTATCACCGATGGTGATGCTCTAAGTGCACTGGCATCGTGACGTCAGTAGCTTCCACTAGAATCGTGCATCCGAATCATGACGTCGGTAGCTTCCATCGGCGTGCACCAAATTCGTGACGTCGGTAGATTCCACCGGGATCGTGCACCGGCTTGAAGACACCGATGGAGAACTTGACAAGATTGGCTGGAAGTCTGGCGGGATGGTGCACCGGGATGATGACCACCGCTGAGCCACATCGGGATGGTATACCGAGATGATGACCACTGCTGAGCCACACCGAGATGGTGCATTGAGATGATGACCACCACTGAGCCACACGGAGATGATGACCACCGCTGGAAACAATTTTCTGTGAGTTGAGCCGGTTTGTTTTAGGTTGATCCGATTCGTTTTAATGTTTTCTATAAATAGATTTTACCCTAATGAAAAAGGTTATGCTCCGTTTTAGAGATTTTTCTTAGCCTCTTTGAAGGTTGTCTTAAAAACATTGCATGCTTTTGAATATTTCAATTTATAAATCTTTTTTTTATATCTTTAAATCCTTTCACTATTCTTTCTTGAACATGATTAACTAAAGATCGAGCTTGTTGCTTTGTGTTATCATGATTGATAGTGATTGGTAGTGAGTAGTCTTTTTATGACTCTTGAAAATGGTAGATCTAGGGTGATTAGGAGTAGATTAGGGGATTTTTACGCTTGTAACAACACAAATCCTTTCTTGATAGGTGATATTAATGCTATATTAGCCTTGAAAATGCTAGTTTAGGAGGTAGATATTTTAGCGTCCACAAAGTGTTTGATAAAATACTTGAACCAAATATCAAGTGCTTTACATATTTAGCCTATGAGAATAAATGATTATGGTATTTAGTGGTTATTTATGTTTGTAATTAATGCTCATTGATCATTTGTTAGCTAACAAGATTTATTGATGATTAGAAGATTAGTGAAAAGATTAATGTCATGGAAGTGGATTAATTGAGATTAGTGATCTAAATCATGGAAAACAAATCGTAGATAAATATATTTTTTTAGTAAAAAACATAAGATATATTTGTTTTAATATAATATTATTAAAAGATAAATAAAATAATTATGTTGTAATAACTTGATAGTTTTTGAATTTCTATCGATGAATCTGTAATTTTTTTTAGTAGCCACAAAAATCTTTGTTATAAATGATTTTGATTCAATAATAACTTATGTAAAATAAATATGAAAAATATATGTAATGCGTTAGAGTCAGATAAAAATTAAAAGCAATGTAACGTAAAAGTAAAATTTAAAATCAAACTCTTACCATCATTTGGTCTTAATTGATTTTTAACTCATGCAAGAAAATAAAAACACACAATAAATTTTAAAGTTTGAGTTATGATGAGTAGGATAAGAGAATTAATATTTATAGGATGCAAACTGATAGAAGTTACATGTTAAAAATAAATAAGTTAAGAGAGTTAATTTCTAAGAATTGTTGATTAATTAAGTAAGTGGGTACAAATTTTCCACACCAAGTCAAAATAGTAGCATAACAGTTATGAACTGTAATTTTAGTGGTAATTTTATTAGAAAATAATTTTTCTAGTTAGTTTCAGATAAAATATAATTAAGATAACTAAATAAAAATTAGCTATTATTATATATGTATGGAATATTATTTGAAATATTATTTTAAAGTAAAATATTCAATAGTGACATGGTGAACTTATTTATTTTTGATTTTTAATATATTTGAATAGAAAGATTTTATATTAGGATAGTGAAGAATTTTAAATTATTATAATTTACTATGAAAAAATGATTACTACATATATCAACTATAATTTACTATACTCAGTCCTTCATATATATATATATATATTATATTAAAAAAAGAATGTGATATAAATTATTCATTTTATAGGAGAGAAAAATATATAAATAAGTATCCAAATATGTTATAGAGTTCAAAGAATAATTACAATTGATGTAGCTATAATATTTGTCAAATTTAATGTGTTATTTTTATTAGAGAACAAACAAATTATTAAATTTTAAAATAAATTGGAGAAGAAAAAATGAAAAGACATATGTCAAAATTTTAGGAGTCATCTGTCACCATCTTGTAGCTCTATTTTGGAGAAACTTACTATATTAGATAAGATGTAGGATCCTCTACTTCTCTAGTTTAACATATTCGCCTCAAAATGTCTTAAATTACACAATAACCAATAAGTTTAAGTCTCTTTTTATTTTTGAAACTGCCTTTTTTTTTTGAAAATTTCTATAGTCCCATAGTTAAGCCTTATACAAATTGAAAATCAAAACAGAATTGGTTAGTCATATAAATGAAACATTATCGTAACATTTTCTTTTGCAATATGTCCTACAAAACAGAATTTCTTAGTCATATAAAAGTTTAGGAGACACGTGTTAATATATATATATATATATATACAAAAAAAAATGTGATATGAATTATTCATTTTATATAAAAAAAAATATATAAAGAAATATCTAAATATATTATAGAATTAAAAAAAAATTGATGTACCTATATTGTTTGTCTAATTTAATGTGTGATTTTTATTAAAGAACAAAAAATTATTAAATTTGAAAAGAAATTAGAGAAGGAAAAATGAAAAAAAAGTGTCAAAATTTTAGAAGACATCTGTCAACATTTTGTAGATCCACTTTGGAAAAACTTTACTATATTAGATAATATTTTTTTTAAACTCATTTCAATTTTTTTATGTTAAATCATCGATAAAAATTTTGTCGCTTATTTGGAGACTTACGAAACATGTTACAAGAGCATTTTCAACAGAACATAATATAAATTTTAATGTGTAATTGATACAATTTTTGGGTGAAAGTTACTCTACTTTTTGGTTATTACATCAATCGTCTCATATAATTTTTTATATCGGATGTCCCCGAAGGGACAAACCGTCTCATATAATGTAACTGGTTTTTTTTTTTTTTTTTTTTTAATTTTCCTTATCAATTACTGTTTTTGTATTAATTAATTCATAAGCTGATAATTATTGCTAGTAAATCACATATCCTTGAGTTACTTTACTTTGAACACACCTACTGTTGGAATTTTCGAAAGTTTCCACAAAAATAGATGCACAAGTTTTCTAAAAAATACTCAGGCTGGTACACTCATCGTATAATGGTATGATCTTTTTCGAAATGTGGAAGATCTTTTTACTCAGAGAAGTTCCAAATAGGGAAAGGAACAAGGGGCATTATAGTAAATTACTTGGGGAAGTGTTGGCTGTCTCTAGTTACAAGGCAAAAACACTGCCAGTTTTTGTTAAGTAGCGAACAACAAAATCGATGTGAACAAAATCCACTCTCTTCTTGTCTGCAAAAATATTCAAGTATCGAGCATAACCCATAACCACCAGAGGACATGCTTCTCTCATTCTTTTATCTTTCTGGCCCCATTGATTTGATGTTTTTTTTCTTTCGTTATTAAAGATAAGAGTTATCTTGAAGAGCGAGGTGACTCTACAAGAAAATGAAAAGAAAAAACTGTGTTATTATCTTCGTGTAAGGTGGAAATGAATCAAAGCGGCCCGTTTCAGGGTTTCATATTACTGGTAGTGACATAAACAAGAAAGATTGAAAGATTACGTCTGCAAAATAATAAGAATTCGAGTCTTTCGATTGTGATTTCAATTTGTTTTTAGCCATTGTCGATACGTTAAATGGTAAAAGTATCTAAATTTTCAAAAAATTCAGGAATAATGTGTTTAGGTTCCAAATCTTACCGTAAGACAACAAAACAAACAAATAACATAACCTTCAGTGTTTACTTTTGACCAAACAAAAGACATAATCTTCGGTGTTTCTTGATTAATTGGACCGTAGTCCATTGTTTAAATGTCGTTTGTGCATAGATATTCTATATAAATGTCACTACGATGAGTCACTTTTAGTTTTAGTTATCATCATGTATAATAATTAGATTAGTAACAAACGACGAGTCTAGCATGTTAATCGCAACAACATTTTCATTAATTAAAATGACCACATTTTCATTAGAAAACGAAAAAGAAGAATAAATTAAGTACTATGTTAACTGTTTTCTATACATATAAAAAAAAAAAAAACTGTTTTCTATACATATAGAGATTCATAATGGTAGTGGTTAATAATATGGCTTTCTGTGGGTCGATTCGACTAGATTCTAATATCTCTCATCATTACTATGGTTCCAGATATGAGATCTTTTTTTTAATAAAAAATATTAATTTATTTATCAATTTTTGTTTGTGACAGCGGTTACAGAGAACAAAAGAAGCAGAAAAACCAAAATGTAATAGGCAAAAAACAATGAGCGAAAAAGAACTAATAAGGAAGCAAAAAACAGAACAAACCGAAAGGATACGCTCTGGCATGAGCCGAAAGAGAACTCGTTGAAGAAACACCCGATCCCAAGCTATAGCAGCTCGGTTATTTGCATCCCGCAGCTTCGAGAAACCCAAGCTCCGATCCTTAGAAACAACGAGAGCCCTCCACAAGATTTTCAACGGGTTACCTATTTTGACACCTCTAGATTATATCTTTATAACCTTTCATATTATTAGATGCTCTGGTATCGAGCACCCAATCCAAGTGAATGTTCTTACTGATGATTCGTGAAGTTGGGCCCTGCTTCTCCTCCATCACCTTTATCAGAGTTTTCCATTGCTCATTGCTCAGTCCAAAAAACTCTGATTTCTCAGCCTCCACACTCGCTTCACCTTTACTCTGCACGATTGCTGCATTTGCGAGAATCATCGCACCATACCCATGACCTGCTCCTCCTCTACCTTTCCCTCGGCCACTTTGTCGTGATCTCTCACCCCACAAAGCTGAATAACCGACAAGTTGGAAATATGTCTCAGCCGTACACACTTCTTACAACTTGAGCAAATCATCTTACTCTTGTCATCAGTCCCACTCCCCGTGTTGTTACTTCGTGCAACAAATGCCACATGTCCTTCTTGCGTCTCCCTTCCACGAGTCACTGTGATAATTCTCTCAATGGACTTCACCTTTGAGTACATATGGTTCATGTTAGGGAGTGGATCAATACTTACTACTGTGGCACAAAAAAATCCATAGATATTGTCATCAAGTCCCAAAACGAACTGATGAATCTGATCCTATTCTTTCTTCTTATCCATCTCAGAACTCAAATTGCAGATGCAACTACCACACGTGCATTTGAGATATTTCTTGTAGTTTGTCAAATCATCCCAAAGAGTTTTAAGCTTACCAAAGTACTCGATAAAATTTCAGCGTTGATCTCTTGGATTCTCGGATTGTTTCCATCAGAAAACCGATCTTTGATTTTCTTCCAAAGCTCTTGAGGATTCTCCTTATTCGTCAAAGTTCTTCTAAGATTTGGATCAATTATGTTAAGAATCCACAATGAAACCATCGTGTTAGCTGAAACAAAATCTTCATACTCTGCTTTGCCTTGGTTTGGTTTGACTATGGTCCCGTCAACAAACCCATACTTCTTCTTGACTCGCAGTCCTGTACACACAACCCATTCATCAAAATTGTATCGTTGAATTGCACATGCGCTATGATTGCACCTGCGCTATGATTTCACCACGGGTTGCATTGGCTGCCAGTTGATAAATTGGATCCATGATCTTCTTGTTTTCTACAGCGACGAGTTCTGTCAATACGTTGGTTTGGGATCATTGTTTAAACCTAGGTTCTGATACCATGTAAAACCAAACACAGTCGAGTAATTTTTGTGTGTTTATTTCATCGTGCATTACATCATATATGTAAATATATATATGGGAATTTTACAGAAAATGTCACATGCCCAATAAAATTTTCAGCAAATGCCATTTGTTTCTCCTCCTTTCAAATCTACTTTTTTTAATGGCAGAGGGATGGAGGGAAAGTCGAAATAGCCCTCTGTAGACAAGTGAGTGTTTTGTAGTGGTTTTGGTGTGTCAAGAAATCTCAGAAGTTGTGAAAAGAGTTTATTGTTTTCATCGTTACAAAGTACGTAGCTTTATATACATGAAAACACTTAACCTAATTACAACAGAATTAGCTAAGTAATATCGATGGCCCAAGAGGCCCAATACCCCCCTCAAGGTGGAGTGTGGAGATCCGAAACATCCAGCTGGGAGAGAAAAGCTTCAAACTCTCGTCGTCCCAATGATTTGGTGAGAATATCAGCAAGCTGTGACTTTGTTGAAACTTGCTTAGCTATGATAGTACCTCTAGCTAGCTCATCTCGAGTGAAATGACATTCCTTGGCTATATGCTTTATTTTCTCATGAAAAACTGGATTGTTGAGAATTTGGATTGCAGATAAACTATCAGAGTGAAGAGGCGTAGGAGCAGTACACTTAATACCCAGCGCAGGCAGTAGTTCTCGTATCCAAAGAAGTTCTTGAACAGTATCACCCATAGCTCTGTATTCGGCTTCAGCCGAAGATCTAGAGACTCGATCATGTTTACGTGTTTTCCAAGATAACGGTGATCCACCAAGTTGTATAAACCATCTCGTTAATGAAAGACGAGACGTAGGACAAGATGCATAGTCCGAATCACACCAAGCGGAAAGTACCATTTCTGTATTTGCGCGAAGAAAAATGCCTTGACCAGGACTATTCTTCAGATACCGAACAACTCTAAGTGCTGCATCCCAATGTTCTGGTTTTGGAGCTTTCATAAACCGAGATAAAGTATGAATATCATAAGACAGTTCTGGACGTGTAGTTGCAAGATAGATTAAACGGCCAACCAAACGACGATAGGGCGACGGATTCGGAAGCGGTTTACTATCAGCTTCAGCAAGTTTATGATTCTGCTCTAGAGAGAATGTGACCAGTTTCACACCAAGAAGGCCAGTTTCATTGATAATGTCTAGAGCATATTTCCGTTGACATAAATAAATTCCAGCCGATATCCGAGCAACTTCGATCCCCAAAAAATACCGAAGAACACCAAGATCTTTTATGTAGAAACAAGTGCTTAGATACTTCTTGAAAATATCAATTTCTGTTTTGGTGCTCCCGGAAATAATCAAATCATCAACATAAACCAGAACATGTAATCGTATACCATCTTTATCAAATGTAAACAGAGAGTAATCTGACACATTCTGTTCAAACCCATAATCTTTGAGAGATGAAGCAAGTTTCGCAAACCAACATCTCGGAGCTTGTTTTAAACGATAGAGAGACTTGTGTAAGCGACATACCTTATTTTTCTGTTCAGTCCGAAAACCAGGAGGAAACTGAATATAAACTTCTTCTTCAAGATTACCATGTAAGAATGCATTATGAACATCTATTTGTTCAATTTCCCACTGTTTATTTACTGCTTGTTGGAGAAAAACACGAACTGTAACCATTTTAGCAACCAGAGCGAAAGTCTCGTCATAATCCACTCCTTCTGTCTGTTTGTTGCCAAGAACAACAAGACGAGATTTATGTCTTTCGAGAGTACCATCAGCATTGAATTTAAGACGAAAAACCCACTTACAACCCAGAGCTTTCTTTCCAGGAGGAAGATCTTCAACCGTCCATGTTCCTTGATCTTCTAGTGAAAAAATTTCATCCTTTACAGCAAATCTCCAATTTTCATCAAGTATCGCGTCTTTATAAGATTTGGGTTCATCAGCAGAAGTTATCGCAAAGATGTAAGCTTTATGAGTATCAGAAAATTCAGCATCAGACAAAAAATTGTCTATCGGATAAGGAGTAGTGGATGGATATGGAGTATATATCAGGTTTGTCACATGATCCGCCAATTTTGTCTTTGGAAGTTGAGTGATGTAATCAGCTAATTTGGTTGGGGGATTCTTTGGCCGCAATCCCCGACCAAGTTTTGGAGACAATGGTGGAACCGAAACATGAGTCAAAGAGAGAGACTTATCATCGCTGGTGGGTGATGAACCCGTAGTAGTTCTAGGCGAGAGAGTTGTAGTTTCCGGGGTAGGGGACTTTGATTTTGCCGGTGTAGCAGTTGTCAGCTCCAAGTTATCTGGAGAATTCAAAGTTGAAACACCATCACGGGATGAAGAAGAAACAGAGCTTGGAACCATGGAACTCGGTAAAGCAGGGGACAGTGATTTTGTTGACCTCATTTTATCAGAAATATCCAAAAATTCATGATCATCTTCATGTATCGTAACTGGAGACTAGGAAGGTGAAGACAACACATGCCTCATCTCTGCAAACGGAAAATTCATTTCACAGAACACAACATCTCGAGAAATCGAAACCACTCCTGTGGCAATATTATAAACTCTCCATCCTTTCTTAGCAAATGGATAGCCAAGAAAAACTGAAGGATTACTTCTAGATGCAAACTTATCTCCACCATGTTTTTGATTATGCACATAACAAAGACAACCGAAAACACGAAGATGTGACATAGGAGGCGGGCGCTTGTAAACCAGTTCAAATGGAGTTTTACCATTAAGTAACGCTGTTGGAGTTCTGTTAATTAAATACCCTGCAGTAAGAGCACAATAACCCCAAAATTCTATCGGTAAATGAGCTTGAAAACGCAGATCTCTTGCGACGTTAAGAATATGGTGATGCTTGCGTTCTACTCTTCCGTTTTGCTGCGGAGTGCCAACACAAGAAGTTTCATGGATGATGCCGCTTGTGTTAAAAATCCAGTCAAACAAGTAAACTCAGAACCATTATCACTCCGAACCACTTTAACTTGAGTAGAAAATTGCCGTTCGACTAAGGCCAGAAAATTCTTTAGAAAAGTTGGAGCTTCTTTCTTAGAAGGGAGTAAATAAATCCAGACCGCTCTTGAAAAATCATCAACAATAGTGAGGAAATATTTAGAACCACAAATAGCCGTAGTACGATAGAGACCCCAAAGATCACAATGAATCATCTCAAAAACTGAACTTGCTTTATTTGAACTCAAAGAAAAAGAATCTCTGGTTTGTTTTGCTCGAATACAAACGTCACACTTATGAAAATCAAAACTACTAATATTAAACTCAGAAAACTTCAACAGCTCCATAACTTTAGATGAGGGATGTCCTAGACGACAATGCCAAACTTCTGTTGTTGGTGAAACAGTAGCTTGCATCGCAGTTGCAGCAGCCACACTTCTAAAAAAATAGAGTCCATATTTCTGTTCACCCGCTCCAATCAACATTCGCGAGATTCGGTCCTGAACAACACATAGGCGATCAGTTATCTGAAAAACACAACCACTATCTCTTGTTAGTTGAGAAACAGAGACAAGGTGACAACGCAAGCCTTCAACGAAGAAAATATCCTGCAGTGTAAGTGATCCCAACTGAACTGTGCCATGTTTATTCGATGTTGTATATCTACCATTACGGAGTTTTATCATCATTGGTGCCATATCAGATACTTCACTCAAAAAATCAATGCTTCCCGTCATATGACTTGAAGCCCCTGTGTCAATTATCCAAGATTCAAGAAAATACTTACCCGTATGTCGCTCATTAGGGCCTGGTTTTTGTTCTTCAAGTGTACGAACTAACGTCTTCCCTTGTTCATCATTTAATCCGGTGAGACCGACTCTATCAGCAGTAGTGATCTGAGATTGAGCTGTATGAGAAGTTAAAGCAAAATTCTGAGGTGTATCACCAGCAACAAAAACGTGATTGATGTGTGCTAGTTTGTTCCCGCGACCTTTGGCTTGAGAGGATTGGAAACCACGTCCAGCTCCATTTTGACCACGACCAGTCCCACGTCCAGCTCCACTTCGTCCATTTTCGTCCCACCATGGCGGATAGCCTATGCTGTGAAAACAGTTTTTAGCTACATGGCCTCGTTTTCCACAAACAGAGCAGACAACGAAACTTCCTCTGTTTTGTCCCTGGTTTTGCTGTCTAGGTGTGGTTTGTACAGCAAACCTCACGCCTTCAGTGCGTTCTTCATTCATGCATGCTGTAAGCTTAGATTCTTCATCAAGACACAACACATTATACGCCATATCCAATGTTGGCAACGGCTTGCGGGACAAGAGTGATGATTTAACCGAACCATACAACGTATCGTCAAGTCCCATAAAAAACTGATGAAGCTTGTCTTCCTCCCGTTCATTTTGAATTTCAGCTGCAGTTTTAGCACCTTGGTAATCTGACAGACTAGTCCACAACTGAATTAATTTGCCGTAGTATGCCTCAATCGTAGATCCTTTTTGTCGACAAAGTGCAAGTTTAGTTTTTCACCGAAAATCTTCTTTGTATATGTGTCCAAAGATCATAAGCATTATCACTGTGTGAAATTGATGAACGAAGTGATTCCACAATAGTTAGCTTGATCCATGACACAACAAGTGCATTGTTTGCCCACCAATCTTCAAAGTCTTCAGAATCCTCATTAGGTTGAGGAATAGACCCATTAGCAAAACCAAACTTCTTACGAGCTTGGAGTGCAAGACGTAAATTCGTTGACCACTCATCGTAGTTAGGGCCACGAAGCAACGACTGTGAGATAAGAGTACCTGGATTATCACATGCGGTTAGATCATATGGTGAGATGGTACGTCGGACATGTTCTACACGTGACTTGGATTTTGCAGCAATCACTGAAGAACCATCGCTTGAGAGTGTTTTATTTTCATCCGACATCTTAAACAGAAAGTCTTCAACGAAGAAAGAAACGAAGAAGTAGAGGTCAAGAAAAGAAATTTAAGAAAAATAGAGATCAAAACCAATAAACCGCTTTTGTAGTTTTTAGGGTTTAAGGCTCTGATACTATGTCAAGAAACCTCAGAAGTTGTGAAAAGAGTTTCTTGTTTTCATCGTTACAAAGTACACAGCTTTATATACATGAAAACACTTACCTAATTACAACAGAATTAGCTAAGTAACGATGGCCCAAGAGGCCCAATATGGTGCATATTAATAGTGGACAAGAATGTCAAAACAAACGAAAACACTTTTATTAGAGATAGACAACAATCTAATGTGATGGACAACAATCTCCTATTATAGATAAGTAGACAACTATTATTGAGTTCATCTACGAGAACAATTACAAAAAAATAGCTACAAAAATTTGAAAGGTATGTGATGTTTAAAACCAGAAATTATTAAAAACCCAGAAATTTATTAATTGAAAATGCCATGAATCATGAAAATTAATATTGATCAATACTGTGGACAAAGAAAAGAATGAACAAAATCTGGGAAAAAACAATTAGAAAAAGAAAGTAAAACTCTAAATTTTGTTTTTGTTGTGGAAGAAAAAAAAAAGTAGATAAAAGAGGAAGAAGAAAGAAAAAGAAGAAGAGATTAAAGAGATGGAGAAAGAAAAAGAGAAAGCGGAATAAATGAAGCGTGTGATGGAGAGAAGAGAAAGAAAGGAGAAAAGATGTTTAAAATATATGGAGAGCAAAAAAGTCATTTTAATTAGGGAGACTAATTTAAATAGCACATAATTTAGGTGAAATTACAAAAATGAGTAAAATATTTTTTTAATTACTTAAATATTTTTCGTACCCAAAGTATCCTTCTAAACATTTGATAACAAAAACGTTATTACACAAATGTCATTCATAAGTTTTAAGATTTATCTCGCCTATTGACGGCTGACTTATTAGGCAAAATGTTGATTTATTATTAACGGCTGACTTATAAAATAGAATGGCTGATTTATCTCCATAAAACAGCCTGTAGTTATAGCAAACTTATAAAACATTGGCTGATATATGTTCAAGAAATGGCTGACTTATAATAATTTTTGCTGATTTATGAGATATATTTGATATTGGCTGATTTATATGTGCAGGAAACAGCTGACTTATAATAATTTTAGCTGTTTTATGAGATATTGGCTGATTTTTAATCTTACGACATGGCTGATTTGTAATCTTACGACGTAGTTATGAAAATGGTGGCTGACTTTTTGCACTGATATGGCTGACTTATATATTGCTGGCTGATTAATCGATTGATCTAGCTGACTTATTTAGCTGATTTATACTTAAACGGCGGACTTATGTTATCTTGTTGTGACTGACTTACGGTTAATCTGCCATTTAGTAGCCGATTAAACGGAAGTCAGGTTATTTACTGATGATTAAATAATCTTTCAATAATTATGGTAATAGAATGCTTTTGATGACAGATTTACGTAATGTAGCGGCTGACCTAATTGTTTTACCTGATTAATGTGCATCTAATGGCTGATTTTTAAAACTTAGAAAATTACTTAAATATTTGTTTCCCCTATTTTTGTGTGAGGGCTGATTTCTTGTGGCGGATTTTTTAGTTCCTTTGGTGGCATGTTTACTATGTCAGCTTCCACATCATTAACATTAACATTATTGCATAAGTCAGCTACAACGTTTAAGAGTTTGTTAGATTTGTAAACGGATTAATTCATATCAAATTTGTAATTCTTGTTCAATTCATCGTTCTTGTTCGCCATTGTTAAAGTTCTTGTTGAGCTTAACAAGGTCAGTTGATTCTTATGTTTCTGTGTAAACGTATTTGGCTACAGTTCCGTTGGAATTGAAGTTTCTTTG
This sequence comes from Cardamine occulta, assembly GCA_028015245.1. Classification (NCBI taxonomy): domain Eukaryota; kingdom Viridiplantae; phylum Streptophyta; class Magnoliopsida; order Brassicales; family Brassicaceae; genus Cardamine; species Cardamine occulta. The sequence continues at coordinate 3,935,406 of CM051368.1, forward strand.
TATCACTCTCTACGCCAAGCTCTACGACAAATACACCAAACTCAAATTTCAGCAAAATTTTCCCTTCAATTCTCATGGGTTTTTAGTGTCTCGCATTTGTGGATTCGATTTGACTTCTCTCAATTTCGATTTCTTTTTCCGTGAGAAGAAAATTTCCGAATTCGATGAGATTAATAAGGAGGAAGAAGAGAAGGAAAAAATTAATATGGCTTGGATCTAAAAGGAAGAGATTCGTCATGGTTGTACCTGGCGATAATTAAATAAAAACGAAGAAAAGAAGAGATAAATGGTTGAGAAGATAGATGAAAAAATTACGAAGACGAAGAAAAATGCTTAACTTCACGTAAGTCAGCCGTGACTTTAGAGTAAGTCAGCCGTGACCTTTAAAAGTAAGTCAGCCGTGACTTAAGAGTAATAACTGTTACTGAAGAGTAAGTCAGCCGTGACTTAAGAGTTAGTCAGCCGTTACTGAAGAGTAAGTCAGCCGTGACTGAAGCGTAAGTCAGTCTGAAGAGTAAGTCAGCCATGACTGAAACATAGAACCCTATTGGCGACAGTAGCAGATGATCGGTGACAAACAAATAGCAAAACTCATCTGATACAAGCATGGACTTAGCTACGCACACAAGTTCCTCGCCAACACGTTTTCGCGAGGGAAACAATCGGTACTTTCAATGTGACGATTAACCACCGAATAAACCATTATTTGATGATGAGTTAGAAAGAAACTTCAATTTAATCGGAAGCGTAACCAAATTCGTTTATTGAACAATTCGAATCAATGTTTACAGAGACACAAAGAATCGATTCAACTTTTTAAGCTCGACATGAACTTCAACAATGGCGACTGGACTTTCCCCAACTTCATCTTTTAATCCCTTTCTTGTAACATATTCTGGGCCTGGATTAAATAGAAAGAGATTCGTCATGGTTGTACCTGGCGATAATTAAATAAAAACGAAGAAAGAAGAGATAAATGCTTGAGTAGATTGATGAAAAAATTATGAAGACGAAGAACAATGTTTATTTCCTGATTCATTGATAATTTTGCGGCTGAGTTATTGTTTACTATCTGCTGATTTACTGCATAATCCGGCTGAGTTATTGTTTATTTGCGGCTGATTTATGTAGAATCATAGTTGACTACATTTGCCTTTTTGGTTTTACGATGGTAGCAAATAAATTTTGAATAAACCATATAATTGTATAGAAATCCGCATGAAACCAAATTAAACGATAAATAAAACCAAATTAACCAAAATAAACTAAATAAATCCAACATAATTTCACCAAAGTGATATCAACCGAGTTGCAAGGAAAAAAAAACCAAATAGAAAATAGATTTTGAAGGGAAAACAGTATTTCAATCTTTTTTTCCATGGAGCGAGTCGCAGTAGTCTCTTAGAAACATTGGCATTGGACAGATCTTGTCTAAGCCGACCTTCGTCCAATCCTTCGGGTCTGCTTCATGCCTGCAAATATCTGTCTCAAGGTTCTGAACTTGCTTAACAAGATCTTGGTGCCTTGTTACTAACGCTTCGTGCTGAACCTTGATCTGTTTACAAAAACATGTAGTAGATATCAAAGAAAATACAAATCAATAAACTATGTCTACTTCATACTCTGTAACCAAAGCTTTACAAGTTTAATAAAAACATTACTTCATACTCTGTAACCAAAGCTTTCCGAGAGACTCTCCAACCAATCAGTTGGAGATTTCACCACAGCAGGGACGAATATTCGTGGCTCTGGCACGAAATCCGGGAGAGGATTTTTCCATGGGGAATTAAGAAGACTATGTCTCTCTTCACGAAATGGATAATGGTCGGTCAGATTGGAAGGAGAAGAACGCACAGGCGATGGAATTTGAGTTGGTTCATCATAACGACATCTTTTCGCATGAGGCGATAGAGTCAGTGATTCAGAACTAGATGAGGATGTTGTTTTGGAAAATGATGGGGATGATGGGGTAGGGGATGATGGGGTAGGAGATGATCGGTTAGGCGATGAGGTTTTTGAACCGCTGTTCATTTGGTAAAAGATGAAACGTTCTACAGATGATCATATATTGAGAATAGTAGGTGTATATATACAGAGGAGAATCAGAACATTGCAACTCTAAATCTTTTGTCGAGAGAATCAGAACGTCGCAACTCTTCAGCATCCCTCGAAAACATAAAAAAGTTGCAACTCTTCAATATCATCGTTTAGTGGCCATAAATCAGCCTATAGTTAGTCATAAGTTATCCATAAATAAGCCATACCATAGCCATAAATCAGCCGTAAGGAAAACCATAAATCAGCCATTAAACTTAGCCAAAACATAGTTATAAATCAGCCAAACCATTGTTATAAATCAGCGACAAGATTGTCATAAATCAGCCAAAACATTGTCATAAATCAGCCAAAACATTGTCATAAATCAGCCAAAACATTGTCATAAGTCAGCCAAAACATTGTCAAAGTTGCAACTCTTAATCATCTGTCGAGAGAATCAGAAAGTTGCGTAACTCTTCAGCAACTCTCGAAAGCATAAACTTTGCAACTCTTCAGCTTCATCGTGAGCTGCCATAAATCAGCCTACAGTTAGCCATAAGTTAGCCATTAATAAACCATACCACGCCATAACACAGCCATAAATCAGCCAAAACTTATAACTAATCCTTAAATCAGCCTACACCATAGTCATAAATCTGCCATAAAACCATAGCCATAGATCAGCCGTACTAATGAATACATAAGACTTTATTATGCAGCGTTGCAAAAATGTTGCCAGATATGTTCAACCAAATCATGTTTCAACTGGTTATGTACTGTTGTATCCCGTATTTCATTCCGAACGGCCATCATATTTGCGAGACTGGAAGGCATATTTGGTGAATACGAATAATTCACATGTGAAGTCCCACTTCCTTCTCCTTGATAAAACTCTGATACGTTGGTTAGATTGTATCCATCTCGTTCGTCTTCCACAATCATATTGTGCAATATGATACATGCTCTCATTATCTTCCCTATTTTTATCTTATCCCAACTAAGAGCGGGATTTTTGACAATCGTAAATCAAGCTTTCAAGACTCCAAAAGCACGTTCGACATCTTTTCAGGCAGCTTCTTGAAAATGAGCAAATAATTTTGCTTTCCGCCCTTGTGGAAGTGAGATTGATTGAATGAAAGTTGCCCAATTCGGATATATACCATCAGTGAGATAGTAACCCATATTGTATTGTCGTCCATTGACAAAGTAAGCCTGTTGTGGTGCTCGACCTTTTAATATGTCATCAAATACCGGTGAGCGGTCAAGAACATTTATATCGTTTAAAGAACCTGGAGCTCCAAAAAATGCGTGCCATATCCATAGATCTTGTGATGCCACAGCCTCTAAAATGATTGTAGGTTTCCCTGCGCCACGTGAATACTGTCCTTTCCAAGCTGTTGGACAATTCTTCCACTCCCAATGCATGCAATCAATGCTTCCTAGCATCCCGGGAAATCCGCGTGCCTCTCCTTGGTTGAGTAATCTTTGGAGATCCTCTGTTGTAGGCCTTCGTAGGTATGTATCTTGAAATAAGTAAATAATTCCGTCCACAAAATTTTCCATACATTTTAGTGTAGTGCTTTCACCGAGGCGGAGATATTCATCCACGGCATCAACTGCAGAACCATAAGCCATCATGCGAATGGCTGCGGTACATTTTTGTAGGGCAAACAGTCCCAATCTTCCCGTAGCATCTTCCTTTTGTTAAAAGTATGGCATTTGAGATAGGGATTCGACAATACATCAGAACAATGGCTTGTTCATTCTGAAACGACGTCGGAACATACTTAGAGAGTAAGTTGGATTTTCCATAACTGAGTGTGGCCTTCCTCCCGTTGATGATAGTCACAATTAGCCATGGTTTGGTGAAAAAGACAATCAATTTGTTGATTAAACTCGAGATCAAATGGATCATCCGCAACTTCATCTAATTCATCATATTCATCACCAACAGGAGTAGATGACATGTTGTTAAACTGGTGAGAGAAATTCACATACGAAAAAAGGACTATGTTTAATGTTTTGAATAAACGCAATCGTTATTATAGAACAGAGCAGATAAAGATGAAGATGGAGGTGTAATATCGGATCAGCTACTACAACAACCACACAAAAACTTAAACCAGCAACTTGTTTGTTGTCTTCTGCCACTTGCCCAGTGGATCATTTATTACCTTTGTTGTTACCTTCCACTCTTCCGAGAAGTAATAAAGTCAGCCGTAACTAAGACATAATTCAGCCGTATCAAAACATATATGGTTTAGTTAGTGCTGACTTATGGTTTACATTCGGCTGACTTATGAACCTATTTCACATGCTATTTAAAATTTACTTGCTGACGGGAGCATTTATTAAAAACATAACCACTATGTTTTATTAATTTGAAGTTAACCACAGAACAACCATTGGAAAGTTCAAACATGTTGTCTTATTAAAAACAAGAGAAAAATTGAATGCATCACGAACAAACTATCATAACATCTCAGCCATTAGCTTGTTTTTCAAGGCGAGTTCATCTTCAGAAATATTAGTTTTGGCTATTAGATTTGCAAGAAGTCGCTTATTGGCTGCTTTATCTCTGGGAGCTATGTCTTTCTCCTTGATCTCCCACATCTTCTCCAAGTGTTTCAGGGGAGTAGCTTCACTAACTGAAGTAGAGACAGGTCTTTTTCCTTTGCGTTTGGTAGCCTTAACACCAGGAGGGCGACGATAGGCTTCTTTCTCAACACGAGATTCTGTATTGGAACTTGATGAATATGTCCCACCCGCAGATAGCTTAGTTCTTTTTCCACTTTCATCGCCAAAAGAAGCTAACCATTTCTGTTCACGCCTAAGCGTCTTCAAAGCATGCTCTAGGAGGAAAGGCTTCTTCGTATCGCTGAAGTACATCTGGTTAGCCATATGCAACACATCATCTTCAGACTGCCCACTACCTCTTTGAGCCGAAGCGTGTATGTAGCTTCCAGCAAACTTGTTACATTCACTGTTGATCTTATTCCACCTCTGCTTACACTGAGTTATCCCTCTCCCTGGGAAGCCCGCGATCTCTTCACTAGATGCATAATACTGCACAACTCTTTTCCAAAATGCACCACTTATTTGTGCATTACCAACGATAGGATATTTGCTGGTGTTTAGCCAAGCACTGATCAGAACCATATCTTCAGTTGACGTCCATCTGGTTCTTAACTTTGCAGGTTGGTTTTGGGCATCACTAACTTGGGTGCTAGACTGAGGGAATTGGGAGGAGCTCATCTGGCCAGAAGGGGACAACTGAATATGAGAAGATCCTGACTAAAAGATAAATATTAATCAAATGGAAGATAAAAATGCGTTTATATTTTTAGAGTTTTGTTCTTAGTCAAATAGATACTTGAGTATGTCTTTGCCAAAATACTGTGTCATGTTACTTTGTGCAGAACTTTTCCCAGAACTTTATGAAGAAACAAGGACAGTATGCAGAACTTTATGTCAAGACGAAGACTAACCTTTATTACGTTGACCAAATCATCTTTCCGTAATATGGTCAGTTGTTCTAAATGAACAAGAGCACTGCAACATTATGCAACAATCTTCTTAAGGTTCTTAATAAGTAAATATAAGTTAAACGATAAATCAAAATCACCAAACTACTCACCTACGTGTCTCAGCAAGGTCTTCTGTTGAGTCATATCTTAAGTAGTAGTAAAATTCCAATTTTGAAGCAATGACGCCAACAATTCTCCTGTTTACTCCGTTGAGCCGAGCAATGGTAGCTGAAGAACAGAATTTGGCCTGAATAAACACAGTATGTAAATCAATAAGACACTACGTAAAAAAAAATTCAGCAGTGTTAATCAGAGAAAAAACCTCCTTATACTTTTTCTCATCAATTAGAAAAAGCAGCACAATGAAGTAGCAGTAAATCTCGAGCTTATCATGTAAATGAGTTGGAGCTTGGGAAGTCGATGAAGCTGTTTGAAATTTCTTGTGATCTGCATCCCTCTAAACACAAAGCATTGTATAATTGGCAAATTACACAACATATTATGTTCACAATCAGTAGCTATTTCACTATTGCGTTTAACTACCACACAACGCGATACATACCTTAACAAAAGACGAAAGACGAGTATGAGCCTCATATCCAGGTATCAAAGCAAAATCAAGGAAATCAGAGATGACAGACCCGGTGACCTTCCGACATAGTCCCATGGTCAAACGAACAGCAAGAGCTAAATGCCGGAGGTTCTTGGTTGACTACCCAGTATCAAGCATAGCTGCTATATTCTTCACATCTGGGTAAATAACGCTTTTTAATTAAAACAATGTGCCACTCACATACAAAAAACTTAGTACCAATTGGAAACTATGCCAATTAGTAGCATATATATGCTGATTTACGTTGTAGCGTAGAGGTAGGAGGTGATGAGACGGATTGCGATGAACTTCTACAATGTTTCATTTCCCAGTTTATCACAATCGAGTCGCCGGATGCCAAATCGATACATCCGATACGAACACAGAAAGATTTCGTATTTCGGATTCGAATAAGGATTTGAAGAGATAGATAAAGAACTGCGATATCAGATTATAATATTTTTAACACCAATACAGTACAGACGCGTGGCATGTCTTTCTCTACTAAATATGGCTCGCCCTCGAAGGCATCAGATAGTTGCAACTCTTCAGCTTTATAGTAACCATAGCCATAAATCAGCCAAAACATTGTCATAAAGCTGCCATAACATGTTGCCATAAATCAGCCATAACTGAGACATAAATCAACAATAACGTAGATATAAATCAACCGTAACTTATAATAAACAATAAATCAACCCATAACTCGGCCATTACCAACCCTATGTCAGCCGTACGTAAACTGTAACTCGGCCATTACTAAACCATATATCAGCCGTAAAGCAATCACTGTTGAAATTATGTCCAATTCATGAACACAATTAAATTCAGAATTACATAAAAGTTTAGCATAATATTGGCAAAATGGTATTTATTAGTCTAATAACAGACGCTACTAAATATAACTCGAGTGTTAATGTATCAGATAAAACAATACAACAATTCTATATTAGTTTACAAGTTTTCGCATTATGTCCAACTTGTTTACAAACTGAGCATGCATGTTGCTTTCTTGGGCGTTTCTTCTCACTTGCCAATTCTAAAGCAGATTTGATTATAGATTTCGATGGTCTTCCTGGTTGATTTTTGGCAATTGGGGGGTGACACACTTGTTCCGCTATGTGGTCTGGAACGGTAATCGCCGAATCTATAGGCATCACTGAACCTGCATAGGCGTTAAGCAAATACCTACTGTAATAATATGGGTTACATAATGAGATACGAGAAACACCCTTGTGCTGAGCGGCTAAAATTGCATGTAGGCATGGTAATTTTTCAATGTCAAAATGACGACAAGTGCATCTCTTCGATCTCAAATTGACAACATGCAAAGATGTTCCATAGATAACTTGTATATTTGAAGCATCAATCGTTTGTACCGTCGCATATATGGCACAATTCACACGGTCCTGTATAACTCAAAACAATAGAATGGGTGTATTATTATTTCAAAATGGCTGACTTATTAAATAGATTGGCTGACTTATAAAATATATTGGCTGACCTGTAACAATTTTTCAACACCACCTGTAAGTGTTGTTTTCAACGACATTGCTGATTCTCGTCGCTCATTAAACCATCTTGTCATCATTGATCTTATCGATTCCAATATGCGAACGATTGGAAAACTTCTTGCTTTAGAAAGTACCGTGTTCATCGATTCTGCTATATTTGTCGTAGTTAGGTTATACCTATCACCCGGAAAATGAACACGGGCCCACATTCGTATATCTGCTCTTTCGAGGTAACCATGAAGTTCAGGGTTAATCACTTCAATATCACGGAAGACGGATTCAAATTCGTCAACTCTATAACAATTTGCAGCTTTCTTCACTAAACGGAACAAATTCCCCCCTCTGAAACGTAAAAGAATGTTCTTGTATAAATGATACGTACAAATTCCACGAGATGCCAATGGAAACACGGTTCGAATTGCTTTCCCAATTGACTTATGCCTCTCTGAGATGATCGCAAGACCCTTATCATCAGGAAACACGTTTTTCAATTGCGAAAAAACCATTGCCAAGATTCATCATTTTCACTGTCAACCACCCCAAACGCAATGGAAAGATCTGAAAGTTTCCATCTTGAGCTAGTGCTATAAGGAGCATCCCTTTGTATTTTCCATGGAGAAATGTACCATCCACAATGACTACTTTGCGCATAAAACGAAAGCCACTGATGCTTGCTCCAAATGCAATAAATAAATACTTAAATCTCCCAGACTCATCTATTTCAAGACTAGTAACTGTGCCTCGATTTGCCTTTTGTATCATGTAGAGATAAGAAGGTAAGTCTTCATATCCCTTTTCAAGAGTTCCCAACTCGATCTCTCTTGCAAATCTTAATGTCCTATAGGCCTTCCAGTAATCCATCTATTTATCATTATATAAATAAGTTAGAGCTGTACATAAGTCAATCGCACTAAAGCCATAAATCAGCCAATATATTAAACCATAAATCAGGCGTAACTTATAATAAACAATAAATCAGTCGTAACTTATAATAAACAATAAATCAGCCTGTAACTAAACCATAACTCGGCCATTACTAAACCGTATATCAACCAGCAACTACAATAAGTCAGCCTCAATTTACATGAAGTAGGAGATTACCTTAATTCCAAACTGCTTAGTAATTGATACTCCCACATGTCTAGGCAGAACTGATGGCTCAGTGTCGCCAAGCAAATCCCTATACATTGCTCCCAACACATCTGGTGTTGCTTGTCGAGATCGAGTATATCGCTCTATAACAGAACATGTGTGTTCTGAATCGAACTGACGAATATAGAGTTCTGAGGATTGTCCTGTTCTAGAAGCACGAACTCTCCATCCACATCCGTTTACCCAACACTTAACGATCAGAGTATCAACACGAGAAACTGATACATCAAAATCAAACCTATCTCTCACTGATAGAAGTTTCAGTCGTTTCACCAACACTTCTTTACTATCGTATCATTGACCTACAACGAGACTTAGCGAAGACAGATCTAACATAACTGGATCAGTTTCTTTTGATACTTGTTTCGAAATATTCGGTAGTCTTTTCTTCGGAGGCAATACCTTAAAATCTTCATTTTCTTGTTCATGCTTTCCCATTAAGGTGAAGTCATCATCATCAAATGATGCACCGTCCGGATTGTCAAAAATATCAAATCTGCTGTCAAATTCGTCTTCTTCAACGTCGTTTTCTTTTTCGTACTTTCCGTCCTTGCTTTCCAGATCTTCGTGATCCCGTATCTCATCACATCTCCCATTCCTTAACTCTTCTTCTGGAACATGACTCAGTGGTTGTTTAATCTTCTCTTCCGATTTATCATGATGCATAACTTCACTGTCTTCTTTATCTATAACCTCAACGCATAAACGTTGCTCATCACTCTTGCGTAAGCTTAGAAAACCTCGCAATTGACGAGAATTAGAAATATAAACCATTTTTCTCAAAGTCTTGCTCGAGAACATGTAGCTAATTTGGATCTTACAGCTTAGCTCATGTAACCCATAATCCTCAATAATCATCTGCACAAGTTCGTCGAAGGTTGTATGTTCATTGACTTCCAGAACTCGACACCCTCGTTTGTCGGCGTTGAAAATATATCTATTATTCTGTACCCAATTGCCGCAAACTATAATTACCGGGTCCATTTAGGAATGAGGAAGATAGATAACTCAAGAAGATGATGGATGAATGATGAAGACGAACAAGGATTTCAGTGTCAAAACCGACGGCTATACTATCCAGTAAATAGAGGTAAATCAGCCACTTAATAGGACCACTCAAACAATGTCTGAGTTACTCCACACTTTGGCGGATTTATGTACAAAGGGCTGACTTATGTTTAATTTGCGGGTGACTTAATACAAACAATGTCTGGTTAATTCAAGTTTCGGCTGAGTTATGTACTGTTTAGGGGGATTTAAAATTTTGTTACGGCTGACTTATCTATACTTTGGGTTTTCGAATCGCCTTAGCCTCAGATTTTATTGTTGAACATATGTCAGCTATAAATATTCTTTTTTTACATTAAGCATCTAACATAATTATATAAATTGTGCATACATGTTTGGGACTTCATCATAAATCTCCGATGCCATCTTTTCACGTATGCTCTAGATATTATCATCGCTGAGACCTTCGAAAACGACGCCAAGCGATAACATTTCAATATACTTAAGTGAGAAGACGCCACAATCACCAACCTTTTTATTTTGGGGGATGCCTTTTCTCCTCCTGAATTTGAATTGCTGATTAGTTGGCTTTCGGAGGGTAGAGAGAATTATTTCGTTCAACAATGCAGGCACCATGCGCGTGAACATCCTGCACTGCTCATGTATTGATTTATCAGACTCTATAGTTCCTTCTCCTATGATACTGTCGTAACAATCTATCTTCTCCTTAGCGAAATCAATCTCCAACGTTACCCAGTTGTCTCTGTTAGCTTGTTGAACCAAGTACGCGAGATCTACATCCACATACCATATCTTGTTTGTTGGCATATCAGTAGGAGATTTGCCATTCGCTAAATCCAGATACGATTGGGTGAATTTCCATTTCTTTGGATCTAAACTCCACTGTTTGTAGTCTTTCACCCACGTACACACGAACCATGGATCGATAAAAACAATCCGGTCAGTATAAAAAGGAGATGGAACGTTCATAGACCTCTTCCGAAGCAATCGTAGAAACTGTGTCAAGTGCTGTTATTAAGAAACAATAGCATAAGTCAGCCCATACTTAGAATTAAGTCAGCCGTACTTAAACTTAAGTCAGCCTGTACTTAAACTTAAGTCAGCCTGGACTTAAACTTAAGTCAGCCTTAAACTTAAATCAGCCATAACATACAAAATAACTATGCCAATCGGCCGTAACATACCTCAGATGCCAGCCATCCATAATCTTTATCAGGCCAATCCTTTCTCGGGGTGATAAGCTCCCTATAGAGCAGGACATCTTCAGAAATATGTTTTTTCTCATCGAGGGGAATATACCTGATGAAAAAAAAAACAACAGATTGAGATCAAGTTTAGGCATATACGAAAAGAAAATATACATATGTACATACTCATATGATCGGAGGAATTCTCTAAGTTTCTCTATTTTTCCATGATCCACTTTTTTCAGAGGATCATATATTGCTTTTGAAGGAACCACACCCTTCCTCATTAACGACATTCCATTCAGTCCTACCATCGGATACGGTGCAGGTGAAGGCCAAGTTTTCTTCGGACGCTTTCCAAACACAAGATGCTCTCCCCCTAGTTCATTCTCTAGCAAATTTAAAGCAATATCCAACTTTGTTTGCCTAAGCTTCTCCTCCTCGTTCTCTTCAGAGTCATCGAGCAATTTATTCTCATATGCAGCGACTTGATCGGTTATATCTACCAAATCAGTTGTATCTAGCAATGTTGGAATCTGTTTCATATCATGTTGCTTGGGGTGCTTCTCTTGTTTAACTTTTTTAGGAATAAACAAGTCCCTTCCTCCCTTATCCTTTACCTTCTCTTCATGGCCTATATTCTCGGCATTGTCTTTCTTCTTTTCATTTCCTTTCTTCTCTTCTTGGCGTTTAGCCTCTTCTTTTCTTTTCTTTTCTTCGTTGCCTTTATTCTGGGCATTGTCTTTCTTCTTGTCATTTCCTTTCTTCTCTTCTTGGCTTTTATCTTCTTCTTTTCTTTTCTTCTCTTCATTGCCTACTTTTTTTGTCAGAGCTTTCAGTTTCCTTTTCTCGACTTCTTTTAGCAGCGCATTGTCATCTATATCAGAAACTTTTATCGGATATGGTTTATGCTGTATCAAAAACAATTATATATTAGCCATAATATATAGCATAAATCAGCCATCATATAAAGTATAAGTCAGCCACCTCACAATTGTAAGTCAGACATAATATCAAGTATAAATCAAAATATTACCGGGCTAGTCACCTCTTCTCCGTCGAAAACCTTCGACATGCCATCGTTTTGAATGGAATTTTCAATTTCACGAGGTTCTATCGGATCTTTCAGCCTTTTCAACACATTCTCCATATCCCCAACTTTATCTTCCACACATGTTATTCGATGGCCATATGTTTCTTTGAACTTCACTTCAAGCTTATCTTCTATCATTGCCATAATGCTGTTAATGTTTTCGTCCACTACATCAAATCTTCTGTCAAATCTCAGCATCATTTGCTCAACCAGTTTAAGAAGGCCATTCCCAGAAACATCTGGAACATAATCTTTTATTTTCATGCTCTCAGCACCCTTTCTCTTCTTAACATTTCCTTCTTCATCCACATCCCCTTCATCAATCTTTTTTCTTTTCTCCTTCGGATGCTCTGATTTATCGACTTTCTTTTTGTTGTCGATAATTTCCACATTCTTGCCTTTGCCTTTCGTCCTAGATGGTTCAACTTATCTTCAAGAATATCGACTATCAGGTTCTGAACTTCTATGCTTCGCTTGTCATCATCCCATGTAGGATAGATCTCATCAATAGGCTTTATGACCATCCTCTTAACATGCACCTATATCAATATCAAACATTATTGTAAGTAGGTCAGCTACAATATTGAATACATACAATATTGAGATATTGAATACTAACTCAGCCACAATATGAAACCATAAGTCAGCTACAATAGTAAACTAAGTCAGCCGCTATATGAAACCATAAGTCAGCTATAATATTGAGACATAAATCAGCCGAAACATAAAACCATACCTCACCACGCTGTTCAATCTCCTTACTAATAACCTTCTCTAAATCAGTACGTGTACGATTTCCACCCCATCGAAGAAATGGAATAAGAGTCGACTGATTTCTTCTCCCAAAACGCTCTCCGAATACCGTAATCGATTCATACGCCCAAAACAGCAATGCGTGCACGCAGCCATTGACGATATCTAATTTCAGTTCAAACTGAACCATCTTCACACCTTCTATAAGGCTTTTAAATGCAACCCGACCCCATGGATAACCAGCAAAGTCTTCATCCTTGAAGACTCTTTTTGCTGTTTCTAAAGGCATTCTAGAATTATGATGTATACCATAAATCCCCATGTGTAGAATGCATAGCAACCCCATCATCTTCCTTTTTGGTAAATCCCATGCACGGCACCTACCAAATGCTTTGGCCAACTCATCATACTTTGGCCCAACTCTATACGACACACCTAACTCTGCTTAGAAGCTAGTGTAGTTAGCTTCACAACTTTCCTTTGGCAAAACATCGGTGTTTAGCCCAGTAATCTCAGCAAATTCGTAGAGGCTAAACCTGATCAGTTGACCACCAACGACTACCCATATCTCATATGCATTCTCTATTGCCAACTGACGGGTCAGTAGAAAATGCACAGTCTTAGCCGACCAAACATAGTCGAAATCAACAAGCTTAGGAATCAGTCCAACAGATGATTCCTTAATTACATCCCATGCATCGTTTCCTATAGCTTCTTTAACGCGCGAGAAATTGCCTAGTTGACAGTTGTGATTCATGCTCTTATTCTGCAAAGGCGATTTCTCTTCCGCGTAAAGTGTAATCGGGTACTTCTTTGCTACATCAGAAGAATCCATCTATATAATAGAAATATATCAGACATAAATCAGCAATAACTTCCCCTATATCAAACATAAATTAACCATAAATCAGCTGTAAGAAAACCAAAAATCAGCTGCTTAGGGTTCGGCTAATTTATGATAAGTATATGTCATCGCTTATAAATCTCTTAACATAGTTAAAGTAACTTAAACACATACCTTTCTAGTTTTCGAAATGGCAAATTAGAGCTTAACTCTCAGAACAGTACTCGACGATGAACAGTTATCTTTCTAGTTTGTCTCGTGGGATTCTGTGACAGAAGCGGTCGTTGGGAGACGGACGAGAAAATCGTGGCTGTAACAACGGAAAGAGACAGCATGAATCTGAACAAATTTAGCAGGGAACTTCTCCTCGATTTCGCAGGAGAGTCGTCGTACAGAAGAAGAGACGAGAATTTTTTTTTTTCCGTAAGCAAAAGTGAAATTAACTGGTCTCTTTTCAAGTTTTAATAAAATAACTTTGTTTACTGTCGAACCCATGAAAATTCAAAAAAAAAGCAAAATTTGTATTTCCAGTTTAAAAAATTAAAAATCCCCCATGCTTCCACAGCACATAAGTCAGCCAGTACTAAACCATAAGTCAGCCAGTACTAAACCATAAGTCAGCCAGTACTAAACAATAAGTCATCATATACTAAACAATAAATCAGCCTGTAACTAAACATAAGTCAGCCAGTACTAAACCATAAGTCAGCCAGTACTAAACCATAAGTCAGCCATTACTTTTTCATAAGTCATCCTGACTTTTTCATAAGTCAGCTTGTACTAAAACATAAGTCCACCATGTCTGAAGCATAGATTTCCCATTACTGCTACATAGTCAGTCATTTCTGAATAATAACTCAGCTGATACATAAGTCAATCTTTTTGAGGCAAATCCTTTCTCGGGGTGATAAGATCTCCGAAATGCCATAAATATTTTCTGGCATCAATCACTCGTCGAACACTGTTCCGAGTTTTCTGTGCAAAAATAAATTAAGAAATTTATTTTCCGTGCAACTGGAAAGGAGGAGAGGATAAGAGATTTATTTTCCGTGCAAAAATAAATTAAAATGACAAAATCCGTAATTTGAGTTTTAAATTTGGCTAAACTGGCATTTTCATTACCAAAACTGATATTTTAGTAATTTCAAAAATAAATATCTATGGTAGTCATTTCACAACTTTTCTGGTATATTTAAGTAATTCTTTTATTTAATTATATGAAAAGTGTATGAAAATGGTATATTTGAAAAGAGTAGGGAAAAAGGATATTGTTAAAAAGAAAAAGTGGACCTGTGGCATTTTCTGTAAAATTCTCTATATATATACTAGTCTCACTACTCACAAGATCTCCTAACAACAATAGAGATATATAAACATGTTCGTGAGATATATAAGATAGAGAATATCCCGCTAATAGTTTGTCACTCGTGCAAAAGACTATAAACTGGCTTGGATATATTTTTCTGCAGTTTATAATTTTTATAATTCATTTTTAAGGTCAACTATATAAATTAAATCTAATATAAGCCAACAACATAAGTGTTAATATTGTTTATCATAGATAAATTTATGTTTTCTGAATTTATTGCTTTTTCTTATCTTTTATTGTTTTTCTAAAAAAAGTGTTTTCTTTTTTCCCAAGCCATCGAGGTAAACTAAAGTTGGAATTGAATTTAAAGTAGAGAAAGCAAGAACTACTGAATTTGACAATTATATTCGTATATCGACCCGACTGCTAAAATACAAGTAGTCGTAAACTCCTAAACCAAGAAAAATGCGAGCTTTTGTAACAATAGTGTAGTAATAAATAAATAAAAAGAATTATTTTGTGGCAATATGCACTCCAAGTCTCAAGTAGGTAGTATAGAAGGATCTAGAATATGTAAAATATTCTTTAGTATATTTGTTAATAATTACTTTAGTTTGTACTTATGGAAACTAGGTTAATTAGGTTACTATTCTATTCTCTATATAAGCATATATGTAACTATTAGTATAATACTTATGAGAGCAATAAACAATTCTTCCAATCTCTACATGGTATTAGAGCCACAATAATCTAACGATCAGCTCCGTTCCTGTTTCTAAGCAATGTTTTTTTTTTTTTTTTTTTTTTTTTTAAAGCCAAGTGCTTCCAACACTCAAGCTTATCATAAGCCTCTGAATCAAGCCAAAGTGCTTCTTATAATTGTTTCTGCAATTAAAAAAAAAAATCTGGTTATTCACGTTTTCTTAAGCCATGAGCTTCTTAATCGTTTTCAATGCTTTATCAAGCGAATTTGCATGCTTATGTTTTCAAAGCCTTAGTGATTTTTTTTCAACCTATACTTTTATTTATTCCTCAGCTCATCTCAACTTCACAAAAAAGAAAAAAAGAATTAGCCTTCGATTTGTTCTCTGATGACACAAGGTCAAGTACCTTCAATGGCTTCCATCATGCCGCCTCGATCTCCGCCGCTTTCACAACTGATTGTCCACCGCCGATTCTCCTTCCACCAGAGGCCCATAGAGTGACTTCTCAAGAAGTACACAGATCTCTCTCTCCGTCAACGGCGTTGTGTCCATTCACCGCGTCGGGATCTCCCTTAATGTCAAACGCTCCCACCGAATCACTACTTCACACTAATGATCAATCTCAAACCGCTGATTCCAATATCTCTTCATCACCGCCTTGAGATTGAGGGGGCGTATAAAAAGATCTAGAATATGTACAATATTCTTTAGTATATTTGTTAATAATTACTATGGTTTGTATTTATGAAAACTAGATTAATTAGGTTACTATTCTATTCTCTATAGAAGCATATGTAACTATTAGTATAATATTTATGAAAGCAATACACAATTCTTCCAATCACTATCTCTCATCAATCTCTACAGATAAGAGTGTCATATAAAATTTAACATTAACAAGTGGTGAGGGAGAGACGTAATCCAATAACAATTATTATATTTGTGAACAGATAAAATGAAATTGTTTCACTTGAAGAGATAGACTAATTCCTCTGCCTCTGCTTCTGGAGGCAAAAACTTAATGGGGAAACAAGAAAAAAATATATATCATAAATAAATAAATAAATTATAAAATAAACAAATAAAAGCTGCCTTATCAACTATCTTCAATGTTTTCTTCTTTTCTATCCATTCTTCTTCTGGACCATTGAGACAAAACTGTACATGTATATAAATACAAAATCGTCAGTGTAAAAAAAGTTATACTCAAACTATTTCTCAGCTAATTATATTAAAACTAGATTTTTGGTTTAAATTCAAAAACTGACTTAGTTCATATTTTATGCATTTCTAGATCCAGTTTTAGAACTGGAACTCTGAGTTATAAATTTGTTTTGTTTGAAGTTATAGAATATATTGAGTTTTAGACTTTAGCAAAACCAACGTAAAAAATATCTCTTTGTTATACTATTTTGAAAAATCATGACATAATTTGATTGTTGGTAAAAAAATTAAAGAAAACTCGTTGAGAGGCTTGTAGTCTAGTGGTACCCTTGCGCAAAAGCACTTTGGGAAGTCCTGGGTTCAAGTTTTTACAAGGGAAAATATATAGAAACTATTTTCCTAGTCCAGCCGTGGTGGTCAGGTAGAAAGATAACAACCTATGTTTTAAGGTGTAAATTCGCAGAAATTCGGGTTCGATTTCCGTTCGGAACTTGAAACACTACTTTTTAGTTAGCTGATTCTATATTTGTTTGGATGATGTGGGGCCTCCAGTCTCTCTTCTTATGGTGATGGAGATCTCAGTTCTTCAAATCTAGATGTTTTATATTAAGGGCCCGACGAGCTTCATATCTGTGGGATTAGTCAGGTTTGCCCGAATTACCCATTAATTTGTTTGTTTTTCAAGTTGGCATTTTAATTATAGTGTGTGTTCGACATTTACATTTGTGGTCATCTTCACATTTAGCTCATATAATCTTCTTGGATATCCGGAACCAACATTTACTCCATTCCTGTTTAAAGAATATGTTTTTTTTATCCCAAAGAGGGATTGAACCCAGGATACAAGAGAACCAATCTATTTGTACTACTAGGCTACCACCTTTTTGTTATATATCACATATTAGTCATGATATATGAGCCTAAGAGCACCCTCATCACATGGGTTTCTCACTAAAATATCTCACATATATTTTATTAATTTAATTTATTGATATAATTAATTTTTAAATAAAAAAGGAATTGAATCATCCATAAATTGACAAATGGCAGTACAGTTTCTCATTTTAATGACGATCGATTCTACCTTTAGAATCGTTTTTGTCTTTCTTTTCTCTTTTTTTTTAATTGATGAGATATCCCTCTGATGGGGCTGCTCTAAGTCTGGAATTTATCGATTAACAAAAATTGAAAACAAATAGAGAGAAATGAAAAACATAATATATGTAAAAGTTGGAAGAAGAACACAAAAGAGGAGATAAGAAGATTTTTTTTTTTTTTTTTTACAGAACTTTCATTCATCATTTACTCAAGCTCTCTTAGAGCAATATTGTTTGTGAGTGCAATGAGATGGAAAGAGAGATATAGACTAGAAGAATAAATAGAGAAGGAAATATTATATATTGATGCATAACATGTTAGAAAATATTGTTGATGCATAACAGGTTAGATCGGCTTATAAGGCACAAATACCATGAAATAACTTCTCGAAATCTCTTTTTACTATACATTATGAACTTACTTGTAAAATATTGTGTCATCAAATAAAATATCATAATACATTTTCTACAATTTATAAATTGAACAAAACTGAGTATTAGTGGGCCAAAACTGAGTCAACCGGCTTCTTAGTACATATAGTCTGATCTTGGACATATCACATATGTATTGTTGTTGATAAGCAAATGTGGAAGAGGCACAGGGGGAAAGATGTGGCCATATAGTTCCATGTCAGATTTGGTGCGTTTTTCTTATTATTATTAGTTCGTTTTCTCTTATAAAAGGATGACTATTGTTCTGATAGTGGAGATCAAGAAGAGTGATACTGTCGTGATCTACAAACATCCACACTCAAATTAAAATAAGGAATTTATTTAAAAGCGCAAAGTTTTAGACTTATCAGAAGGGTGGATAGATATATAACATAATAAGAGTATGTAAAAAACGTGAATGTGGTATAAGACAAGTGTATAAAAAGAACGAAAAAACAAAGAGAAGAGCATAAAAAAAAATTGTCCATAAACTTGTGGAACCAATTCGCAAAATCCACTATATGTGTTTGCTGCCACTTTTTGTGATAAGTTATGGCCGAATAATACCATTATTTGCCTGGCTGTTTCAAAATTGGAACACTATCCCTTGTTTTCCTGACAAATACAAAAGCTCTTTTTTTGTTGCTTTCATGTTGTCCATACGCAATTCCTCAAAAAATTTAGCATAATGCCATTTACTTTTAAACAAATTAATATTTTGAATTTTTGTGCAGTTGTGACCTTGACATTAAAAAATCTCCTAAATCTTATATGTTAAAAGAATGAAAACACAAAAGTTACAAACAACAAAAAACAAAAAGAAGAAGAAGAAGAAGATTATAGATGCAAAACACAACACTGTCAACACATGAACTTTGTCTCCATTAGTGAGTGAGTGTCATAGCGTGTTTACAATTTTTACAGTTAAAAAATATATATATAACTAATATCCAAAAATAACAGTAAACCATTGAAGACAAACTACGTCTTAACTAAGTTCATTTTTTATGTAAGATTTAAAATTAAATTTTGGTATTATAATCATACATGTGGTTTTTGCTAGATACCAGTAATTTTTAGAAATTTGGTAAAATAAAACGCAGAGTTAAAAGTGTAAGTAAGTTGTTCATTTTTCACGTTAAAATTTGAATAAATAGATTGATAACATGAAACTTCAATTTTGTTCGGAAAAAATAACATAATTTTGGTAAAAACGTAAACAAAACCCATGCAGTTAAAAAACAAACATACGAGATAACTTATTTACGATTTGTTATTTTGCATATAGAATTTTGTTACTTAATGAATCTTTTCTTTAAGCAAGAATAGCTGTAATTAAATTTTTCTCATTAAGTAAGATTAAAAAGTAAAATAAATTAAATTCTTTAAAAGAACAAACAAAGTAGAGAGTCCATATAAATGTCTTATAAGAACCAAGACAAAAGATTGCATCTTAGACATTAGAGGAATACCAATGGAACGTACGACGAAAAAAGCTTTTGAGCAGCGGAGTAAACAAAGCAATAAAGCAAAAGTAGGTGACAAACACAGAGTAACTCTGATCTCCTTTTCTGGTGAGTGGTGGCTCTCACTGCCACCAGAAAAGAGAAGCCCGCTGTCTCTTCTTCCTCTCTCGGCTATCGGTTCGTGGAGATTTCATGAAGGTAGCTCTAAATCTGTCTCTTCTTCCTCCCTCGGCCATCGGTGCATAACTTGTCACCGATCAGTGGGTAGCCTCCAGACTTTATATTTGTCCAATTCTAGGGTTTTCTTTTGCTTGTATAAACCGTAGAGAAAAAGTTATGTACAAAATTCAGAATATAGACGAAAAACTCACTCTAAAAGTTTTAAGGTGTTAAAACCTTTTATATATATTTTATGCTTTATTTTATATTTGGTTTTTTATTCTATTTCTATTATGCATATTCTTTGCATGAAGGAGAATAATTATTTATATAGATTAGAGATTTTAAAGGGTTGTTCATGTAGTATCATGTTAGAGTTTTTATGAGATTGTTCATATAGTTCTTCGTCATTAGATTTTTTTAATAGCTTGTCTGATTTGGCCAATTAGGCATTACTCCTAATCAATCTTATCGTGGCACGAAAAGTGTTGTTAAATCGATGGATCTATCTGGGATTAGCAAAGTGTCTATTGTCAACAACAGTTGCAATTTACACTTTGTTAGCATCTTAGATTAGATTCTCAATGCATGCATGATTCTCTTCCGAAAGACGACGATTATTTATCGTTTGGGAATATGTTGCATAGATAGTTATGTTACACGATAGCGAGATAACATATATTCGTATTCTAAGCTCTAGACGATTCTTAATGCGTTTCATAATCATTACATTTATATGCATGAACCCCTTAATTAATCTTTGTAAATTAATATTTATTTAATTCTATTTTAGGATGTTAGTTACCATGAGTTTCAAGTAAACTCTCTTGCATCCTAGCTTTATTTAAATTACCATAATCCATCGTGTGTTTTACTGTTCTCTGTGGGATCGATACCTTAAGTACTACTATGATGCACTGTGCACTTGTAGTATATTTATAGGTTTAAAATTTATTGCACATCAATTACCAGGAGATTCTGGGCAGAAGCTCATAATCTCTTTAAACCCGAAACCAAAATATATAATATTAGTTTCGTCCCAAGCGTCATTCGATCCTGTGACCTATAAACATTGCCTAAGATACTCAGTATTGTTTGTTGACACAACTATTTAGAGAATTTTAATAACAATAAAAATCACACTCTAGAGAGGATACTGGCCTTAGGTTCCTATACACATTTACGGATCGGAAACTTGAATTCTTATTCTAAATTGGTATTCCATTTAGCGTCGTATTAAGAATCAAAACAAAACGAAAAGTTTGATTGTTTTACTTTTCTGCAGATTGGACAATCGAATATTAGTTTTTAGTATGTAAAACTATTCCCTTTTCCTTAATGCAAGTTTGCGTACTTTAGTTTTTCCTTCTATGCGACGTCCTTTATGAACTTTTGGCGTTAACGTACATTTTTGGAAAACTAATAAAAAAATGTCACCATAAATATGCGAACATTTCTTCAAGTATATTGATGTGATGTCCATTTGCCTACATCCAACGCACAATAATCCTGTCAAGTCAATATTTTGGAAGCACCCTAAAGAAGTTAGTATGTGGAGAAAGATCGCCACATCATAAAAAGTTGGAAATAGATCTTGATTAATATGTAAGAGACATGGATTAATTTATTTATGTCAATTGGTTTTACTAATCTATTTATTGTCAATTAGTTTTAAGTTAGAGATTCATGAATCTTAGCATGGTATTAAAGACGAATTCACACTATCCAATCCAAAGCAAAATGATTCAGTCTAAAAGTGGTTTGTTCGATCTGGCCCAAAATCAGCCTAATCCAAAATTAATCTCGTCGATCTAACCAAAAATTAATCCTATGATGGTATTTTTTCGAGATAATGATTATAAAAACCATTATCTTAAAGGGACATATTCATAAAAATTTCCCATTTATTAGATTTTTTGAATTATGTTCCATTCGGTAAAAAATATTATTAGGTTCGGGGTTCAAGTTTTGTTCGGTTTGGTTTTGGACAAAAGTTTATAACAAAAATAAATATAAACTAACTAATTTTAATTAATATTATAATTTTTAATATATTTAAATATAGTTTTCTATATATTTAATTAAATATATTAAAATTTTAGTGGATATTTTGGTTAAACGGCTCAGTTCAGTTCAAGTTCAGGTATTTTGATATTAAAATTTCTATACCATTTGAATTATTTTTAATTTCAGTTTCGGACAGTATAATTGAATTTTGGTTGGTTCAGTAAAAACAGTTCAGTTATTTTTTACGGTCCTACTAATTTATATCAAATATGAACTAAGCTACTTATTGCTAAAAGCACATAAAGTATCATTAAACCATATATTTTATTTTAATCAATACTAGTCTCAATGATGATTACACGGAAAACATGATCTTCGAGAAAAGTTTATTTTCGGGTAGTTATAGAAGTATATGTTTAATTACTTACTTCACATCAAAGACCTACGATACATATAAACAGTTGTTTATTTATACAGATCCAGTTTCAGTCAACACTCAATAGTAACCTAAATAATATAATCTTGACTTGACGCAACTTATATCACGTAGCTACAAAACTAAGCATTAAAGTTTTAAATTAAAGCGGAGATGCATTGCACCAATACAAGAAGTTAATGAGATGCTCTGATTTGCCAGACAAAAAAGTTGTGAGTGACAAACCCTGAAAAGCAAAACGAATTAGTTCTCATAATTCATAACAATGTTATCTCTAATCATAACATTAAATCGGAAGAAATTGTCTCATCGAAGGTGTCTATCACCAACAAAACTTTACACACGAATCCAATTCCTACAAGGCATATTATGGGTGGTTTCCCAATCTCTTAACCAAAAATATGCACCATGAAAAGAAGCATCTTTACGTACCGGTTTTTTCCCGACAGGCATAAACCGGAGTTCCATCTTTGACAGATTATTTTTCAAACCCACCAATGTTTTGTACGTGTAGTCATGATGAAACAATCGTGCACTACTTGGCAACGAATTATAATCCATAATGTGAATTCCATAAAGTATAACAAATAATGATAACAATGGACGAAAATTTAATTTCCTATCTACTTGTTGTGCTCCCATTGTGCAAAGCGCAGAATTGGCTCGAATTTATTGACGTATTTATGGAGAATCAGTTTTCAATAGCTTCAAGTGCATGAGTAAATAGTAAGATGGTCCCTTTTTCTTCTTTTTGCAGAAGCAATATCATACTAGTGAGCAGTGAGTACTACTCGACATTCTTCGATTTTTTGGATTTATGATTTTTAGAAATCGATTTGAACATATTCTTATTGGTTCGATTTAATTTTAATATTTTGGTTGATATGGTTTGTATAAATAAATTTAATGAAGACAAAAGGAATTCATTATTTTTTTACATTTTAATTAGTCTATTTTAAATATATTTATTTGCAAGTATTTAATTTTTTTTTTTTGAATATTATGTTAAATTATATTTAAGAAAACAACATTTTTACAACAAGTTTGACAGTTTATGGAACATGAATAACAGAGCTCTAAAATTGAAACATTGGTGATGGTTGCCTCGTTAAAACCCAAATCCGGAAAACCCATTTAGGACAAAACCGAATTTGGGAAAAAGAGTACAAGCCATCACCAATAGAGTAGAAAGTGTGAAAAAAAATTCTAAAAAAAAAAGTGTTGAAGAAGCAGATGGCTGAAATTGGTAAGAATCCATTGCATACGACATTAACTCCTGGAAGCAAACCAAAGTTGTAGACCTTCACTTGATTCTGTTGAAAGTGGTGCCCGGAGTGAGGATAGACGATTGCGAACAATGCGGTCTATTGTCTTTCGTAAACTGCTTACCTGAGTGTGCATTTCCCCATGCCTTCTTCGGTTGCGTTCTCGCCAAATAGTATGGATAGAGACTTGGAATACATACCTCATGAGAAACTGTGATGTACCTTTTAGAATGGAGCCAGAGAGGATTAAGAGAATATCTGTAAATCTGCATGTGTATCGGCTGTCAAGGAGTTTTCTAGTCAATCAATCCCAAATCTGTGATGAAAAAGGACAACTAAAAAAAATATGATCCCGCGTTTCCGTTGGAGTCTGGCAAAAAACACATTTTGGGTCAGCTCCCACATTCCAAGCCAGCATCCTATCTCCTGTTGTAAGTCGATCATGAGCCGCCAACCAAACAATAAAAGAGTACTTGGGTGTTGCATTAGGAAAGCACACTCCCTTGTACCACTCCTTTGCCTGAATCACTTCACGTACCTGATCCCATGTCTCCTTTGAAGAGAATCTCGATGTGAAGTTTCTCCCCTTACCACGCCATAAAAATAGATCGGTACCTTGACAGGAGCCAATAGGTCTGAGATTTTCCAACTCTGCTTCAACCTTATAGTTAACAAATTTTGATAAATTTCAATTTATTGGAGTCAGTTAGTTTATTCGGCATATAAATTCTCGACTGTTCTCATTATCATGAAACTTGGTTCGATTTTCAAATTAACTAATTTATTTCTTGCCACCAGCCTTACCAGTGGTTCTTCGTGGTGACCCCAAAAATGAAACTTCAGTAAAAGAGAGATATATGCATATACATTTGTTTCACAAAAAATGCATCGTAATTCATAACGTCGAATGATGTCAATATTTCAATTTGAAAAAACTTTTCATGTAGGAGGAATCATCATAGCCTTAATTAGAAATAAAGGCCTAGGCCCAAACTGTAGCAAATGGTTTGCACATGTATAAGGCCTGACCTGGTTACACCAAACGTAAAAGGTTTTCTAGTGAAGTATTTTTGTAACACGGTGCACCGAGTCTTGGTATATCTGGTGCTACGTACATTTTCGCTATTTCATCTTATCTCCGAACTGGTTTTGATAAATGTCCCCTTTAACTTCACCAAGGTCGTCAATGATCTCACATCCTTGATTCCTTGGTAAGAAACAAACCAGTCTCCATCACACAATTAGAAAATGTTTTATTTGTTTTGTTTATATATATATCGTAGGAGTTCCAAGTCTTTTGACATATAATCTCTTCCGGTACCCACCCGTTTATAACACCACGTTTAAGATGTAAAGCATCTCTCTAAGTGGAGTTGAACTAGTGAGCTTGAGTAGTTACTCTCAAAGACCAATATACCACCATCTACTTGATCAATTGGAAAATATTGCGATGATAATAATGTTTTCTAGTGAGAATCCTCTAACTGAAACTTTTATGTTTGAAGTGTTTCATGAGCAAAAGTTGTTAAAGAGGTTTTTCCACAAAATGGTTTCTAGACTACAACTGAAGTGTGCAAACTAGCTGGATGCGAACTTATCAATTTTCTTCCACTTAAAGGATAATTAAGGTGGTTTTTCAAGATAGGAATATTGATATGATTTGGTTGTACTTATGGACCTAAGAGGCTAAGATGGGCCAAACATACTCTCATAAGCCATCAATGTTTTATCCTCGAGTTGGGTTGTTCTTTCCTTGTAAGCGATTATCAAACCTAAATGTATTTTAAACCTGAAATATCAAAATTCAGATGGTGGCAACGATCATCCAAATAATAAAATAATAAGTTAATAACAATGAAAGATGAAGATTTTTAACTGTTGAATTTAATCAATTTAATAAAAGAACTATGTGACCAATTGCAAGAAACCTCCCAAACTTGGTCGCATATTATGTCCAGTTAAATCATGGTTGGAAATTCCATAGATATTGACAGATAATATGACATTTTAATCGTCTCAATCATAGGACCTACATTTCTTAAGAATTCTTTTCGGGATAAGTTAAACAACTACTTATCGAAATTTACATTAAAAATTAGGCGTGAATTGTGAGTTTGTACTTGGTCTTGACTCTTTTGTTATCGTTTGAACATTTTTTTTGGATAAGATTATAAGATTATCGTTTGAATATTGAAGTTTCAAAAACATATTAAATTTACATCATTGTTTCACTAATGCAATTAATTATTTTCTCGTCTGAAAACGGTTACGGAGAAAAAGTGCATAGAAAATAACGCATAATATTTTTTTCTTGATAAAGAATGTACACATACGCGTAATATTTAAGAATTAAATTATCTTTTAACAAAAAAAAAAACCATTTCTGATTTAAAATAATCAAACCATGAAATCACCACACTTTACAGTCTTACAGATATACTATATAGTTAAATTTTGGTGAATTAGAAATTTTGTTATTAAATTCTTTGAAATCCCATCTTAAACCATGAGATTTTGATATTTTTATTTTTAACTAACAAATCCCCTGAAATCTCATCTGAAACTTTCAAATCCAATTCTTAAAATATTTTCAATAACAGTGGATTTGATTGTACATATTAAAATTATTAATCCAATAACACTGGATTTTAAAAGATACTATAATCGGACCCGCACATACGTGCAGGGTTATATTTGTAAAAAATGAACTTATTAAATATTTAAATTTAAGATAAATTTAATTGTAACATGTAAATTTTCTAAACTAATCAAAACATTTATACCAGTTTGATTAGGAGTGTTAAATCGGATTTGAATTCGGTTTTAGTTTGACTTATTTTAATATAAAATTTAGGCATATCTATTTTGGAACGGAAAATTGTCTCATCTAGCATCCATAAAAAATCTTACGTCCCACACCCATTCTTTTTTAATTAATTAACCGTTCGACAATTTTAACCCAAAAAAATTACTCGTTTGACAATGTTATCATAAAAGATTGAGTAAGAGTTTTTAAATGGGATATATGTATTTCCTGTTTGAATATTTAATTTTTATAAAATTAATGAAAATTATCCAGAAAATTTGATAATGCTCAAATATTCTCTAAATGTTTTTAAAAATTACCCAAAATTTCTAAAGTATCCGTCTCATATTTCAATAACACATGATTTGTCATTTTAATTTAAATCTCTTCAAATATTCAGTTCAATACATACATTTAAGAGAGAAATTTGAGGATATAAGGGATATGCATCAATATCTTCTATTTTTATTGTTTTGATTCTTTTGAGTTTGAGCTAATGAAATTTAACGGTAACAGTTATAATTGTTTTTACATAATAAAAATCAAAAGAATCTGAAATGTTTTTTTTTAAAAGAGCTAAACGAAAATTTAAAAATTATAATCAAATTGGGTTCCATTATTTAAGATTTGTGAAATGACTCAGAAATAACAGTCTTATCTTTTTGAACAAGTGACCAGACGTTGTTTGCATTGTCTATGTAATTGTTTCTTGTGACCAGTAAGTAATATATATATGTATAAAATTTGAAGTCAATATTCAAAATTCAGACCGATTGAATAAAATAATTTAAATTAAGGGTCTATAGTTTTTTGTCAACAATTAAGGGTCCATATATAGGTACAGTATAACAAATGATTTAAACAGCAACTTAAATATATAAGTTCTCTCTTCAACAACAACAACAAAAAAATGTCTGAACAAGAAGAGCGCACGTCCAACGTCCCAAATGCCACTTCTGTTAAAAAAAAAGTCCCAAATGTCACTTACAATTTTTGGAAATTTTGAATGAATTATTTTTAATTGAAAAATTTGGTTATTTACTAAATAACCTAATAACTTAAAGAAAATTACAAATCCTACCAGTAAACCAGATCTGGTTCAATCAATTTAACAGCACCTAACCAGTTTTTTTATTTAAACTCTTAATCAATTAAATTAAACCGCATTACTCATTGAATTGAACCGGATCAACCAAAGAATCCTGAAATTTACATCGATTCACTCTAATAAAACCACAGGTCCTCATGCTCTTTTGCCGTTTCTCATTTCAATGCATGACCAGACTTGTTTTTCAAAAGGACAACTGCTCAAATGCTCAACTCCCTCTGTCCATTTAAAAAATTCGAACAGAACATCAGAACAGGATTCCGGAATACTTCGATTCGAGAATCCAGACGACGAAAGGGTACAGAACAATGGTTGAAATTGCGATTCCATAATCAGATTGAGTTGTATAATCTCTGACGAGCGACGAACGGACGAACGACGATGAAGATGGA
The DNA here is from genome assembly GCA_028015245.1 of Cardamine occulta. Classification (NCBI taxonomy): domain Eukaryota; kingdom Viridiplantae; phylum Streptophyta; class Magnoliopsida; order Brassicales; family Brassicaceae; genus Cardamine; species Cardamine occulta. The sequence continues at coordinate 3,963,479 of CM051368.1, forward strand.
TATTGTGAGAGATAGTAGAGGTGTTTATGAATCAATCCAAAATCGAATGAGGAGGATGACTGAAGCAGAAGAAAATGAGAAAGAAAACGATGGAAAAAATGTAGAAGAACAAGATCAAGAAGAGGAACAAGAGAAGGAAGAAGATGAAGAACAAGAAGAACAAGAACAAGAAGAAGAAGAGGAAGAACAAGAAGAAGACGACGCCGAGAAATCAAAGTCAGGGGATGAAGAAAATTCGGGTGAAGAAAACGAAGAAGATGATAACAAGAGGAAGAAGAGAAAGAAGAGGAGGAAGCGGAAGAAGAGAAAGAAAATGACGGGGATGAATAACTGAAACAACTGGAATAACTAGAATAACTGAAATAACTGGAACAACTTAAACAACTGAGAAACAAATTGTGTTTGAAAATTTCAGGATGATGATGATGAGGACTCACAGCCTATGCCGCCTGAGAAATTGTTCTTTGGTAAAAGTGAATACAACAAGACTTGTAAGATATCCACTAGGTGTAGTGTGACACAAGTAGTGAAGGAAATCGAGGATGATTTTCCTTATGCTTTGGATTGGTTCAAGAGACACGATTAGTTCAAGCATATATTTCACATGTACCGGGAGCCCAATCACATGCTTCAAGGAATGTGAATGCTTCTCTTCCAAACCGCACATACGGAGCAAGAAAAGAAGTGTTGGTTTGTTGTGAATGGAGTACCCGTGAGTTATTCCATTAGGGAGCATGCGTTGTTGAGAGAAGAAATTGAGAGAAAAAGTTCAGAAGAGAGATTTGCGTGAGGTTGAACAAGAGGAACAAAAAGAGAGATAAAGAGAAAGTGAAAAAGAATAGTTGATAATAGATAGAAAATTAAAGGAAAATGGATAAAATATAATGTTGACCGAAAAAAGAAAAATTGATCGAATCAATTTATCATGTGGACCCCAGACTTTATGGTAAATCATAGTTATCTTGACTAGTTGTTCAGTTGGGCACTTGTCTACATAGTTGGAATATTGGGATTTTTGATCAATTGTAGTTGGACCTTTAAAATTATGACAATTTACATAGTAATATATAGTTTTTGAGAGTGTTTTTGTGTAAAAACTATAATTGTTAAAAAGAAAATAACAAATTTTTATTTAAGTTTATTTAGTGCTGTTATTTTTAAATTTATTAATTAAAATATAAATATTGAAGTTTGTTAAGTGTTGTTATTTTAAAATTTGTTAATTAAAATTATAAAATTCCAATGGTTTTAATTGGACATAGTTGGACCTAGATGGACCATATGGTATAATACAAATCGGAGAATATAAATAGAGATACAAAACAAATCAAGTTCAAAACAAACACACCAAACAAATCAAGTTCCCTCCTCTGGTTGTAACCATCTCTTCAAGTTTATGCCACCATATCTGGCGTTCCTCCTCTTCCTATGATATTCTCCTTTAGATGGAAATCGTTTTTCTTGGATTCTTCTCTTTTTCTTCTTGGTCTTTTCCGGTGGTAACACAACACGTTTTTGAATATCAGCAGGAACATTCCAGCTAGACTCATGTGGCACTACATAAATAGTCTTGCAATAAGCCAATACCCAACGATCAAGTATTATTTTGAGCATACATCGTGGATATGGATATTTCGAGCATACATCGTGACCTCCATCATCGAAATGTATGTTTGTGTGGCTCATCTTCTTCATCATCTACTGTAAATAAAACAAAATTAATTATATTTCTAAATTACACAGTATGCAGTTGTACTATTTGTACCAGTTGTACCAGTTGTATCACTATCTCTTCTTAATCTATTTGTACAAATCGGATGATTAAACAATTAAATTCACCAAATTATAAATGTTGATAACTAATTTTACCTTCAAAGATAATAATTAACCAACTGTGATACCCAAATAAGATATTTCAAATCAAATCCTATTACTCAGCTATATCTTTTATATCAGTTTCATTACTCTTAGTTGTTCCATTTCTACCAGTTGGACTTCGTATATTACCCATAAAATTTTTGTTTTTGTTTTCTCAAATACAACACGATTCAACAACATCTTTAATCGATTAGAGCAGAAGAAAACGTAGGCACCAACCGAAAACTACGCCGATGACCGATTCCAGATTGACGACAAGAGAGGTGTCGAGCGGCGACAAATTTGAGTTCGACTTCGATTCAATTTCTTGCTACAACTAACGAAGATTTCCCCTCTGGATTGAATGCCGAAGAAAGAGCTCCACTAAAGAAGAAAGTGGAGCATGTGAGCGAGCTCCGTGGGTTCGTGGGGAGCTACCAATTCAATGCATTCGAGGATGTAGGAGGAACAGGGAGAACTTCGAGGAACGAGAGGGGAACAGGGGAACAGGAGAACAGGAGCTACCAATTCAGCGCATTCGAAGATGGAGGAGGAACAGGGAGTTTCGAGGAACGAGAGGGGAACATAACCAATGTAGCATTCAAACCAGAGCCAATTGAATTCGATTTCAATGGATGAAGAATATGAGATTCGACCGATATTGGAGGGAGCAAAGAAAAACTTGGAACCATGCCACTCATTAAAGATAATATCGGATTTTCAAAATGTTAATGGCACACAGATTATTGAGTGGCATGGTTTCAACTTTTCTTGCCAAAAATGGCATTTCAGCCATTAATTCGAAATAAAGCTTCAAACTTGAGCTTTCTTACACTTCAAACACACAACAACAACCTTTAAGCTGAAGAACTTAAAACTTAATGAATGCAAAAGAAAAAAAAACTGAAACTTGAAGAGAGATGCAGAAACAGAGATGATGCAGAACTGAGAAAGAGATAAAAGTGATGCAAGAGCTGAAAATGTAAAGGGAGACACAGATTTAACGAGTTCAGCTAACCGGTGTGGTTAGCCTACATCTCGCCGGGAAATATACCGGAAATCCACTAAATCAACTTGGAAAGTTACATCTTGTTTTCTCTTACCCTCTCTTACCAATGCAAGCTCTCTTTCAATCGGAGCAATCGGTGACGGTGGATTTGGAGACGAAGAAGTCGCTTCAGCTGGAGTTCTTGATCATATCGTGCGATGCCTTAATTTCTGAACATAGACCATCGCTATAATCGAAATTACGATTGGAGCTGATTTTGAGTTGGAAATTGAAGAAAATTGATGAATTGAATGAATGGTGACGAAGAATCGATGAGTTTAATCGGTGAAAAACTCATCAATCCGGTGAGATTTGCGACTAAACGGAGCAATTATGCTCCGATACCATATCAGAAATGGAAGAATCGAGATGAAGAAGATGATGAATTGAGAAAAATATCTGAAGTTTGTTATTTGATTCTGTTACAATTAGTGAAGGTTTGCTCCGGTTATTTCCGGTTTAGACTCTGGTACAGACTTTGATTACACATATAATTTGATAAAAACATCGATTTTTTCCTCTATTCCCCTAATTTCCCGACAGAACCAATCTCTAACGTGTTCATATATATTATTTAATTATTTAAAGTGAAAAATAAGACCGAAACATACAAGATCATTCAAGTTAAGATTTAAAACATATTTAGTCTTGTTATTTTTCAGTTTTATTTATCATACAAGATCATTCAAGTTAAGATTCTCCCATTCATTATTTTCACATACACATTTATTATTATTATTATTATTATTATTGTTATTATTATATATATATATATATAATAAAACCAGAAAATATTAAAAACCCAATCCAACCGGTTAGACCGGTCCTATCAGCTACTCAACATTGTTGTTGAGTCATTGTCCGGTCCGATTTTCAAAACATTGCTTATATAGCACAAATACTCTAACCTAACCTTTTTAGGGTTTAGAAAACCCTAAACCAATACTCCTACCCCTAAAAACTATATCCTAAATTCTAAAATACTTAACTCAAACTAAAAAAATTAAATTATAAGCTTTATAAAATGTTATATGTGGCATAAATAAAAATGTGTGCTAAATATGGCACAAAAACTTCATTTGGTGCTATTTTAAGGAATTTCTCAAATTTTATAGAGTTTAAATATTATTAATATTTTAAAAATTTTTAAGAGTTTAAATATTATTAATATTTTTTTTTTAGATTTTAAATATTATTAAAACTAAAAATTTTATAGAGTTTAAATATTATTAATATTTTTAAAAAATTATAGAGTTTGAATATTATTAATATTTTAATTTTTTTATAGAGTTTAAATATTATTAATATTTTAAACGCTTTATAGAGTTTAAATATATATATTAATAATATTTGAAACTTTTTATAAAATTTAACTATTTATAATATTGGAAACTTTTTAAAAGTTTAAATATTTTTAATATTTTGAAAATTTGTAAAAGTTTAAATTTATTCAACTAAAGAACCAGATTCAACCGAATAAAACTTTTAAATTTGGACGCATGATAAGTCAAACTTCCTGCTCATTTGTATTTGGAATTATTTTTGTTCTTTTTATAATATGACTCTGAATTATTGCCTAAATTTCTTGGCCGATGTGGGACATTGAACAAACACACTTTTTTCTTCATCGATTGAGTAATATATCCGTTTTTTTAAATTCGAATCACAACATATGGAGAAAAAAAATCTAAAATTTTATTAACTATATGTATTATATAATAATTCAAAATAATTTAAAAATAATATCAAATAAAGGTGAAAGGAGATTCATAGTTTTCCCCAATATATCGGTTTAAATTAGATAGAGATTTTAGAAAATTTGAAATTAGTGTTAGTTTTTATCTAGGTTGCATGGAATCAGAAGCGGATACGCTGAAGCAGAAGCGTATGAAAGCGTAGAATCGTAGAATCGATTTTTTAAAAAACATTAGGAAGCGGGTACGCGTTGGAAGCGTATACATATATATATATATATAATTAAACGTTATATTATTTTAAAATTATTATAAATAACCTAAATTCAATACATATATATATATATAACATCTAATGTATTAAAGATTTGATATGAATATCATAAATTCAATGCCTCATTTTATACAATTCAACTAAAAATAATTTGAAAAAAAATAAATCACCATATTCATTACAAATCAATCAAAACCCTCCTCAAATTCTATGTTGTCAAAAGAAAGATCATGAGACTCAAATTTTTCAAAATAGTATTATTCAACGAATCAAATTAATCACTTTTAACATTTCGCATATGATTAAAATGATATTTCTAAGTAAAATTATTTATAGATAAAAGACGAAAAATGATATGGACAATCACAAAATTACTATATTAGTTCTAAACTTTTTTAAAAGTCAAAAACATATAAAAATAGCTACCAAAACGGAAGTGTAAGCTTCCAAAACGGAATCGCAAGCTTCCAAAGCATTTTAAAAAAGGTATTTTTGAAAACGTCATGGAAGCGAGCTTCCGAAAGCTTCCGATTCCGAAGCAGGAAGCGGACGTTGAACAAAGCTTTCGTGCTACCTAGGTTTTCATACTATTAATATTTATTTTTATTAGGTAAGTGATTGTTTGGATGTATGAATAAGTATAGAGTTGTTTGGATACAATGATTACTCATTTGTACTTCTCTTTTAATAGTATAGAGAAGAGATTATCTGGATTGAAGAAAATTTATGTAGAATTAAATGAAAATTATATACAATATAAACATAACAGTTAAGAAAACAACATTCAAAGATATAGTGTTGGAACTTATTTTGAATAGTTGCGTCAGACTACTTTTTCGGGCAACTTTCAAAATTGAAGTTCATTTGAATAAGAAATGAGTGTCGAAAGGTGGTTGCTTGAAAAACACAATTTGAACAAATGGAAAAAATTCCACTTTGGAAACATGGAGAAATCCTCTAGTATATAAGGGAGAATGTTTGTGTCTAGGCTCAAAGCCTCAAGACCAAAGTATGTTGTAAAGGAGAGAAAGCACATCCATACTAAATCGGGCTAGGCTCGGGTTTAAGGCTTAATAGCTTATCTTTTTTAGCTCATATATTTTTTGTAATTTGTGGTTGATTTGGTAACACAACGAACAAATATCTCTTCCTTTTAATTAACATTGAAACCGACGAATTAATGGAGCGGTTTTGCTTTTTCACGTCTCCATGAATGCTCATTGAATTCACGTCTCCATGAATGCTCATTTTATTGGAGCGGTTTTGCTTTTTCAAATAAAAGGTAGAAGAAAAGAGTTTCTCCCTACACACACACAATCTCATTCTCATAAACAACAAGAAAAATCCCCTTGGTGTAGTGGTTACCGTAATTTAATAGTTGAAGGAGACTGCAAGTTAGTGTATGAACCGATAACATCCCAAGTCAACATTGCTACCATTCGCAATATTATCATTGATATCCACAGTTGGATGGATAAATTTACTGAAGTTCGATTCTCCTTGGTGTCAAGAGAATCCAATCAAGTGGCTAATAGATTAGCTAAACTGGCCTATGTTCAAAATGTTACATTTCAATCTCATTTTTATTCTCCGACTTAATTATGGAGTCTTTCTTATTCAACGATCATGTAAACTTTTGATAGTTTATCAATAAAACTGATGTTATAAAAAAAACAGAGAGATGCCTTCCTTCTTCTGTTGGTATCGACAAGAAGCTCAATCGACTGGCCCATTTACTGGCCCACTGGAAAACGGCCCACTGGAAAACGGGGACACAGTTTCGTTGATAAATAGCTAAGCCTAGGGTTCTTCGGTTGATTTTGTTTGTTCTGAGGAGGATCTTTTTCGTTTCCTTTTGTTGTCGATTTCCAAGAGCGTTAGATCTCTCCAAGTCGGTCGTTCTCCTTTTGTCATCGCCATTCTTGCGGCGGCACTGTTCCTTCGCGGTCGAGGTACAGTCTTTATTATGTCTCTCTCCAAAACCCACCCTTAAGTGTAGCCATTCGATTCCTCTTCCCTAATTTTCCTATATATCTCACACTAATTTCTTTCTTTTTTTCTGGGTTGGTTGTTTGTTCGTTTGTAGAGAAAATGTCGCATATTGATGAAGCAATCATGGAGGCAGCTCCAGAAAACAGAATTTTTGCGGAGTCAATTGCACTTTTGGTTTCCCAAAAGGGGTTGAAGTTGGAGAGGACGCTCATGTCCATTGATACAAATTATAATGAAAAAAAATTCAGGTTTTTGTGTAAGTCAGACCCTGGTCACGCATTCTACCAGCAAAAGCTTAATGAATACCTCAAGGATAAGAATCAAGATACTGATGATGATTATGAAGAAGAAATAGATTTTCCGTCGCCACCTCCTCGTTATCGGTATCTCTCTTTTAGATGTCCTAATATGATCACAATCAAGGACCTTGGTATTATTAAGCTCACAGCGCAGTTTGTGGCGCGGTATGACATGTATTTTCTGCGGGGTTTGAGGAAGAGAGTGGCTAACAAACCTCAATTTGAGTTTTTGGAGCAGACTAATATCAGGTTTAGTTTCTATAATGGGCTTGTCCGTGCCTATTCCAATGTATTAAGGCCTTGCAGTGAAACTCTGACGACGAATGATGTTGCCTTTGTGGGCGTTTTTGATGTTTTTTTCTACCGTCTTCAATTGGAGAAGCTGGAGGAAGGAGATGTGATGGCTATGATTGATTTGCATTCTTTTGTGAGTGGTGTTGACTGTTTTGCTCACATGGATGATGAATACTTTCATTATGCCATGACAGAACCTGCACACCTTTCAGCGATGATGCTAAGATTTACAGAAATGCATCCACTGGGATCTAAGCAGCTTACTACTACTCAAACTTGTGATGCACCACAACCTGTTGAACTAAGACCTCGATCTCGTGCATTTACATTCTTTGAAAAGTGGATCACACTCAAGGAGCTTGGTATCATTAAGCTCACAGCGCTGTTTGTGGCTCGGTATGGGCCTTGTTTTCACCGGGATTTGATGGAGAGAGTGGTTATGAACCCTCTGTTTGAGTTTCTGAAGCCAACTGATAAGTGCAGCAACAGGTCAAGATTTTTCCTTTTGGTTGAATATGCTTATTCCAGAGTATTACTGCCTTCCGAAAAGCTATGGAAGAGTGACGGTTGTACGGCCGCCGTTCTTCAGTTTTTTTCACAATGTCTCCAATTGGAGAAGCTGGAGGACGGAGTTGAGATGGCTACCGTTGATTTGCATGCGCTTGTGGGTGGTGTTGACTGTTTTGCTCACATGTATGGTGGCAACTATTCTTATATCGCGCCACCACCTGATCGCCTTTCAACGTTTATGGGATCTCAGCTCCGTAACCCTCAGAATCATCAAGATGATGATGATGATGATGATGATGATGATGATGATGATGATGATGATGATGATGATGATGCACAACAACCCCTTCTTGGGCCTATAACACCGGATGGTACTAGACTTAGTTTGCCTTGTCGCAAACGTACATTTAGATTCCCTGCAAATGGGATCACACTCAAGGAGCTTGGTATTATTATGCTCACAGCGCAGTTTGTGGTGCGGTATGACATGTAATTCGTGAGGGGTTTACGGAAGAGAATGGTTATGAACCGTCAGTTTGGGTTTTTGAAGCTAGCTGATAGGAGGTACAAATTCTACCGTGGGCTTGCTGATGCGTATTGTAGAGTATTAAGGCCTTCCAAAGAGCTGGAGAAGAGTGATGCTTGTACGGAAACCATTCTTGAGAGGTTTTTCGACATTCTCAAGCTGGGGGGGAGGGGGAGGGCGTTGGTTTACATGCCTTTGTGGGTGTTATTGACTGTTTTGCTCACATGGATGATGAAGAGTATTCTGTTGTCATGCCACCACCTGTACACCTTTTGATGAATATGATCCCACCAAAACTATGGCGGCCTGTTACCCTTGTGCTGCCTCCTCCAAAGAGATCTCTAGCTGCTGCTGTTCATGATTATTGTGTAGGTATCGATCTTGATTCTGAGCCTCAGCATGAGCCTCATCCTTTACGGATGCTGACTAGTGGCGCAGATTTTCACACTCAAGGATATGTGTATTATTAAAGTCACGGCGCAGTTTGAGGCGCAGTATGGGATGGATTTTATGCGGGCTTTGATGACGAGAGTGGCTGAGAAGACACCTCAACAGTTTGAGTTTATGGAGCTGACTAGTGGTAGCAGGTTTAATTTCTATAGAGAGCTTGTTGGGTTGTATTCCAGAGTATTAATACCTTGCAAAAAGCTTGATGCGGACACCGTTCTTGAGGGTTTTTTCCATTGGGTGGATCGTTTCCAGCAAAAGGGAGTGGATTTGGCTACGTTTGTGTTGCATGGTTTTGTGGGTGATATTGACTGTTTTGCTCGTCGACAACATAACAAAAGTACACTGGTTCAATCTGTTCGAGCATATGATCAGCGTCCACCCCCTTCAATGAAACGTCCTGCACTACCTCTGGCTGTGCCTCTATCGCCAAAGAAGAGACAAAATTTTGACGACGAGTCATTTCTTGCTCAACATTCGGTAATGTTTTCAAGTTATATTATATCTTTCAGTCTTTTAGTTTTGTTATCTATTTTTTGTTCAACTGAGTTTTGTATTTAACTAGCAGTTATAATACATTTTCAGGGTTCGTCTACAATCATCAGGATTTTTGTTCCAGGCATCGGTGAAGTCGTTATCTGAACATAGATCCAAATTTCCAGCAAAAAAAATAAGTGGGAGAAGGAGAAATCACAACCACAGTCATTGTGAGAACGCTTGGGGAAAATGCTTTTTATACCGAGCGCACGTCCCAAATGCCACTTCTCTGAAAAAAAGAGTCCCAAATGTCACTTACAATTTTTGGAATTTTTGAATGAATTATTTTTAATTGAAAATTTTGGTTATTTACTAAATAACCTAATGACTTAAAGAAAATTATAGATCCTACCAGTAAACCAGATCTGGTTCAATCAATTTAACCGTACCTAACCAGTTTTTCATTTAAACCCTTAATCAATTAAATTAAACCGCATTACTCATTGAATTGAACCGGATCAACCAAAGAATTCTGAAATTTACATCGATTCACTCTAATAAAACCACCGGTCCTCATGCTCTTTTGCCTTTTCTCATTTCGACCGATATTGGAGGGAGCAGAGAAAAACTTAGAACCATGCCACTCATTAAAGGTAATATCGGATTTTCAAAATGTCAATGGCACACAGATTATTGAGTGGCATGGTTTCAACTTTTCTTTCCGGTTTCGAACAGATTAGCCATTAATTCGAACAAGAAGGCAAAAATGAGAAGAAAGTAATTGAAGGGCAATGGACTACCGGTTTATACGATTGTCTCTCTGAAGATATCTCATTTAACTTTATAACTAAGTTTTATACAAGATTAAAGAAAATATTCGGTTTAGTCATCATAACTAGTTTTGTTTGGTTTTGGTTGTAAATTGGTATGAAGGCTGCTTTACATGGTTTTGTCCTTGCGTTGCCTTTGGGAGGATCGCTGAGATCCTTGACAAAGGAGAAACAAGTACGTTTCTGACTTTTATAGTACTACTACTAATAGAATGTCACATCGGTAATGAGATTATATATTAAAAATAAAAAAAGAAGAAGTCTAATATGTGGATTAAAGAAAATAAATAAAAATACACATACCTACTTTAGTTACTGTTAACTGATTTTAATTGAAATAGTATCCTATATATAATAGAGAAGGTGAACTCTCCATGGAATACTACACCATCGTTATTTTATTGCCATATCATTATTTTCTACATTTATTAAAATAAATTATTTTATTTTTTTTGGTAAAAAATCCAACGTAAATTCTCAAGTTTCATGTGTAAATGTTTTTCTCCTGGTAATGACACCTCAACATTTTTAATATATGTGGGAGGACATGTCGACAAAAGTAACAAAATACAAGTCAATGAAAAACATATACTTAGAGTAACTATATCAAATAGCAATTCATAAATAAAATATTTAAAAAAACTTAAAAAAGTTGAGTAATAATATTTTTCTCAAATGGTTTTAATTCATTCTGAAGTTTTAAAATTATGAAAGACTAAAAACAAGGTCTAAAGAATAATCCTAATTAGAAATTGTTATCTCTATTTTATTGTAATTTTCCCTCAAATCAGTTAAGAGATGGTAGAATTTTATAGCCAGTCAAACTATAATAAAAATCCATCATTTATATATTTAAATAAAACATGAAATATATAAATTTATTAATGAATCCCCGCTTCCAAGTTATTCGTAAAAACTACTATTAGATTATACTTTTTACTATTCTGAAAAAATAATCCTTTTAAGAAATGAGTTACAATTATTTTCATAATAAGAATTGTGAGAATTTCTTTCCAAAAAAGGATATGGATTAAAAATTTGATTAATCAATGGATTATGGATTAAAAAGGTCAAGGACTAGCTGGATTGATGATTGTGGCAATGTCTCAAATTGGGTGTGGATGGTACTATGCTTCAAAATACAGAGCCAAATTGAGACACCAATACTCCTTGCCCGAGGAGCCTTGCTCTGATGGCCCCATCCACTTCTTCTGCTGTGCATGTGCTCTTTCTCAAGAACATCGTGAACTCAAGCATCGAGGTCTTGATCCCTCTCTAGGTAACTAATCTATATCCTCTCTTGCTATTTTAGTATTGATGGTCTTTTTAGTTTAAGTGTGTTTTTTTTTGTCCTATTTAAGTGTGTTGTTTTGTCACTTTTATAGTTATTTCACCATAAACAAAGGGAATCAAGGAAGGTTTCTAAGAACATATACAATAAAATGCAGTCTTATAAGAACCTAGCTATTTTTTGTTTTGTTAAATCTAAACCTATTTAACATAACATTTCGTTAGTAATATTATTTTTTTGCTTGTAGCAAATATACACAATAAAATGCAGTCTTTAATTTGAAAGTAATTAAAATCGACAATTAGAACTTTAATCACATATAATATACATATAAGTAAACCAGCATTTCTCTTCTGCTTATTCTAAATTTCAGTATTCACAATCTAGAAATATAAGTAAACCAATGTAGTTTAATGGTTTGTGTTAGCTATAAAAGTGACACAAATAAATAAAACCGAAAAGTATAGCCTATTAATTAGCGCTTTCAACATTCCAGTTTAGTATGATACTATTGCCTATCACCATCCTAATTTAAATCTAGTGAGATTCATGAGTAAGTTGTAAGACTAAAAAAAGAAACTAAATACTTGTAAATTTGTAATGCTAGTGATATGATTGTTTCAGCCCATGACGTATATGAGACTTAATTTATTTAGACTACAGTTAACTTCTTGAGATGTACGACAATCAAGAGTATAATTTTGTTTTGAGGGGGCAAAATACCAATGATAATAGAAAGAATTACTTAAATATACCAGAAAAGTTGTGAAATGACTACCATAGATATTTATTTTTGAAATTACTGAAATATCAGTTTTGGTAATGAAAATGTCAGTTTAACCAAATTTAAAACTCAAATTACGGATTTTGCCATTATGATTTATTTTTTTCATAAAAAAAAAACTTTAAGAAGCAAAAACATTTTTTTTCCCCAAATTTTCGGTCGTGCCTCCTCTCCTCTGTCTCCCTACATCCGCATTCGTTGCACTATCTCCGGAGAAAAAAATCGCAAAGAGTTATTCATCTTCCGCAATTGAAATTCCAAAAATTAGAAACTCAAATTTCTGCAAATGAAACTCGATTTGGGAATTCAAAAGCTATAAAGGTTTGTGTTTAAGTTACCTTGAAGTTATTATGTTAAGGTTTGACAGTGATTCTTAAAAAAAATCATTAACGCACATTTTTCTAGGTTTACAGGATTTCAATCGAAGAAGATGAACAGTCATGGATGGTTGTACAATATATGTTTCAGTCATGGCTGACTTACTTTTCAGTCATGGGTGACTTACGATTCAGTGGCCGACTTACGATTCAGTCATGACTGACTTACGTTTCAGTCATGGCTGACTTACGATTCAGTGGTTGACTTAAGTTTCAGTAGTGGCTGACGTAAGTTTTAGTCATGGCTGACTTATAAAATAATGGGGCTGACTTCAGAGCATCATCGCGAAGTTAAACAATTTTCTGTCTGATTTTGTTTGAATTTTCATAAATTATTAGCTTACGATAAAATTGTTAAATCAATTGATTCTGAACCTAGGATGAGTCTAGTATTTTTTAAAATTGCTTTCAGATTTTTTGGATGTGTGTTGATAATTTTTTGAGATTGATTTCATCGAACAGTAGTGATTAGTTAAGCAGTTTATGTCCAATATTGTTTGAATTCTCATTAATTATTGACTTGTGCTAAAATCGTGAAACCAATTGCATCTGAATCTAGGTTGAGTATAGTATTTGATAAAAATAGTTCAGGAACTTTATGGATGATGATCAGTCTTGATCAGTTTGAAGATTTACACCTAAACCCGTTGGAGAGCTCCGAATTAAAGTACATGTTAATTAAAGTGTCGCTTTCAGCTCAATAAACCTCAGGAAACAAGACACATATGGATCTAAAGATATTTGAGTCTAGTTTCCAAAACATCCACGATCACCTCAATCCGCTCAGCCAATCACCCTGGAGAGGCCCAACAGTAGAGGCATATCTGATGGATCCTACCATAGCCGAAAATGTCAAGTGGGATACTTCATTTTCTTCATCTCTTGATTAGTAAAGTTTATGTTATTTTGGCTATTCCAAAAACTCTTTCTCTCTAGACTTGTAAGCTAGGTCCATGCTTGTATCAGATGAGTTTTGCTATTTGTTTGTGACCGATCATCAGCTAGTGTCGCAAATATGGTTCTATATTTCAGTCATGGCTGACTTACGCTTCAGTTACGGCTGACTTACGCTTCAGTCACGGCTGACTTACGCTTCAGTCACGGCTGACTTACGCTTCAGTCACGGCTGACTTACGCTTCAGTCACGGCTGACTTACGCTTCAGTCACGGCTGACTTACGCTTCAGTCACGGCTGACTTACGCTTCAGTCACGGCTGACTTACGCTTCAGTCACGGCTGACTTACGCGAAGTTAAGCAGTTTTCTGTCCGATTTTGTTTGAATTTTCATAAATTATTATCTTGCGATAAAATTTTTAAATCAACTGATTCTGAACCTAGGATGAGTCTAGTATTTGTTAAAATTGATTTTTGAATTTTTGGATGTGTGTTGATAATTTTTCAAAATCGATTTCATCGAACAGTCGCGATTAGTTAAGCTGTTTATGTCTAATATTTTTTGAATTGTCATTAATTATTGGATTGTGCTAAAATCGTGAAACCAATTGCATCTTAACCTAAGTTGAGTATAGTATTTGATAAAAATAGTTCAGGAACTTTATGAATGATGATCAGTCTTGATCAGTTTGAAGATTTACACCTAAACCCGTTGGAGAGCTCCGAATTAAAGTACATGTTAATTAAAGTGTCGCTTTCAGCTCAATAAACCTCAGGAAACAAGACACATATGGATCTAAAGATATTTGAGTCTAGTTTCCAAAACATCCACGATCATCTCAATCCGCTCAGCCAATCACCCTGGAGAGGCCCAACAGTGGAGGCATATCTGATGGATCCTATCATAGCCGAAAATGTCAAGTGGGATATTTTGAAGATCAAACATGAAGATCATCTGAGAACGATTTCTATGACCTTAATAGACACCTAGGAAGTTTCTAAGACCAGCTGAAGTTATTAAAATATGTTTAAAATAAGTGAAAACTAAAGAGAAGATAAGCTCCTTAAATTCCTCTTAAGTGGAGCTTATTGTTCATTTGAATTTTACTTGAGTTTGTGTGTGTTTTTTGATTTTGAGTTTGTTTGTGTTTTTTTTACTTAGAGTTTGTGTGTTTTTTTACTTTTGTTTCCTTTTACTTAGAGTTTGTGTGTTTTTTTACTTTTGTTTACTTAGAGAACTTGGGTATATAATGTCATACTTGTAGTTCATTTTCTTCATCTCTTGATTAGTAAAGTTTATGTTTTTTTGGCTATTCCAAAAACTCTTTCTCTCTAGACTTGTGAGCTAGGTCCATGCTTGTATCAGATGAGTTTTGCTATTTGTTTCAGTCATGGCTGACTTACGCTTCAGACTGACTTACGCTTCAGTCACAGCTGACTTACAATTCAGTCACGGCTGACTTACGATTCAGTCATGGCTGACTTACACTTCAGTCACGGCTGACTTACGCTTCAGTCACGGCTGACTTACGCTTCAGTCACGGCTGACTTACGCTTCAGTTACAGGCTTCAGTTACAGCTGACTTACGCTTCAGTTACGGCTGACTTACGCTTCAGTCACGGCTGACTTACGCTTCAGTTACAGGCTTCAGTTACAGCTGACTTACGATTCAGTCATGGATGACTTACGCTTCAGTCATGGCTGACTTACGCTTCAGTCACGGCTGACTTACACTTCAGTCACGGCTGACTTACGCTTCAGTTACATGCTTCAGTTACAGCTGATTTACGCTTCAATTACGGCTGGCTTACGCTTCAGTTACGGCTGACTTACGCTTCATTCACGGCTGACTTACGCTTCAGTCACGGCTGACTTACGAGAAGTTAAGCAGTTTTCTGTCCGATATTGTTTGAATTTTCATAAATTATTAACTTACGATAAAATTGTTAAATCAACTGATTCTGAACCTAGGATGAGTCTAGTATTTGTTAAAATTGATTTTAGAATTTTTGGATGTGTGTTGATAATTTTTCATGATCGATTTCATCGAACAGTCGCGATTAGTTAAGCTGTTTATGTCTAATATTTTTTGAATTCTCATTAATTATTGGATTGTGCTAAAATCGTGAAACCAATTACATCTAAACTTAGGTTGAGTATAGTATTTGATAAAATTGGTTCATGAACTTTTGGATGATCACGAAGAACTGATCAGTATTGATCAGTTTGAAGATTTGCACCTAAACCCGTTGGAGAACTCCGATTTGAAGCACATATTAAATAAAGTGTCGCTTGCAGCTCACGGAACCTCAGGAAATAAGACACATATGATCTAAAGATATTTGAGTCTAGTTTCCAAAACATTCAAGATCAGTTTAATCCGCCCAGCCAATCAGTCTGAAGAGGCCCAACAGTGGAGGCATATCTGATGGATCCTATCATAACCGAAATTGTCAAGTGAGATATTTTGAAGCCCAAACATGAAGTTTACCTGAGCACGATTTCTATGACCTTAAGAGACACCTAGGAAGATTCTAAGACCAGCTGGAGTGATTAAAATATGTTCAAATAAGTGGAAACTAAAGAGAGGATAAACTCCTTAAATTCCTCCTAAGTGGAGCTTATTGCTCATTTGAATTTTATTTGAGTTTGTGTTTGTTTTTTTACTTTGAGTTTGTTTGTGTTTTTTTTACTTTGAGTTTGTGTGTTTTTTTACAGTCGCTATTAGTTTTGATAATGAAAATTGTGAATTTTGATATTTTTCATTAGTTTCGTTTTATTAATCCACAAAACATGTTCTTTTGTTGGGTGGTTTCTTAATATTCTTGAAGTTGTATTGTGTTTATTGTAAGGTTAAACTTCTTGAATTTATATATCTAATCTAATTTAATATTTTTGATTGGAAATATTAAAAGTAAATTAATATTGATAAAAAACACCCAAAAAGTTACTAAATCTTATCATTTTTAATAAATTTTGAATAACATGGTTTTTATAGAAATGATATTATTTATTTTCGGACATTCTAAAATTGTTATTATTTTTGTTATACTTTTAGAAAATATCAAAATTATTTTTAAAATATTAAAATTAATTATAAAATACCCTTTATTAAATGTTTAAGACTTTTTATCTGAAATTAAGTGGCTGACTTATAAAATAATGTAGCTTATGTGGAAATTAACATGAAAAACATGTCACCAAAAAAATTTATAAATCAGCCAATAAAAATCAGCCATCACACCAAAATCAGAGAAAAAATATTTAAGTAATTATAAAAGTTTATAAAGTCAGCCATTAAACACACATAAATCAGGTAAGAGATTTAAGTCGGCCGCTACATCGCGTAAATCTATCATCAAAATCATTCTATTATAGTAATTACTGAAAGATTACTTAGTCAGCCGTAATTAACCTGATTTTTAGGTTAATCGGCCATTTAATGGCAGATTTACAGTAAATCAGTAACAACAAGCTAACATAAGTCTGCCGCTTTAATATAAATCAACCAAATAAGTCAGCCAGCCAAATATAAGTCAGCCATATTAAAGCAATAAGTCAGCCAACATTTTCATAACTCAGCCGTGTCGTGTACATTTAAATCAGCCAATATCTCATAAATCAGCCAAAATTATTATAAGTCAGCCGTTTCCTGCACATATAAATCAGCCGATATCTCATATATCTCATAAATCAGCCAAAATTATTATAAGTCAGCCGTTTCCTGCACATATATCAGCCAATGTTTTATAAGTTCTATGAGAATACAAGCTGATTTACGGAGATATATCAGCCATTCTTTTTTATAAATCAGCCGTTTATAATAAATCAGCATTTTGTCCAATAAGTCAGCCGTCAATAGGCGAGATAAATCCCCGACAGACTTTCATAATACACGTAGGTTTTTTTTGTGCCACGTAGGCGCGACACATGATTTTACGCTGATGTGAAAATTAATAGTAATGGCATTTGTGTAATAACGTTTTTGTTATCAAATGTTTAGAAGGACATTTTGGGTACGCAAAATATTTAAGTAATTAAAAAAAAAATTAACTCATTTTCGTAATTTCACCTAAATGATGTGCTATTTAAGTTTTTCTCCCTAATATGAAAAACTCATGATAATATGAAGTATTTTTATTTTTTGGAACAGGATGGCAAGGGAACATTGAGAAAGGAAGATCAGAGAGCAAAACGCCACCGTTTGTAGCGTCAAGCATGAACCGTTAAAGAACATTACAAATTAATGCAAGTTATTGAATTTTATGATAATGTCGATAAATAAACCAATCATGTTATATATATATATATATAATTGTATACTGTGAAATGAATTACTTATTCTTATAATAATTTGATTTGTAAATATTTTCTATGCGTGCGAAGTTATAGCCATGTATAAATTTAATATGAATTATAATCTTATGTGAAACTAATTTCTGTAGAATTGATCATTTTCCTTCCAATGCGAATAAATATGGTGATCCTTGATTTAAGATGTAAGTCGTAAGAGGCTTTGAATTGGGGATTTTGGGAGGTTTTGGTTCTTTTAACATTTTGTGTGCACGCATTGCATCATCTATGGTTGGTCAATCAAAATAGGGAGAAATAGTCGACCAACTTAAGACGTAGACAAGTTATTATGTACATAAATTATATCCATAAGATAGATGAAGATGATCTTCTCTCTCATGAACAACGCGTAGACAGTACTCCTGCTAATATCAATGGACAAAATTGTCAAACTTGAAAGAAACTTGTAGAATGTTGTCCAAAAACTATGTCCAAATTAAAAGACATTTAAACAAACGCATCATTCTCACATATTTCTCCACGCACACAACTTCTTGTTAACAGTTAATGCAATTATTAAATCATTATTTCTTTCTATTTTCTATTCCACTTTCTATTTCTCTTTCCCACTACACTTTCTCGTTTTTTTTTTCTTTCTATTTGTTTTTTAAATCACTTTCATTTTAAGAGTATTTTCGTCACTCCAACATTTACATATACTTAATAAAGGGTATATGTTGTAAGCTCTTCTAAAAATGGCGTTTATGAAATATTTTTTTAGGACATATTGAACAATATTCTTTTTCATATATTGCTAAAATCTTGAACTTTTTACCATAACTGTGGATTAATTAATTTATTTTGCAATAAACTTATATATATTTTGGCACAACATTCGCAAAATAACATTTTCATCAAAACCGTGAATAGTGTTTTTCGTCAAAGCAACAAAATATCGTAATCACGTTCTCTTGTCAAAATAAAAATCATATTTAGCCAGAAAAACTACAAAATTATATTTTAAGTTTTTGACGCTAAAATCGTCTTTCAGTTCTGGATTTAATATTTTTCTAATAGATACCATACTCCTATGGAAGTAGTTTTTTTTCTATGTATATTTTTTTATTACTGTTGATTTTTAAATACTATTTATTAAGATTGAAATGTATAAATTATTAATAATAGTTTAATAATTATTTAGATGTAAATATTATTTAGATCATAAAAATATTATTACCATAAACACATATCTTTTTTACTCATTAAGTGCATTAGATGCTATAATACAAACATACAAACGAACAAAGCTGCATCATATACTATCTAGATGCAGAAATCAAAATTCGAAATGAAAAACATGCTGCATTTGGATGCAAACATGCTTTTTTAATGAAATAGATTTATATGTCATATATTTTTCATCATTCTGATCATATTTTTTAATGATATTTAACGTGCTTTGTACGTAAGACCCGGTTGTCTATTATTTTGTCCAGCGGTGGTATATTGTAGGAAACCATCTTAGGAAGCCGTCTTTGTCGTAAGCCGTTGACTAGATACATGAAGTCATTAATTTAAAGACTTAATGTAAGACTATATATCATGAAGTATTTAAATTCATGAATTTAAAGACTTAATGCAAGACTATCATGAAGTCTTTAATTAATTTAAAGACTTAATGCAAGACTACAAATACACATCTCCTTCGTCCTTATCCTACAAACCCTAATTGCTAATCTCAATTTGCGTGTGTATATTGCAAATTCATGGCTACAACAAGACTTAATGCCTCTTGCCGCTTTCCCACAAGCAGAAAACTCGACTACGAGAGCTATGTCGGTCTGAGAGCTACGACGGTGACGATTAGGTATGTGCGAACCGTAGCCGCTCCTCGTTGCCATCTTGTCCGAAGAGCAAACGAAGATCAGACTTTGGTGGTGAATGCTGCCGCGGAAGCGGGGGAGATGCCAAGAAAAAGCTATCCCGGAGAACACAAGGGGTTTGTGGAGGAGATGAGGTTCGTGGTGATGAGAATGCATCCAAGAGATCTTACAAAAGAAGTAAAAGGAGAGTCCAATGGTACTGTATCGACATAAGAGTTCACAGTCGAAAGGTACTTGAAGTTTCTAGTGGACAGTAAGCTTGTGTTCGACACGCTTGAACGTCTTATTCACGAATCTACGGTCCCAGCTTGTGAGTTTTTTCTCATCCTTTTTCTTCTCCGGAGTACCTTTTTACAAAGTATTATTATCGATACAAATCCTATATACATACAGTAAAACTTCTATAAATTAATAATGTTGGGACCAGAATATTTTATAAATTTATAAAGGATAGTAATTTATCGATAAATTATTAATTTATAGAGAGATTTGCATAATTTTAAAATAAAATTCATATTTAAAATAAGAAATTGAAATCATACTTTAATATTTTTAGTGGCAGTTACATCTTAGGAAACAATTATTATATATGCAATTTTTAATAATTTTTTGATGTAATTTAAAAAGATAATACCATATGTTTTTTATGTAATATGACAAATTTATAGATGAGTTGCAAAAAAATACATATTTATGAATAAAAAAATAACACTAGAGTCATATTTCACTAAATTATCTTAGTTATATTTTACAGTTTTATATAATTATTAATTTATGTTATTGATGGGACCATATAATTACATAAGATTTTCAAAAAAAATATTATTTTATTATTTTATCGAATTAAGTTAAATATTACATTAGTCCAACTCCGGATCGAAAAAATTTATTAATTAGAAAAGATATTAATTTATAAAGTATTAATTCATAGAGGTTCTACTGTATATATTATACTTATTGTTATTTACCAAAAATATTCAATCGACTAAGTCCATAAATCTTTTATATGTACTCATCTTTGTTTTATATTTGGTTAGATTCAGCCCCTGCCCAAACATTTTACAGACCCTAGGTTGAGATACAAAAAGGGTCCCCTAAACACTGAAACATATGCTACTAGAAAAAGAAAAAAAAATTGCTTCATGTTTTAAGCTATGGAATGTCTCCTAATTTGTCTCATAACACAATCATCTCCATTAAGAATTATTGTACCTGAAAGGCTGAAACCAAAAAACAAAAACAATAGTTATTCCAAAAAGAGAAGAAAAATGACATCTGGATCTACCCCTTTGGGCAGGGGTTGGTTAGATTCAAGAACAAAAAACATTTCTAATTTTTATATTTTAGAATTTTTATGAAGCATATTAAAAAAATTCATATAAATAAATAGTTAACAAGGTCCAAAAAAAAGAAGCATGGTTGTTATATATATGTGATGATAAAAATAATAAGAAATTAATTCGAAACTTTATTTTTGGCATTTAACTATAATAATTTTAGTCTTGACATGGTATAAACTGTTCACACAAATAACTTTGTATTGTGTTAGTTACATACATACATATTACATATTAGTCATAGATAAAACCTAAGTTTGATCGATGTCAAAAGAAAAAAGAATAAAACAGAAGTTTTCTTGTGTAACCTTGTCAAAATCTCTGGTTTGTGTTTTTTGTGTAGATGCCAGACTAAAAAACACAGGATTGGAAAGGTCTGCCAATTTGGGTAGGGATTTGGAGTGGTTCAAGGAACGAGGTTACGAGATTCCGGACTCAATGGCTCCTGGTAAAGCATATTCTCAGTATTTAAAGGATATAGCAGAGAAAGATCCTCCAGCATTCATCTGTCACTTCTACAACATTAACTTTGCACATAGCGCCGGTGGTCGAAAAATTGGGACAATGGTAAAAAAGAAAAAGAAAAATGTGTCCTCTAAAAAGTCACTTGGAATTTTTTGATAAAGGTTTACAAGTTTTGTAGGTATCTGAGAAGATACTCGACCATAAAGAACTCGAGTTCTACAAATGGGATGGCCAACTTTCTGAATTATTGAAGAACGTGAGTGAAGAATTAAACAAAGTTGCTGAGGTATAGAACATTACATTACTCTGGAATTACTATTTTTCTTAATATTAAACTGTTCAATAACTTTTTAGCATTCAATATTAAGGTCACGGATGTCGATTTTTTCACAAAATAACTAATGTGAAAGAAATTAAAGTTTGGTGCATTCTAATTCTAAAGTATATTTTATTTGGAATGGGCAGTTGTGGACGAGAGAAGAGAAGAATCATTGTTTGGAAGAGACAGAGAAATCGTTCAAGTCTTATTGGGAGATTTTTCGTTTCTTGTTATCCTAATTTGTGATGAGGTTCCAATGGGCAATGGCAACATGTTCAAGTGGTGGAAAGGCTATCAAAGATTCAAGAGTACGAAAACAAAATATAAAATAATTGAAGTCTCCAAGCACATTTCTTTATATAATAATTGGAAGCCTAGTTGGTTACCGAAATGTAGGAACCCCACTTCCTTATTTATTTATCTGTTTTTTTCAGTTCACGTTCGTATGAACTAAACTTTCATCTTTCTATTATATAATGAAAATAAAACAACTATTTACGCCTATCCTCGTTAACATCTACCCATACTTCGCCTACTCGTCCGATACTATCAACATCAATCTTGATTATGCCATCTTCCACACCAATGTGGTCGTGGTACATGATGGACCACTAGGTATTCAAACATGTTTGATGTGATCTTTGACGCATTCGTGTGCGCAATGGAGAAAGAGGGCGTAAAAGATTTACCTTTAGTTGTAGCAGAGACTGGGTGACCATCTGCCGGTAATGGAAACTTAACTATGCTGGAGATCACATCTAAATACAATGGAAATTTTGTGAAACATAAGGTAAGCGGTAGGGGCGGTCAAATAAATTTGGAGACCCTGTACCAACAAAAAAATTTTGGCCCTTTTTCTATACTAATTTTTTTTTTAATTTAGGTCCCAAGTTTTTTAATTTATACCCTAAAAATGACCCAAAATTTTTTGAACTATGTGCAAATGCTCCACTTGCACTTTCCATCAGCTACCCCTGGTAAGTGGTAAAGTGACGCCGAAAATACCAAATAGTAGCATTAATGGGTTTCTATTTGCAACGTTTCAATGAGAATCAGAAGCCAGCCGGAACAAAACAAAATATTGGATTGTACTATCCTACTGATATGAAGCCCATCTACAAGTTATTTTGATTTTAGATTCTTGGTTCGTTGTAGAGTAATTGATGCTCTAATAGTTGTAATAGAGTGGGATAACATCAAGATCCACTATGTATTTTTTTTTTTAAATCAGCTTTAACTTTCATCAAACAAAAGATGCACTTATTGTAAAAAATACTTTGAATATAATTTAACATTAAATTAAAAAAAGAAGAAGATCAAGATCCACAATAGCCCTTATTTTTATATGGTGTATGTTTTTATGAAGCTGAATTTATACTACAAAAGTTATAACAGATTAATTATAGAAAGGTTCCATTGGTAGTCCGATATTATTATTTGTCAATTATTATTTCCAATGAATTAATGACATTAATTATGCCACTAGTTTTCTCATCGCTAATTAAATACTCCCTCTGTTCCTAATTGATTATATTTTTAGCATTTTTACACAGATACAGGCATTGATTCTTGAGATTGTTAAAGAATCGTCGACCAGACAGTAAAAATAAATAAATATGCGCCATACAAAACAAGGTTAGGTCTTTAGATAAGTGTTGTATTATTATCTTACGTTCAACTAAAAATGGATCTTTAGTGTCGCAGTGAAGAATTTTATGTTTAATCAATTGTAGACAGAGCTTACCTTTCCATGGTTTAGCTACCTAGTCGCCGGATCCTACGACTTTTTGTATATCTACTTTGGCGACTTTTTGTAGGAGCTACGAATATTATATGTTTAAATGATCTCAACATTTCATGAACCATAAAGTATGTATTCAATTTATTTATTCATAAACTATTATTTTTCTCTTTTATATTATGTCCGAGCAACCCCAAACTCTCAAATTAAATTTCTTCGATTTAGTTTTAGACTTAGTATGAAATATTTTAATTACATGTTAATGCAATCACTAAACAATGAGTTAATTTTAAAGATAATTTTAAGTTCACCTACACTAGTTGGATATAACTTATCAAATCAAAATCCATAACCATAGGGCGATGCATTAGAAAAAGGTTCAAACTATGATTATTATATTATTTTACTCAAGAAACAACATTTAATTATTTTATTCCAAACTTTTCATATTTTCATATGGTTCTCCGAACTCTACACAGATTCCTTTCAGATATCCGGATAATTTCTATGCACACAAATATTTCAATTTATTTCTTCATAAAAATAATATTAAAATTAAGCCATAGATTTTATAAGAGTCACAAGTCTGCTAGAAAATAACAAATAAAACAATTAAAGTTGCCGTGGAAGAATAAATGCCACCAAATAAGCAATGAGTGTGGATAAAACGTGTTCTCCACCCGCCAATCAAATTTCATCAAAATCTCAAAACTCTCAAATCTCTCCATAACATTTTCACTCATCTCTTTATAGATTTCCAACCAATCAAAATCCTTAATTTCCGGTCAATTATTTCGACTTAACCGGTTTTGACCCGACCTTTCTCAGCCTCAATCATATTCACAACGATCTCCTTCTTCCACATCGCAACCCATCCCTCTCTGTCTCTTTGCTCGATTCCTTGATCTCTCTCTAGGGTTTGAGTTTTTGTAGACAAAGAGAGGATTTAGATTTGGGTTTCAATGGCGGTTTCGAGTGCTTTCGTTGGTTGCCCAAAGCTTGAGACTTTATTGAATCACCATAATCTATCTTCTTCTTCTTCTTCATCTTCTACTTCACATACGCCACTGGGTCTTAATGGGTTTCGTGCTCTTCCGAAGAACAATAGAACCAGACGAGGTTTGATCCAAAGAGCTCGTTGTGAGCTTTCTGCGTCTGATTCTGCTTCTAATGCAGCTAGCATCTCAGCCCTTGAACAACTCAAGAACTCTGCAGCTGATCGTATGAATTTTAATCTCTTCTTGGCTTGTATTGATGCTCCAATTTCAATTTTAGCTTTTTGAAAATTCGTGCTTAGTTTTTGAATTTTTCATTGACTATATGTTAGCTATCCAAAAGTTTGAATCTTTTTTTAGTTCTCAAAATAAAAGTTTGAATCTTTTGTGGGACAGTTTCATTTATCGAGTTATGTTTTATGTTTTGATTTGAAAGCAACCTTGAAAATGATATATTCATAGTTGAATTTAGAGATGTTAATGGCATTGTAATTGTCTTTAATTGTTGTTCTATCTACTCATCAGGATATACAAAGGAAAGGAGCAGCATTGTGGTGATTGGACTTAGCATTCACACAGCTCCTGTTGAGATGCGTGAGAAGCTTGCTATTCCAGAAGCTGAATGGCCAAGAGCTATTGCTGAATTGTGCGGTTTGAATCATATTGAAGAAGCTGCTGTACTTAGTACTTGTAACCGTATGGAGATTTATGTTTTAGCTCTTTCTCAGCACCGTGGAGTGAAAGAAGTTACTGAATGGATGTCAAAGGTACCTCCTTTATCCATATATTGTTCTTCTTGTGGTACTTTGGAGTGTGACTAATGCTTTAGAACACGTTCACGTGTTTTATGTAAGCTCAAAACCAACAGAAATTGAAGTTGTATGTTTACATATAAAGAAAAGCTATGTTTAGAGCTTATACCAGCTATAGTGAATCTATATTCAATCTGTTCATATACTATACTATAGAGTGTTTATTATCATGGTTATGTTACAATTGGTAGCAAAATGTTAACTGATTCCTATTTCTTTTGTCAGACAAGTGGGATCCCTGTTTCAGAGATTTGTCAGCACCGTTTTCTGTTGTATAACAAGGATGCTACACAGCATATATTTGAAGTCTCAGCTGGTCTAGACTCTCTTGTTCTAGGAGAAGGTCAGATCCTTGCACAGGTGAAACAAGTTGTTAAAGTTGGTCAAGGAGTGAATGGCTTTGGGAGGAACATCAGCGGGCTGTTTAAACACGCGATAACCGTTGGCAAGCGTGTCAGAACAGAGACAAACATTGCTGCTGGGGCGGTTTCGGTTAGCTCAGCTGCTGTTGAACTTGCTCTGATGAAGCTTCCTGGATCTTCGTACACATCCGCTAGGATGGTTGTAATCGGTGCAGGAAAAATGGGGAAGCTTGTGATAAAGCATTTGATGGCTAAGGGTTGCACAAAAATGGTGGTGGTTAACAGAAGTGAAGAGAGAGTTGCAGCTATCCGTGAGGAGATGCCGGGTATTGAGATTATATATCGACCTCTTGATGAGATGTTAGCTTCTGCTGCAGAAGCGGATGTTGTGTTTACCAGCACAGCCTCTGAGACGCCATTGTTCTTAAAGGAGCACGTAGAGACTCTCCCTCCTGCTTGTCCTGAGGTTGGAGGACTGAGGCTTTTTGTTGACATCTCTGTTCCGAGAAATGTCGGGTCTTGTGCCAATGAAGTAGAATGCGCACGGGTTTACAATGTGGATGATCTCAAAGAAGTTGTTGCTGCCAATAAAGAAGACAGGATGAGGAAAGCAATGGAAGCTCAAGCCATAATCACAGAGGAATCCAAACAGTTTGAAGCATGGAGAGATTCATTGGAGACGGTTCCAACGATCAAGAAACTAAGAGCTTATGCAGAGAGAATCAGAGTTGCTGAGCTTGAGAAGTGTTTGTCCAAAATGGGAGATGACATCAACAAGAAAACAATGAGAGCGGTTGATGACTTAAGCCGAGGTATCGTAAACAGATTCTTACATGGTCCAATGCAGCATTTGAGATGTGATGGAAGTGACAGTAGAACGCTGAGCGAGACTCTTGAGAATATGCATGCTTTGAACCGAATGTACGGTCTTGAGAAAGATATTTTGGAGGAAAAGCTTAAGGCAATGGCGGGACAACAGAAGTAAAAGAGAAGGAGAAGATGTTCATCTCTTTTGACAGACAAGATTAGCTTTCGCAAACCCGAGTAAATTGTAGATCCTTGAGCTATGGATCTATTTGATTCATTTAATTTATGTGCAAGAGACTAACATTTCTATTGTCAAGTGTAAGTGTTGTGAAGCTATAAGCGAGCTTGTTGCATGTTTTTTGCTTCATAGACTCGTGTGTAACGGTATTGATCCAAGTACCGTTACACATTTGTAATGTATAATAAACTTTGGGTTCTTGTGGTATAGAGAAATGTTTTTTCTTCGTCTCATTTGGCTTTTTTTAATTATGCATGAAAGTAAAAGACAGATGTTCTGTGGTTAAATGCAACTAGAGTGAACTATCATTTTCTCCGATAAAAATAATCAATACATATTTTAAGCATTTTTAGAGATTGAAACACAATAAATCCACAAACCATCTCTTTTCTTCAAATATTGTGTTTCTTCATCTATCTGAAATATATTTGATGAGTGTATTTGACCTTCTTGGACAAGATTGTGGAATCATAAATCAGAGATAGTTCCGTTTCCAAAAACAACAGTGATATATCAAACGCACACTTATGAGTGATTTTAACTAGACATGTATCCCATAAAGATTTTGCTTCAGTTACTTCGACGGAAAAAACAGGAACAAACACACAAATCAAAGCTACAACAATGAACATGCTACTCATATGAGAGATAGATTTTGCCATATTTGGTTTTATTGCTTGATTCTTTAAAGACTTTGCAAACGAGTGTGGAAAAGTCTGTTTACATATTTAACAAAAAAA
Source organism: Cardamine occulta (assembly GCA_028015245.1). Lineage (NCBI taxonomy): Eukaryota > Viridiplantae > Streptophyta > Magnoliopsida > Brassicales > Brassicaceae > Cardamine > Cardamine occulta. Next base: position 3,991,067 of record CM051368.1, read on the forward strand.
AGAAAAGAAAAGTGTTTTTACATAAGAATTTGAAACTAAAAGGGACATAAAAACATTGTTCTTACTGCCAATAATTCATTCAAAAGCATCATTGGTTTTGGTTCTCAATTTGTAGAGCGTAAATATACCTCGGAGGTGCTTGAACTTCTTGAGCTCTCCTCTGAAGTCCAAGAAGAATCAGGAAGAGACCCTGTTGGAATTTGTTGCAAAACAGGCTTAGGAGGCACTACAAGAGCATCCACGTTTCCTTCCATCATCTCTACTACTCTGTTCATCGGTGGACGATCTGATGGAGAAGACTGAATACACCACAAACCTACCAATGTCATTTTTTTGGCTATCTCCTCTTCTTCGCTGCTGATTTCATTCCCAATAACCCTTCCATAGTTTCTTTTTTCAAGATCTTTATAAACCCAGTCAGGAAAGTACATGGAACTTGAGTTAGAATCAACTTCTTGATCAACTTTTTCTTTGTTCCTTGCTCCTATCATTTCTAGGACTAACATTCCGTAGCTGTATACATCTGACTTGTGAGATACACTCCCATAAACTCTGGAGATCATCTCAGGTGCAATGTACCCTACTGTCCCTCTTGTATCTAGCAATGACAAGATGCTCTCTTTCTTCTCGCAGAGCCTAGCGAGGCCAAAGTCTGAAACTTTGGGACAAAGATTGTCATCTAACAGAACATTATGTGGTTTTATATCAAAATGCACAATCCTTGTTTTGCAGCCATAGTGCAAGTACTCTAGACCACGAGCAACTCCTAGCGCAATCCCATACAATGCATTCCAGTCCATATTCATCGCGATTTTACCCGAGATGAACCTATCAAGGGACCCATTTCCTACAAATTCATATATAATTGCTCTCCTAGAACCTTCAAAGCAGAATCCAAGCAGAGAAACAATGTTGACATGCGAAGTTTTGCTCATGCTCGCAACTTCATTAATGAAATCTTCACCGTTACCCTTTGAGTCTTTCAAGACCTTCACCGCAACCATGCGACCATCAGATAGGGTTCCCTTATAGACAGTTCCAAATCCTCCTTTCTCAACCACTTCGGCAAATGAATTTGTAATTTTTTTTGCTTTTGCAAAGCTATAGTGTTTCAGTGGAATATGAGCCTTGAGTTTCTTTTGTCTAATATTTTCTGATATTTTTATCTTTATGAGACTTAGAAGAAAAGATATTAACAAGACCACGAGCGCAAATAGAATAACACCTACTACTGAACCTGAAACCAGAAAAAAAAAAAAGTTGTTCAGAATTTTGTTTTTAACTAGAGAAGATCAAAAAGAGTTGGAAAACCCAAATCAGGTTTTTTGAAAGAACATGAGAAGTTTATATATGCACCTATTTCCGCTCGAGTAAAGAGGCCTGCATGAATAGAATTGCATCAGAAAAATGTCAATTTCAAACTAAAGACTGAAGTTTCAATTGTACAAGTTTACTAGTGATGACAACAAAAAAAAAACATAAAAAGGGATTAGTTCCCTTGTGATTTGGGTTTAATTCCCTTTTGGTATGAAGGGTTATTCTTTAAATCGGAATATCTAAAGTCTGACTCCAGATACAGGGAGAGATTAAAAGACCAAAGTCTAGAACTCCAACAGTTTATAAAAAAAAACTTGAAAGAACATGATGGACCAAACTCATAAAGATAATGACTTACCATTATTTTTCTTTAGAACTTCACTATCACAAGTATAGCTCTGCGACCCATTTTGACAATAACAGACAAACTCACTTGAGATCTGGCTATATCCACACGCACCCCAAACTTTTTTGCATGCCAAACAATCTCGGTCAAGCGCAAGCTCGAAACCTTGTTCAATCGCCTTCTTCAGATTATCTAAAGTTGGAACTCTCTGCAGTGTGATCAATGCTGGTCCAGAAGCAGGAATACTAACGTTTCTTCTGCACAATCCCTTAAGGTCGTTTAAACTTCCACTAAACCTGTCATGTAAAGCGGTAGAGATGTTTTTTGTCACATAATAACTTTTCTCATGGTTTAAACAACCAAGCTCTCCAATGTATCCAGAATAAAGAAAATCTGATGAAAAGTCTGGGCAGTCGTAATATAATGTTAGCAGCTCAGTGTGAGGAGCAAGTGGTAAGACCCTTTCGTTGAATGGTACATTTAGAGGATCTAGTGGACATATGTTGCTGATATAATCTGATCTTACAAGTCTTATGATACGTGAGTCAACGCTCATATTTAAGACTCTGAACTTCACAGAAGCTATATTAAGCTCCGGGAATCCTTTGCTACAGTTGAGCTTGAAGTCAGGGTGGCCACATTCTTCTCTGCCAGGAATCCAGAAAGGGTACAAGAGATTATCCTGATCGCCACAGCTAAATGAGGCACGACAGCGTTCGTAAATAGCTGGACAAAAAATACAGAAGATGGAGATCATCACAAATAGCATCCATATCAATTGGTGCGTACAATTTTTTTAGAAAGAATTTCACCAAAGTAAATATACATTTTTAAAAAAAATTTGAACAATGCCTACGAATAGTTTGAGATAGGTTTTGGGCAAAATACATGACCCGCAGAACCAAATCAACCCGAATTGGAAGGCACCGAACCCTAACCAAACTTACATAAATACTTGAATGGATTCTAAAATGTGATATGCGAATAATCGGAACTGAATCGAGAACCGAATGATGAGTATCTAAAATATCCGAAATAAAATTATATATCCAAAATATTAGTTATAAACTTATATATATATATTTTTATTTGAAATAACCCAAATACTCAATTTCAATTGTAAACAAGAAGATATTAGTTGTTTTTATACAAAAAGTCTTTTGTTACATTTTTAAAAATTTCACCAAATATTATTAAAATTGAACCAATGTTTTAGTTTTTTTTGGGGGGCGGGGGGTAGATCGGATAAAAAATAATTGAACCAAACCAAATCCGAAATTCTAAAAAATGTATGAATGGCTCTCCAAAACCCCTATATCCGGAATACCCAAGCCAAACCTGAATATCATTGTATTAGGATGGCTCATTGTGTTCTTCTCTCTCTTTTGTTGCCTTGCAGGTCAGTAAATATGAAAATGGTGAATAGTCCTATTACAGATTATAGATAAAAATCTTAGATGAAGAAATGTTCACTATTGTTTTCTGCTCATTCTTTCTAGAGTTCCATATGGAAGTTCCTAAGGACTTTGTTTTTTTCTTTTTCAGTTGCATCTCTAAAGATATTGCAGAGGAAAAAAAAAGACCATTCACTACTTCATTATAGGTTCTTAAAGAGAAGAGCATAAGAAACTTACACCAAAATGGATAGACTGCACGGCATTGAACTCCATAGCAGCAAACCTGTTCGCTACTCCTGAAACCTCAGATTCCACGCGAGGATACACATTGTTGACACTCCCTCCCATTGACTACCACCTCCAAGTCAAACCCTTTTCTTAGAACAACTTCCAAATCGGTCAAATTCAAAATTTTCTCCTTTGGAACGAAACTTGTTGGAACGTTAACGGTGAAACTCTTTTGGCAGGAATACTGATAATCAGGGTTTTGGGAAAGTGACATAAGACCCCTATCAGGACATGTGTAACTTGAAAGATAATGAAGTCGAGGGTCGCAGGAGTTGTAAACGGTGAGCCTTTTATAGGCTTTTGGAAGCCTAAAAATTAGGGAAAGAAAGGTTGTGGTAATAAATTTGGCGGAGCAAAAAGGACCTAGAAGGTCTGGTCTGGCAAGTCTAAGAGTGTAAGAGGTTTGATTTATATAGAGAACATGGTACCCTTGGTTTGAGATGATTAGAGAGGTGATGTTTAAGTTGCACTGAAGCTCCAACAATGGATGACCACAAGGTTTAAGACGATTCCCTCCCCAGAAAGGGAAACCAGCGGTGATATTCCCACACTGAAACAGAGTGTCACACGAGCCAAGTCCTTGATTACTTGAAGCGCAAGAGAAATGGTGAAACAATGAGAAGATGAAGAACAAGAGCAGACAAGAAGTTGGGGAATAGTTATTCATGATTTTCTTTATCTATGAAAGTGTGTCTTCTGTGTTTGGTTGTTGAGATGAGCAGAGCAAGTGGCTTAAGTTTTATCTATGAAATTTTTTGTCTTCTAGAGGATTGATTGGTGTAGCAGATCTATTCATTTATTCTGTACACATTTTGACTTTGTCAAACCATGCATTAAAAATAGAGATTTTTTTAAAAATACCCTGTTAATGTTTCATAATTTGAAAAATACACACTTTATTAGAAAAAAACACTATTATTTATATATATTATTATATATATAATATAAAAATTTAACCCTCATTTGATTTAAAAATCATTTATATTTTTAATAAACAAATAAAGAATTTTCTAAATAACTAGCTACAATTATTATTCTAATCTTCTAAAAAGTGTGTCTTCTGTGTTTGGTTGTTGTTGAGATGAGCAGAGCAAGTGGCTTAAGTTTTATCTATGAAATTTTTTGTCTTCTAGAGGATTGATTGGTGTAGCGATCTATTCATTTATTATGTACACATGTTGACTTTGTCAAACCATACATTAAAAATAGAGACTTTTTTTAAATTACCCTGTTAATATTTTAATGTTTCATAATTTGAAAAATACACACTTTATTAAAAAAACTATTATATATATAAACTAATATCTATCTATATATATATATATAATATGAAACTTTAACCCTCATTTGATTTACAAATCATTTATATTTTTAATAAATAAAGACAAATTTTCTAAATAATTACAATTATTATTCTAATTTTAAAATTTTCAAGATAAATATGTTTTAATTGATTTAATATATTAAAATCCACTCATAGATAAGTCTCTGAATGATATGAAAGACGACAAAAAAAAAGATAAGTCTCTGGAAATTAAGAAAAAAAATATATCGTTCATAGGTTTTTTTCTTCGGAAAAGACGATGTTAGAATTTTTTTAGAGATTTTTTTTGTTTTTTCAGAGATCTTTAAGTGATTGAAAGAGATTTTTCCTAGAGTTTTTTTTTCCAAATAAGATATTTATTTCTGTGTGAAATAAAATATGATTTTATATTCAGAAAACATAATCGATTTTATTTTTTAAAAAATTAATTCTTTTCTAGAAAATATTATTCAGTCTTTAAGGTTATTTTAGTAAAAAATATCAATTTTTATTTTAAAAAATAGACAAAATAAGGAGAAGATATTTTTCAAATTAGAAAACTTAAATAGGGCATTTTCCCAAAATTTTCACCTAAAAATATATCGTATACACATTTTGTAATGCTAGGTAGGTAAAAGATATAATGTAATTACAAAATTGATATTGTCGGCAATTTTCCCCTTTTCTAATCACTTGGCTTTATTAGTCAATTATAAGACTCATCGCTTCTTTCGTTTCTTTTTTTTTAAGTAATACTTCCTCTGTTCCTTATTAATCCTATTTCTAAAAAAAATTTGTTTCAAAAAGATCAAAGTTTTAGGTTTTTTTTGCATGTTTTATTTGTTATCAATGATAAATTGTAAACTTCAAGAGAAATAATTGAATTCTATTGGTTTAGGATTATAGAAAATTTTTAATCAAAAATAAATAGACATTAATAATCAACTTTTAGATGTTTTTTAATATGTGTGAAAATTTTAGAAATAGAATTAATAAGAAACAGAGGAGGAGTAATATTTATTTGTTAATATCCCTTGCAAGCCATGACATAGCCATAAAGTTTCTAAAAAGCACATATAAAAATTGAGAAGCATCGGTTTTAGCATTTGTAATAGCAACTATACCAAGTATCGGCCAACCGTATGTATTGCCAGTCCAACAAAACTAATAGTCTAAACCAAAAAATAAATAAATAAGAGCTTTTTATAATCTGTGGTAAAAAAGAAAAGAAATATATGTGACAAAAATAAATAGCATGGCATGCAATAAATAAATGGGAAGTAGGCCAATTTTTATTAAGTTGAAATTTTATTATATAAAGCTTGGATGCAATCACGAGAAGCTGATACGTGTCAAAATTATAATTAACGAGATCATGACACGTGTTTCTTATCCGATGAGATTTTGACACGTGTTTATTATATTATTTTTATTTTCCATAATAGAAAAGGAAAACCAACAAAAATTTAAATAATAAAATAGATAAAAAAAATTTTCTATTTTTTAATATTTATTATATTTTGTTATCTCAATAAAGTTTAAACTTTTATTTTCAAATTTTATATTTTAGAATTTTTATTATTTAAACTTCAATAATTTTTTATTACACGTTTCTAATTATTTGAATAAAAATAATGATTAGTTGATGAGATTTTGACATGTGTAAAAACTTTTATGATATGTTTATTTCCATAATAGGAAAAGAAAACCTCCAAAAACAAATTTAATATTAAAATAGATAAATTTTTGATTTCTATTTTTCTAGGATATATTAAATTTTATTATCTCAGTAAAGTTTAAACATTCTTTTTCAAATTTAGATTTTTAGAGTTTATATTATTTAAGCTCCAATAAAAAAATTTATTACACGTTTTTACTTATTTGAAAGAAAATAATGAATATAATTAGCATGATCACGACATGTGTTGCTTATTCGATCACATTGTGACACATGTAAGCAAACTTTTTTTGTTATTTTTGTTTTTCTTCATATGAAAACATCCCAAACAAAAAATAGTAATGTAATTTTACTTTCTGTTTTTCTAATATAGGTTAAATTTTATTATTTCAATGAAATTTAAACTTTACATTTCAAATATAGATATTTTGATTTTTATATTATTTAAACCCTAATAATTTTTACTACACGTTTCTAATTATTTGAACGAAAAATTGAATGAATATAATCGAACCTAATATATTATTCTAATTGGTTAAATGTTAAATAAATCTAGAGTAAATTGACTGGATTAACCCAAGAATTTATCCAATTTAATGGATCAAATTAACATGTACATGTATATAGTTTTATGGATCAAATGGTTAAATAGACTGAAAACTCAGAGAGAATTATTTTCGTCGGAGCCAATTTTCGTACAAAATTTTGGATCATGAGGAGTGATAAAGGCGGTGGGGCTTTTGCTGGAGATTGAAGATGATTGTTGACGTCAATCCGAAGATAGAAAAGCAAAAAAAGCACAAAAACCAAATATCTTCATAAACAAAGCCAATGATATGAATAAAAAATCTAGAGCTGGTAACGTAAGGACTAAGATATAAGATGTCGTAGAATAATACCAGGAGACAAGGAATGGCGAAAAACTTTTTCGAGTTATTTGGTTGGGAATCGAGATAAGATCTGAACTAGAGGAGGGATATGAATCCGGAGATGAGAGGAAGATGGTGGAGCTTCTGTTAGAAATTAAAATTAAGATGGATGGGAATAAAGAAGATGGAAAAGAAAAGAAACTGAAAAAACTAGTTATACATAAACTAAGGTGATGAGCAAATTTATACTTAAAGATATCGATAGACATGACCACGATTATGGTTATTAAGGCTATAGTTAATTAACCATCAGTTACGGTTATCATTTTTTCTAACCTTAATCTTAACCATTTAATATACGGTTAAAAAAGTTACGGTTATATACGATTATGGTTATGACAATTAAATATGATTTGATTAATTGATGATTAAAATAAATAGTAATATCAGTAGCGCTTTCAATTTACATTAAAAATTACAGCTATGATTAATTATATGTACATTTTGTTCTATTTTTAAAACAGTTACAATTAGAATTTTAAGGTTACACCATTCGGTTAACTTATAGTTTTCATACGGTTACGGATAATTAACGGTTACAGTTAGAATTTATGGTTAACCATAAATGTTAAAACACTCCATAATTGGTTTAACCATAAATGTTAAAATAATTTACGGTTAACCATAAATTTTAAACCACTACATAAATGTTAAAATAATTTACGGTTAACCATAACTCTTAAACCACTACATAAATGTTAAAATAATTTACGGTTAACCATAAATGTTAAAATATATTCCATACTGGAGTATTAGTTATGGTTAGTTAAATCACTACATAAATGTTAAAATAATTTACGGTTAACCATAAATGTTAAAATATATTCTAACCCTCTTAAAATATATATTTTAATTAGTTATTAAAAGATTTATTTAAAATCATATTTAAATTTTTATTATAATAATACAGTTTTCATAGATATATATATATATATTGTAAATATTTTTAATATGTTTTATGTCGAACCGTCTCCCGCTATTAATAAGTTAAAAATTTCATGCAAATGGACCCGTTTGTAATTACTAAATCAATCTAACGGATGTAGTAGGATTGATCTGGTTTACTACCGGTTTATACTGGTTATCTCACATTAAGCTGTGTATATATCACATTTTGTACATTCAGTTTACATGAATGAAGATAAACTTTTTATTTAGATCCGATTCTAAAAAAGTCATATATTCGTCAACGTTTATAACTGCAACCGTCCGTTTTTTCTACTCTCGCACATGCAACCGTATTGCTACGTTTAAATGGGTAAAACCCTTAGTAGAAGGAGGTGAGAAAGTCAAGATCTTTGGAAAAAGAGATATCCGAGAAAATGGTTGGAAAGTGGATGAAACTAAATTTCAAACTCAAGAAAAAACTTTAAGAAGGCGAATGCTCTGAAAATAGTTTTAGGTAATATTTTAAAAATAAAATCTGATATGTTGTGAAAAAAGTTATTTTCTATGTTAAAAATCACATTATATAATATACTATCCGCGTATAACGCGGGATTATATTATTATTGAAAACTAATGTAGTTTTAGATATATAATACTATGTTTTAAAAACTAAGAATTTTTTGATTAATACATTTTTTACTAATTTGATTTCGTGTATCAATTATATATTTTCAATTTTGTATATATATTTCTGTTACTAACAAGAAGACGTTCGTGCGGCTGGGTTTTATTGATTCGTTTCTCCATATTTAAGTGTTGTTAAATGTTTGTTTGAACTTTGTTACATAGTATTGCTATAAAATTAGATGACAAAAAAGATTTTCGGGTTTTTGATTGATTATAGGTTTATAGGTGATTTAGTTTTTCTATTAAATGAATAATATATAAATTAGAAAATTTAGATCATTTTTTTAGTGTCAGTTTTACCTTTAATGAATTCAAAGTTTTAGTTATTTTATCAATAGCATATGATGTAATATTTTAAACTTTTAAGTTTAGTTCTATAAATGTACTTCTCTAATACCTTTTTATTTGTTAAAAGATATGCTTCTCTAATATTAGTATACTAGAATAGAACCCGCACAATGCACGGGTGGAAAATATATCTAAAATTAAAATTTAATAAATTTAAATATGTAGGTGTTTTTAAGAATTTGATTATGTTTTTTTAATTATACAATTTGATTGTATTGATACATATATAATGTTGGATCTATGCAAGCGTATTATAGATCGGATATCCTAACTTTTTTTATATCCGCTCCGAATGATCTAAACCCGTTAGATAAAAATGGTATAATTTATCCTTATAAAAAAATATCAACGAATAAATCTTAGGTATTATAGTAATTATTTCGAAATTCAAATCTTACAAAAAAGAAGAAAAAATCCACACATAATGCGTTTAACATTATAATGTATCCATATAATGTTGGATCTATGCAAGCATATTATGAATCGGATAGCCTAACTTTTTTTGTACATGATCCGAATTATCTAAATCCGTTGGATAAAGATGATATAATTTTTTGTTGGATTATGTATTACATAATAAACTTCTTAAAACTGTGAACTATTCATTATATATTGTCTCGCAATAATGAATTTTATATGACTAATAATTGATAATATATTTTGATTTTTTTTATTGTCATGTTTTTAGTTTTGAGAATTCTGTTCCTGTTCTGTCTCATTCCATTTCAGTTCTAAGTTTTCAATTGAATATAAATAAGATATCATTTTTGTTTCTAAATTCCCGTCCTATTTCCATTACCCCAAAATTTTTAGTATAAAAAACTGATATATAGGTAAATTTTTAGTAATTACGTTATGGGTAACGTTTAATCTATTTTTGGTTTTGATTAAAAGTTATTCGTTCGGTTTCACTTTCAACCACTAAGGCTCCATCTCCTTCTATACCGTTCATGTAAACAGGTAAATTCTTATGAGAGAAGCTGGTACATGAAAGCAATTGTTCAAATATAGAGAAACAAAAAAAATGATTGAGACAGACACAACTAAACAAAAAAAATATATTCAAAAGTGATAATCCAATACACCCGTATAGAGAACAAAATTACTTAGAATTAGCATGCTTCTTTCTCTACATTTCATTTGATAATCCGATCCATCCACATTGTTTATTTTTTTCCAACTGTTAAGTGTCAAGTTGGGTAATTTATCTAGGATACCCGAATTACATGTTATGGTAATTATAAGCTTTTAAAAATTTCTAGTTTTTAATATGTTTTAAAATTATTTGATATTTGACAATACTATTCAAAAATATCCAAAAGTTCTTATAAATTATCTAAAGTTCTCAAATTTTTTTTTATTATATAATTCAAATCAGATACAAATGTTATATTATAGGTTGATTTGTTGGGTCTTTTTTTATGTTAGGCTAACCTATTTTTTATATGAAAGTTCAAATAATTGAACAAAAAAGAAAACAAAAAGAAAGATTACAAATCATTATATGTGTTGATTGGAAAAAACAAAACCTACTGAATATATAATGTCGTAAGATAGAAATACTGTCATTTGAATTGAATATCTACTTATTTTAAAGATCTTTTGTACTTATATTTATTTATTGTGAACGATTTTAAAAAAAAAAGAGAAAATCAAAGCTTAACGGATGAAATCAAATGTTTAAACTTTAAATAAAATAAAATCGTTTAGTAAGTAAATTATAGAAACCTAGTATATACAAAATAACCCAAAAAAAATCATCATTAAATATTCTTTTAATTTTTTTGTATTTATTGCAGGTACTTATTTTCCTAAAATCTCGACAATACTGATAGAAGATTTAGTAAGTGGTTTACGATTTTTATGGTAGGAAATTTTTAGTAAAAAGGTTTTTGGTTTAAAATCATTAAATCCAGTTAGTTTTTTAATTAAAAAAAATAAAAAAAAATGCTGAGAAAAGCATGATAACAACACCTAATCAACGTTACTAACTGATATAAATGTAATATTATGATTATCAATTAATTTGGTTTTGTATATTCATATTTTTTTAACATTTTTGTTTTCTCAATTAATATAAGGAATAGAAATCAATGGTTGGAATAAACAAAGACAATAATAACATGGATCAATGGCTAGTGCATCCTATCGGCAAGGCATCTAACTCTTCCAATTGAACAACTTGTCTTTCTCACTTTTGAAAATGTTGTGTGTAGCTCATGTTCATATTGGTTCTAGAAGGGTAATTCTGTTTTTCTATTGATTTTTGTACAAAAATAACAGCTGATTTTAGTTTTTATAAAAAAAACAGCTGATTTTAGTTTAAATTAAATCAAAATATTGTAATTAAGAAAAAGACAGAAAAATTGTCAAAAGCAAAAAAAAAAAAAAGTAATCATATGACTCAACTTACAAAGATTATTATTAAATATTAATTAACATAAAAGAAAATTAGACACATGAAATATTTTTCTTAACAGTTTCATGCTCCAAAACGTCAAAACATTGATTGACTTCTTGTTCTTCTTTTTATTGTTAGCTCTTCGGTGAGGCTTCAGTGTGGGTGGAGCTTCGTGGATGGACGTCTTCGTGGTAGGGGAATCATCCTTCTTCTCCGGTGGTTTGGTACAGAAAATTCCAGAGCCGATAGCGCGACATGAACTGAAGCACATTGGTTTGGGCCTTAGTGGTTGTGGGGCCCAAGTGAGACCAATTTTCGTTTCTTTTGTACGTATGCACTATAGTGTTTTTGTGCGTTTGGGTTTCGATGGAGCAAGGTGTGGTCCTCGGTTTCATTGTATAACGGATCCGGGCAGTAGGGGTCGTAGCTTCCAGCGGCTTTAGTGGGAAGTTAGCGTTGCTGCGGTGGCTCAAAGGTGAAAATTACAGTCTTGTGGTTTTCTTTTCAGCTCGGGCTCCGAACAGTGAGCATGCTTGGCTTTTTGTTGCTTGTGTGGTTGATCCGGGATAGTTGGAGTTGTAGCTTCTAGCGATATGGTAGGTTTCTACGGGTCTGCGGTAGCTTATTGGTGGTGGTTACAGCGATGTGGTTTCATCTTTAGCTAAGGGTCAGTATTTGAGCATGTTCGGCTTTTGATTGTGTTTGTGGTTGATATAGGCTTCTCGGGCTTGAGCTTCCTGCGGCTTTGGTGGAGTTTGTTAGCTTGGCTGCGGTGGATCGAGTGTGGTCTCATTATCGACTAAGGCTCGCTGCAGATAGCGGGCTAGGCTTTCTATGTTTAGATTTGCTCTCTTAATGTTTCATTTGGTCCTTCTGTGTTGCTCAGTTGTTACTAAGCTGTTTTCTATAGATTTCTGTCTTTCTGTCTTCTGATTATCTCTGTATCTTCTGTCAAAAATATTAAAAATGATATTTAATCTTAACATTTACAAAAAAGAAAAAAAAAGTTAATTATTTTTTTTTTTTATCATTACGTTAAAGTCAAAAAGAACCACAACAACAAAAGGTGCTTAGAGGAAATTAAGAATATTCCAAAAATTGTATTCTTGTAATGACGAAAGATATAAAATGGGAAAGTTATGAAAACCAGTACTAACTAAAATAAAGCAGAAAAAGCAGAACACGGATCTCTCTCTTTCTCTGATTCATTCATTTATTATAAAAGACTTCACCAATGACCTTAATTCTTTCATTTTCCTCTGTTTCTCCTCTTTCTTCTCCTCTTCTACGGCCTCGTTGTTGCAACTCTATTCGTTCTCACTGTAATTCTCTTACGATCTCATAATATAGTTGTATGAATCTGGATTTTCTTGCGTAGATTTATTTGATCCTGGATTCTTGAAACCAAAAACAATGATTGAATTTTTATTATTATTTACATCTTAGATTTTTGAGTCTTGATTTCCATTAATACACATTCATGGGTTATATATAAATTTTAACGATGTTTTTCATTGAATCAAAACTAGATATGGAGACTAAACCAAGTCAAGGCCTTTACCCACTTCACCGTTGCAAAACCATACATTTGGTTCGTTTCTTTGTTCCCCCTTATTCTGATCTTGACTCTGTTGTTTCTCAGATTCTGATTTTGAGCTTTCTTGTGTGTTTAGGTAAGACATGCTCAAGGGATTCACAACGTAGAAGGTGAAAAGAATCATGAAGCTTACTTTTCTGAAGATCTCTTTGATGCACATCTTACACCTCTCGGATGGCAACAGGTTAATTAAATTAGCATTTTTGCATTAACTTAAAGTATTATTATTAATTCTTGTAGCTCTAATGATGTATACACTATGAGATATGAATTATATGTTATTGTAATGTTGCATATTAAGGGAAGTAATGTGAATTCTGTTATTGTAGGTTGATAATTTACACAAACATGTTAAGGCAAGTGGGATTTCCAATAGAATTGAGTTAGTCGTTGTGTCTCCTCTCTTAAGGTAATATAATAAACCCTTAGAGCTTATTGAGAATGATCTTAATGGCCTTTTGGTTGATTCTTACTTGTATAGCTTCTTTGAGGGAAGTTGTGTATTTACCTCAATACTTGTTTTTGTTTTAGGACTTTGCAAACTGCGGTTGGAACTTTTGGTGGGGAAGGTTACAAAGATGGTGTTGATGCACCTCTGCTTATGAAGGCAGGTGCAGGAAACAGCGACCGTCCTGCTATATCAAGCTTAAATTGTCCACCGTTCATCGCAGTTGAATCCTGCCGAGAACATTTGGTGTGTTTACTTGTCCACCTTTTGTATAATTTGTAGTTTCTTGAGATTAAAAACTTTTACAATGATCTAGTTTTTGGTTTCAGGGTGTTCATCCTTGTGACAGAAGAAGCAATATCACTAGATACCGCGAATTATTCCCTGCGATTGATTTTTCATTGGCAAGTACCTAATCATTTGTTTCTGTTCCTTAGTCAGTACAAACTATAATCTACTTTTTGTTTTCACATTTTTCTCATATTCCATTTTTACAGATAGAAACTGACGAAGATGTTTGGTGGAAGCCTAACATTAGAGAGGAGAACCAAGACGTTGCGGCTAGAGGCGTAAAGTTCATGAACTGGTAAACATCTCTATGTACTTGGTAATTTATTTCGACTTAAGAGTAGCGATTATGATAGTCTTGCCATGATCTTTTTGATTGATATATCAACTGAATTCAGGTTGAGTACAAGGAAGGAAAAGGAGATTGCGGTTGTTACTCATAGCGGGTTCTTGCTTCATACATTAAACTCATTTGGAAACGATTGTGATCCAGCCGTGAAAAGCGAGATATCTAAACCGTAAGACTGCTCTTTTTTTTTCTTTGTTTCTAAAAATGTAGTTTGATAATTTGGTATTGTTTGTGTTCTTAATATCCCAACTTCTTCTAATTCTTGTAGATTCTCCAACTGTGAGCTCCGTTCGGTTGTTCTGGTGAATAAATGGTAAGTTTGTTCGATCATAAAGTGCTTAGTGCTCTCTGTAGACATTTGATACATTCACAAAGTTTTAAAGTCATATTCTTTCGCTGTTTTGAAATGCAGCAAGAACAGTTTGGATCCTGCGGTGACCAACTATCCCGGAAAAATACCTTCCGGTGAAGATCTTCCAAGTGATATTACTGATGAGAAGTAGTTGAAGAGGAGAAAATATTGATGATAATTATGTTAAACTTTTCTGAATCTCCGAGTCATTAATGTTGTTTACAACAAAAGTCATGTTTCATAGTGTATATGATTTCACTGAGTTCGATCTGAACATCAAGACGTGTACTCTCCCCTGTGTCTTAAAAAGATTTTGATTTAACAATGCTCATGTGATGTTATTGTCAGCAAGAAGACCATGTTGGAATTTTAATATTATTAACAAAATTTAATATAGTTATTTTTGTTGGAATGTAAAATTTGTTTAACAAAAAAAAATACCATTTTACAATACATTTTCCTCTAATTTTATATGGAAAACTAAATAGTATTGTTTTTGTCACAGCTACACATCAGCAAGAATTTTAAATTAATAACTCTAATTAATGATGAAGACTTTTCAGGAACAACTATAATTAAAGACTTGTAATGAGAATGAACAATGAAGATAGTTGACTAAACGAGTCCCTAAAAACCTTGCGGATTGGATCTTTCTTCAACGGAGGTTTTGTCGGGGTGAGACTTGTGTCTGCTGGTGAGAACAGCAGTTTATACAACGGAGTTAGTTGTCTTGTCTCTGCAGAGTGAAAATGGTGGCTTCAATTGCTAAATTCTACTTTGGATTTCTCATTGTTTCCATCATTCTATGGATGATCTTCATGTTAGTCCTCCTTCTCTTTTGTTATTGTTTTTGAATTTCTGTTCCTTAGTTGAATTCTATGCATGGTTGATCCTAGTTCTACTGATGAATCAGTTCATGCTAGTCGAAATAGTTGATTACAAGTGTTTCCGTACATAACTTTTTTCTGTAATCTACTCGATTTAGTGGTAAGATTTGGTAGCTTATATTTTCAATTTCCCTCCAGATTTTGTTCCAAGTTGTTTTCATGGATGCTTGGAGTATCTGTTAAGTTCCACGTTAGCGGTTTGAAATGTCTACGAGATGTCGTGGTGAAGTTTGAAAAGGTGAGCACTAAAGACATGTTGGGTAGTCCTCAAAGCACTATTGACAATAGTTCTTTGCTAATATGCTTTTGAGACAACAAAGTTTGTCATTAGGATGATTTTGCTGCTGATTTTTGAGTGTTTTCTAGGGTGCCATTGAGTCGGTGTCTGCTGGTGAAATTAAACTAAGTTTACGCCAGTTCTTGATCAAACTTAAAGACCCTAAAATGCAATTCTTGATATGTGATCTTGAAGTTGTGATGAGGTCCTCAACTTCAACAACAAATATACAGAACTATGAAAGTCAGAAATATCGTACTTCGGGCAGGGGGAGGTGGATAGTGGTGGCTAATGTTGCTAGGTTTCTTTCAGTTTCTGTCACAAATATGGTTGTGAAGGTAATTTTTGTTTGAGTTTACTATCGTGTTCCACATTCCAGACTGAGCTTTCTAATAACCAATGTGAAATGCAGACCCCAAAGGTGATTGTGGAAGTCGAGGAGATAAAGTTGGATATATTTAAGGATGGTGGGAAAAAGCCAAATCTATATGTTAAGATAAATGTTTTACCAATTCTGGTTCACTTATTTGAATCACGCACAAGTCTTGATCAGTCTTCTACCTTATGCTTCGAAAGATGTTCGTCTTCTGCCTCTCCAGACAGATCCTCTTCTGCTATAGTTTGTGATGAACTCTCTCTTTCTACCGAGTTTGGACATGACAGGTACCGTCATTCGTATCGAGTTCTTACATGAAGTAAAGCCTCCTTAAATAGACTTTTTAAGGAAAAGTTTGCAGTGTCTAGAGTGCTCTGTGACATTTAAGTGGCTGTCTCATTTTTGTTGTTATATCTTTTCTGAATTTAGGGAAGGAGGTATTATTATACGAAACGTGGAAGTTATATCTGGAGATGTAATTCTGAATATTGACGAGGATTCGTTTCCCGAGAACAAACAATCATTAGCTTCTATTCATGATGAAGTTGGAGCACCAAATACTACTACTACCTCATCTGCAAAGAAACCTCACAACGAGCATCAGCTTCTGGCAGCACTTACAAAGTATTCTCCATCTTTTCCTGAAAAGGTTAGTTGCCAATTCTTGTTTAGTACCATCAAGGCTTGTTGCTATCTTATTAGAGAATCCACTACTTAAAATCATTTGCTTGTTTGGAGTCATCATAATACACAATATATCTATGCATTCCAATCTTAGCAGTTGTTTTGGTAAAGATTTGGCAATAAAGAAGTATAAAACAAATGTCATCATTTCCAGTGATAGTTGTATAACTTTCCCTATGTATCTCTAGATCTACCAATATGCATCTTTAATAGACTTTTCTATATATTATTCTAAGTGGTTTGTTATGATTTTCTTGAATTATTCTGTAAAAAATGTATTCTTCAGACTTTTAGAGAATAAATACAATTCCATACACTACACTATCTAAATTCAAGGTCTTTTGTTTATCTGATGCATAAATATGAAGCTTTGGAAAAATTCATCAAAGGTCTACTAATAGTTTGGTTATACCGAGCAGGTTTCATTCAGCTTACGCAAATTGGATGTCATATATCGAGAAAATGGTCTTGTTGCTGAGAATAACATCACAGGATTTATATTGAATGTTAAATCAAAATCTTTTGAAGACACAGGGGAGAGTAAACGTCTTGATATTGCGATGGAACTCAGTGAGATTCATGTATGATCATGTTATGATAGTTTTTTTTCTGATATTTGATATCAAAATTATTTACTATTGTTCCACTAATGCTATGCTTTCTTTATTCTCTGCAGCTTTTAAGAAAAGATGAGTCATCTGTTGTAAAGATTACGAAAGTTGATATGGTGTCTTTTATCGACATCCCAATTCAGGTTTGAAACAGCTGACTTGTTTTATATATTGTGAAGAGTGGAGTTCAATTTTGATAAGTAATCTCTGATATATAGACTTCTGTTTATAGTTTTACAACTTGATTTAGTTCTTGCATGACATTAGTCGCATTATTTCATTATATTGGTTAAATATACTTCAAAATCTCTTTCCTATCACCATAGGAAAGGACAAAATGTGATGTTGGTATGCATCAAATTGAGTTAAATATACTTTTTAAAACCAACGTTTATGTTGTTACATTTTATCTCAGCCGGATCTGCCTATTAGAACTGAAGTTGATATGAAGGTGGGAGGCACCCGATGCGATCTATTCATGTCTAGACTGCAGCCATGGTTGCAATTTCATGGGGAAACTCACACTCTTGATAATTCAGAAGCTGCTGATTTGGAATCCATTATGTGGAGTGGCACAGTTTCAACCCCTTACATGACTGTTACACTATATGGTCTCGATGATTTGCCTATGTATCATGTAAGTAACCTTATCCAACATATTTTTAGGCAATTTTAGACTTCATACAGAGTCTTAACCAAATGAACTATAACAACATAATGGCTCAAATAAATTATTATATGACACTTAACCTACAACATCATGGTCTGCCTTTCCGCGGGCTCGAGTTTTTGTTTTGCTTTAATTGATTGTGCAACATATACTAAATGCTATGCAGTTATTTTCTTCTTGGTGTTTTATATGCAGTTTTGTTCCCAGCCATCTCTTGTGTCTGCAAATAACATTTCGAATATGGGCAAAACGATTCATTTTGAAGTTGAAAATTTTAATCTGGAATTAGCAGATGAGCCACACACTACGACGAGCATTCTATGTTATGCTTCTGAAGAATGTAAAAGACTGAAGTACTCAGTCTCTCTTGAAATATCACAGTTTAGCTTTTGTCTCAATAAGGCTTCACACTCAATCCAACTGGAGCTTGTAAGAGCAAAATCCATCTACCAAGAGTATATGGAAGAGCATAAACCTTGTTCAAAGCTCACATTGTTTGATATGCACAATGTGAAGTTTGTACGCCGATCCAGTTTTTCTCTCTTCACTGCTACTGATATTTCACTAAGTTGGGAACCTGACGTCCATCTATCTTTTTATGAACTGTTTTTGTGGTTGAGGTCTTTGGTATATGCACTAAGGCTTAAAGAAGATGATATCGGTTGCAACAAAGACATCTCTAGTGTGAAAGATGTTGATGAGCAGAAGAAAAAGGAATCTATATTTGCTATTGACGTGGAGATGTTGACAATATCAGCTAAAGTAGAAGATAAGGTGGAGATTAAATTGGAGGTTAAGTCATGTTTTTCTGAGAATGTCTCTATAGGAGTGATTCTTGAAGAGATTATACTAACATTTAATGGATCTCGAGTATTTAAATCTACAAGAATGCATATATCAAGAATACCTGGAATTGAAGGTGGTCTTTGGGATTTGGTAGTACAAGGACTTGATGTGCATATTTGCTTGCCATACAAACTACAGTTGCATGCCATAGCTGATTCGATTGACGAGATGTTTCGAGGCTTGAGGCTTATAACTGTAGAGGAAGAAGAAAATATATTTCCAGGAAAGGCAGAAAGCTCAAAGCCTAAAGAATCTAGTCCAAACTTTGGTTGTATAAGATTTTGTATGCGGAGGATAACCGCATATATTGAGGAAGAACCAATGCAGGGTTGGCTTGATGAACACTATCAGCTGATGAAGAAAGAAGCATGTGAGGTTGCAGTCAGATTGAAATTTCTTCACAAGGAAACAAGTGATTCTTTAACTATTAAGGAAGCGATGGAAGAGATTCATAAGCAGTCGTTTCAATCGTATTATAAGGCATGTGAAGGTTTAGTTCCTTCAGAGGGTTCAGGTGCTTGTAGGGAAGGATTCCAGGCAGGGTTTAAGCCAAGTGCTGCTAGAACCTCTCTTTTTTCTGTTTGTGCCACAGATTTTGATTTAAGCTTGACGGCGGTTCATGAAAATGATGCCGGCTTGAAGGATGTCTTGAAAAATTTTGGTCCTATTTGTCAAGAAAACGACGTAAACTTTTCTCGGTTAAATGGAAACAATGTTCGCTTGAAAACTGGAAGCTTGGCAGTTATGTTAAGAGATTACACACTTCCTCTTCTCTCTTGCACTTATGGAAAATGTGAAGGTCGCATTGTGCAGTTAAGGGCTCATCAGGTATAGTTATTTTCTTGGTATATTATTTATGACCTCTCTTTTATGGTTTGTACGTTAGAATCCTTACCATGATCTATTTATATACATATACAAGTATGTTAATAACAAGCATGTTTTTATTGTTCTCTTAAACTAGGGAGATGAAGAAAAGTGCAAAAGTTCTGGTCAACCACAAATTTCTCAAGATGTCTTTGTAGGCAGATGGAGAAAAGTGAAAATATTCCAGTCAGCTAATGACACAACTCAGCCGATGAAGACATTCTTAGATCTACCGATAGATTTTGAAAAAGGAGAAGTTTCCTTTGGAGTTGGATATGAACCAGCATTTGCAGACATTAGCTATGCTATCTCAGTGGCTCTTGGTACTATTCCACAGGTCATTGAAGAGGAAGAAAGCTTACCTTGGTGGGATAATATGAGAAACAACTTTCATGGTAGTATCAGTTTATCTTTTTCTGAATCAAAATGGACTGTTCTTGCAACAACAGATCCATACGAGAGCCGAGATAAACTTCAAATAGAGACTGGTGGTATTGTGTTTCAGCAGTCAGATGGTCGAGTTTTTGTTAATTCTGAAGACTTTAAGATAAAACTGAGCAGTCTTGAGAGTATGATTAGTCGACACTCTTTAAAAGTTCGACATGGTACCTCTGGAGCTGCATTTTTCGAAGCCCCGGTGTTTACTCTCAAAGTTAAAATGGACTGGTATCGTGATTCTGAGAACGTTTTAAATTTTTTTGATCCGTGCAGATCAACATCACTCTCACTTCAGTGTAACTTCTCCTTCATACCCGAAAATGAGAGCATAGCTTCAGCATCACCAACAATGAATCTTGGAGCTCAAGATTTGGCATGGACACTTAAGTTTTGTGGTATGAATGCTGATCCTCCTAACAAGCTGCGTTCTTTCTCTAGATGGCCTAGATTTGGAGTTCCAAGAGTTGCAATACCAGAAAGTTTATCTCTTGATCAGGTGATGACAGAACTTATGCTCAGTGTAGATGTCACTCCTTACCTAATAAAGTACATGCCTTGGGACTCTGATGACCCTGCCAAAGGATTGACCTTAAGTATGAAAAAGCTAAAATACGAGTTATGTTTTAGTCGCGGGAAGCAAACGTATACATTTGAATGCAATCGTGATGCTCTTGACCTTGTATATCAGAGTCTTGACCTTCGTGTGGTTAAAGCTGTTATTAACAAAGATGAGCATCATCGCGGTGAAGGGTTTCTATTGTCTTCTGATTATCTTACAATCAAAAGACAAGCTCCAAAAGCTGATCATGAAAGACTATTAGCATGGCAAGAGGCTGGAAGAAGAAATCTTGCGAATGGAAGTGAGAGTGATGAACATATAGGATCAGATTCTAGTGATGATGATGATGATGATAATGGATACAATGTTTTCATTGCTGACAATTGTCAACGGATCTTTGTTAATGGCTTTAAACTCCTGTGGACGATACAGAATAGGGATGTTGTTCGGTCTTTTGCTGGTGGAATATCGAAAGCATTTGAACCTCCTAAACCTTCTCCTTCACGTCAGTATACACAGATGAAGATTCTTGAAGAAAACCAAGAAGAATCTTGTCCAGAAACGCATCAAGACAGAGTTTGTATGTCTGGATTTAATGATTAATGTTGGTTTGAGAGTGGCAGAGAACTTGTTGCCTTAATCACAATGCATTATTTACTTATTAACCATTGACTTGGTTCTATATAACCAGGTAAAGTTGAGACCAGTGAATCTGAGGAAGAGGGGACTCAACATTTCATGGTGAATGTCATTAAGCCACAGTTTAATCTTCACTCAGGAGAAGCCAATGTAAGTAACTATTGCCGCATTGGAATACACAATCAATATCATTAACCAACAAAACTGGCTTTGTTCTTGTGTTGGGTGTAAAAAAGGAGTTTTCTGACTCACTTTAATGGATAACAGGGTCGGTTTTTGTTGGCTGCTAATAGTGGTCGTGTTCTAGCACGATCGTTTCATTCCATTATGCGTGTTGGTGTGGAAGTGATTGAGCATGCTCTTGGCACTGAAAGTTTCCAAATTCCAGAATGTAGTCCTGAAATGACATGGAAACGAAGGGAATTTTCTATAATGTTAGAGCATGTGCAGGCCCATGTTGCTCCCACTGATGCTGACCCAGGTGCTGGATTGCAGTGGCTCCCAAAAATTCGCAGAAACCACCAAAATGTTAAACATACTGGTGCTCTACTTGAAAGTGTTTTCATGCCTTGTGACATGTATTTGCGATATACTAGGCATAAAGCTGGAACCCCGGATTTAAAGGTAACAACATCTCCTTATAGTTTTTGCA
The DNA here is from genome assembly GCA_028015245.1 of Cardamine occulta. Lineage (NCBI taxonomy): Eukaryota > Viridiplantae > Streptophyta > Magnoliopsida > Brassicales > Brassicaceae > Cardamine > Cardamine occulta. Next base: position 4,013,189 of record CM051368.1, read on the forward strand.
GCACAACTTTTGTTTCCTTTGTTTCAGGGTCTTCCAAGACAAGTAATCTTATAATTATTTTCTTTGAAGTAACTTAATTCTTATTTATGTCTTTGCAGGTGAAACCACTGAAAGAGATCACTTTTAATTCGCACAATATAACAACCACAATGACATCTCGACAATTCCAAATTATGATGGATGTTTTAGCCAACCTTCTCTTTGCAAGGCTTCCAAAGTGAGTGTTCAAACCTGAAAAAAAAAAATACTAAAGACATATCATCCATTTTCTCTTGTTTCTTGCACCAACCAGCTTGAAATAAACATTGGTGATTTTCTAAAACCCATACCACTTCAATTCACCAATGATTAGAGTTTAAACATCAAATATAGTTTTTTTTCTCTGTTTACTATTCAAACATTTTTTAGTATTAAGAAGGAGAATATTTTCTGATTCAGGCCTCGGAAAAGTAGTCTCCAATGTCCCACTGAAGATGAAGATGTTGAAGAAGAGGCTGATGAGGTAGTTCCATATGGAGTTGAAGAAGTAGAACTTGCAAAAATCAACCTTGAAGAGAAAGAGCGGGAGCGAAAGTTGCTTCTTGATGATATTAGAAAATTGTCTCATTGTTTTGACAATATGGATGACACACATATGGAAAGGGAAAGTGAATTGTGGATGATTAGGAGCAGAAGATACATATTGGTAAGAACTATAAGGAATGAAGTATGTTTAGATGCTATATTATGATGATTGTGTGAAGTAAAAGTGTCTAACCTCCGCTTTAGCCATTAAGAACCGACATTCAAATTTTAGTTCTCTGATGGCATAAAAGTTGCTTCATGATTCTTTGGTTATAGCTTTAACTTGTTTTATTAATTATTTTGTTTTGACAATATAGAAAGTTGATGTTACAATTCTTGATGGTTTGTTTTAGGTGCAAGGATTAAAGAATGAGCTCTTATATGCACAGAAGTCTAGGAAGGAGGCTTCTGCATCGTTACGAAAGGAGATGCAGAAGGCTGCACAATTGCGACTGTTGGAAGAGAAGAACAAAAGTCCTTCATATGCTATGAGCATTTCCTTGCAAATTAATAAGGTTGTTTGGAGCATGCTTGAAGCTGGTAAATCCTTTGCTGAAGCCGAGATACATGACATGGTAAGTTTATGCATTTAGTAAGTATGATTATATAAATAACAAAACATTATTATTCTTTGGTAGCATCAAAGAATAATGTTTTGTTATTTATAATCACACTTATTAATTACTCTTTAGAATATGAAATGATGGAGTAACTTGCAGTGAAATTTGTTTAGAAACTTACCTCCATTTACTTGTTTCATTTCTGCGTGCAGATTTATGACTTTGATCGGGACTATAAAGACATTGGTGTGGCGCGATTCACCACCAAGTATTTTGTTGTTAGGAATTGTCTCCCAAATGCAAAATCAGATATGTTTTTATCAGCATGGAATCCTCCACCCGAGTGGGGAAAGTACGTCTTCATTGCATTCTTATCTATTGTTCTTGTGAATGATGTTTTCTTAGTTGCATTGGAAAAGGTATTGATGGCTTAAGAGAAGTGAAAAGAACCATAGGGCTAGCTAGGATTATGCACATTAAAACAAAGTTTGATAAATGATAAGTGAACTTCATTAGAAGTGATCTTTAATTTGATTTGTAGGAAACTCATGCTACGTGTGGATTCAAAGCAGGGAGCGCCAAAAGATGGAAATTATCCTTTTGAGCTTTTCCAAGTAAGTATTCTACTTAGGTATTAATAGATTTTGATGTTGTGACAATCATCATTTTCTGTGTGATTTTTTGAAATCTGTTTGATAGTACCTATAAATTATTATGTAGGTGGAGATTTACCCTCTCAGAATCCATTTGACAGAGAGATTATACACAATGATGTGGGATTATTTCTTCCCAGGAGAAGAGCATGATTTTCAAAGGCCACAGGTTAAGATAGCATTACAACGTTTGAATGAATGAATTAAATTTCAAAGAAAAAACGTTTGAATGAATTTTCACCATTCTTCTTATGATTTTACTTTCATTCTATTTGCAGAAATCAAATACGTTAAACCTTAGGTCTAGCACTAGTGGTTCAGCTCAGGAGTTGAGAATAACATCTTCTTTTGATAAGACTTGGGAAGAAACCGTGGCAGAATCTGTAGCTAATGAACTCGTTCTTTGTACTATTGAACAACATGGGGATTCCTCTAAACAGAAACTCAAAGAGAAAAAACCGGTCAAGTCTCGTCTCCCTTCTCGCGGAGAAAAGAAGACTGGACAATCTAGGCCTAGAAAGATTATGGAGTTTCACAACATTAAGATAAGTCAGGTAAGTTGGCTAATTTCTAGGACCAACTCGTAAAATTTAAGGTCATAATTAAATTGGTTTGCTTCAATCGATTTACATCATTTCACACCTCAGGTGGAACTTCTAATTACATATGAGGGCTCAAGATTTGTTGTGGCCGACCTCAAATTGTTGATGGATACATTTCATCGTATTGAGTTTACGGGGACTTGGCAAAGGCTTTTTTCCCGTGTTAAGAAGCACATAATTTGGGGAGTACTGAAGTCTGTTACTGGAATCCAGGTTAGAAATTATCTTGCGTGATGTTTACGCTATGAGGAAAAGATTAAGCAAACTAATTAGTCTCTCTTTCTTTCAATTCAAATTTCAGGGGAAGAAATTTAAAGACAAATCATATAACAATAGCGAGTTTACTGATAATGACCTGAATCTAAGTGACAATGATCAAACTGGGGAACCTGATCAAGAACAAGTCACATGGTTCAAGCGTCAAAGTGATGGAGCAGGTGATGGATTTGTTACTTCTATTAGAAGACTCTTCAATACTCAAAGGCGCAAAAACCGCAAAGCATTTGTCTTGAGAACTATGAAAGGTGAAGCAGAGAATGACTTCCACGGGGACTGGAGTGACAGTGATGTAGAATCCTCTCCTTTTGCTCGGAAATTAACTATAACAAAAGCTAAGAGACTCATCAAACGGCACACTAAGAAGTTCCATCCAAAATCTCAAAGAGGTGAGTAGAAATCCTCAACTCTTCTAATATATCTTAGAATAATTTTGACTAACAGATTTAAAAAGAACTAATCCCTATAGATCTTTACATAGAAGAACGGTTCATGGTCTGGTTTAATTTGACATATTAACTCTCGTGGTCTCCTAGATAAATTCCAATCTTCCAATTTTATAGTTAGGGACTCTTGTAGATTTGTGGTATATGCGCTTCACTATACATTCCAATGAAACACTCACATTGGCCATAATTAAGATCTCATTCTATAAGTTTCATGAAATTTTATTTTCAGCCTGTTCATTTCCCGTTTGACTCAACTTTTTTTTTTGTTTTTTTTTTTGTTTTTGTTTCTTAGTTTCAACTTCCCAGAAAGGAAAATCACTTCCATCACTTCCAGAAGAGACCACTGCATTTGAAGAAAGTAGTTATTCAAGCGGATCTTCACCATATGAAGATTTTGGAGAATAGATCAGGGTTCAGAAAGAGACTCAAATGAAGAAAAATGTTTATACCCCCGACGATAAGTGAACCACCATTAGAAAGATTCGAATGAGAAGGAACAATTAGAGAGAACAAAATGTTAAACTATTCAATTTCTTTGGTTACACTAACTCAAGAACAAAGAAAAATTAAAGAGAGCTGAGAGTTAAAAAAACAAATTAAAGAAAAATTAAAGAGAGCTGAGAGTTAAATTGAATCAAAACTGCAAATTATGTTTCCCAAAAATCATATTAGAAATACTCTAACATAAATATTATGGGAATTTTAAAAGAGTTAATTCTTACATATTCTCACATATTTTAAGAATATATTATTGTAGAGTTTTGTTATTGATCTTCCTGTATTTGTAAGCATGAAGAAAAACATGCAACATGCTTCAACAGGAAAATGTTATTGTTACATGAAATAGAGAAGGCAAGTGAAAAGGAAGTCAACTTGGTTAAAACAATAACAGGGATAAGGTGGCAACTCAGGTGGCTCGAATATTTGAGAGTGTTTGGTTTAACGAACAGAAAAGAGTAAAATAAGGAGAAAAGAAACAATGTATACAGAGAAAGAAGAAACATATAATTGTACAGAGAAATTGAATTCAAAATATAATTGAATTCAAAATCAAACAAAACAAAGAAGAAACATAAATTGTACAGAGAAAGAAAGGTGATGATGGTAGCACTAAGGCTTATCAAGTTTATAAAAACATTTGAAAAGTAGCATGAATGGTCAAATGGATTCTACCACTGGTTCTGGTTTTGGCTTACTACCACATGCCTAAATGGAAGGACGGAGATATAATGATTATGAAAACATGGTCTCAGCAGAGGGATTAGGAAAACGTACTACATTGAAAAAAAAATATCACAACTTAAAAATAATTTTGGTTCACAAAACAAAGGGCTCATTTTGTGGACTTTGGTGGTGGGGATCCAATTGATGATACATGTGCTATTTGTGGGGATGGCAATATTCCATTAGAGACTCAGAGTTGCTTGGACATAAAAGTATTGTTCCTTAGGATGTGATTTTTTTTGTTTTGTTTTGTTAACAATTGTTTTTAAAGAGAAAATAACTTTGAAAATATCAGAGTGACATCTACTATTTTGAAAGTCTTGATATGAACAAAAATCTTTGAATTCAATCAACCAATCACAATAGACTTTGATATAATTATATAGTCACTTAAATTCATTTTGTTTGACTTTGATTGAGTTTCTAAAGTTTTCAATCCAATAACTCATGACTTTAAATGATTGTAAACAAAATTTTAATACTAGCAAAAATTTATTTTAAACTCTGAACTTCTAAATTGTATTTATTGACATGAAATTTTATGATAGTTGCGATCATTATTCCTAATCTTAAATTGTTAATGATATTTTCTCAAATGAATTCATCCAATCTTCTTGATATTGCATCATCTGGAAATTTTTTGCTCTTATAACAAAAATTGCTATAGGTGCTTATTGTTTTTCCTTTAAATATGAAAATTTATTTAAAATAAAAAATAAATTAAGTAAACGAAATTAGTCGCCAAACTATAAAGAATTTAGAAAAATATATTTATATATTAATTCGCAAGACAATAAGATTTTGGAAAGAATTATTCATTGTTGACCAAGATGATATAATATTTCAATCAATTTCTAAACCTAAAGTAAAGATCGTAACTGCCTAATTACTATCCAATATTTAAGAATTAACAAGTATTTATACTTTACAATTACCGTAAATATGATATTCTAAAAATTATTTTAATTTTGTTGTTTTCAAACCCTAAATGATTAATCATATGAAAATAATATTTTGGAGCAATATGTTGGGTAATCATATATTTCATAGTTATAAGAGCAATTGAAATACTTTTAAATGTCGGTTTTCTATCAAAAGATTAAAAAAACTTCTATCAATAATAACAGAGAACTCCAAGTCATAATAGATGAATACGCTGACAACTATATAAAAGGTTATGCATCATCTAGATAAAATGAGTGTTTCCATGCTTTCCGTGCAACTATATACCAATATCGATGTCAATATCGATGATATAGTTTTTAAGATTGTTAGAAGACAACCAATAATAAAGATTTTAGTATTAAAAAACGGTCGATTCCACCAATATCTAACGACCAAATGATTATTTATACACGAAATTTAGTATGACATATATATTTTGAATTTACTACAAAACCAACAAATATATATAGTAAATCATTTAAACTAATAAAGTTTCTAGGTTTATTAATTGGCTAAAATTTCTACCGAAGAGGTATTCAATGATTGAATTTAGAAGAATTAAATTGAGCAAAATTGTAATAGATTTTAAAGTATTTGAAAGCTTTTATTAAATTCTATCCAAATGAGAGCATAAAAGCTGAGAATTGGCTCTTCACAAATTTAAGCCAATTTTCTATTAAATTTTAATCAAATGACTTAGTTATCAAAACAATCATAAAATCGAATAACACCAACATTAAATAGAATTCTAAAATCAATAAGTTGAATAATACTAGAATTTAAAAGAATATATAAATTATATCATTGAATAACATTGGATTTCTATAGAATGTTAAATTATTTTAAATTCAATAAAATTTTTAAGTTGAATAACCCGACAATAGTACAATTAGGAAAAATAAATGCTCTCATTTTCTATTTTAATTTTTAATTAAATAATTTACTTTGAATTAAAGTTGTGATGAGAATCAATGATATAGTTGACTAGAAGAGTCACCTAAAAAGCTAAAACAGGTCCATAGCTCTCTGACCTCTTGATTCGACTCCCAAGGGACACAGTTGGAAATTTACTCCCGTCAGTACAAAGACATCTCAAGCGTCTTTAAACCACCGACCTTACGGTACACCTTAGCACACTAGATCCCACCACCCTCGACTCTCGTCACCGGTCACACATGGGTCATCCATCAGACCAGCCAAACAGTCTCTTTCTCTCTCTCTAGCGATCACTGTCAAAAACCTCTCCGATCGGATCTTTCTTCTACGGAATCAGCTCTATAGTCTCACAATTTTGACTGATTTTGAAACGATTAGGGTTTCTTCTCTTGGACTTGGAAGTGAAATGGTGTTTTGCTTTGAAATCGTTTGTTTTAGTGCCGGCGGTGGGTGAGACTAGCAGTTTATCCGGCGGAGTTAGTTTGTTTCTTTCTCTGCGGCGGTGGATATGGCTGCTTCACCTGCTAAGTTCTTCTTTGGGTTTCTGATAGTTTCCATCGTATTGTGGATGATCTTCATGTGAGTTATTGTGTTTAAATTTTATGTTCCCTGCTCGAATTATGAGGTTGATCTTAGTTCTATTGATGAAATAAGTTTGAATCAGTTTATGCTAGTTGAGATTAAGAGTTGATCCTAGTTCTGCTGATGATTCAAGTTCGAATTAGTTCATTTTAGTCGAAATAGTGTATTACAAGTGTTTTCTTTGATTATTTGCTGTAATCTACTTATATTTTCGATTTTCTTCTAGACTTTGTTCCAGGTTGTTTGCTTGGATACTTAGTCGAGTGCTAGGAACATCTGTTGTGTTCCGTGTTGGCGGTTGGAAATGCCTCAGGGATGTCACTGTGAAGTTTAATAAGGTTAGAAGTATGCATGACTTGAAATTTCTGTAAACTTTTTACTACTATGTAGTCATCAAAGTAGTATTGTCAAGAGAGACAAGAATTTAAAGTTTTATTCCTGTAGTTGAGAATGAATGTTTCTCGAGAAGCTTGAATCAGATCGATGTAGTGTGTTTTTTTTCTGTAGCTGAGAGAGAATGTCTCTGTAGAAGCTTTAATCAGATCAATGTAGTCGATTTAGTGCTTTTGCTGTAGCTGAGAAAGAATGTTTCTGTTGAAGCTTGAATCAGATCAATGTAGTGGTATTCATTTTTCCTTCTTACATTATTTATTTCTTGGGGTTGGTACTGTGGTCGTATCATTTTTGCATGATTGATTGTGTTTCTACTGGGATAATAGATCTCTGCTAGTGATGATTGAGATAATAGTTCTCTGCTAATCATTTTTGCATGACTGATCATGTTACCTTGAGGATGATTTGCTGCTGATTTCAATTGTTTTCCAGGGTGCCATTGAGTCAGTGTCCGCTGGGGAAATTAAACTAAGCTTACGCCAGTCCTTGGTCAAAATTGGTGTTGGTTTTCGTTCCAGAAACCCAAAAATACAAGTCTTGATATGCGATCTTGAAGTTGTGATGAGGTCATCAACGCCAACAACAAATTCACAGAAACCCAAAAGTCAGAAATCTCGTACTTCAGGCAGGGGAAAGTGGATGGTGGTGGCTAATGTTGCTAGGTTTCTTTCAGTTTCTGTTGCAGATATGGTTGTGAAGGTAATTGGTTTGAGTTTACTATCGTGTTCCACATTCCAGACTTACCTTTAATTTCTTTTTTAATAACCTATGTGAAATGCAGACCCCAAAGGTGATTGTGGAAGTCAAGGAGTTGAAGTTGGATGTATCTATGGATGGTGGGACAAAGCCAAATCTATATGTTAAACTGAATGTTCTACCAATTCTGGTTCACTTAAGTGAATCACGCATGATTACTGATCACTCCTCTAACTTAAGCTTTGAAAGATGTCCTGCTTCCCAAGCGTCCTCTGCCTCTCCAGATAGATCCTCTGCTACTTTATTTTGTGATGAACTCTCTTTTTCTACCGAGTTTGGACATGACAGGTACCGTCATTGCTATCTGATTCTTACATGAAGTATATCCTTCTCGAATGAATGAATCATTAGAACGTTTTAGGAAACATTTTGCACTGTCTGGAGTGCTCTGTGACCTACCTTTAAGATGTATGTGCTCTTATGTTACAGAAGATAAATCTATACTCAATCAGTGGTTTGCTCACTGTTGCCATTTCTGTTGTTTTTTTTACTGAGTTTAGGGCAGTAGGTATTGTTATACGAAATGTGGAAGTTAAATCTGGAGATGTAGTTCTAAATATTGATGAGGATTCGTTTCCCAAGAGCAATCAATCGTCAGCTTCAGTTTATTCAGATGAAGTAAGAACCTCATCTACTGCTCCCTCATCTGCCCAAAACCCTCATAAAGAGCATCAGCTGCTGGCAGCACTTGCGAAGTATTCTCCTTCTTTTCCTGAAAAGGTCAGTTGGCTTAATGGAAAGTGACTCGGCTGTTTCTGTGCGTATTTTTGTAAATTTTTTATAATTTCTTAGTTAGCCAAAGATTTTATGTGTCTTCCGTGAGTATGCAATATTGAAAAGATTACTGTGATATATAGAAAGTCAAGTCTTTGGTTTATTAAAATGTTAGAGTAGAGATTCTTGAACCTCATCAACCTTCATTTTAATGTTTCTCTTTAAGTTGGTTAATGGCAATAATTTAATAGTTTCGTTGAAAAATTCTACTGGCTCTGATAGTGTTTAAGAAGTACGTTCTTATGTAGCACCATCATCCTAGATGCTATCTTTTTAGAGGATCCACTGCTCAAAAGCATCTGTTTGTCTGGAGTAATTACCACTGAAGTGTTATATCTCTATATTCCAATCATAATGATGGTTTTGGCATAGATTTGGCCATACAGTCCTTCGGTTTATGTATGATCCTGTTATGGTCACACTGAGCAGGTTTCCTTCAGTTTACCCAAACTAGATGTCAGATGTGTGAATCGAGAACATGATCTTCTTGCTGAGAATAACATCACAGGAATTCAACTGAGGAGTGTTAAATCAAAATCTGTTGAAGACACAGGGGAGAGTACACGTCTTGATGTTCAGATGGAACTCAGTGAGATTCATGTATGATTATGTTATGGAAGTTCTTTTCAAGATTCAATTTCCAAATTTTGTTCGTTAATATTATTGTCCCACTGATGCCATGCCGTCGTGTTTCTTTGTAGATTTTTAGAGAACCTGAGTCCTCGATTTTAGAGATCATGAAAGTTGATGTGGTCTCTTTTATCTACATTCCAATTCAGGTTTGAAAGCCATAATATTATATAATTCTATTTTGCAGTTCTTTGCTTTTGACTCAATACTTTGGCTTGTGAAAGTTATGCATTGATGCAGAATGTCGTATGTTATTTTGGTATGCATCAGTTTGACTTATCTTTTGTAAGCCACAAAAGTTTATATTGTTACATGTAATGTTGGTTACCTTCTCTTTTCAGCCTGTTCTGCCTGTTAGAGCTGAAGTTGATATAAAGCTGGGAGGTACTAGATGCAATCTGTTCATTTCTAGGCTACATCCATGGTTGCGCCTTCATTTCTTGAAAAAGAGAAAACTAGTGCTTCTAGGGGGAACTCACACTGTCAAGAAATCAAAAGCTGCTGATGTGAAAGCCATTATGTGGACAGGCACAGTTTCAGCTCCTGAGATGACTGTTATGCTCTATGGTATTGATGATCTTCCTGTGTATCATGTAAGTAACCTTAGCCATGTATATTTGTAGTGGTTGAACATGAATCAAAGCTATCGTGCTGTACATCTCATTTTTTGCATCTTGTACTAATTATTTATCTGTAACAGTTTTGGTTAATTTTAGACTTCATACATTAACTTAAACTGTAGTCATGAGATTGTGCCATAGGCTTTTTCACATGCTTGATTGCTTAGTTCTTTATTTTGTTACACAACATATGAATTTGTTTTACTACATGCTAAACAGTATTTTTTCTTGGTGTTTTATATGCAGTTTTGTTCACAGTCATCACATGTGTTTGCAAATAACATTTCGAGTATGGGCACAGCAATTCATGTTGAGCTTGGTGAGTTGAATCTGCATTTGGCAGATGAGTACCAAGAATGCTTTAAAGAAAACCTTTTCGGAATAGAGCCAAACTCTGGTTCATTGATGCATATAGCAAAGGTTAGCTTGGACTGGGGAAGAAGAGATAGGACATCATCGGACGAGGTTGGTGGCAGAAGTAAATTGGTACTTTCAGTAGATGTGACCGGAATGGGTATTTACTTTTCTTTCAAGCATGTTGAATCTCTCATAACAAATGCTATGTCCTTCAAAGCGCTCTTTAAGACATTATCTGGTGCCAGCAAAAAGTGGAATAAGACTGGAGAAGTGCAACTATCCAAAGCATCTGGGAAAGGAACAAGGCTTGTGAACCTTAATCTTGAACGTTGCTGTGTAAATTTCTGTGATGATACAGGAATGGATAATACAATTATTGATGACCCTAAATCCGTCAATTATGGATCACAAGGTGGTCGGGTTGCATTTAGTTCATTGGCTGACGGCACACCACGCACTGCAAGCATTCTGTCTACTGCTCCTGAAGACTGTAAGAGACTAAAGTACTCAGTCTCTCTTGAAATATCACAGTTTAGCCTTTGTCTCAACAAGGATAAACATTCAACCCAAATGGAACTTGTAAGAGCAAAATCCATCTACCAGGAGTATCTGGAGGAGCATAAGCCTTGTTCGAATGTCACATTGTTTGATATGCACAATGCGAAGCTTGTACGTCGCTCCGGTGGTCTTAATGAAATTGATGTTTGTTCTCTCTTCAGTGCTACGAATATTTCACTGGGTTGGGAACCTGATGTCCATCTATCTTTTTATGAACTGTTTTTGCGGTTGAGATCTCTGGTATCTGCACAAAGGCTTAAAGAACATGAAAGTGGGTGCAACAAAGGCATCTCTAGTGTGAAAGATGGTGGCCCAAGCGAAAAATTAGATCAGTCAAATTCTGTTGACAAGCAGAAGAAAAAGGAATCTATGTTTGCTATTGATGTGGAAACGTTGACGATATCAGCTGTGGTAGGAGATGGGGTGGAGGTTAAGTTGGAGGCACAATCAATTTTTTCTGAGAATGCCTGTATAGGAGTGCTTCTTGAGGGGCTTATGCTTGCCTTTAATGGATCTCGAGTTTTTAAAACTACAAGAATGCAAATATCAAGAATCCCTACTGGTTCTTCAAATTTGTCTGATGAAGTCCCTGTAATGGCGGGTGGTCCATGGGACTGGGTAGTACAAGGGCTTGATGTGCATATTTGCATGCCATACAAACTACAGTTGCGTGCCATAGATGATTCAATTGAAGAGATGTTGCGAGGTTTGAAACTTATAACTGTAGCAAAAAATAAGAACATTTTTTCAGGAAAGAGAGAAAGCTCAAAGCCTAAGAAATCTAGTCCAAAATTTGGCCGCGTAAGATTTTGCATACGCAGGCTAACCGCAGATATTGAGGAAGAACCAATTCAGGGTTGGCTTGATGAACACTATCAGCTGGTAAAGAAGGAAGCATGCGAGTTGGCTGTAAGATTGAAATTTCTTGAAAGTTTTATCCACAAAGCTACACAGTCTCCTAAAAGTGCAGAAACAAGTGATCCTTTAGATGAAAGAAAGATGTTTTTTGATGGGGCTGAAATTGATGTTGATGATCCGTTAGCTATTAACAAAGTGAAGGAAGAGATTCATAAACGGTCGTTTCAATCATATTATCAGGCATGCCAGGGTTTAGTTCCCTCAGAGGGCTCAGGTGCCTGTAGGGAAGGATTCCAGGCAGGTTTTAAGCCAAGTGCTGCTAGAACCTCTCTTCTCTCGGTTTGTACCACAGATTTTGATTTAAGCTTGACGGCCGTTCATGGTGGTGACACTGGTTTGATAGAAGTCTTGAAGAAGCTTGATCCTATTTGTCAAGAAAATGACATACCCTTTTCACGGTTATATGGCAGCAATATTTTCTTGAATACTGGAAGCTTGGTAGTTCAGTTAAGAAACTACACACTTCCTCTTCTCTCTGGCACTTCTGGCAAATGTGAAGGTCGTATTGTGCTTGCACAGCAGGTACTATTATTTTTTTCTTATCCTTTCCCCTGCTGTCTGTATATAGTTTGTTACTTCTCTTTTATGATTGATCTTTGTGTTAATTTTTTTCTGTGCTATTATGTTTGTTCTAAAGCATAATTATGGTAGTAGTAGCTGATCTGTTATCTGGGAGCTTTGATTTTAGTTTTAATGATCTGCTCCAGCTACTATTTTCTTGCTTCATAACACATTTTAGTGATTTTGAGATATCTTCCTCCCCCAGAAAATTATGGATGATCACCTTAACTCGATTGAAAGTTTATTTACAACCATTGTCTTGGTACTACCAAGATTGTTTCTCACCTCATTTTCCATCTACTTGGAACATAAATGCTTCTGTTACGTCCACTGCATGCTTGTTTGGATTTAGTTTTCTTCTTTGAAGGATAGAACGAGTTGTGCATGTGCAGGGGACTTTGATTGCTTATAGTTGTAGCATAGTTCATCTTAAGGATGAATTTACTCGCACAATGATTTATATTTGTGAAAACAGCATGTAGAGACATTGAAACTGAATATAGGTCAACCTTCATGTTCTTAGTGTTTAAATTCCAGAGAAAAACTTTCTTTGTGAGATTCTAAAGGCATGCAAAATGTTCCTATCATCTCATGTCTGTGGTAGGGCCTAAATTGCTAAATCTAATCTCTCTCTGTCTCTATTTATATACGTATACAAGCATGTTGATCATTCTAACTCTCTGCACTCTGGAGTCTGGACTCGCCGTTTTCTGGTTATGTTCTCAACTGACTGACTGTTTGAGTCTTTGTATTTGTTCTCTTAAACTAGGCAACGTGTTTCCAGCCACAAATTTCCCAAGACGTGTTTGTAGGCAGATGGAGAAAAGTACGAATGTTCCAGTCAGCCAGTGGCACAACTCCGCCGATGAAGACCTACTCAGATCTGCGCATACACTTTGAACAAGGAGAAGTTTCCTTTGGAGTTGCATATGAACCAGCTTTTGCAGACATTAGCTATGCCTTCACAGTGGCTCTTCGTAGAGCTAATCTGAGTCCTAGGAATCCAGGTGTCCCACAGGTCGCTAAAAAAGAACGAAGCTTACCATGGTGGGATGATATGAGAAACTACATTCATGGCAATATCACTTTGTCTTTTTCTGAATCAAAATGGGCTGTTCTTGCTACAACAGATCCATATGAGAGTCTTGATAAACTTCAAATAGTGACTGGTCCTATTGAACTTCAGCAGTCAGATGGTCGTGTGTTTGTCAATGCTAAAGACTTTAAGATGAAATTGAGCAGTCTTGAGAGCTTGATCAGTCGACATTCTTTGAAAGTTCCAATCGGCACCTCTGGAGCTGCTTTCATTGAAGCCCCAGTGTTTAATCTCGAAGTTACAATGGACTGGGAATGTGAGTCTGGGAATTCTTTGAATCATTACCTATATGCCTTTCCAACTGAAGGAAAGCCTCGTGAGAAGGTCTTTGATCCGTTCAGATCAACATCGCTCTCTCTTCGGTGGAATTTCTCCCTCAGACCTGAAAAATTTCACCAGTCTTCCTCAGGTACTGAGCACCCAGCAGACAGTGGAACTGTCTACAGTCCGCAAGACAAGCCTGAGAGCATATCTCGTGCCTCACCAACAATGAATCTTGGAGCTCATGATTTGGCATGGATACTCAAGTTCTGGGGTATGAATTACTATCCTCCTCACAAGTTACGTTCTTTCTCCAGATGGCCTAGGTTTGGAGTCGCAAGAGTTGCGAGATCAGGAAACTTATCTCTAGACAAGGTGATGACGGAATTTCTGCTCCGGGTAGATGCCACTCCTTCCCTCATAAAGTACATGCCGTGGGACTTGGATGACCCTGCCAAAGGATTGACCTTCAACATGACAAAGCTGAAATACGAATTAGGCTATAGTCGCGGGAAGCAAAAGTATACATTTGAATGCAAGCGGGATGCACTTGACCTTGTATATCAGGGTCTTGACCTTCATGTACCTAAGGCATTTATTCACAAAGATGAGCATCCTTGCATTCCTGCAAGCGTTCAGTTTTTGAGGAAAAGCTCTCAGAATCCTTTGATAGACAGAGTACCTTCTGGGAAGGACCATAAGAGGGATGAAAAGCATCGAGATGAAGGGTTTCTATTGTCTTCTGATTATTTTACAATCAGAAGGCAGGCACCAAAAGCAGATCCTGAAAGACTATTGGCATGGCAAGAGGCTGGAAGAAGAAATCTTGAGATGACATATGTGCGGTCTGAGTTTGAGAATGGAAGTGAGAGTGATGAACACATTCGGTCAGATCCTAGTGATGATGATGGATACAATGTTGTCATTGCTGACAATTGTCAGCGAGTCTTTGTTTATGGCCTCAAACTCCTGTGGACGATACAGAATAGGGATGCTGTTTGGTCTTTTGTTGGTGGAATATCAAAAGCATTTGAACCTCCTAAACCTTCTCCTTCTCGTCAATATACACAGAGGAAGATTCTTGAAGAAAGCCAAAAAGAATCTTGTCCAGAAACGCATCTAGGGGAAACGTCGAGATCTTCTGCTAGCCCTGGAAGAAATCTCCCTTCTCAGCCTATGGAGATGGCAGGACCTCTTTCATCACCGTCACACTCAACGAAAATTGAGAAATCAGATGACAGAGTTGGTATGTCACTCTATCTTCACTTATCATCTGTTTGTGATTTATTTTATTCTTACTCCAACTTTATTCCGACTTCTGGAATTTCTTAATATAATGAAACTCTAGCAAGAATATAGCATCTAGGAGAGTGGCAGAGAACTTGCTGCTTTAATCTCAATGCATCATTTACTTATGAACCTTTGACCTGGATGTATAACCAGGTAAAGTTGAGACCAGTGAATCTGAGGAAGATGGTACTCGTCACTTCATGGTGAATGTCATTGAGCCACAGTTTAATCTTCACTCAGAAGAAGCTAATGTAAGTAATTATTACTGTTTAAGAATGCACAATTAACACCATTACCTATTTTAGAGTGTTGAACCACAATGGGTCTTGGCTGATTAAGTTTACATAGCCAGCATTCAAACTTCTCTAGGTATATATTAGAGCTTCAGGCATAAAAATATATATTATTTGGACAAGTTGCATGATGAATATTGTTAACCAGCAAAATTGTCTTTGTTAATGTCTTGGGTGTAAAAAGGATTTGCTGAGTTGTTGATAAACTTCACTTTGATGGATACCAGGGTCGCTTTCTGCTGGCTGCTGTTAGTGGTCGTGTTCTAGCACGATCGTTTCATTCCATTATGCGTGTTGGTGTGGAAGTCATTGAGAAGGCTCTTGGCAATGAAAGTGTCCAAATTCCAGAATATAGTCCTGAAATGCCATGGACACGGATGGAAGTTTCTGTAATGTTGGAGCATGTGCAGGCCCATGTTGCTCCTACTGATGTTGACCCAGGTGCTGGATTGCAGTGGCTCCCAAAAATTCGCAGAAACTCTCCAAAAGTGAAGCGTACTGGGGCTCTACTTGAAAGGGTGTTCATGCCCTGTGACATGTATTTTCGGTATACTAGACACAAAGGTGGAACCCCAGATCTAAAGGTAACACCATTTCCTTAAAGGGTTTTTTTTGGTTAAAATTTCCTTATAGGGAGTTGGTATACACTATGGATTCATTTAAGTGGAGTGCAACTAATTTGGATGGTCGTAGTCTTTTTTTGGTTGTTCCATGTATAGCAATTGAACTTGACGTTAACTGATAGGAAACCAAATTGTTCTCTATATTATCTAGTAAGATTCTATGAACCACAGAATTTTGCATTGCTTGTTAAGGGGTAATTCAGTTGAAGTACACATTTAATTGATTCCGTCATGTAACTAAGAAAATTGGGTTTCATTTGTTTCATGGTCTTTTCAGAGAATTAACTTAATTCTTATATATGCCCTTGCAGGTGAAACCACTAAAAGAGCTTACTTTTCATTCGCACAATATAACAGCTACAATGACTTCTCGCCAGTTCCAGGTGATGTTGGATGTTTTGACCAACCTTCTCTTTGCGAGGCTTCCAAAGTGAGTATTAGAATCCATACCACTTCAATTTACTGATGATTAGGGTTAAAGTTCAGATTTTTTTTTTTTTCTGTCTATTTTCGAATATTTTCTAGAATTTAGAAGGAGATTCTTTTATGGTTCAGGCCTCGAAAAAGTAGTCTCCAATGTCCCACTGAAGATGAAGATGTTGAAGAGGAGGCTGATGAGGTAGTTCCATATGGAGTTGAAGAAGTAGAACTTGCAAAAATCAACCTTGAAGAGAAAGAGCGGGAACGAAAGTTGCTTCTTGATGATATTAGGAAATTGTCTCTTTGTTCTGACAATATGGACGACACGCATATGGAAAGAGATGGTGAATTGTGGATGATTAGTACCAAAAGATCTATACTGGTACTCAGATATTGCCTCAACTTCTTTGGTTATTGCCTCAACTTATTTCATTAACTAATGTGTTCTGTGCATGCAACTCTTCAGTTAGAGATTTCTGTCCTTTATAAGCATCAGCTTTTTGTTTGGCTTCCGATTCTGCAAAATGGGATTTTTGTGACAATATATAGTTGCTGGTGCAATTCTTGGTTATCTGTTTTAGGTGCAAGGATTAAAGAAAGAGCTCACATATGTACAAAAGTCTAGAAAGGCGGCTTCTGCATCTTTACGAATGGCACTGCAGAATGCTGCACATCTGCGACTAATGGAGAAGGAGAAGAACAAAAGTCCATCATATGCTATGTGCATTTCCTTGCAAATTAATAAGGTTGTTTGGAGCATGCTTGTAGATGGCAAATCCTTTGCTGAGGCAGAGATAAATGACATGGTAAGCATCGAAGAATCCTGTTTTGTTATTCACCATCATACTTTTTAATTACTCTTTAGCTTATGAAATGATGAGATTAACTTACACAGCAATTTCTTTTTGAATCTTCCCTCAATCTATTTAGTTCATATGACTTGGATGCATGCAGTCTGTTGCTTTAAAATTAAAAGTCAGTAAATATTTAGTTGGATTTATTTATGCAGATTTATGACTTTGATCGGGACTACAAAGACATTGGTGTTGCTCGATTCACCACCAAGTACTTTGTTGTTAGGAACTGTCTACCCAATGCAAAGTCAGATATGCTATTATCCGCATGGAATCCTCCACCTGAATGGGGAAAGTACGTTTCTTCATATGTTTATCTACCCTGCCTGTTTTGTTTTCCATATTATATACTTTGCACATCGTTTTGGATTTTCATCCTTGGTAGTTAAAGAAGATATAAAGGACCTTACTTAGTGTGATGTATATCTTCTTTACTTTGTCATCATTATCTTCTTCCCACATGTTTGAATAGACTAAAGGCACTTAAACTTTGTATCACTTTTGATAAGTTGAATTTCACTTAAAGTGATATGTAATTTTATTAACAGGAAATTCATGCTATGTGTGGATGCTCAGCAAGGAGCGCCAAAAGATGGACACTACCCTCTTGAGCGTTTCCATGTAAGTGTCTTTCTTTTTGTTTTCCATCATTTGTTTCTCGATTTGGTTAAGTGATGCAACATACCCATTATGTGTGTTTAATTGTCTGATAATTCTTGCAAATTTGGTAGGTGGAGATTTATCCTCTCAGAATCCATTTGACAGAGACAATGTACAGAATGATGTGGGAGTATTTCTTCCCAGAGGAAGAGCAGGATTCACAAAGGCGACAGGTCACAAATAACATCACAATTTAGCCTGTAGATGAAAATCTGATAAAAATGAAATTTATATGAATGCTTTTTGGTTAATCTTATTTCTTGCAGGAAGTTTGGAAAATTTCGACAACAGCTGGTTCAAAACGTGTAAAGAAAGGGCTAGCAGGTCATGAATCTTCTATAACAACTAGCCACTGTATTAAAGATGTTGAACCATCTCGAGTGAGTTCTTCAGCCACAGTGCAGTCACAAAGCAATGCTGAATCTGTTCAAGTATGCTTTCACCTTAGTCTGCACTTCAAAGTTTTGAATGAATTTTCACCATTCTTTTTCTGATTTTACTTGCATTCTCTTTACAGAAATCAAACCTCAGGTCTAGCACTGGTGGTTCAGCTCCTGAGTTGAAAAGAACATCTTCTTTCGATAGGAGTTGGGAAGAAAATGTGGCAGAATCCGTAGCTAATGAACTCGTTCTACAAGCTCATTCTTGCACCGTGTCATCTTCCATTGAACAACAAGAAGATCCCTCTAAACAGAAACTCAAAGAGACAAAACCTGTCAAGTCAGGCCGCTCTTCTCATGAAGAAAAGAAGGCTGGAAAATCACACGAGGAGAAGAAATCTAGGCCTAGAAAGATGATGGAGTTTCGTAACATTAAAATAAGTCAAGTAAGTTAAGCTAATTTCTACAACTACTTAGTAAATTGAAGGTCAGAAGAATAGGTTAACTTTAACTTGTTTACATCATTTCAACTCAGGTGGAGCTTCTAGTTACGTATGAGGGCTCAAGATTTGTTGTAAACGACCTCAAATTGTTGATGGATACATTTCATCGTGTTGAGTTTACGGGGACTTGGAGAAGGCTTTTTTCCCGTGTTAAGAAGCACATAATTTGGGGAGTACTGAAGTCGGTTACTGGAATGCAGGTCAGAAATATCTTGCGTGATGTTTAGATTCTGAGGACAAGATAAGTAACCTAATTTAGCCTCGTTCTTTTCAAAATTTTCAGGGGAAGAAATTTAAAGACAAATCACACAACAATCGCGAGTCTACTGACAATGACCTGAATCTAAGTGACAATGATCAAACTGGGAAACCTGATCAACAACAAGTCACATGGTTCAAGCGTCAAAGTGATGGAGCAGGTGATGGATTTGTTACTTCTATACGAGGACTCTTTAATACCCAAAGACGAAAGGCCAAAGCATTTGTCTTGAGAACTATGAGAGGTGAAGCAGAGAATGACTTCCACGGGGACTGGAGTGACAGTGATGTAGAATCCTCTCCTTTTGCTCGGCAATTAACTATAACAAAAGCTAAGAGACTCATCAAACGGCACACTAAGAAATTCCGTCCAAGATCGCAAAGAGGTGAGTAGAAAATCTTGTGAAACCGTCTACATTCGCAATTTTATTGTATCATTGACTCAGCCTATATGATTTGTTTTTGTTTCTTAGGTTCGACTTCTCAGCAAAGAGAATCGCTTCCGTCATCTCCAAGAGAGACCACTGCATTTGAAAGTGGTTATTCAAGCGGTTCTTCACCATATGAAGATTTTCATGATTAAAAACAAAAAAACTCATTCTGACCAAATTTTGTTATTACGGCTTAAATAGGAGAACGAAGTAAAAAGAATATTGAGAGAGGGAGAGGGAGAGAGATAGAGATCATCAACAATATTGTACAGACGTTGGTATATTGGAATATATATAAATTAAAATTCACAGGTCACTTGTTCAATATTTTTTTTTTTTTTTTTGAGATTACAGAACATTTCAGTGTCTTATTGATGTTGTATGTATATAATCATTGAGGAAAAATGCAATGAAAATCAAAAGGGCAAAGTTCTCGAAATATATTCTATCTAAATTATAAACCGTCTTAATTTGTTCTGTCACAAGAAATACATTCACTAATACAAATCTGCGGATTTGCTCGTTCTCAATAAACATAAGTTTTTATATTCGCTTAACTATATTGTGAAATAGTTGCACTAGATCTTAGAAATTAGTAACAAAATAGGTACAAAACTAATGTGACACGAAAAAACATATGGTGATGTATAAAACCGTCTTAATTTGGTGATGTGCCCTTAAGAAATGTATTCTCATATTTTCTATTACAATGACTAAAAAGCCCTTTCATTTAACAAACAAAGAGTAATTCCAAAAATGTGCAATCGCTTCTTACCAGTTACCATCGTGATAATAAACCCTAGAAATCTTGCTTATCTCCTCCCTCACTGTGGCTCTGTCTCTGTCAAATCTTCGATTACTTTCGCCGTGGACTCGTTTCGTGATTCCGGGAAGTTCATCTCCAAGGTACTTCTCATAGCTAAGCTACGTTCATTCCATAATTCCATTTTGTAATTCACTTGACTCATCAATTTGCTCTTGTTTCGATTATCTGAGGTTTGATTTTTTTGGGGGCAGGCACTGTCACTTGATGGCATCTGATTCGAAAAGCTACGCAAGGAGAGATCGTCTTCTTGAAATTGAGGTAGCATCTCAAAAACGGTTTGAAGATGAAGATGTATTCAAAGCTGAATCTCGTGAGAATCTTCCAAAGCCAGGAGAAAAGTTCTTCTCCACTTTTCCTTTCCCGTATATGAATGGTTATCTACACATTGGCCATGCCTTTTCACTCTCCAAAGTTGATTTTGCTTCTGCTTACCATAGACTTAGAGGTGCCAATGTGCTTCTTCCTTTTGGTTTCCATTGTACTGGTATGCCTATTAAGGCTTCTGCGGATAAGCTTTCGCGTGAGATTCAACAGTTTGGTAACCCTCCCGTGTTCACTGCTGAAGATAACACTAATGTTGTTGAAGTTGTGGAAGAGAGCAGTGATACACCGGCTTTACCGGATCAGTTTAGGGGAAAGAAGTCTAAGGTGGCTGCGAAATCTGGTGGACAGGTTTATCAGTGGGAGATTATGCGTAGTTTTGGTCTTACGGATAGTGAGATAGCAAAATTTCAAGATCCTTATGAATGGTTGTATTACTTTCCTCCTTTGGCTGTTGAAGATCTTAAAGCTTATGGATTGGGTTGTGATTGGAGGCGGTCGTTTGTCACCACTGATGTTAATCCTTTTTTCGATGCCTTTGTGAGGTGGCAGATGCGTAAGTTGAAATCGATGGGAAAGATTGTTAAAGACTGTAGGTATACAATATTCTCACCTTTAGATGGACAGCCTTGTGCTGATCATGACCGTGCTACTGGGGAAGGTGTTCAGCCTCAAGAGTATACGCTCATAAAGATGGAAGTAGTGAAGCCATTTCCTCTGAAACTGGGTCCTTTGGAAGGAAAGAGAGTGTTTTTGGCTGCAGCTACTTTGAGGCCTGAGACTATGTATGGACAAACAAACGCTTGGGTACTGCCTGATGGGAAATATGGAGCCTATGAAATAAATGAAACTGATGTCTTCATCCTTACTGAGAGAGCTGCATTCAACCTTGCGTACCAGAACCTCTCAAAGATCCCTCAGAAGCCTTCCTGCTTGGTTGAGCTGACTGGGTATGATCTGATTGGACTCCCTTTGAGGTCTCCTCTGTCAGTGAACAAGATCATCTATGCTCTGCCCATGTTGACCATTTTGACCAACAAAGGTACTGGCATTGTCACCAGTGTCCCTAGTGATGCCCCTGATGATTACATGGCCTTACATGATTTAAACAAAAAGCCTGCTCTTCAAGCCAAGTATGGTGTGAAAGATGAGTGGGTACCCTCTCTCTCTGATATCGTACCGATTATCAACATTCCGGAATTTGGGGATAAGGCTGCTGAAAAGGTCTGCTTGGATCTGAAAATTAAAAGTCAAAATGATAAGGACAAGCTTGTAGAGGCTAAGAGGTTGACTTACCTGAAAGGGTTCACCGAAGGAACCATGCTTATTGGAGAGTTTGTTGGTAGGAAAGTTCAAGAAATCAAGCCCATTATCAAGACAAAGCTCATAGAGACTGGCGAGGCAATCATATACAGTGAACCTGAGAAGCCGGTGATGTCAAGATCGGGTGATGAATGTGTTGTGGCTCTTACAGATCAGTGGTACATAACTTACGGCGAATCAGAATGGCGGAAAATGGCTGAGGAATGCTTATCAAAAATGAATCTCTACTCTGATGAAACAAGGCATGGCTTTGAGCACACTTTGAGCTGGCTCAATCAGTGGGCTTGCTCACGGTCTTTTGGTCTAGGAACTCGTATTCCCTGGGATGAACAGTTCCTTGTGGAATCCTTATCTGATTCATCTCTTTATATGGCCTATTATACAGTTGCCCATATCTTTCACGACGGAGACATGTATAAAGGTAGCAAGTCTTTGATCCGCCCTCAGCAGATGAATGATGAAGTTTGGGAGTATCTCTTCTGTGATGGCCCGTATCCAAAATCATCTGATATTCCATCAGCTCTCTTAAGAAAGATGAAGCAGGAATTTGATTACTGGTACCCGCTAGATCTTCGAGTTTCAGGAAAGGATCTGATTCAGAATCATTTGACATTTTTCATCTACAACCACACTGCACTAATGGCGAATCGTAACTGGCCACGTGGCATCAGATGTAATGGTCACATTATGCTGAACTCTGAAAAAATGTCAAAGTCAACTGGAAATTTCAGAACCCTGCGCCAGGCTATTGAAGAATTCTCTGCTACTGCTACAAGGTTTTCTTTGGCTGATGCTGGTGATGGCGTTGATGATGCAAATTTTGTATTCGAAACTGCAAATGCTGCAATTTTGCGGCTGACGAAAGAGCTCACATGGATGGAAGAAGTTCTGGCTGCTAAATCTTCTTTGAGAATGGTCCCTCCATCTACATATGCTGATAAAGTGTTTGAAAATGACATGAACATTGCTATCAGATTGACTGAAAAAGCGTACAACGATTGTTTGTTCAGGGAGGCACTTAAGAATGGGTTTTACGACTTACAAGCTGCTCGAGATGAGTATAGACTCTCTTGTGGTAGTGGTGGCATGAACCATGACTTGATACTGAAATTTATGGATGTGCAAACCCGCCTCATTGAACCAATCTGTCCCCAGTTTGCAGAACATGTTTGGAGTAAACTTTTGAAGAAGCAAGGTTGTGTGGTAACAGCAGGATGGCCAACATCAAGTGAGCCAGATTTGGTTCTCAAGAGTGCTAACAAATATTTGCAAGATTCTATAGTCTTAATGAGAAAGCTTCTACAGAAACAGCTCTTAGGTTCCAAGAAAGCTGCTAAGAAAGGTGTTCAAGTAACAGCAGTGCCAGAGGGGAAATTAAAAGGCCTTGTATATGTGAATGAGCAATTTGATGGATGGAAAGCTCACTGCCTCAAGATTCTGCAAAGCAAATTTGACCAACAAACCTGTCGTTTTGCACCTGATGCAGAGATACTCGCAGAACTAAGGGAGATATTACAGAAGGAGGGACAAGCAGAAAACTTTAAACAAATTCAGAAGCTTTGCATGCCTTTCCTTAAATTCAAGAAGGACGAGGCAATATCTATTGGCGCTCAGGCTTTAAATTTGAGGTTAACTTTTGGAGAGATTGAAGTCCTTAAGAGTAACATGGACTTGATCAAGCGGCAACTTGGTCTTGAAGAGGTTGAAGTATATTCTGCAAGTGACCCTGATGATGTTTTAAAAGCTGGTCCACATTCTTCACTGCTGAATCAGAACCCTCCATCTCCGGGAAATCCAACCGCCATCTTCGTGAGCAGGTAAAAGCTACTTATTTCATTTCATTACAATTGCTTCCTAATAGAAGCAGCATGGATACTCTTTTTTTTTGTTTCTCGTCAACTAAACTGAACTCTTTACTGCTCCAGCACAAGCGTTTCCCCTCCGGTCTGAAGAAAAGCTTGGGACATAATTCAATTACAAGTCAAAGAGGTTGAAGGATTGGTAGTTTGCAGGATTTTTAGTAATTTATACAATTTAGACTTTGATAGTTTAACTGTTTTGACTTCTTTACTGTTTTTTTTGCCCTTTTATTTCTGGTACATTGTGTAATAAGATCATCTCTTCTTTCTTATCGATACAACAATATCCTTGTTTCAATTTGCTTATTTGTACTGCTCTTTTCCTTATCTTTGCAGGGCCGAAACAAAGTTGTCAATGGTCTTTTATAGGAACACTTGGTAAGCAAAAGGGTGATTAGGTTAGATTGTCAAAGATGAGTCAGTTTGGAAATTAAATGAAAACTAGAGACGATATGAAAATTTAACTATTTAACTAGTTTGGCATATGATATTAGCTTATGTAAACCGTTGATTAATTTTGGTTTTTGGTCAGAGTGTATTGGGAAAGAGGAATATATTCTCACTTTAATCCCCGAGTACTGTATACAAATCTTATTACCTCTTTAAACGTATATATATTGTCTATGGTACTGTTACATCAATTAACACCTCTCTATTGTCTATGCATCTTAAACTCTTAAGATGAGATATATTGCACATTTACAAGGCAGTAAAAAGTTGTGAAGTCTCCTCATCAATGAACACCAAAGATTAGCCACAGATCGAGAACACCATCGTTCAATCAGTGGATTAATGGGACACAAATTTACATACAGAACACAGCAATCAGGATTTTATGCTCCAGATTGGACTCGATTTCCGATGTTGAGGATTCTCGATCGAATAAACAAGAAGGGCTCCATCTTTTGTCCCTGCTAAGAAACACTCTTCCTGAGTTACAGTCAGAGAGGTGATTACTTTCCCTGCTCCGTTATACCGTCTTACTACTTCAAGTGTGTTCATAGATCGCACAATTATTTGTCCTTGGTCACCGGCACTGACCAAGAACTCTCCACACTTACTAAGTTCAAGACAGTTGATTCGACCATTTGACTCGGAGCTGGCAAGATGTTTTCCATTAATGGAGTAGAGGTGCAGACTAAGATCATCATCACCATACAGCACAATCCGTCCATGGTGCGATGCAGCAAGCTTTGACACAGCACTACCTGAAGGATGTTTTAAAGATCTTATGTATCTTCCTTCCCGTAATGTGTGGAATACACAGGTTCCATCTTTTGACCCACTGATGACTATATCAAGATCAGTGCTGACATATAAGCAGGTTATTATATCATCGTGACCACAAAGAATATGAGAAGGAGCATCAGCTATGACGATATCTTTCCGCAGTACTTCTGCATGCACATTTCTAACTCTCTTTTCAGGTGTTCTCAAACGGAGAATATCCCACACCATCACAGTCGTATCATAGCTACCAGTTGCAAGGATACTCGAATCAGCAGTCACTGCAGCATCAACAGTATATTCAGTAACGCATGAGTAGCTTGGGGATATAGCAAACCATGAAATATGTAGACCTGGTTAACGATAACTCTATTTGAATGAACAGGTTTAATTAACTAGGTTGTGGGACTGAGTGGTTTTGCGAGTCCAATTCATGTTATTCGTCACCATAATTCCAGATTGGAACCTATCCTAGAAACCTAATATTCGCTAGATTCTTTCCAAGCATCATACAACAGAAGCTCATCTACATTATCATATCTAAGAAAGTAACATGTTCAACCAGGAAAAGGAAGCAGAAGACAAAAGAGCATACCTGCAACACAACTTACAACATCTTTATGATGTCGGATGCTCTGGACTACTCGCCCATCAGTCAAGGATATGACATGAAAACTGTTCTCCCAGTTCCCACATGAAACCAGAAAGTTTTCCAGTGGTGTTTGTATTGCGGCAAAACACTGTGATCCAAGTTCAACATTGTCTGCCAGGGGACTTCCAATATTACGGGGAGAGAGAACATCAGAACCAACCCCAAAGAATGGATCCTGCAGTGACAGACGCCTCAATTGAAGTTTTATAATATAATATCGAACTGAAAGAAACCAAATAGATGATACCGAACATACCTGAGAGCTAGAAAAAGTAAAATTTCCACCAGAATGTAGTTGAGTTGTCAACCATATCTTGACTGACAAAGTGAGACCCTGGTTAACGAGAACTATATTTGAATCCACTACACCAACATATAGAACTGCTGATGGGGGATGAGTGGTAGCGGGAAGGATAGAAGACAAATTAATGGAAGCAGGCGCAAAGTACAACGGATGTGCGATTGGAATAGGTGGCCCTCTCCTCGGATGTTTCTTCCGGAAGATTTGGATTGGAGTTTGACCAAAATTAGCGATTTGATCTTCGATTGCTGATATTTGCAGTTCATCTTCCATATTTTCTACGTCAACAGCACCTTCATATGTAAGGTAATAAAAGATATTTGCTGCCTGCAGTATAAAATACATAAACAAAAACGGAAGCTTCAATTACATATTAACAAAAAGAGACAATCTTATGAGATATGAACTACAACCAGTAGCTGGCAAGAAATAGAGGTAGTGTTCAAAAAATTTTCAAGATTACCTCCACAGCTGGTTTGCCACGCTGTTTATGTCCAAATATCAAATCAATCCAATCATGGAGATGTGAGCTAACATACTCACTCTCTAGGGCTTCTCTATTACGAGCAATGAAGATCTCTGGAGAACCCTGCATATATAATTCGAGACAAAGTTGCCATGGAGATAAAACAACAGAAGAATGTAAGAATGGAGGTATATTGAGGATGTCTGGAATCTGAACCCATCACTACAATTCCTTAGCGCCAAAACACCACCAAAAGAAAATTTTAACATTAGTTTGTTACTGTACCTCACTAATCTCCATATAATGATAGATCCTATAAATGGTCTCCTTCATAAAGAACCAAACATAAAGATGTTTTCCATATCACAAGATTGGGTAGCCAAACACTAAATGAAATAAAGTACTCTTAGGAATCACATGTGTCGTAACATATCCAGTTGTCCCACCAAACTCCAAAAGCTAATTCAGGGCTCAATTAGAAATCACCCAGTAAATCATATATGTGAGAAGTATACCTTAGCCCATGGAGGTAAACAAACATCTCCAAGAGGGTCACCGTCTTGTTTTACTCCAAGATGGTAAGAGTTAGAATTCACCAGAAATTCAGGCATGTAAAAGAACTCAGGGATCAATTCTTTTACATCGCTTGTATTGGACAGGCAATTCCGAAATGACCCATCAATACTTTGGAAAAGACGATCTGCGTGATCAAATTTACCACCCTGGCCACAGTTGGAATTATTTAGTGAATATGTCTGTATTCACCTTTTTCATTATATATTTCAAAACAGCCTTAATGCATATACATAAGTCTGCTATTGGTTAAAGTTGGAAACAAATACCTGCAGACTACGATGAAGGGATGTAAACGGCTCTAACCTCAAAAGGTAATACAACACACTTCCCATACTTGAATAATGGGACCCGTAATAGAAACTACATTAAGTTCATAAACAAAAATTACTAACGTGAAAGGGGAAAAGTATCTCTTCATTATATAAGATATGCCTGCAATGTACCTAGGTATGTCTGGATCAGAGAAGCTGTGATATCTGTCCTCAAAAATCTGTCACAAAATAAATCATTGGTAATAAATTCTTGCCACTAATCTCAGAAACGAAATACATGCCGTTACTTTATACTAACCTCAAACCTTCTTGTATCTAAAGCTCCAACCGGTTTAGAAAGATCACGAAAGGTAGATGCTTTGCTAAAATCAAGAGTCTCAGACGAGTAGTCAGCTATCACCCAGGGAAAAACAGGATACTGAGTCAAATCATTATAAGATCTGCCTGCAAGAGTGTTGAGAATCATCAAGTATTCAAAGTTTGTAATCTCTCTCCTTCTCCATCTGTCTCTGGCTGTTTCTGCCATCTCCATTGCTACACGTCTGTCAACAAACGAAATCATTGCGGTCCTGTCCCTAGCAACATTCTTTGGAAACAGGAATTCATTCCTGGTAGAAACTATTAACATCCCGACCTCCTTTGCATTCTTTTGCGATGCAAAATTTAGAAATACTGGGGGCACAGATTCCTGGAAGAAAATCTCCAGCGCTGTGTATTGAAGCAAATACCGCGTCCAGTGAACACTTTTCACCTATCAACAGCACATCCATGAAACATATCAAATACGTTTTTGATGTCAAAAAAAAAAAAAAAACAGAAACATCAAATACGCTGAAATGATGCATCAACTACCAAATTAGTTTGATATTTATTACCTTCCCCATTTTCCATCTTCTGTGGCGCTTAACCTTTTTTAAGGATTTCTGATTGCTGCTTTCTGATTCCAAATCACTCTCATACGGTGAAGACAATTTAACATGGTTCTGCTTGTTTTCAGGCTTTGTTACATCACTACCCTTTGAAGTGCTGAAGTTCTTGAAGACAGCTGATCCACCAGTTCCTTCCACCAAAAATTCCCCAGAGAAATGCAAAACATTTTTCATAACTGCTAACCGACCAGCCAGTTTCCTCTTTGGAGTTATAAGAACACAAGGAACTGATGTCAAAACCTGAGAAATAAAGCGAAATCATGTTATACGTAAGCAAATATATTGTCTACTCCATCAAATCACTGAAATATGTACCTCGCTAGTATCAATTTCTAGAGAAGAGGCATCTACTTTATCTTGTACGACATCCTTGAGACCACTGCTGGTTCTTACAAGCTCAGAGAACTGGATATCTGCAGAAGTATCTAAGAAACTTTCCTCAGTTTGACTATTTTCATTCTCACAGGATTCTAAGCCACCCTCATCAGTTATCCTGCGAATCCCTTTTAGTAAAAATCTCTTCATCTGTTCAGGTATATGTATCACACCAGACTTGCTTTCACTGATAACGTTTGAAGTCTCATTTTCAGTGGCAGTGGAAGTAGAAGGTGGATGGCACAGCCTTTCGTCAAAATGATAATTCCGTCTCAACTTTGGTCTACGCCTCCAAGAATCTTCTGTCCTGTCGAGTTTCCAGTGGTTTAAAATGTTATTAGGAAAGGGAGTTGCAGACCAAGGACCTCTCTCATCCATCAAAGATCGCAGCATGTGAATCCATTTCTCAGTAACATTTTGCTGTTGCTCTTCATGGCTTAATTGTACTGCACCTCGTCTGTTTTCATCCCATGAAAGAACAGTTTTTAGAACGTTTTGCAGCTCATCATCAAAAGCTTTCTTGCTGTTACATTCTAAAGATAATGTTTCATTATTCCTTTCACCAAGGACTTGCACTTGACGAGTACGATCAGATATCAACGTTTTCATGTATGTTTTTTCATCAGTGACTGCCGAAAACACACGATCTTTGTGGATAAGATTCTGGATAGAGCCCATTTCTTTGAAGATACCACCAGAATCAGAGCTGTCATCCTTACCCATACCACTGGTGGCCAAGATGGACTTTCCACAACTTACAGTTTCACGTATCAGGTGCGATATGACATGAAAACGAGCACCGTCGTCTAATTTTCCATACTGGGATCTCACATATAGCAAACACCCAATAAAGAGATGCAATCTGCTCTTACTTTGTTCATCATCGGCAGCTAAAAAGGAAGGCAAGAGTGAGGTTACCTGCTGTACACATCTAGTAGCTTTTTCCAGCGAAGACATACATAGATAAAGGGTGACAAGCCTAAACACGATTCGCGGGCATTTCTCCCCCCTTAGAAGCATAGCTTTATCAACGTTTCTGTTCATTTTTCCACTCAATGCACTGCCAATTCCTCCAGACACAACAACTGCGGCCATTTCAGCAGCTGGAACATTCAATGATTCTACTAATCCTCTTGCTCTCTGGCCAATAGAGGGACCAGTAGCTGAAGCTCTGGGAGACATCTTCACTGGACTCCTTCCATTAATATCACATATTATTCTCCACAAATTGTCATACAAATTCCACCACCTTTCATTGGTCATAAGTTCAGTTACTGTGGTGCAAGACTGCTGACTTTCTGAGTCTCTGGAAAAGAATAATAAAAATAACATTATCAACAAGCAAGCAGGAAAATTTAGCAGTAAATATTAAGGATCAGTCACTGAAAAGCTTTCTCTTTTAAACAATGTACTAGAGTGTACTATGTCTGTTAAAGCACTTCTTATAAGATAAACATATAAAAAAAAATTGAAAATGCAAAGAGCAGAGAAGAAAGAAACCAAGGAATAGGCTTTCTTTTACATAGAAAACACAGCCTCATTTACCAATCTTGCATGTGATTTTTTTTTGGAAGGTCAGTTATGTTTCTCAACAACAAAATTATAAGTCAAAAGTGATCCTACCCATACATGTATCCTATACTTGATTTCAATGGGTACAAAGTTAATCACATAGGAGATGATTGCATATCTTGTTACTGTCTTATACAGTTTATCATGTCCGTATATTTCGTTTATAAACACTTTATACAAGAGCGGTGGCACCAAAATAAAGATGCCAGTAAAATGAAATCAAGAGAGAGCATACCTAGAGGTTTCTTCCGTCAAAAATCGTAGGAAACTCTCGTCTAAACCCAAACTGTGATCCTGACGGTTTTCAAGTTGTAATAAATCCTCTGAAAAATCAGTACTAATTGCTGGAAACTGCAAGGAACACATTGGCCATTAAAGTTCCTATATATAAAGTAAAGCACCTATACGCTTTTATCAGCAAAAGGAATCTCGATCAAACATCTTATTAGCTTAATTTGACCTTAAATAGAATAAAGTTATCTGAGTTTAGAGAGAGTAAGTGAGCTTTAGTTAATCCAAGATGTTTCACTGAATAATTTAACTAACTACCTTCACCACCCTGACTGATTGTTCATAGCAAGTATAGGGAATGAAATAATGGAAAGAGAAGTTACTCTAGGTAATCTAATCTGCACCAAACATCAACCTGATTTAACAATTCTGGAAAACTACGAAAATACCAACCCATAAAACCGCAACCAAAACTCCATAAATCCCAAGCAACAGGTAAGATGAGAAGGGAGTCTCACAAGATTTTGCAGTGTGTAAAGATGGATTTAGTACAATTTAGTTCAACAATCAACTGCATGATAAGAATGAGAACCCAAAAATAGGTAGGTCATACCAGGAGCCTACTGCCAAATTCACGGACCAGCATCTCATCGACGAGCCTTAAGAGATACAGCACATTGTCACGACATGGGTGCGAAAGGAAGATATTATCTTCAGAAGAGAGTTCCACCAAACGCTGAATCAAGTCCTCGTAGAGATCACGGAGAAAAGACCGGTATGGGACATCATTCTGTGATGATATAGAATAAGCACAGAACAATAACAAATTTGTTCTAAGGTATAAGAAAGAAAATCGGTTTAATTAACTTACATCCTCACTCTGCAAGAGTATGAAATTCACAGTTTCCTCTAGCTGCTGCCAACCTCCCTTCACAGATAAAATATAGTGGCAAAGAACAACACAAAAGAGACCCCTAACAAAGTGTTGCTCATTTAATGCCAAGTCATCATGATTAAGCAACTCAGATTTGTAGTCTTTTATCACATCAAGTTTCGTTGACGCTGATAACCATGCACTCCATCCAAATTCCTACACATAACATTTTGTATTTTAATTGCCATTTTAATACTTGCATATCTAAAATTTTCAAACATAGGTGTCTATACCATCAAAGCTTCGACATTCATAGGATTTGAATCAAGAAGGTCCAGTATGTCACTGATTATTTTCATTCGAGCTAATCCATCGTCGCAGCCGGAGAGGAATTTGAAAATAAAAACAAAAATTTGCGGAAGAAAAAAGTGAGAGTTGCTTGGTTTGCTTCTATGCTTATCAACCTGATTGTGTTTCTGCAAAACCTACAAGGAAAAAAAAAAAACCATATGATCTTCCAACAATATTTTCTGGTAAGTTGAGAAAAAAAACAAAAAAAAAATGATTGATAAAAATTAGCACTGTTGAGCTGATACCTGTTTGGGGCTGGCACCACCAAGAAGAACATCGAACAAGGTTGCTCGCAAGTTATCTGTCTGAGGATATCGGAAAAACCTATCAGACATGGCCAAAAAAATTGGTTGCGTTCTAGCACCAATTTTCTTATGCCCTTGTGATAGAGATTTAGTTCTCCCAACAGCAATATTGAAAAATCTAGGTCCTTTTTTCTCCAAAGGTACATCATAAAGAAGCCTTCCAAGGAACTGCAAGCTTAGTAACCTTATAGGTTCGTAATCCCTGCCAAACCCAAAATGTGCAGATCTGTGAGCGAGATTGTGTATGCCTCATAAAATAAAGGAAACAGTTTTCCCAGATCTAGTCTAATGACAAAAACTTTTCAATAGTTTACAACAGACCATGACCAAACATTGCTTCAGCTAGGAAAGCCCACTGTCAACTCAATACAACAAGTTTCCTTTACAAGAAAAGGAATGAATGCTCACAGAAAAACTTGATGTATATCCAGGATTCCAGCAGGAACACAACACATCAATATGTTTACCATATGAGAAAAAGCAAAGACGATTTTGTTAAGAATAGGGCTTTAGGGCTTAGGGCAACTAGTGTACACTTTGATTCAGCAGCCACCATATTTTCAACATAGTTGATGGTTAGCAAATACTTAACTTGTAATAAAACGAAAGAAAACATGCACAGATGACGTTTGAGCCTTTACCCTAGCAAATAAGCCAGGGTCTTGTCAGCATTAAAATGTTTTCAACATACATAACAGAGGAATATCTATTTCTGCAAATAAACTATATATTTCAACTAAAATACTCCATTGATGTACAATAAATCCCCTTCTGAAATTTGTGTAACACGAAAACAATGATGGCTTTGCAGAAAACAGCATAGTCACCCAGATTTGCAAAATTCATCTATACTTGGAATCACCATATGTACTAACCCAACCACAACACATGTGAAAGTTGGTAAGATAACAAAAACTTACCTCTGAAGAAGATTCACAAAAATTTGACATCCACCGATAAGATTAACTTGCTCAAGAAAAGAAGCAAGGACTGATGTTTGAGATATGGCACGGATAACCATATGCAGAACATCTTCGATGCATGCTACATCCTGGCATGTCTCAAAAAATGCAATCAAAGCTTTTACGTCCCCTGATGTGATATTCTGCCTGAAAAACAGTGGAAATTTTGAATAAAATTTCCCAGAAATTACAAGGACTTGAGTAAAAGTTTGAAAAAATTATCCTATCATGTACTTTAAGCTACAGAAAAGGGATATAAAAAAATTATTTTACAGTGGATGACATGCCTCAGACTCATTTCACCTAGGCTCAGCAAAAGGAGACGAATTTTATGAATTTCATCTCTACTTGGTCTTTCTGCAATAGTACTTGCTGGATGCATAAGAGGCTTGCTTCCTTTACCAGAACGGTATCTTTCAGATTCCCAGTAAAAATTCCATACTGTGTCAATAACTCTTGGAAGTCGACAAAGGCTTCCCAGAAGTCGTGGATCATTATCTAGCTGTTGGATGAGAAACATGTAAAGTTCACGCTGCACATTATAGGCCGCATGGAGCCAAATGTGAGGATTAAGGAAAATGCTAGATATAGCATCCTCCACAAGCTGCTCAGCAAACCCTGGATAGAGGGAAAAAAACAAAAAGAATTTTAAAATAAACCAGCCTGTAATCTATAAACAATTTTAATACTGAAATAGCAAACGAAGAAAGGCTAGAATCCAACTAAATGTACTAGCTGCGACAAAAAAATATATGAACAAAATATAAGAAAAAAATCCAATGATTTGAAAAAAAAAGGTATCCACTTCATGTGTAAAAACAACTGCAATATATGGTACCAGAAGTGATGCATAGCTGCAGAATAATCAAATGAGGAATTTACAACACGTACCAGAGCTTGAAATAACATTGAACAGGTGTTTCAAGGATGAAAGCGTCTCTAGATTGAGTTGCTGCGGTTGAATAGACTGTAACAAAAATCCTAGTATTGGGAATCCAGAGAGAAGATGCATCTGTTGCTGATTTGCTGGATTTTCATCCAAGACAGAAGCAATAAGTTCAATAACCTCTGCTGTCATACGCTCTTTTGTAGCAGGCATAGCTGAAGTTTCCTCTTTAGGTGCTTCACTTTCACATCTATCAGATTGTGTAATCAAAGGAAAGAAAACAGATATCCCTCCAACACAGTAAATTATCTGCTGGAGCAAGCGCCGTGAGCATAGCTGAGTACCAACCATAATATCGGCCTCAAATGCGAGCCTTTCTTGTAGATGATCTGACACCCGAGACACATTAAACAATCTCCTACCATCGCTCGCCTAAAAGTAGAAAACGAAAGTTTTTTGGCTTAAATTGGAGAAAGGAAGTTCCTAGTAAAGACGGCATAAATTCAAAGAAGTGGTTAAAAGGATGTATCACCTGTGCATTAAGTCCAAAGGAAACCTTAGATGCAAGCCCATCTTTTCCATCAAGAATACCACTAGGAAATGAATTATCAGAAAAGGGACCAGTCATCTCATTTTCCAAGAATGCATACATATAGCTTGGTCCTAGCGAATAAATTGCCTGAACTTGCTCGGAAGACAAGGTATCATTAAACAAGTATACGGGTCCGATCTGGCCAAAAAATGGGAACACATCTCGGATGGATTCCAGGCCATCATTATCTTGGATATGTGGCAACGTGATTCTTGTACCAATTAAGCAGCTGGTAAGTACATCAGTAACTTTGGGATAGCTGAAACATAAGATAACGAAATCAAATACTGTGCAAATAGAAAAAATAAAGCATCCATACATTACTCAATGTGTCTTGTCAATAATTCCATGTATATTACAACAAGCCCTTCAACAAATTAGTACAAAAAAATCTATGTGGAATCACCTGCATCTTTCAGATGACACAAGATCCCCGTCAACATAACACCTCAGGATGCTTCCACCCCAGAATGCTCTTCCAATACTATGAGATACACTAATAAATTGCCATTTCTTACAGACCAAACTAGCATCCACATTTACACATTGCCGTTTCAGATTCAGTGACTGTAAAAAGAGAAATTGTATTAGGGGAGGCATAAGAAATTTAAAGAATGAAGAAACAATAGAAAAGTTATGTCATTGTTTTACAACATAAGATAGTCCATCCTTGCCAATAGCAGCAAAGCAACCCTTTCCATTTTTTGACATAAAACTGAAGATACCCATTTTCCCATCTCCAGGAAAGCTTTCTACCCTAAGCCAACAGCAAAAGGAAAACCCCTTATTCGCAGGCCACTGGACAGGTGTTCTGATTACAATGCCCTGCAAATGAAAAATAATTCACAAAAAAGGTAGGAAGTGAGAATCAAAAAATAGTCAGAGCTTGTCTACTCACCAAGAAAAGTGTAACACATTAGCATTAATATCTCCAATAGGGTACCACCGTTTCTTGGCTTCAAAATTTTTAAAGCTTTCCATCTCTATAAAGCCCCCAAGATGTCTAAAGATTTACCACTTATCCTTGCGGCATGTTCAAATACAGGTACGACAGCGTAAATTATAAACTGGAAACTGATTTCATCCCAAAGAAGCTTTAGATAAATGATTCTCTTATACTTTCTCTCACCAAGTTGTAGAAGTACTATAGCACACATACTTTAAGCATGAAAAATTTCTCAAATGGGAGAAAGACTTACAGAGTCAACCCCATTCATGTCAAAACAGCCTGTTGGTCCTTTCTCATTCAGCATTGACAACAAACAAGCCAATAACAGTGAGCGGTATCTCTGTTGATTGCCCACTCTTTCACCCCGAAGAAGGGCAAAGATCTTACGTATATCCTTCCCAGAAATACTGTGGCCACCTATTGTCTGAGTTAGCTGTGTTATTTTCAAGATAACACTATCATCATCTTCCACAGAAAACCAATCGAGAAGAAGGTGAAGCATTCCTGCCCGAACACATGAAGCACGATTCGATATGGAATCCCTAAGGAGTTGCTGAAACAAATTTAGCCCATAACACTGCAAAGACTCACTGCTCTGCCAAATCATACAACTCCACAGTAAGGATATATCCCAAAAAGATTATGGGAAAAGTCAAATCCAAGTATCGAGAATTGCACCAACCTTCTGAAGTACATTTAAGTAAAGTATGATAACATCTTCATTCTGAGTAGAAAAATCAAATTACACATGAAAACAGGACAATATAATTAGACAGATTGAACTAGGTAAAAAATAAGATAAGAAACGAATCATTAACTGATAAATTAAGAAAACTACATCACCTTTATAAGAGCACTGCCTTTATCATCAAATTTTCCATCAACAAGCATATCAAGTAGTGCATCTAGGAGCCTTTGGGTAGGTTTCCATTGGAAGAAATCCAACAATAAGCTTTGCAGTGTCTGATAACCCTTGCCAGCAAGGGATTTAAATGCAAACTGAAGGGCACAGGAAAGCAGTGGCAAAAACTAGTTATACTAGTGCAAGAGACCTTTAGGTTCAACTTAACTCAAAAATTCTTCCAAAACGATTTTAAAATCCATGTGTCTTTTGTTCTACTATCTGACTATTTGAGATAAAATTTCACTTCCAGGATTTTTTGTTTTCACTATTACTTCAGTCCTGAATCAATTTAAGTAACGTTCACATATAATCCTGGAAAAAGCCTTATCTAGATGGATAATGAGAGGTATGATGTCTGTATTTTTCTAACACGGTAAATATGCTACAAAAAATCTACTGCTTCCATGAACCCCATGTTTTTTCACATCCCAAGGTGATAAGTGAACAAGCCATTTTTAAGCGAAGAGTAAAAGAAAAGAAGAATCACCTTTGAGACATCATTATTTGCAAGCAGAGAAGTTAGAGTTTGCAGGACATTTAAAACCAACTTCTCTCCATTTGCTTCATCGAGATTACCATTTAAGAGAGAGACAATGTGCAAGAAACACTCCCCCTCACGGAATAGGGCTTGGTAATACTGAATTGGCGAAACAATAGAATAGATAAATTAGAGGAAGTTACCAAATAAAAATAAGCAGCTACAGCAAGAATAGATGATGCCGAACAGAAGTTACAAGCATTCTGTAACAAACGTAGAGTCATACCCTTGAATCAGTCTTAATCAATTCCCTCATTCCCGCCAATAGATCGACAGATAAGTCAACAAAATCATTTTCTCTTTCCTTCACTTGAGTGAAAGTTTCTAGATATTTGGAACACACTTGCAATTTTGCACTTTTGTCTTCCTCACACAAAGGCGTGATCTGAAAATTTGGATAGTAAATCCTATTAATTCTCCTTAAGAAGCTGAAAGATCAATAGAAGTACAGTAAAGACTAATAAGTACTAATTTGAAAGAGATACCTTCATGAGATCAATAATGTGTTTCATCACATTGTTTCTTACAGCTTTTTCCCAAAATAGCTCAAAAAGACAATCAACACAAACGGAGCTTCG
Source organism: Cardamine occulta (assembly GCA_028015245.1). NCBI lineage: Eukaryota > Viridiplantae > Streptophyta > Magnoliopsida > Brassicales > Brassicaceae > Cardamine > Cardamine occulta. The sequence goes on from CM051368.1 coordinate 4,050,485, forward strand.
CAAAACATATGTTTTTGCATCATCTGTTGTTGAGAAAAACTCCGTGAAAATCCCCATACATGATTCCACGCATTCAAACCAACAATCCTCTGTATGACTTGAATCAGACTTCTTATGTGGTGAATCAACTATAACTCGACTGTCCCTACTTTCTACTAAAGGGCTAACACACCCAGACTTCCTACTTTCCTTGGCCTGAATACAAGCCAATCTGAGCACACGACAGGGTCCATTCAATGCCTTAAAAGAGAGTTTATTTTCATGTGAAAGCTGTAACGAGCGTAACAGTCGCTGTGAAAGACCGTTTGCTATCCTGGGTGTAGATACAGACTGCTCAAGAGCATCTAAAAGTACAGATACACTGGGCTGCAATCACAAAAACTATAATTCATGAAAGCCCTCAAAGAGAAGCACAACACAAAGAAACAAGCAGTTGCAGCTAGTCAAAAACTTAAGCTTCATCAATCTATATCATAAAACTAGCTTGAAAGACATAACTTCTCAAACATCAAAAACGCTCTTTTATGAAAGTAACATTTAACGAATCAAAGGACACTAAAGCAAAGCTAGAACGATCACAGAAAATTAGCCACTAGCAATGGAGAAGCAAAGCAACATGATTGTGACATTTTTTTGTTAAACATTTGATATGATTCTAAGGAAATAAGAACTTCACTTGAACTAAACCCCAAATTCTTATCTCATTTCCAAACAATCAGAACACTAAAAGACTCGACGAGAACCAAAAGCATCCGAAAAATGGCATACCAAATGAGACGCAGTTGCATCAGAACTTGCAGGCGATTCTGCTACAGAGTCAGATTCCATTAGCGTAATCGGTTTCGTGTGCCAATGATCTGTTTCAAGATCTTCTACCCAACGGTTCGATCCTCCAAGAAATTCTCCAAAAATGGCGCATAACCGTTGTTTTGTTGGATTCAGTGCGAAGAGAAAAGCTTCGTTAATCAGCAGCTAAGAAACATCGGAGCATTTACCCCCAAATTCTGCAATCTGCAGAAACGAAAGAGTGCAGACAAGTATCTAGAATTTACAAAAGTGACTCCTCCGATTTGTTAAATGTGTTATAAATTCCTCCTTATATTTTTATATGCCAAACGTGGCCCATTTTCTTCATTAGGAAATGTTGTTAATGCTTTGTATAGTTAGTCCACCATCCTAGTTTCTTGTTTAGTGTACATGTTTTTCTTTTCCATAACCGAGAAGTTTTATGTCAAAGTCCATACATTTTTTTTTTTCTTGAACAGAGGAGAGTAAGTACTATGTTGTTAATGCTTTTTTCAAGAGCAGACCCACGTAATCTTTTTCATTTATATATAACTAAAGGTGTAGTGAATCGATTGTCAATTAGTCAACCATACCAAGTTCCAAGTAATGGATTTGGTCATCATCTCAGTTGTGCCATATATATGAATAATTCAAAGAGAATGGGCTATCATCAAGACCCATAACATGAGTTGTGTTGTTTGGCAGTTAAAGAAAGAAAAAGTTCAAATTCAAAGCATAAAAGAAATTGCAAATCCGATTTACAATAGGACTTTGAAGTCTACGTACAACAATGTAAATAAAAGGCAAGGTCAAGCCACAAAGATCATCACAAGTTACAGAAGCAAAAGAAACATAGCTTAAGAGTTTTTGAGTGGTCTTGTTCTTTAGCTTCAAGTCTTCTTAGGTTTCTTACCCTTGTTCTTCTTATCTCCGGTCTTGGTCTCATTAGGACAGAACAACAACAAGTTCACTTGTTTCTTCGTAAGGTACCTGAGATTAGAAACATAGAGATTAGTGAGATTGAGTGAACCAAGATAATTTGTAAGAACCTAAACTTTGATTTTTTTATAGTGGATGTTTGCAAGAGTCGATCCTTGCACGAGACATACACTCTGGTTCGGAAGAGAACTCGTTAATTCTATGTTTCTTTTGATCCAACGAACTCACCATGGGTCTGATCACGTGAGTCAGGCCCGATCGAAACTTATTTGATGCCTAAAGCAAACCAAAAAATTGATGCTTCATACATCAAATTTTTTCAAGCGTAAAACCAAATCAAAACGACGTAATCTTTGAACATAGTTTGCCTAAAAAAAAAAACTGGAACACCGAAATTGGTTGAATCTTACCTCAAGGGACATTATAGCTTGATCCATTATGTTGTTGAACTATCAGTTTTTTAATTAAGTGAGAGAAAATCTGGAAACAAAAATGTTTAATTATACAACCTTTTGTATTTAGCAACCAATTGACAAAAAGAATTGATGTCCAACGATTCAACAAACATGAAACATCAAACCCTTTTTCATAAATAATTTGGATTCATAATTATATAAACTATTAATTCAAACATCATAGCCCAAATTGTTCAGAATACCATGCAAAATTGAATAGAAAAATAAGTTATTAATCTAAACATTCACTTAAACTTACCAAGGGAAATCACAGTAAATCTCTTATTGATTCGATTTCCATTTGAGTGTATTGTCTATGGTCATGACACTGTAGATAGGAAGAATAACCAAGCACATGGGTACATAATGGTTTGAAAACATGCGGCTGATTCCATGGAAGGGTAGAACATATACTTTCATCTTGAATAGACATGCCGAGATCTAGATCCCTTGATTTGTTGAAGAGATTTTCCCAAAGTCCGACATTGCTATCTCCCAAAGTCCTAAGATTTTCATATTCATGATGATATTTTAAAAGCTGATCTCTTGCCTTATATTCAAAATGTTATAAAAAAAATGAAACTTATTCGTGGGTTCATTTACTAAGTGAATATGGAAAAGTACATTTATTTGTGGGTCCATTTACTAAGTGAATATGGAAAAGTACATTCTTTATATAGATTTTTGTTACTATTCGGATCGCAATGTACTTGTCTTGCACATCCATATTCTGAAGTGACTATAATGAATAGATTCAAATAAGAAATTATAAATCAAACATGTCCTAATTTAAGGAGTTTATTGGTTTATGAAATTTTAAGGATTTGAAAATCCAAATTAAATCATGTTTTATTGAATCATTGATTTTAAATTCCTTATCAAATTCATATGTTATTGAAATTATGCTTAGCGATTTCTAAATACTATTGAAATCCTAAGTTATTGGTTTAATGATTTACTTTTGAGTTTCAAAATGTACATTAGATTTTCATGGATTTGGAAGAAAACAATAGAAAGAGTGGCACCTATGGGGTAAACCATGTTATTTCAAAATCAGGCATGAACTTGGTTTACCCATGGATTTGATTCTTTATATTTTTCAGTTCCAAATTCAGTAAAATTCAATATGAATTTTGAAATCTAAAAATAAATTATTAAACGAATAACATAGGATTTTAACTAGTATATAAAAATCATTGAACGAAATAACACCTGATTTCGACAAAAAATTTTAAATCAATGACCCAATACAATATGATTGGGTTGTAAAAGTTGTAACTTTAAAATAGAACCTATTTAAATACTTAAAGCTTGATTTGTAAACAAATGCTATAAAAGTGCTTTAAGAGCTGTTGAAACCCATGTTCTAAAACGCGGGCGCCTAGGCGCTCTGCGGTAGCTTCCCGAACCGTTTTGGTCCAAATCGGTTGAGGTAGGCGGTCAACGAGTTAGACCCGAGTTACCGATTAATCGGCCGACTAATTAATTTTTTAATTTAATTTTTTTTAAAAAAATTATATATATATAAAAATGCATAATAACTTCAATATATATATATATATACAACATAATATACTTAATTTTAATATTAAAATAATAATATAATACATAAAAGTAACATATATACATATTTGACATAATATATTTAGTTTTTAACAATAAATTAATATAAAAACTAGTGCCCATTTAATGGGATTAATCGGGTAGGCGCTAGACCCACTCTCGCCGTCCGACTCACGCCTAACGAATTTCATAACCTTGGTTGAAACCAGTCACATGTGTTTGTTGTGCGTGTTTATGTTGTTTGAAATTCATTGATCAGTGCACATCCACAACTCTGCTTTGTGTATTATTTTTAGCTTAATCAAGAAACCTTAACAGATTTCAGAACATGACAGCTTCTTTTGCATCATTCATTGTCTACTCTATGGTATTGTTGTCACAGTTTCTTGATTCGAGTTAGCTTATGATTTCGAACAAACAAAAAGGAACCCCCCAAAAAAAATGATTAGTAACCAAAGTTTTATTATAATTATAGAGCTTTACATTGAACGAAGAGTTCGAATGGTAAATTGGAAAGTGAAGAATAAACACACACATAAGTAGTGAGTGATGGTTAGAGATTGAGCATTAAATGTTTTATTATCAGAAACGAAAGAGTGCAGAAAAATATCTAGAATTTACAAAAGCGATTCCTCTGTTTTATTAAATGTTTTATAATTCATCCTTAAAAATATATATATATATATATATATATATATATATATATATACTAGGTAATGTCTCACGCTTAAAATAAATATTATAAAATATATAACACAATATAACTATATATATATATGTATATATTAAAATATGTTTAGTTTTTTTATATTTCAGGTAAACAATTGTTGGTCAGATTAAATAATTTTTATATCGTCCAAGCGTAAACATTTTACGTGTAGTATGAAATATAATGTTAAAAATTCATGTTGTTTTAGTTTAATTTTTTTTTTGAACTAAACAAAGTTTATGAATTAGGCCAAACTGCTAGATTAACATACAAAATCTATGAAAATGTTTATGAATTAGGCCAAATTGTTAGATTAACCAAATCAAAACGACGTAACAACAAGTTTTGTTTCTATGAAAATTTTTGTTGGTTTTCAAAATCTTGTGGAAAAATAGTTTAATGGAAGGATTACAAAATTTTCAAAGTGATGGATGACGAGAGTTTACAAGTATCCGAGTCTTTACACATTCTATCAAACAGAGGTATTAAACACTCACATCGACTCCTAACAAAATGATTTACATAAACGTGAATATCAAAAATTATCGGCAATACTTCAATTTTCATGCTTATCTCCTTCTGCATTCCTAGATTGTGACACTTTTTTCTTATTCTAACTAAAAGGCTCCAAGCTAGGTCCATACATCCCTCTGAACCGAAGACCAGAGCATGTAGTATGGCTTCGCTCTTGATACTTTTTCAATAGAATTAACGATACTTGGTGGATAAAGCTCTTCACATCTTTTTCATTCTTCTTAATTACAACTCTATTACCAACCAGAATTCTTCATGCCTATCTCTATATGGACATTTTCTCCTTCTCCTATTCCTAGTCCGTGTCCATGATTTATTTGGCATAAATCCATGAGACTTTTTACCAAACCGATTAATTACTCTTACACAAGATAATATATATATATATATATATATATTGTATATTGATTTTGTATGTATATTATTATTTTATCAACCAAGGGTACAAATGGTTGCTTTGTAGATGAATAAGTTGAAAAAATTAAAAAAATATTTGAGTTGAATAAATTTTCTTTGTAATGTATTCCATTACAATATATTAATCTTTAAAACATATTACATAAATAAAACTATTTTAGTTTTCAATGACAATATCATCCCGTGTATAACACGAGTATTATCTAGTTTTATGTATTTTGCTAGAAAGTATATATATAGCAATCCTTAAAACATTTGTTACAGCGCAAAAACAACCATGATCAAAAGCAAACAAACCACCAAAACAAACTGGTATGAGTATTACACAGTAATACTACTTTCAGCTACAAAGACATCCTAGTTTTTCAGCTACACGGTAATAATAGCCAGAGTGGAATTTGCCCTTGATCAAAGGGAAAATAACATTTTTAACCTCAAAAGTGTTATATGCTAGCACTTTAAACCTCGAAAATATTACAATAACACTTTAAACCTTCAAACTATTTTTACTAACAGTTTAAACCTTCAAACTACGTACCGCGTTTACTCTGCCATAAAATTCTACAAAATAATTACCAAAAAACTAACGGAATTTCCTACGGTAATCTGACAAAAGTTTTAGATGGATTTTCGACAAAACAATTCCGTCGGCTATATCAATGTACTTATAAGAATGTTAATAAAACCTTATAAAAATTGTTTTATAAGGCTTTTTATAAAATCTTATAAAACCGTATAAAAACATTTATACGATTTTAAAAGGTTTAAAATTTTTATAAGAAGCATTATAAAACTGAATAAAAACATTCTTATAAAATTTTATAAGGTTTTATAATTTTTCTTATAAAAGTGGGGAAAGTATATAATTATAATTTAAGGGAAATTGGATATAAAGGAAAATGTTTTGGAGTTTGTTCATATATACATTTTTCTAACATTGTTTAACTACATTTTTCAAATAATCAAAATCCAAAAATGTCTTTGAATATGTAATTTCATAAAGAAATTTTCAAAATAATTATTTTAATTAAATAAAGAAAAATCAATAAAAAAGTAAAGGAAAGTTAACAAAATAATAATAATAATTCATAACTCTTTAGATATATAAATTATAATTTCGGAGAAAATATTATGAAACACTTTGGATCAATTGGTAATGCCTTAACTTGAATGAGATGGGTTCGCGGGTTTGAGTTGTAGGATTGCCATAATTGTTTCAAACATTTAACTTGTTAGATATATAAATTATAATTTCGGACTATAAAACACTTTGGATCAATTGGTAATGCGTTAACTTGAAATAGGTGAGTCCACGGGTTCGAGTTGTAGGATTGACACAAATTTTCCAAACATTTAACTTGTCAGATACATACATTATAATTTCGGAAAAATCGTAGTGCAACACTTAAGATCAATTGGTCTTTCATAACCATGAAAGAGATGGAGTCGCCAGTTCGAGTCGTAAGATTGCCACAATTTTTTCAAACATTTAACTTGTTTGATATATAAATTATAATTTCTGCATAATTGCTGTGAAACACTTTGGATCAATCGGTAATGCTTTAACATGAAATAGTTGGGGTCGTGACACCATTTTTTCAAACATTTAACATGTTAGATACATAAATTATAATTTCGTTATGATTTTTACTAAACACTTTGGATCAATTGGTAATGCATGAACCTGAAAGAGATGGTGTTGCGGGTTCGAATCGTAGGATCGTCACCATTTTTTCTAGGTTCAAGTCGTATCATTGATACAATTTTTTCAAAGAGTCTTAGGATTGCTACAGTTTTTTAAACATTTAACTTGTTAGATATATAAATTATAATTTCTGAGTACTTGTCAATAAACTATTTGGTTCAGTTGTTAATGTGTAAACTTAAAAGAGAAGAGGTCATGGGTTCGAGATGTAGGTGTGGCAATTTTTTGATTTATTGAATTCAGGTGGCACACGGACTTCTATGATCTCATATGGTGTCAATAGCGGAACTTTCTCATTAATCTTTCCATGTACTTCCTTCAGGGATGGTGATCGCGAATGCCTCCACGTGTCTTCTGTTATTGTATTCGTAACAATCGAACACTTCAACAGTTTTTAGCTGGAAGTTAACACAAAGAGAAATCCAATGATTACCATTGATGTTGACCGAAGCATAAATTCTGTCAAAATCTGTAGCCCACTTTTTCCACGTCTTTCCATGAGCTGACAATTCACCGTTAGCATAAGGTAAGAGATGACTATCCCACGTGTGTCCTTTTTTTTTTAGCTTTGTACTTCACGTGTTCGTTCTGTATGTTCATGCTAAACATATAATTCATGAATTTAACCCGCTCTGATTTCATCCGACCTAATAAAGTATTCTCCCGAAATGTGTACATCATTGCATCAATTACCTGAAAATTTTCCAATTGTTAAAAAAAAAAAGGTTTAGCACACATAACTACGTTAAATATAAGAAATCAAGACTATGAAAGGTTAATACTTACTTTGGTTCCAATCCAGCTTTTGCGCATCATGACACGGTCTAGTAAGGATAAGTCAATTAAAGTTGGACCTTACTGAATGCTTCTGAAAAAAGTAAAACAATTATATATTATTGGTCAATGATAAAATTGTAATAACTCTACCAAAAAAATCATTGCATAACTTACTCATTTTTCATGGAACATGCTTGGAAAGCATCTCATCGTTCCTCAGAAAAGTACACCAAAATAGCATCTTTATGATCTTTACCCGGAAATTTGATATATTTTACTCCCAAATCAACAACTTCGTCAATTAAAGTATCAACCTCGGGTACATCTGTATTTTGAGATAAGTGTCCTACCAAACAAAGAGTTATACAATGTGGTACGATGGCAGATGAGAAGTTCATATACATCCATCCTCTATAAACAGCAACTTCAAAGCATTTCAATACCCTTTCCTTGTATTCCTTAAGAAGGTAAAATGAGTTTGAATATAACTTCAAAGCATTTGATTTATATACCTCAGAATTTCATTCAGACTTAGCTTCGTATATTATATATACTTCATTTGATGATATTGGACATAGATGGTAGTTTATTATTAACTTGTTATTCAATTTGATATTACTAGGCAGATTCTGGTGTTAATTTGCAACCACCTAATCATATCGGTAAATATTATATTTTGTAGGTTGAAATGAACATAGTATATTCGAATCTGCCTAGTAGGTTGAGTCGGTAGAGTCCCGGACTCGATACAGGAATCGCAGCAGGCTGAGAGAGTGGGAAGTCGTAATTGAATACAACCTCACCCCTCCCTCTGCTGATCAGAGCACACCGGAACAAATAGCTAATCTCAGCAAGATTTAGCATCCGCAGCTCGGTAGCGTGGACCACAAAGTGCAAATCTGAAAAATTTTACGTAAAAAACATGTGTGAGAAAAAAAATAATAATAAAATAAAAAACATGTGTGCAAGGTAATTCTTATAAAATTCTACATCTGTGATAGCTTGAGAGTCACTATACAGTCAAGATCTAATTGACTAATAGAAAGACAAAAGTACCTTCATCTGCATCGTAGTAATCATAATCATGAAGATTACTCATGGAGGCAATTATCTGAGATTGAGAGAGACTGAAACTTCAAAAACAGAGTGAGACACATTCAATTCATATAGCTTCCCTAATGTAATTCAAAGTTAACTTCCATCTAAACCCATCATCATTTTCTCGAGAAAAAAAAAGCAAGAAACAAGAGCAGAAACTTCAACTAGTTTCTGTATGCAGATATTTCATTTTCTCGATAAGAAAAAAAAAGAAAATGAAATTCAAATTCTCTTCATATATTTCTTCTCTAATGTAACATTTTTTTGTTCCATCTAAATCCATAATCAATTGAAATTCATTTCAATTCAAATTTAAGTTCCATCAACATGTATGCACAAATAGTGATTTTCTCGAGAAAATAAAATTCAGGAAAGAAAGCAAAAACGTTCAATCCAAATCAAACGGTGATGCAATTCATGACTATAAGTAACAAACAAGCAGATACAAGCAGCTAAATAATTTTCTCGAGAAAAAAACAAAGGAAATGAGAAATCGAATGTATTTCTTCTCTAATGTAACTTTTTTTTGTTCCATCTAAATCCATAATCAATTGAAATTCATTTCAATTCAAATTTAAGTTCCATCAAAATCCATAATGATTTTCTCGAGAAAATAAAAGTGCAGGAAACCAGAGGAGAAACTTCATCTGAGAAGTTCAATTTAAATAACCATTGATGCACGACTAGCTTCATTTGAATGTAATTCAAATACAGAGTGAGGCAAAACTTCAACATTCAATTCAAATTTAAGTTCCATCAAAATCAATAATAATTTTCTCGATCGAGAAAAAAAAAATACAGGAAACGAGAGCATAAACGTCATCTGAGAAGATCAATTTAAATCAAACATGTATGCACAAATAGTGATTTTCTCGAGAAAATAAAATTCAGGAAAGAAAGCAAAAACATTCAATTCAAATCAAACAGTGATGCAATTCACGACTATAAGTAACAAACAAGCATATACAAGCAGCTAAATCATTTTTTCGAGAAAAAAACAGAGGAAATGAGAAATCGAATGTATTTCTTCTCTAATGTAACTTTTTCTTGTTCCATCTAAATCCATAATCAATTGAAATTCATTTCAATTCAAATTTAAGTTCCATCAAAATCCATTATGATTTTCTCGAGAAAATAAAAGTGCAGGAAACCAGAGGAGAAACTTCATTTGAGAAGTTCAATTTAAATAACCATTGATGCACGACTAGCTTCATCTGAATGTAATTCAAATACAGAGTGAGGCAAAACTTCAACATTCAATTCAAATTTAAGTTCCATCAAAACCAATAATAATTTTCTCGATCGAGAAAAAAAAATACAGGAAACGAGAGCATAAACGTCATCCGAGAAGGTCAATTTAAATCAAACATTTTTGCACAAATAGTGATTTTCTCGAGAAAATAAAATTCAGGAAAGAAAGCAAAAATGTTCAATTCAAATCAAACAGTGATGCAATTCACGACTATAAGTAACAAACAAGCAGATACGAGCAGCTAAATCATTTTCTCGAGAATAAAGCAGAGGAAATGAGAAATCAAATGTATTTCTTCTCTAATGTAACTTTTTTTTGTTCCATCTAAATCCATAATCAATTGAAATTCATTTCAATTCAAATTTAAGTTCCATTAAAATCCATTATGATTTTCTCGAGAAAATAAAAGTGCAGGAAACCAGAGGAGAAACTTCATCTGAGAAGTTCAATTTAAATAACCATTGATGCACGACTAGCTTCATCTGAATGTAATTCAAATACAGAGTGAGGCAAAACTTCAACATTCAATTCAAAATTAAGTTCCATCAAAATCAATAATAATTTTCTCGATCGAGAAAAAAAAAATACAGGAAACGAGAGCATAAACGTCATCTGAGAAGATCAATTTAAATCAAACATGTATGCACAAATAGTGATTTTCTCGAGAAAATAAAAATCAGGAAAGAAACACAAAAACGTTCAATTCAAATCAAGCAGTGATGCAATTCACGACTATAAGTAACAAACAAGCAGATACAAGCAGCTAAATCATTTTCTCGAGAAAAAAAACAGAGGAAATGAGAAATCGAATGTATTTCTTCTCTAATGTAACTTTTTTTGTTCCATCTAAATCCATAATCAATTAAAATTCATTTCAATTCAAATTTAAGTTCCATCAAAATCCATTATGATTTTCTCGAGAAAATAAAAGTGCAGGAAACCAGATGAGAAACTTCATCTGAGAAGTTCAATTAACTTTTTTTTGTTCTATCTAAATCCATAATCAATTGAAATTCATTTCAATTCAAATTTAAGTTCCATCAAAATCCATTATGATTTTCTCGAGAAAAAAAAAGTGCAGGAAACCAGAGGAGAAACTTCATCTGAGAAGTTCAATTTAAATAACCATTGATGCACGACTAGCTTCATCTGAATGTAATTCAAATACAGAGTGAGGCAAAACTTCAACATTCAATTCAAATTTAAGTTCCATCAAAATCAATAATAGTTTTCTCGATCGAGAAAAAAAAATACAGGAAACGAGAGCATAAACGTCATCTGAGAAGATCAATTTAAATCAAACATGTATGCACAAATACTGATTTTCTCGAGAAAATAAAATACAGGAAAGAAAGCAAAAACGTTCAATTCAAATCAAACAGTGATGCAATTCACGACTATAAGTAACAAACAAGCAGATACAAGCAGCTAAATCATTTTCTCGAGAAAAAAGCAGAGGAAATGAGAAATCGAATGTATTTCTTCTCTAATGTAACTTTTTTTTGTTCCATCTAAATCCATAATCAATTGAAATTCATTTCAATTCAAATTTAAGTTCCATCAAAATCCATTATGATTTTCTCGAGAAAATAAAAGTGCAGAAACCGAGAGGAGAAACTTCATTTGAGAAGTTCAATTTAAATAACCGTTGATGCACGACTAGCTTCATCTGAATGTAATTCAAATACAGAGTGAGGCAAAACTTCAACATTCAATTCAAATTTAAGTTCCATCAAAATCAATAATAATTTTCTCGATCGAGAAAAAAAAAAAACAGGAAACGAGAGCATAAACGTCATCTGAGAAGATCAATTTAAATCAAACATTTATGCACAAATAGTGATTTTCTCGAGAAAATAAAATTCAGGAAAGAAAGCAAAAACGTTCAATTCAAATCAAACAGTGATGCAATTCACGACTATAAGTAACAAACAAGCAGATACAAGCAGCTAAATCATTTTCTCGAGAAAAAAGCATAGGAAATGAGAAATCGAATGTATTTCTTCTCTAATGTAACTTTTTTTTGTTCCATCTAAATCCATAATCAATTGAAATTCATTTCAATTCAAATTTAAGTTCCATCAAAATCCATTATGATTTTCTCGAGAAAATAAAAGTGCAGGAAACCAGAGGAGAAACTTCATTTGAGAAGTTCAATTTAAATAACCGTTGATGCACGACTAGCTTCATCTGAATGTAATTCAAATACAGAGTGAGGCAAAACTTCAACATTCAATTCAAATTTAAGTTCCATCAAAATCAATAATAATTTTCTCGATCGAGAAAAAAAAAAAACAGGAAACGAGAGCATAAACGTCATCTGAGAAGATCAATTTAAATCAAACATTTATGCACAAATAGTGATTTTCTCGAGAAAATAAAATTCAGGAAAGAAAGCAAAAACGTTCAATTCAAATCAAACAGTGATGCAATTCACGACTATAAGTAACAAACAAGCAGATACAAGCAGCTAAATCATTTTCTCGAGAAAAAAGCATAGGAAATGAGAAATCGAATGTATTTCTTCTCTAATGTAACTTTTTTTTGTTCCATCTAAATCCATAATCAATTGAAATTCATTTCAATTCAAATTTAAGTTCCATCAAAATCCATTATGATTTTCTCGAGAAAATAAAAGTGCAGGAAACCAGGAGGAGAAACTTCATCCGAGAAGTTCAATTTAAATAACCATTGATGCACGACTAGCTTCATCTGAATGTAATTCAAATACAGAGTGAGGCAAAACTTCAACATTCAATTTAAAATTAAGTTCCATCAAAATCAATAATAATTTTCTCGATCGAGAAAAAAAATACGAGAAACGAGAGCATAAACGTCATCCGAGAAGATCAATTTAAATCAAACATGTATGCACAAATAGTGATTTTCTCGAGAAAATAAAATTCAGGAAAGAAAGCAAAAACGTTCAATTCAAATCAAGCAGTGATGCAATTCACGACTATAAGTAACAAACAAGCGAATACAGCTAAATCATTTTCTCGAGAAAAAACAGAGGAAATGAGAAATCGAATGTATTTCTTCTCTAATGTAACTTTTTTGTTCCATCTAAATCCATAATCAATTAAAATTCATTTCAATTCAAATTTAAGTTCCATCAAAATCCATTATGATTTTCTCGAGAAAATAAAAGTGCAGGAAACCAGAGGAGAAACTTCATCTGAGAAGTTCAATTAACTTTTTTTTGTTCCATCTAAATCCATAATCAATTGAAATTCATTTCAATTCAAATTTAAGTTCCACCAAAATCCATTATGATTTTCTCGAGAAAATAAAAGTGCAGGAAACCAGAGGAGAAACTTCATCTGAGAAGTTCAATTTAAATAACCATTGATGCACGACTAGCTTCATCTGAATGTAATTCAAATACAGAGTGAGGCAAAACTTCAACATTCAATTTAAAATTAAGTTCCATCAAAATCAATAATAATTTTCTCGATCGAGAAAAAAAAATACAGGAAACGAGAGCATAAACGTCATCTGAGAAGATCAATTTAAATCAAACATGTATGCACAAATAGTGATTTTCTCGAGAAAATAAAATTCAGGAAAGAAAGCAAAAACGTTCAATTCAAATCAAGCAGTGATGCAATTCACGACTATAAGTAACAAACAAGCAGATACAAGCAGCTAAATCATTTTCTCGAGAAAAAAACAGAGGAAATGAGAAATCGAATGTATTTCTTCTCTAATGTAACTTTTTTTGTTCCATCTAAATCCATAATCAATTAAAATTCATTTCAATTCAAATTTAAGTTCCATCAAAATCCATTATGATTTTCTCGAGAAAATAAAAGTGCAGGAAACCAGAGGAGAAACTTCATCTGAGAAGTTCAATTAACTTTTTTTTGTTCCATCTAAATCCATAATCAATTGAAATTCATTTCAATTCAAATTTAAGTTCCACCAAAATCCATTATGATTTTCTCGAGAAAATAAAAGTGCAGGAAACCAGAGGAGAAACTTCATCTGAGAAGTTCAATTTAAATAACCATTGATGCACGACTAGCTTCATCTGAATGTAATTCAAATACAGAGTGAGGCAAAACTTCAACATTCAATTCAAATTTAAGTTCCATCAAAATCAATAATAATTTTCTCGATCGAGAAAAAAAAATACAGGAAACGAGAGCATAAACGTCATCTGAGAAGATCAATTTAAATCAAACATTTATGCACAAATAGTGATTTTCTCGAGAAAATAAAATTCAGGAAAGAAAGCAAAAACGTTCAATTCAAATCAAACAGTGATGCAATTCACGACTATAAGTAACAAACAAGCAGATACAAGCAGCTAAATCATTTTCTCGAGAAAAAAGCAGAGGAAATGAGAAATCGAATGTATTTCTTCTCTAATGTAACTTTTTTTTGTTCCATCTAAATCCATAATCAATTGAAATTCATTTCAATTCAAATTTAAGTTCCATCAAAATCCATTATGATTTTCTCGAGAAAATAAAAGTGCAGGAAACCAGATGAGAAACTTCATCTGAGAAGTTCAATTAACTTTTTTTTGTTCTATCTAAATCCATAATCAATTGAAATTCATTTCAATTCAAATTTAAGTTCCATCAAAATCCATTATGATTTTCTCGAGAAAATAAAAGTGCAGAAACCGGAGGAGAAACTTCATCGAGAAGTTCAATTTAAATAACCATTGATGCACGACTAGCTTCATCTGAATGTAATTCAAATACAGAGTGAGGCAAAACTTCAACATTCAATTCAAATTTAAGTTCCATCAAAATCAATAATAATTTTCTCGACCGAGAAAAAAAAATACTGAAACGAGAGCATAAACGTCATCTGAGAAGATCAATTTAAATTAAACATGTATGCACAAATAGTGATTTTCACGAGAAAATAAAATTCAGGAAAGAAAGCAAAAACGTTCAATTCAAATCAAACAGTGATGCAATTCACGACTATAAGTAACAAACAAGCAGATACAAGCAGCTAAATCATTTTCTCGAGAAAAAAACAGAGGAAATGAGAAATCGAATGTATTTCTTCTCTAATGTAACTTTTTTTGTTCCATCTAAATCCATAATCAATTAAAATTCATTTCAATTCAAATTTAAGTTCCATCAAAATCCATTATGATTTTCTCGAGAAAATAAAAGTGCAGGAAACCAGAGGAGAAACTTCATCTGAGAAGTTCAATTAACTTTTTTTTTGTTCCATCTAAATCCATAATCAATTGAAATTCATTTCAATTCAAATTTAAGTTCCATCAAAATCCATTATGATTTTCGCGAGAAAATAAAAGTGCAGGAAACCAGAGGAGAAACTTCATCTGAGAAGTTCAATTTAAATAACCATTGATGCACGACTAGCTTCATCTGAATGTAATTCAAATACAGAGTGAGGCAAAACTTCAACATTCAATTCAAATTTAAGTTCCATCAAAATCAATAATAATTTTCTCGATCGAGAAAAAAAAAATACAGGAAACGAGAGCATAAACGTCATCTGAGAAGATCAATTTAAATCAAACATTTATGCACAAATAGTGATTTTCTCGAGAAAATAAAATTCAGGAAAGAAAGCAAAAACGTTCAATTCAAATCAAACAGTGATGCAATTCACGACTATAAGTAACAAACAAGCATATACAAGCAGCTAAATCATTTTTTCGAGAAAAACACAGAGGAAAAGAGAAATCAAATGTATTTCTTCTCTAATGTAACTTTTTCTTGTTCCATCTAAATCCATAATCAATTGAAATTCATTTCAATTCAAATTTAAGTTCCATCAAAATCCATTATGATTTTCTCGAGAAAATAAAAGTGCAAGAAACCAGAGGAGAAACTTCATTTGAGAAGTTCAATTTAAATAACCATTGATGCACGACTAGCTTCATCTGAATGTAATTCAAATACATAGTGAGGCAGAACTTCAACATTCAATTCAAATTTAAGTTCCATCAAAATGAATAATAATTTTCTCGATCGAGAAAAAAAAATACAGGAAACGAGAGCATAAACGTCATCTGAGAAGATCAATTTAAATCAAACAAGTATGCACAAATAGTGATTTTCTCGAGAAAATAAAATTCAGGAAAGAAAACAAAAACGTTCAATTCAAATCAAACAGTGATGCAATTCACGACTATAAGTAACAAACAAGCATATACAAGCAGCTAAATCATTTTTTCGAGAAAAAAACAGAGGAAATGAGAAATCGAATGTATTTCTTCTCTAATGTAACTTTTTTTGTTCCATCTAAATCAATAATCAATTGAAATTCATTTCAATTCAAATTTAAGTTCCATCAAAATCCATTATGATTTTCTCGAGAAAAAAAAAGTGCAGGAAACCAGAGGAGAAACTTCATTTGAGAAGTTCAATTTAAATAACCGTTGATGCACGACTAGCTTCATCTGAATGTAATTCAAATACAGAGTGAGGCAAAACTTCAACATTCAATTCAAATTTAAGTTCCATCAAAATCAATAATAATTTTCTCGATCGAGAAAAAAAAATACTGAAACGAGAGCATAAACGTCATCTGAGAAGATCAATTTAAATCAAACATTTATGCACAAATAGTGATTTTCTCGAGAAAATAAAATTCAGGAAAGAAAGCAAAAACGTTCAATTCAAATCAAACAGTGATCCAATTCACGACTATAAGTAACAAACAAGCAGATACAAGCAGCTAAATCATTTTCTCGAGAAAAAAGCAGAGGAAATGAGAAATCGAATGTATTTCTTCTCTAATGTAACTTTTTTTTGTTCCATCTAAATCCATAATCAATTGAAATTCATTTCAATTCAAATTTAAGTTCCATCAAAATCCATTATGATTTTCTCGAGAAAATAAAAGTGCAGGAAACCAGAGGAGAAACTTCATCTGAGAAGTTCAATTTAAATAACCATTGATGCACGACTAGCTTCATCTGAATGTAATTCAAATACAGAGTGAGGCAAAACTTCAACATTCAATTCAAATTTAAGTTCCATCAAAATCAATAATAATTTTCTCGATCGAGAAAAAAAAAATACAGGAAACGAGAGCATAAACGTCATCTGAGAAGATCAATTTAAATCAAACATTTATGCACAAATAGTGATTTTCTCGAGAAAATAAAATTCAGGAAAGAAAGCAAAAACGTTCAATTCAAATCAAACAGTGATGCAATTCACGACTATAAGTAACAAACAAGCAGATACAAGCAGCTAAATCATTTTCTCGAGAAAAAAGCATAGGAAATGAGAAATCGAATGTATTTCTTCTCTAATGTAACTTTTTTTTGTTCCATCTAAATCCATAATCAATTGAAATTCATTTCAATTCAAATTTAAGTTCCATCAAAATCCATTATGATTTTCTCGAGAAAATAAAAGTGCAGGAAACCAGAGGAGAAACTTCATCTGAGAAGTTCAATTTAAATAACCATTGATGCACGACTAGCTTCATCTGAATGTAATTCAAATACAGAGTGAGGCAAAACTTCAACATTCAATTTAAAATTAAGTTCCATCAAAATCAATAATAATTTTCTCGATCGAGAAAAAAAAATACAGGAAACGAGAGCATAAACGTCATCTGAGAAGATCAATTTAAATCAAACATGTATGCACAAATAGTGATTTTCTCGAGAAAATAAAATTCAGGAAAGAAAGCAAAAACGTTCAATTCAAATCAAGCAGTGATGCAATTCACGACTATAAGTAACAAACAAGCAGATATAAGCAGCTAAATCATTTTCTCGAGAAAAAAACAGGAAATGAGAAATCGAATGTATTTCTTCTCTAATGTAACTTTTTTTGTTCCATCTAAATCCATAATCAATTAAAATTCATTTCAATTCAAATTTAAGTTCCATCAAAATCCATTATGATTTTCTCGAGAAAATAAAAGTGCAGGAAACCAGAGGAGAAACTTCATCTGAGAAGTTCAATTAACTTTTTTTTGTTCCATCTAAATCCATAATCAATTGAAATTCATTTCAATTCAAATTTAAGTTCCATCAAAATCCATTATGATTTTCTCGAGAAAATAAAAGTGCAGGAAACCAGAGGAGAAACTTCATCTGAGAAGTTCAATTTAAATAACCATTGATGCACGACTAGCTTCATCTGAATGTAATTCAAATACAGAGTGAGGCAAAACTTCAACATTCAATTCAAATTTAAGTTCCATCAAAATCAATAATAATTTTCTCGATCGAGAAAAAAAAAAATACTGAAACGAGAGCATAAACGTCATCTCGAGAAGATCAATTAAAATCAAACATTTATGCACAAATAGTGATTTTCTCGAGAAAATAAAATTCAGGAAAGAAAGCAAAAACGTTCAATTCAAATCAAACAGTGATGCAATTCACGACTATAAGTAACAAACAAGCAGATACAAGCAGCTAAATCATTTTCTCGAGAAAAAAGCAGAGGAAATGAGAAATCGAATGTATTTCTTCTCTAATGTAACTTTTTTTTGTTCCATCTAAATCCATAATCAATTGAAATTCATTTCAATTCAAATTTAAGTTCCATCAAAATCCATTATGATTTTCTCGAGAAAATAAAAGTGCAGAAACCGGAGGAGAAACTTCATCTCGAGAAGTTCAATTTAAATAACCATTGATGCACGACTAGCTTCATCTGAATGTAATTCAAATACAGAGTGAGGCAAAACTTCAACATTCAATTCAAAATTAAGTTCCATCAAAATCAATAATAATTTTCCCGATCGAGAAACACAAATACATCAAACAAGAGCATAAATGTCATCTGAGAAGATCAATTTAAATCAAACATGTATGCACAAATAGTGATTTTCTCGAGAAAATAAAATTCAGGAAAGAAAGCAAAAACGTTCAATTCAAATCAAGCAGTGATGCAATTCACGACTATAAGTAACAAACAAGCAGATACAAGCAGCTAAATCATTTTCTCGAGAAAAAAACAGAGGAAATGAGAAATCGAATGTATTTCTTCTCTAATGTAACTTTTTTTGTTCCATCTAAATCCATAATCAATTGAAATTCATTTCAATTCAAATTTAAGTTCCATCAAAATCCATTATGATTTTCTCGAGAAAATAAAAGTGCAGGAAACCAGATGAGAAACTTCATCTGAGAAGTTCAATTAACTTTTTTTTGTTCCATCTAAATCCATAATCAATTGAAATTCATTTCAATTCAAATTTAAGTTCCATCAAAATCTATTATGATTTTCTCGAGAAAATAAAAGTGCAGGAAACCAGAGGAGAAACTTCATCTGAGAAGTTCAATTAACTTTTTTTTGTTCCATCTAAATCCATAATCAATTGAAATTCATTTCAATTCAAATTTAAGTTCCATCAAAATCCATTATGATTTTCTCGAGAAAATAAAAGTGCAGGAAACCAGAGGAGAAACTTCATCTGAGAAGTTCAATTTAAATAACCATTGATGCACGACTAGCTTCATCTGAATGTAATTCAAATACAGAGTGAGGCAAAACTTCAACATTCAATTCAAATTTAAGTTCCATCAAAATCAATAATAGTTTTCTCGATCGAGAAAAAAAATACAGGAAACGAGAGCATAAACGTCATCTGAGAAGATCCATTTAAATCAAACATGTATGCACAAATAGTGATTTTCTCGAGAAAATAAAATTCAGGAAAGAAAGCAAAAACGTTCAATTCAAATCAAACAGTGATGCAATTCACGACTATAAGTAACAAACAAGCAGATACAAGTAGCTAAATCATTTTCTCGAGAAAAAAACAGAGGAAATGAGAAATCGAATGTATTTCTTCTCTAATGTAACTTTTTTTGTTCCATCTAAATCCATAATCAATTAAAATTCATTTCAATTCAAATTTAAGTTCCATCAAAATCCATTATGATTTTCTCGAGAAAATAAAAGTGCAGGAAACCAGAGGAGAAACTTCATCTGAGAAGTTCAATTAACTTTTTTTTTGTTCCATCTAAATCCATAATCAATTGAAATTCATTTCAATTCAAATTTAAGTTCCATCAAAATCCATTATGATTTTCTCGAGAAAATAAAAGTGCAGGAAACCAGAAGAGAAACTTCATCTGAGAAGTTCAATTTAAATAACCATTGATGCACGACTAGCTTCATCTGAATGTAATTCAAATACAGAGTGAGGCAAAACTTCAACATTCAATTCAAATTTAAGTTCTATCAAAATCAATAATAATTTTCTCGATCGGGAAAAAAAATATAGAAACGAGAGCATAAACGTCATCTGAGAAGATCAATTTAAATCAAACATTTATGCACAAATAGTGATTTTCTCGAGAAAATAAAATTCAGGAAAGAAAGCAAAAACGTTCAATTCAAATCAAACAGTGATGCAATTCACGACTATAAGTAACAAACAAGCAAATACAAGCAGCTAAATCATTTTCTCGAGAAAAAAGCAGAGGAAATGAGAAATCAAATGTATTTCTTCTCTAATGTAACTTTTTTTTGTTCCATCTAAATCCATAATCAATTGAAATTCATTTCAATTCAAATTTAAGTTCCATCAAAATCCATTATGATTTTCTCGAGAAATTAAAAGTGCAGGAAACCAGAGGAGAAACTTCATCTGAGAAGTTCAATTTAAATAACCATTGATGCACGACTAGCTTCATCTGAATGTAATTCAAATACAGAGTGAGGCAAAACTTCAACATTCAATTCAAAATTAAGTTCCATCAAAATCAATAATAATTTTCTCGATCGAGAAAAAAAAATACAGGAAACGAGAGCATAAATGTCATCTGAGAAGATCAATTTAAATCAAACATGTATGCACAAATAGTGATTTTCTCGAGAAAATAAAATTCAGGAAAGAAAGCAAAAACGTTCAATTCAAATCAAGCAGTGATGCAATTCACGACTATAAGTAACAAACAAGCAGATACAAGCAGCTAAATCATTTTCTCGAGAAAAAAACAGAGGAAATGAGAAATCGAATGTATTTCTTCTCTAATGTAACTTTTTTGTTCCATCTAAATCCATAATCAATTGAAATTCATTTCAATTCAAATTTAAGTTCCATCAAAATCCATTATGATTTTCTCGAGAAAATAAAAGTGCACGAAAACGGAGGAGAAACTTCATCCGAGAAGTTCAATTAACTTTTTTTGTTCCATCTAAATCCATAATCAATTGAAATTCATTTCAATTCAAATTTAAGTTCCATCAAAATCCATTATGATTTTCTCGAGAAAATAAAAGTGCAGAAACCAGAGGAGAAACTTCATCGAGAAGTTCAATTTAAATAACCATTGATGCACGACTAGCTTCATCTGAATGTAATTCAAATACAGAGTGAGGCAAAACTTCAACATTCAATTCAAATTTAAGTTCCATCAAAATCAATAATAATTTTCTCGATCGAGAAAAAAAAAATACAGGAAACGAGAGCATAAACGTCATCTGAGAAGATCAATTTAAATCAAACATTTATGCACAAATAGTGATTTTCTCGAGAAAATAAAATTCAGGAAAGAAAGCAAAAACGTTCAATTCAAATCAAACAGTGATGCAATTCACGACTATAAGTAACAAACAAGCAGATACAAGCAGCTAAATCATTTTCTCGAGAAAAAAGCAGAGGAAATGAGAAATCGAATGTATTTCTTCTCTAATGTAACTTTTTTTTGTTCCATCTAAATCCATAATCAATTGAAATTCATTTCAATTCAAATTTAAGTTCCATCAAAATCCATTATGATTTTCTCGAGATAATAAAAGTGCACGAAAACGAGGAGAAACTTCATCCGAGAAGTTCAATTTAAATAACCATTGATGCACGACTAGCTTCATCTGAATGTAATTCAAATACAGAGTCAGGCAAAACTTCAACATTCAATTCAAAATTAAGTTCCATCAAAATCAATAATAATTTTCTCGATCGAGAAAAAAAAACTGAAACGAGAGCATAAATGTCATCCGAGAAGATCAATTTAAATCAAACATGTATGCACAAATAGTGATTTTCTCGAGAAAATAAAATTCAGGAAAGAAAGCAAAAACGTTCAATTCAAATCAAGCAGTGATGCAATTCACGACTATAAGTAACAAACAAGCAGATACAAGCAGCTAAATCATTTTCTCGAGAAAAAACAGAGGAAATGAGAAATCGAATGTATTTCTTCTCTAATGTAACTTTTTTGTTCCATCTAAATCCATAATCAATTGAAATTCATTTCAATTCAAATTTAAGTTCCATCAAAATCCATTATGATTTTCTCGAGAAAATAAAAGTGCAGAAACCAGATGAGAAACTTCATCCGAGAAGTTCAATTAACTTTTTTTTGTTCCATCTAAATCCATAATCAATTGAAATTCATTTCAATTCAAATTTAAGTTCCATCAAAATCTATTATGATTTTCTCGAGAAAATAAAAGTGCAGGA